>OZ038516.1:60937709-60940209 GCA_964036315.1 Acanthosepion esculentum
ATATATATATATATATATATATATATATATATATATATATATATATATATGCAAAAGAATGAAGAGTAAGATTACAGCGTTCAAAACATGAATTTAAAACAGGGCTCAAAACAATAGTAGAGTAATAAATATTTATTTATTATGCAGTGTTACACTAGAACATGCACATACCCACTACAAAACTGCACATCTTGTTTCAACGATAAAAATTTTCTAAAATATCATCAGCTGATGAAACGTTATAAAAAATTGTTTATATATTTGAATCAAGATGTACAGTTTTGTAGTGCCTATGTGCATATTCCAATGTATGTGTGTGTGTGTGTGTGTATGTGTGTGTATGTGTGTGTGTGTGCATATAGACAGAATATCTTCATTCAAACATGTTTCGTTGAAGAATAGAGAATAGAGACATGTTGTGTCTATTTTATGTTTATACCGACTGATCGATTCCACTTCCGTTCCAAGATCATCTTCAGAACTTTAATAAAATCGATAATCCGTTGTAATAGTGATTTCTAAAAACACGCGCGAACGTGGTATTTTACAGTTATTTTAAAATTTAAAATTTATCCGTTGTAGTTATGGAATCGTTTTTTTTTGCGAAAGAAGCGTTTCCATATAAGGGAGCTGACTGGAAATCGGTAGAAATGTAAAATGTTATTAATTGTTATATGCACATTAATATGTTGCTGCTATATTCGTAATAAATTTTGTTGAGTGTTGGATACTTGATTTTGATATAAAGGACCACTAGAATTAAAAATTCTTGCTTATTATTTTCGTTGGTGTTGTCATTTTAGCATCAAGAAATTGTTTAGACATCTGGAAAGGATCAGTAAACAATGAAACATGCTTGAATATATATATATATATATATATATATATATATATATATATATATATATATATATATATATATAAATTATTCAATGAAATATATTTGAATGAAAATATACACCCTTGCGCAAATTAATTAAAACAACCTCTTTAGTTTCCTTTCTTCCACCATTTTGTCAATTTTAGACCCACTGGATTGAAAGGGTGTAATCGATTTGTTTGGCCTTAAAAAGTATTGCGTCTTCCGTGATTGCATCAAATTTTTATCACACCAATGTACTATTGTCTCGACTGTCGATTAGTTGTCCTACTGCCATTGTCTGCGATGGACGTTACTCCAAGGGAGCGTACGAAAATTGTAACGATGCATGAGCACACTGGCAAGCCTTACCAGTGAGCAAATCAAAGTACTATAGACTGGCCCTGAAACTCTCCTGATTTAAATCTAATCTGTAATCAATCTGCAAGGAACGACTTTGTGGAATGGATATACGAAGTACTAACATGTGCACTAGGTCATGTTTCATCGGAAAAATACGAAAAAAGTAAATAACGGAATTTTATTTCAACTAATTTGCACTGGGATCTATCTATCTATCTATCTATCTATCTATCTATCTATCTATCTATCTATCTATCTATCTAAGTCTGTTCGTATCTAAGTAAGTTCATATCCATCTATCTATCTATCTATCTGTCTATCTGTTTTATCTATCTGTCTATAGATAGATTTAAATAACTATCTAAGTCTGTTCGTATCTAAGTCGGTTCATATCCATCTATCTATATGTCTATCTATCAATATCTGTTCGTATCTATCTATCTATCTATCTATCTATCTATCTATCTGAATCTGTTCCTATCCATTTATCTATCTATCTATCTGAATCTGTTCCTATCTAGCTATCTAGCTATCTATCTCAACCTTTCCATGTTTATCTTTGTATTTTTATTATCTATCTATCTATCTGAGTCTGTTCATATCTATCTATCTACCTATCAATTTATCTTAGTCTGTTTGTATCTAAATCGGTTCATATCTATATATATATCTATCTAAATCTGTTTATCGCTCTCTCTCTCTCTCTCTCTCTCTCTCTCTCTCTCTCTCTCTATATATATATATATATATATATATATATATATATATATATATATATATATATATATATATATACAGAGAGAGAGACAGACAGACAGACAGACAGAGAGTCAGTTCGTATCTCTTCCTCTCCGTGTGTGTATTTATGTGAATTAATTCGCCTGTTGTATAAAGACGGATAATGGTTCAGTAAACTGTTTTTGTTTTTGTTTTTTTACAGCCTGAACGAATGAATTGTTTAAATTGGTGAATCGCCTCTGCTCAGCAATGCCTACTCTCTCCATATATAGCACCATGTCTTTTACCGCTGTCCTTCATGCGCGGGCTTTTTTGACATTTCTCCTCTCATCTGCTGGCTGGTGGTTGCTATAATAATCTCATGTGCCATCTCCAAATAGTGTGAGTTCAATACCTGGTTAAGGCAGTGGAGAGGAATTAACAGGAGATAACTGACATCCATTAAACATGGCACGTGGAACTAGAACAGTCTACCCCAGTGAGAGAAATAAAGGGTTCAGTTCGATATTCCAACCGTCTGAAGAAGGCGGGAGCGTACAA
>OZ038516.1:60950209-60960209 GCA_964036315.1 Acanthosepion esculentum
TCTTATGTAGCGAAGGAATCATATTTTTAAAAACTAAAAATATTATTATAATATAAGCTCTACTTCTGGATGGAGCACTGTCCTTTTGAAAATAAAGCTAAATACTAAGGAACACCGGATTATCTACCTAACGTGTTCTTTCCTATTTCACTGCACACCTGCATACATATATATATATATATATATATATATATATATATATATATATATATATATATATATATATATATATATATATATATATAACTCTTCACTTATTTACTTGCCTTGCAAGGTCCTTTTCTGTCGTTTGAGATTTAAGTAAGCATGAATAGTGAACACTTATTGCATGTTTGCGAAGAGGGTTCAATATACCGAACATCAGTACCCCTGGAAAAATGAAATCTTTCAGTAACTTTTCAAAATATCCTGGAGTATTTGTGGCGTTATATTATCAATATACTTCGACTAATTTAGACCGTTCCTTGTTTGATCGATTTACAATTCGATATCGCCCTAAGCAAAGAAATCGAAACGGTTTAGATCTGGTGATTTCGTCCGGCATGGTCTGTTAATTCCGCATCCAATCCATAGATTTAGAAATCGTTCATTGATGTAATTCTGAACAATTTTAGCGTAATTGCAAAGGGCGCCATCTTGTTGAAATGCCACAGTCCTAATTACCTCATCTGCATTCAGGAATTGCTACGCGTCAAGATAAATCGGTCCTGGGACTCTAGCTTCCGCCAAATAAAAAAGGTCCATAGATGCTGGATTTTGTCAAGACCCATCCAAGCATTACCCTTAGGCATTTTCTCCCAGGTTTAGACAAAGTTATTTTGATGCACGTTTGCCCAAATGCAAAAATAATGCCGACTTTTCTGCAATCGACAGAATCAAGATGAAGTTCTGCAGATAACACCATTAATGCTCCAGGATATATATCGGAATCCTGCAGACCAATTTAAGCTGTGCAGGGATGCAGAAGGCCATCATATCGAACGATATATTTGATAATTCAGTGTTTCGTCACGTTTTTCTTGGAGATTCTTTAGGTCGTACATAGGGTTTGAGTGAAATGTGCGTCTTCGGACCGGTCGAGTGTCCGTTCAAATTGAAGAGAAATTATTATGGACATGCACATGTTGCATGAAATATGACACTCTTAAAAATATTAAATTTACAAAGCTAACAGATTTGTTTAATGTCTTTATTTCCTTCTATCGTACCTCTTTTCAAATATCCCTTTTATAGATTCTCTAAGTAATCTAAGCGAAAATTAACATGAAAATGACCCTTAAAATCTACTCGTTTTTCAAACGATTTGCATAAAAGTACGCCTGTTTTCCCGCCTTTTAAAAACTAAAATAGACTGATTTTCGCAACATCGTCTCAATAACTGGATTCCCAACAAAAAATAAAAATAAAGATGTAATTTAAATATATAACGCACATTGTCTGCTGCTGCTGATAAACTAGTGCACGTTATATATATATATATATATATATATATATATATATATATATATATATATATATATATATATGTATATATATATATATAAGTAACGAAAATCTTGGTAATACGTATGGATAATCCCAATGAGTATGAAATCCTGAGAGATCAATGTAAAGTCAGAGCGAATAATTTAATTTAAAGAAAAAAAGACCACTTTAACGCTCCACTTGTAATAATTTATTTCACCAGAGAATTTTATTTTTCTCTGGATCTTCAGACTTCACTTTCAAAAGGTGAAACGAAAGTAAAATCTGAAGATCCAGAGAAAAATAAAATTCACTAGTGAAATAAATTATTACAATTGGAGCCTTAAAGTGGTCTGTTTGTCTTTAAATTATATTATATATATATATATATATATATATATATATATGAAATTATAAATTTTCTTCTGTTTACTTATGTCAAGCATGTATAATTTCTATTTTATTTCTATTTTTTTATCCCATAGGGGGAACCATATGTACTGCAGCCACAGTAGAAGTGGTGTTTCTTGGGAAAGATAGACTGATGGAGCCCAACCCTCTTCAGGCCGGTTTTGAATTCATAGTTTTTCCTCCTAGACCGTTTTCCACACAAGGCTGTAGAACCCCGTCTGTCCTATTTACCCATAGCTCGGGGGTTGTGGGTAGGAGAAGAAGAGGATTCATACCTTTCCCAAGGGTATTAGCACATAAGTGAACGTAATGGATTCGGATGGAATTCGAACTCGGCTCTTTGATTCCTCAATCCAAGCCGCTATCCATTACTCCGCCATGCCTCCCATGTTGGTTGTAAAAGGCAGGAAATATAATAAACGGGGAGGGGTCAATAAATGAGGGGGCTGGGAAATTATAAACCTTTAGCATGTTGCATTATCGTCATTATTTCTCTTTCCAATGCATTCCTTTTCAAGTCCACAGTAGAAGTGGTGCAAGATATCCAGTTAGAGCCCAACCCTCACCAGGCCGGTTTTGAATTGAAAGTTTTTCATTCTCCTAGGCCGGTTGCCATCCAAAGCTATAGAAGCCAGTCTCTTCTTCTATTTACCCAGAGCTGAAGGGAGAAAAAAAGGATTCATACCTTTCTCAAGTGTATTAGCACGTATCACAGTTCATTATCTATCTATCTATCTATCTATCAGTCAGTTATGTGATTTGCCTGATATACGCTTAGGCGATCATGCAGATTTTACCCCGCACTAGGTTGCCATTTCTTTCTGCGATAGACCAGTTGCCATCCAAGGCTATAGAACCCGGTCTGTCTTGCTATTTAACCATAGCTGGAGGGAGAAGAAGAAGAAGATTCATAACTTTCCCAAGGGTATTAGCACGTAAGTGAATTCGACTGGAATTCGAACTCGTCATACACAAAATGATATACACATATTCACACGTGTCCCCACACAGAGAAACTATAACACATGTATGCAACAACAAGCAGTGTGAATAAAGAGATTTTCCAGAACACTAGCAAGCACATATTCCTCGAACAGGGAAGGGCGAGTCGTTGGTTTTAGCTCGCAACATGAAGACAGCGAGCCGGAAATAGTTTATATATCTGGTCAAGATATATTCGCTAAGGAAAAGGGCGTTATGTGCGCTTGTGAGCTGACACTTTGCCAGCTCGATCGGGGCGAATCTGACTGCGAAGTAGCAGATCAAGCTTCGAAAAAAGAAATGTTAGGTTTGACTCCTTGAAGCTGACTGACAGATTGATCACTTTCGTCACTCTATGAAATGACTTCAGCAATCGTGACCTACGTGACTTAATCTAAGTCAAAGAGAGATAATCGTCTTTTATATCCCTCAGCCATATACCAGGCTTAAATAGAATAATAAATAAACGATTTTGATATTTCACTCTGCTTTAAACAAACTCACAAAGGCAATTCCCAGCAGAATCATAAAGAGAAATAGAATAGTTTCCTGAAAAAATGTTTTTTTAGAAAAAAAATGTATAAATCTCTAAATGTTTAGACAATAAATGCTGAATGATTCCTGTTAACTTAGAGAGAAAATAATGGTATAATCAAGAAGTTGACATTCCACACAATTTTAAAATAAAGGCTTGGAAGGAAATTTCCACCAACACTAGAATGAGCGATAACAGACACTGGCCTTGAGAAACCGATTTTCTTGTTTCTGTTTTTAAAGAAATACCAATGAATGTCGAACGTTTCTTGTATAGAAATTAAACCGTTTGTCTAAATTCACAGTTTGATATATATATATATATATATATATATATATATATATATATATATATAGATAGATAGATAGATAGATAGATAGATAGATAGATAGATAGATAGATTTGAACAGTCTGGAATAGATAAATTTGAACAGACTGGAATAGATAGATAGATAGATAGATAGATAGATAGATAGATAGATAGATAGATAGATAGATAGATTTGAACAGTCTGAAATAGATAAATTTGAACAGATTGGAATAGATAGATAGATAGATAGATAGATAGATAGATAGATATGAACAGATTAGAAGATACAGACTTGGATAGATAGATATGAGCAGATTGGCATAGATAGATAGATATGAACAGACTGTGATAGATAGATAGATAGATAGATAGATAGATAGATAGATAGATAGATAGATTTGAAAAGTAAGAAGTAAAATTAACTTTCTTAAAAAAGTGAGTGTTGCAAATAATTAAATTAAGATACGTCAGGCTCAAGGACAAAAAAGTGAGTCTTCGTTAAGAATCTTCGTCACAGCATTGGAAAGACGAACTTGCTAACACTTTTGGCTACGAGACAACATATCTTTGAAGAGTAAACGAAAGAGATAAGAAACAGAAACTATAATAGAATTTTTGCAGTGGATTCTTAATTAAACAATGGAAATGCGAGTTTCGTAATTCAATAACACCGAAGACCAATATATCAATTGAAAAGGAAACTATAAACACGACGAATGAAGTATGCATTCTAGACAATCGTCGCGGCTTTTTATCGACTAAATTGGAAGCGAAAGTTAAAATTGGGTTGTGTTAATGTGCAGGAAAGAAAAACACAAGAAGAGTAATCAAGATATGAGCGTGAAAATTTAGAATATGATATGGTTGAGTGTCTGAAGTATTTAATTGTGATGCAGTCTCGTGAGATAGATAGATAGATAGATAGATAGATAGATAGATAGATAGATAGATGGGTAGATAGATATTAATATATTGTGATAGAAATGAAAAGGCTGAGATAGATAGATAGATAGATAGATAGATAGATAGATAGATAGATAGATAGATAGATATGAACAAACTCGGATAGATAGATAGATAGATAGATATGAACTGATTATATATACGGAGTGTTAAAGATAGATATAAGCTGACTGGCATATATATATAGTCTATCTTTCTATAGATAGATAGACAGATAGATAGACAGATAGATAGATATGAACAGACTCAGATAGATAGATAGATAGATAGATAGATAGATCAATGCAGACTGTGATAGATAGATAGATAGATAGATAGATAGATAGATAGATAGATAGATAGTTTTCTTCGGGTCAGAATGAAAAATCTGTGTTTGCGTTTTTTGCGTGTTTTTGTGTGTGTGTGTGTGTTTGCGCGCGCGCGTGTGTGTGCGTGTGCGTGCGTGTGCGTGCGTGCGTGCGTGTGCGTGTGTGTGTGTGTGTGTGTGTGTGTGTGTGTGTGTGTGTGTGCATGTTTATATTAAATCGTTATTGTCTTGTTTGTTGGAATGGCGGCTTTCGGTCGGAATGAAAGAAGAAAATAATTATTTATTTGTGTTCACTGCTGGACTTGAAATTAACCGACTCCCATGCAGATCCCCCGTTACACTTTCCCCCCAAGTCGAATGCCGCATTGTGTCACTATTGCTTTTACAATGATTGATCATATCATGTACGAGCCTGATCTTAGATTTATGACTGGAAATTCTGAGATCAACGCACCCTCAATGCATTTTGTTACACACAGACGCGCGTGTGCGCGCTCACACACACAATCATATATATATATATATATATATAAAAGTGAACATTGAAATCACCAGTGACAACAGGTTGTTTCAGGTCTGACGATTGCGTCCCGCATAAAATTTACTTAAATATTTGTATCTATTAAAAGAATTATATATATATATATATATATATATATATATATATATATATATATATATATATATATGTATATATGTATATATGTATGTATGTATGCATGTATGTATGTATGTATATATATATAAAAGCAGTGTGGATAGTGAGATCAACATTGAATGGTGACAGTCTCTTTCCTGCCTGAGTAAAATTTTGAAAAGATTGAGTGAAAGCATAAAATAGACTGTCACCATTTAGTGTTGATCTGTATATCCGCACTGCTTATATTTACATACATTCTATCCCAGATATTTAGAACTTATAACCTATAATATAGCATACCTTAAAACTACATCTATATATATATATATATATATATATATATATATATATATATATATATATATATATAAAAGTGAACATTGAAGTCAACACTCAGAGACGACAGGCTGTTTCATGCTAGACGCAATAGTCAGTCTGCCTGATGATTGCATCCAGCATGGAAAAGCCTGTCGCCTCTGAGGGTTGACTTCAATGTTCACTTTTATATTTATATTTACATACGCTCTGTCTCTGATATTGAGCACTTTACCCCAAAAATATAGCACACCTTAAAACTATATTTCTTCATATATATATATATATATATATATATATATATATATATATATATATATATATATATATATATATATATATATATATATATATATATATATATATATATATATATATATATATATATATATATATATATATATATATAAAGAATGTTAAACATAAAAATGTCTTAAAATAATTGTCGGTAAAAGCGCGTCAAGCTATGTGACGGTGCCGTATAGGATACAGGTTCGATTTCTGTCGGAGGACGAAAATTTTCGATGACAATTTCTCGGACATTCAGGCCGGTAAATAATGTTTAATACTGTTTATTATAAAACAGAGCATTTGCTTAAATATTTGTATCTATATAAATGTTTTAAAATAATTGTCGGACTTTTTCCATTTCATAATTAATTTATATATTTTAAATAAAAAGGATATTTGACCGTTTTCTTTAATTTTTTTAGTTTTGGAAACGTGTAATTCTGTCAGAAATGGAGACATTTTGAAAAATGTGGGCCGCAGATTGAAGTTTTCATAAGATTCTGTAGCGGCCCTCTTGAGAATTTTCCGTTTCAATAAGTCAGTTTCTCTTTTAATAAGTGTGGCATTCTTCAGATCAAAGTTCTGCCTGAATTTATTTCTATGTATCAATAATGTATTTGGTTAATGATTGTGTAAAAGATCATTTTTGTGTTGATAGGTATTTTTTTTTGTTGTTTTTTTTTTAAATTTCTGCAAGTTGCATTTTTGAAGATATCTTTCTTTAGATGAAAAATGTGAACAAAAATCTCATGGTGTGACACTAAGGTATTTTGTCCGCTATTCAAACCGAAATCCGATTTTATTTTTCGAGAACTGTATTCAGAGTAAAGAATATTATCACGAGAATTGGAATCATCGAACCAAGTTCGAATTCCGGTTTCCTCTTCGGCGTTCACTTTCTCAAAAGTAGTCTTGGGAAAGGCATGATTGATACATTTAACGCGAAGAGAAAAAAACGATGCAATCAAGAAGTTGATTTTCCACACTAATACAAACAAAAGGTTAGGAAGGAAACCCCCATCTCCATTTGAAAAAAACAATAAGAGCTACTGGAGTTGAAAAAAAAACTATTTTCCTCAGGAATTGTATCAAAATAAATATTTTAACTAGTAGCAGAACTGGCTGTTCGGTCAATGCATGTCATATGTTTCCTTATAAGAAAACGGCTAATATATATATATATCGCTCTCCCGTCGAACTCGACGTATGAGGGTCAGACAGATCAGTTCCCCGACAGGATTTGATTATAGTGGTGAAGGCTTTGTGAAGGGCCATCCACACTTTTTGGAGGGACAAATACAGGGACCTGGTGCAACGAATGCCACAAGGTCCCCAAACGACACTCCGCAGGTTTTGAATTCAGAGTTGTCCTTCTCCTAGACCAGTTGCCATCCAAGGCTATAGAACCCACTCTGTCCTGCTATTTACCCATAGTTGGAGGGAGAAGAAGAGGATTCACACCTTTCCCAAGGGTATTAGCACGTAAGTGAATGTAATGGAATCGACTGGAATTCGAACTCGGCTCTCCGATTCCTCAATCCAAGCCTTTATCCATTACTCCACCTGGTGCACCGTTATCCATTACTCCACCTGGTGCACCTTACTCCACCGTACCTCCATTATAAGCTGGAGGAATATATACTGGAGAAATAGAATATAATCAATGGACCCTTAAGGTTGTCAATTTTCTAATTAAATTAAATTAATATATATATATATATATATATATATATATAGTTTACGAAAAACTAGGTAAACCGTATGGGTAGACCCACCTTAATAATCAATTACTTATATTTGAAAATAAAATTTTTAGTGTTTTAATGTAAATTCTATGAATATTTTTCTAATCGACTATTTCATATTAAATCCCCAAAATTTTTGTAATAAAGTTTTTAAAAACAACTTTAACTAACATATAATTAAATTCCTTAGACTGTTTAAACATTCGAACTTATATAAAAAATTATAATATTTATGAACTCTCAAAGTAAAGCAAAAAACAGCGTCCATTCCAAAGAAAGTTAATGACACTTTATCACAACTTATTTCTCTCTCTTTCTCTTTATGCCTTTTTGTCCTATCCCCCTCCCATATCAATATATAACTTACGTTAACAGATTTAATGTGTCAATGTCTGGATTTCCTCTAAAAATACAAATTTAAATTTGAAAGAAAAGAAATGTTACATCTTACTCAATCATGTCTCTCTACCCCCTTCACTCCCTCACTTCCTCACTTCGTTAATTTATTTATTACTGCTCGTCATAAATGTGTAAATTTCTTTTCATTTTTTGTTTCAACATTTGGAAATAAATCTGATGATCCACTGTCCTTTAAAGGGGCTGTGGTGAAATAATTTATTATATGGAACCTTAAAGTGGTCTGTTTTATTTAATATATATATATATATATATATATATATATATATATATATATATATATATATATATATATATATATATATATATAAATTAATTTAATTATAAGTTTGAAATAAAATATAATCACTGGCCCCTTAAGGTTGTTTCATATATATATATATATATATATATATATATATATATATATATATATATGTGGCGGGGGGTATGCAGAAAATAGGAAAGAACACGTTAGGTAAATAATCCGTAGTTCTTTAATATTTTTGTTTTTATTTTTAAAAAGACAGTGCTCCATACAGAAGTAGAGCTTATATTATAATTTTTTTTAAAAATATGATTCCTTCGCTATGTAAGAGTTCTCATGTTTCAAAAACGAGACCCGAGACCCGAGACCCTCAATATAATTATGGAAATTTAGTTGAATTGAGGTGTTAAGTCCTACTTCATCTTCAAGCGAAATTTAAGAATAAACTAACTTTTGGTTTACGCTTGTTTATAAGTATGGTCTTTTGCAACATTAATTACTATGGAAACGGCTGGCAGCAGTCTTTTGGGTTAAGGGGTCGGAGAGTTAAGTCTTATCTACGGATTCGTCAACTTCGGAGAGGTTATGCCGGGTTGTGATACTTGTTTCAAATCTGCTTGTGACGGTCAGCGTCTCGTCAGTTCTAAAGGGAAGGTATTTTATGGGTGTCTGATAAATCTTTAACTAAACCTATGCGCGTACCAAACCCAAATCTATCCTATACTAGCACTTTCTAAAAAGAAATTCGCTATTCTATCAGGTCAATCTCTAACTCTTACCTTATACTCTTATAGAAACAAAATCACACACACATACAAAAAAAAATCACCTGCATGTACGTTCCTGCATCCACACATAAATGTAACTATGCACACACACATGTATTGACACACGTACATAACTTCTATCCCCCATTTACTTTAATTCACAAAACCATTCACTACAAATTAACTCATACTAATATATATCTATATATATGTGTGTGTGTGTGTATATATATGTATGTGTGTGCATACATGTGTGTGTATATATATATATATATGTGTGTGTGTATACATGTGTATATGTGTGTTTTATATATATATGTGTGTGTGTGTATATGTGTGTGTATATATATGTGTGTGTATACATGTGTATCTGTGTGTATATATATATATATATATGTGTGTGTGTATCACAGGCAAAAAAAAATCACCTGCATATACGTTCGCACACACACACACACATGTATTGATACACGTACATAACTTCTATTCCCCATTTACTTTAATTCACAAAACCATTCACTACAAATTAACTCATACTAATATATATATATTCTATTGCATAGTTTAAGCCCATATTATGCATATTAAATACTAATCCCATAGCGAT
>OZ038516.1:60967709-60995209 GCA_964036315.1 Acanthosepion esculentum
AGATAGATAGATAGATAGATAGATATGAAGAGACTGAGAGATAGATAGATAGATAGATAGATAGATAGATAGATAGATATGAAGAAACTGAGAGATGGATAGATAGATAGATAGATAGATAGATAGATAGATAGATAGATAGTTATGAAGAAACTGACAGATAGATAGATAGATAGATAGATATGAAGAAACTGACAGATAGATAGATAGATAGATAGATAGATATGAAGAGACTGAGAGATAGATAGATAGATAGATAGATAGATAGATAGATAGATAGATAGATAGATAGATAGATATGAAGAAACTGACAGATAGATAGATAGATAGATAGATATGAAGAAACTGAGAGATGGACAGATAGATAGATAGATAGATAGATAGATAGATAGATAGATAGATAGATAGATATGAAGAAACTGACAGATAGATAGATAGATAGATATGAAGAAACTGAGAGATGGATAGATAGATAGATAGATAGATAGATAGATAGATATGAAGAAACTGAGAGATGGATAGATAGATAGATAGATAGATAGATAGATAGTTATGAAGAAACTGACAGATAGATAGATAGATAGATAGATAGATAGATAGATATGATGAAACTGACAGATAGATAGATAGATAGATAGATAGTTATGAAGAAACTGACAGATAGATAGATAGATAGATAGATAGATAGATAGATAGATATGAAGAGACTGAGAGATAGATAGATAGATAGATAGATAGATAGATAGATATGAAGAATTTGAGAGATAGATAGATATATATGAACTGAATTAGATTGAAAGATATGAACAAATTCAGGCATATATGAATACCTGGATAAACATATATATATATATACATATATATATATATATATATATATATATATATATATATATATAGAGTTGCGGCCAAAATGTTCAGAACGGCATTGTTTTCGTCAGAAAAGTAGGTATAAGTTTTTATCAAAGTTGTTTTATATTCTATAATTTTCACAGACAATAAATACGATATTATTTGTTAATGTCTGTGATTTTGGTGTAATTTGAGAGGATAATACAAAAGTTATGGATGATTTAGTGATTTACTGCAAAACCCATGGCGGCCAAAATGATCAGAACGGTTGCTTTTACTCCGTGTTTTAGTATATTTAACCGGCGAACTCTAATTTGTTTTAATTTGTTTACGTGACGGTTCGTTTACTAAACAATAGTAAGAATATCTGCAGTGTAGTTTGTTAATATAATGCCACTTACTCCGTTACCAATTCGTCAGCAGATTATTAAGCTTCGAAAGAAGGATAATTTAAGTATTGGGTCTATTGCAAAGGTTGTTAACAAGTCAAAAAGTGTTGTTCACGGTATTCTTAAGGTCTACGATGATTGTGGTTCGTGTGAAGCAAGAAAGTCTACAGGTAGGCCAAGAAAAACGACCAAGAGAGAAGGTCGTGCTATGGTAAAGTTGGTTAAAAAGGACAGATTTAAAACTCCTGCTGCTGTTTCTCGGGAAATGAGCATTGTACTGAAGAAAACTTTATCTCGAAAGACTTGTTTTGTTTTGCTTTACGGCATATCAACCTCAATGGGTTATTTAATGCCAACAAAATTTTTGGTTCGTTTAGTTTTGCTTTACGGCATATCAACCTCAATGGGTTATTTAATGCCGACAAGATTTTTGGGTTGTTTTGTTTAGGTTTGTTTTGGTTTACTTTGGTTTATGGCGTATCAAACCCAATGGGTTATTTAATGCCGACAAGATTTTTGGTTTATTTTGTTTTGCTTTACGGCATATCAATCTCAATGGGTTATTTAATGCCGACAATATTTTTGGTTTGTTTTGTTTTGCTTTACGGCATATCAACCTCAATGGGTTATTTAATGCTGACAAGATTTTTGGTTTGTTTTGTTTTGCTTTACGGCATATCAACCTCAATGGGTTATTTAATGCCGACAAAATTTTTATTACTGGAATTATTTTTCAAAATATGTATTGCTGGTAATAATTATATACCAAATATTATTGCTGGTAATGATGTATTTCTGGCAATATTTTTTCCACGAAAAATTATTGCTAGTATTAAAACCTATTTTTAAACTTAACCCCAGTTTTGGGGTTAACTATTTTCCTGTAACTGAGACCCTAACAGGTGCTACCACCCCGAGTCAGTGTGGCTTTGGGAACACCACCAATTTTAAGGTGGTTCCACGCTCTTCAAAACCTCCTGATCAGAGGCCTTGCTGTCGGATGGAGTTTATCGTCTTACCCAGGAAGGCCTCTTCCTGTAAGACAAAGAATTAAATAATAATAATATACAATACTCTTGTCAGTAAATAAGATGATTGATTATCAATTAAATTACATAAGAGCTGATTTCCCGCCATAATATTCCTCCTGAACATGCGCAATGTTGTGCCTGTAGTGACCATAAATCATTCTGATTAAATATTTAGAGAGAGAAGCAAAGGACTCTCCAGACTGTCTGACATTCGGGGAGATTCTAATGATTAAATAAGTAAATAAATAGACAAAGAAGTCAAAGAAAAAGAAAGTGAGCTGGCTTCAAGTCAAAAAAAGGGAGACAATTTAATGGTTCTTTTTGGTTTAGCGTCCTAATCTTTGTTGTTGGCATTACGAACCGCTGGTTTTGAAATTAGTAACAACTAGGAAACGAGACGAATTAAAACAGGAATATCTACTGCTTCTATCTTTTTTTTTTACCATGTTCTCAAAATAAATTTGGTACCGATTTTACCTCGTTCTCAATGTCCAATGCATGCATGTGATATTCCTAAAGCATATCAATTTAACTGAGGAAAGTAATTTAGTGTTTGCGAGTTTTAATCTCTCGGGATGTCGTGGTAAACAAATAAAAATAACTCTGTTATGAGGTCATTAGAACAGGCAAATGCAAAAATATATTTCGGATAGCAGTCTGTTGAAAAATACCTGGAGGGTGATATGTATCTTTCGCTCTTTGATTGGTCAGTTAGGCACTGAATCACAAAAGACTGGATCCTTAAGGATATAGAGATTGAATAATCAATGGGAGATTGTAAGCGGCGACGAAAATTCGAGGATTTTTTAAACATATTCAAGTTTGGTTAATTAAACGATATATCAACACTTGTAATGATATCTAATATCGAATATAATGTATTTATAGGCAGGCAGACAAAAGTTCAGCTCAACACAAAATTGAAAAATGTTAAACATAGGTCAGGTGTGTAATATTGTGTATGTAATATAGAGGGGAATAATTTAAGGATTAAGATCTCCAAACTAAACACGGCCTCCTAGATTTTTGGAAATATATCGCATTTGGAAAATAAAGTATGACTGATCGGTCAGTTGATCGCCATAAGGAAGAATAAGAAATGGCCGTGAATTGACGAATCAGCATTTACCGAAAAGGCGAGATTTCACAGTGAAAAACCATGTTTTTTTATTTCAAAATTCAAAATTATTCATTAAGAATTATTATCCATCGTAGAATACGGATCTTCAACGCTAGGAGCGTTAGGCGCTCAACCATTTTACTGTCTCCGTTACTGACAAGTAATCAGAAAGATTTCCAAACTGGGGATAGTAAAAGTAGACAATACCGACCATATGAGTGGTAATATTTCATACTTCATAAATATCACCTTAAACTGTACCTCTTACTCTGTAAACCTCTGCTTCGAGTGGCTCTTGGGATTTTACAGGGTGAACATCATCGTCAAAAAAACTTTCTCTTGGTAAAAGTACGACTGATTTAAGTGCCGGTAAGTAACCAAAAGGACGTGACGTTTGTGTATTGGTCTGAAGGCGGGCTTGAAATCAAACAACAACCATACGGCTCACGAATGAACAATGACCTTCGTCAGTTCCAGCAACATACTTAATCACAAATGATATTACCTTGTCACACGGTTTAGACTTGTCGGAGTTAGCTCCTCCTCAGTTCCTTAATCCTTCAACAGGGGTCTCTCTCCCCTGGCTATAAATACTGGCTGACCCTTCTCTCTCTCTTTCTCTTTTTCGACTTAGGCCTTGGGCCGCTACCTCGCGCGGTGACGAAGTAAAATCTTTCTTTTTCCACTTACACCAATTTGTGACCTCTTACAGACACAGCGTTTCCCAAATTCTGGGAACACGCTAAGAACAATACACGTACGTACGAACACTTACAACACGCACACATAATTTCTCCATACAAACTCTATGTAACAGTCCGTGTCTTTGTTTAACTTGTTTTGTTATTAATATATATTTGTTTACCCATGTATATCGGTTTTGTTTGTTTTCCTTGTCTTGTTTGGACTTAATTAAAGTCTGACATTCCCATGTAGCTGGACCGGCCAGCAGGAAATCTTAACCTTCTGATATCTCTTCATATCTTCACCCCCACGGTCCGCTACAGACTCAATAAAAATCTAGTTTAAACGTATGTCCCACGTTAGATAAAGGCCATGTTCGAAGCGAGATTTAAAAATTTAGACATATTAGCCACGGGTACACGAAACATCTCTATCATCAATCATAGGCCGAATTGTGCTTTTGAACACAGATCGTTCCCGATTCTCGAATTATTATTATTATTATTGTTATTATTGTTATTGTTATTATCCTTATTGTAGTTATTATTACTATTGATGTTGTTGTTATTATTGTCATTATTTTTATTGTTATTATTATTAGTGTTATTATTGTTGTTATTAATATTAATATTATTGTTATTGTCATTATTATTATTGTCATTGTTATTATTATTGTTATTCATTATTATTATTATTATTATTGTTATTTTAATTATTATTGATATTATTATTACTATTATTGTTGTTATTATTGTCATGATTAGTTGTGTTATTGTTGTTGTTATTATTAATATTGTTATCATTATTAGTGTTATTATTATTGTTGTTGTTATTATTATTATTATTGTTCTTCAGATTATTATTGTTATTGTTATTATTATTTTTTTATTATTATATTTATTATTATTATTATTGTTATTATTATTATTATTGTTATTGTTGTTGTTATTGTTATTATTATTATTATTTTATTTCCTTTGATTTCTGGTGTGTACTTATCTCATTTCCGCCCAGAGACCTAAGGTCAGAAATGGCATCAGGACATTTCCCACTGAGCAATTAAAACAAAAGCACATATCCTACATAGATAAAGCCCTTCGTAAGTTGTAGGGGGTGCTCGTGAAATTTATTATTATTATTATTATTATTATTATTATTATTATTATTATTATTTCCTTTGATTTATGTTGCATGCCCATTTCCTACTGGGTCCCAATCAGAGACCTAAGGTCAGAAATGGCATCATGACTTTTTTCACTGAGTATTTTTGTAACAAAAGACTAAAATCACACGCTTTCTCCATCGATAAACTTCTTCGTAGCGTGTAAACTGTACCCGTGAGTATATAATTGCTGTATTTCTTTAGGGCATTGGTCTACCAGGAAGGCCTTCAATGAGTCAATCAGAACTTTTTCAAATCAATCCAAGGGTTCCGAACACAACTGAAATTATTGATGTCCTCATGTGCCACATTTTTGATTTTTCCATTTCAAGGTCCTGGTATTTTGATGTGTGTTTTTTTCTTTTTGAAGATCTCCCAATATACATTGTTGTCTACAGGGTCTGTCATGTCAATAAGAAAACACATACAGTTTTTGTGGTCTTTGATCAAGGTGTTAGGTCGATTACCTTTGATTGTTACTGTTGTTGTTGTTATTCTTCTTCTTCTTCTTCTTCTTCTTCTTCTTCTTCTTCTTCTTCTTCTTCTTCTTCTTCTTCTTAATATTATTATTAGTAGTAGTAGTAGCAGTAGTAGTAGTAGTAGCAGTAGTCGTATTGTGAGTGTTAATTCTAAGAGTTCTGACTGGTATCGTTTATATATCTGATGTCCAGTAGGGACCAAATAACTGAAGCTATAAGGAGATAAGTGATGACAAAAATTCCGCACAATAAATTTAAAACCTCCCGTATAAATCTTCAATTAACCGCTTTCTGTCTCTCCCCGCGCGACATCTACCCAAGCAGACTGGCAACGAGCGCGATCCCATTAGCTAGCGAGGCTAGAATTAACCCTACTCTTCGCTTAACGAGTTATTATTCGCAGGCTAACTCATTTTGACTGCTCAAGTTCCGCTTCAAATACAGCTAAATGCAAACCCTGAACTGATATAGGAATGCGCCGGAGAAAACAAAAAGCCACACTTAAAGAGAATTATGTACATCCATAGATTTCATTATTATTAAGTATATTCGTTATTAGGTATATCCATACATGTCATTATTATTAGGTACATTCATAGATTTTATTATTATAAGGTACAGCCAAAAAATGTCGTTATTATTAGGTACATCATTAGATTTCATTACGTCTAGGTACATCCATAGATTGCTTTATTATTATGTACATCCATAAATTCATTATTATTAGGTACATCTATAGATTTCATTATTATTAGGTACATCCATAGACTTCTTTATTATTAAGTATATTC
This sequence comes from Acanthosepion esculentum, assembly GCA_964036315.1. NCBI lineage: Eukaryota > Metazoa > Mollusca > Cephalopoda > Sepiida > Sepiidae > Acanthosepion > Acanthosepion esculentum. The sequence continues at coordinate 60,974,218 of OZ038516.1, forward strand.
GTAGATTTCATTGTTATTACGTACATCCATAGATGTCATTATTACTAGGTACATCCATAGATTTATTTATTATTTGACACATAATGAGATTTCCGTTTAGAGATCTATATATTTTGGTGTATTTCAGAAACAATTTCTTAGCTACATTTATTTCGGTAAATACCATTAAATGGAATTAACTTCAAGTACATCTCTACTCATAGTTGAATGTTAAACTTGATGTTATTAGTGTTGAAGGTGCATTCGATCTCACCCCGATTATACAGGTCTTTTGCATGTTTGGTAACAAGAAAACTTCTTCTTCTTCTCTTTCTTATTCTCATTTTTCTTCTTCTTCTTCTTATTATTATTATTATTATTTTTCTTCTTCTTCTTCTTCTTCTTCTTCTTCTTCTTATTATTATTATTATTATTATTATTATTATTATTATTTTTCTTATTATTATTATTTTCTTCTTTTTCTTTTTCTTCTTCTTCTTCTTATTTTTCTTCTTCTTCTTATTATTATTTTATTCTTTTTCTTTTTCTTCTTCTTCTTCTTCTTATTATTTTTATTATTATTATTATTATTATTATTATTATTATTATTATTATTATTATTCTGTATCCCTTCAGGGCGCTGGCGATCATTGTTCTCCACCTTTCCTTGTCTAGTTCTGCATATTTTCCTGTCCCTTTTCATCTCCCTTAAACCCTGCTCAGCCATTCATTCCTTCAATTTAGCCAGGTAGGATATGCGTTGAGTGCCTCCGGCCCACTTGCTTTCAATCTGCCTATTGAGTAACAAATTTTCCAAGACGTTCTTCCTCTCATTATATGTCCGAGATTATCTCAAATCTATCTTCGTGTGGTGTTAAGTGTAACTGCATTTTTTGCTTTCATTTTCTCTAAAACTTCGTAGAGTTGCTGACATTTTTAATTCATGGTATTCTCAGCATCCGTCTGTAGCACCACATTTGTGTTGTTTCAAGTTTCCTCTTCATCAGTGCGGAGGTTGTCCAGCATTCACTGCTATATAGGAGGAGTGATATTACGTAATAGTTCAATATTCTTTTCTTTGTTTCTGTTGCTTCAAGTCTCTTCTTCATCTGAGAGGAGATTGTCCAGCATTCGCTGCCATTTTGGAGTACTGATATTACATAACAGTTCAGTACTGTTTTCTTTGTTTCTGTTGCTTCAAATCTCTTCTCCATCTGTAAAGAGATTGTCCAGCATTCACTGCCATATAGGAGGACTGATATTACATAAAAGTTCAGTTCTCTCTTCTTTGTTTCTGTTGCTTCAAGTCTCTTCTTCATCTGAGAGGAGATTGTCCAGCATTCGCTAACATTTTGGAGGACTGATATTACATAACTGTTCAGTATTCTTTTTTTTTTTTTGTTGCTTCAAGTCTCTTCTTCATTTGTTAAGAAATTGTCAGGAATTCACTTTCATATAGGAGGACTGTTATTACATAATAGTCCAATACTAATTTGGAACTAGAACAATCTACGAAATAAAGTGTTCTGTTCGAAGTTCCAATCACCTGATTGAGGCCGGAGCGTACAACGGCCGAAACGTTGTGAATATGGCAATGAAGATGAGGATAACAGTCCAAATAATGTAAATAATGCAAGTAATCATAATATCTCATCTCAGAGATATAGACAGATATATAGAGAGACATAGGCATAAAGGCCGGAGCGTATAACGGCCGAAACGTTGTGAATATGGCAATAAAGATGAGGATAACAGTCAAAATAATGTAAATAATACAATGTTTACCTTCTTATTATATGTTTTTGTTTCTTTGTTTTATAGCAGTGAGAATCATCCTTTACATTGCCCTGGAGTTACTCAAGGTAGAGTGTTATGTTAGGATACCATTTGTGTTTATATGGGAGCAAGATAACGATTAATCTTAGCCTTGAATAAGTTTAAGAGTGTAATGATCGAAGAACTATCCTGTTGGGAGTCGATTGCAAAAGGCAGTTGTTCACGGGAAGAAGCTACTCGAGTGGAACTTAGGTCTCACCCAAGGAATATGGATGAAATTATGGGTGGTTTGCTACTATGTAAATGGCATGGCGTGTTCTCGCCGTGAAGGTCTGTTTGGCCGGACCGGGGAATGTAGTTCGTCCGAGCACTTTCCATGGAAGTACCGGTAGAACAGCGAGAGGCTTGCCATATCCCGCCTGTGGGAGAGGCGTTGATGGGTGGAGAATAATTCGTCACGCACAGGGCTCGGAAACGCTTTTGAACTCTATCAAGCCTGGAGAGTGAGGTCTTGATAGCTCTCACCCAGAGTATTCCATTTTTGGTCTGATCTGGCTCTTGGAGTAGTTCCAATGATTTGCACTATCTTCCATTTAAATGGGCCGGTTACTCAATGTTTATCTCTATCCATCTAGCCTTCAACAGGTCCTTTGAGTGTCGAATTCTCAAATCCATCTTTCCTCATCAGGTGTCACTTAATTCTAATTTAAAAATATCAATTTCGTTTCCATTGTAGTATAGACCCCTTGTTTTGGGGGTCTCTTAATTACTTCGCTAATTAATACAATGTTGTATAGCCCCTTCTTCTGGGGTTTCGACTTGAGGTGACGGTCTTGATTCACTCTGCCTTCTTTCTCGGGCGTTGATCGCCAGTCGTTTTGTTCAGAGATAAAAAAAAAATAACTTCAACAAAAGGGATTTTAAATCTTACTAGCTTATCAACCACGTCGACGAGTACATCTTATCAAGTGGGGGATACTACACACCCTATTAAGGAACCGTTTCCAAATACGAAAATCTCTCACGTCCATTTCCATTGGCATGTAACAATCAACTCTCGAAAAACCGTTCCCCATTGGGAGGAGGGGGTTTGCACAGACGCTATCTAACGCGTTTAGTTAGCTTGACGTCTAAACAGCAACTTTCCGAAAAACCTTAATCTGAAACTCATTCCCACGTTCGGCTCAGCCAATCAAAATCGACTTCCCTGTTTTGTCTACCATATGACCTTAAAGGTCAGTCTCAGAAGGTCTGAGCCAAATACACTGCCACACTAAAAAATAATAGTCTGAAACTATGATTTAACATACCTTACCCAACCATAAAAAATTAATTTATGATTGTTATTTCAACTACATTATATTTAACACAATTTCCTTAGAAAAGTTCTCGTTGCTCACAGGTTTCGCCCACATTATTCCCATCATCCTTCTGTAGAGCCACATTTCTATTGCCTGAACTTGACTCTTCACCTGTAAGGAAATTGTCCTGCTTTCACTGCCGTCTAGGTGGATTGATATTACATAGAAGTGTACTATTTCATTTGTTTCTAATTTTTCTTGTTTATTTGCTTAGTTTCTGGAAGGCATCTTCCTCGATTCCAGTGCGACTTCTGATCTCTGTGTCGCGTTTTTTGTCGTCTTATATTTCTAAATTTGCTTAATTTTGACGTCTCCAATTCTTTACTCACATCCTGGGATATCCCTCTTGCTAACGACCCCACGTTCTGTTTTTAATGCTGATGTAATTCATTACAATTTGTATATGTCTGCGAGAACAACTAGCAAACTGCAGTCACGGCGTCGCCAACTGGCCGCTTTTATATAACAGATAAACGCTTTACTATGAACCACTACTTCATGACTTGACGCCCATAACTTTATATATAAGAGATAAAAGACATTACGACCATTTATTAAAAGAAAATTGTTATTTCGGTCGTTTAAACAGAGTTGAACGAAAGTGATATTCCATTTTATTTGGCAAACTTCAATTGCTTCGTGGCTTTCAAGTCAAACAGCACAAACGCAATAAAAAAGATTAATTCGAAGATAACACCGTCAATATTTTTCCCAAATGGTTTTAAAGTCGACGTTCAGTTTAGTTGTTCAGGATTTTCGGGGCTATTTTAATCTTATCTTATTTTCAATTTTTTTTTAATCAAAATTATCCCGATCAAATACTGTCCGCCTCAACAACGTAATGTCGATGAAACATTCTTTATATTATAACAGTCGGGGAATATTCGAGCGGGAAATCTGTTGTTTTTTTAATCATTTCCCCACAAGCAATGGAATAAGGCCACTAAAACACGAGATGTTACTAGGAGTGAAAGAGAAAATGAATACTTTGGTCAGGAGAAAGGACAATAAAAGGCATGTTTCAGGGGGGGGCAGAAGATGGCGATAATGCCACTAAGACGAAAGGGGTTACTGGTAGTGAAAGAGAATGAGAAGACTTTAGTGAGGAGAAAGGACAATAAAAGAACAGGTTTCAGGAAGACAAAAGATGGCGATAATGCCGCTAAGACGCAAAGAGTTTACTAAGAGTGAAAGAGAATGAGAAGACTTTAGTTTTTTAGCTAATTTGATGGTGCTGATTCCAAAAATGACCTTAGGTTTTCATGGTCAGCTACCATTTTTGCTGAAATTGTACATTTTTGGGAAAAAAGATCAATTTACGATCTTAGCTGATTGCATAATTTATTTAATAAAGGCCGTAGAAGGCCATCAATTTTCAGGGAGGCCGAGCAGTTTATGCCAGTCACCTGAAATAAACTATTTTTATAAGAAAAAATCTTTTTGATCTAAAACTTTTAAAACAGCAATACCGAATCTTTCCAATTTATCGTTAAAATACAAATTAACTGATAAACTTATCTGTAATACACGTTAGTTAACTTAATAATGAAGGTGACATAAAAAAGGAAACTCCAAAATCTTCTCTTTGATATTCATAAATTTATCCCATCACTACGAAAGGAAACCTAGCACATTGAGAACATTTTGTTTTCACAGTTGGAAAGAAACTCCAACTAAAGACATTCCAATTGAATGCACCTATTCCATTGTACGTGATACTGCTGGAGTATCAAAAGGGACTTAAATAACATTGAACATGACAGACAATCAAAAAAGAGAATTTGTTACCATAATTCTTATGTTCACGAAGGTTTTATTTCTGCTGTTAGTTTATGAATTGATTTAATGAAAATACTTGTTGGTCTTGGTATATTCAATCGTGTTATTTTTAAAGACTTAGGGCCTGATTGCTATTGCAAAAATAGTATTTCTCAATAAACAGACCAATATTTGTTGGTTTAAATACGAATTGAGAGATTTCTACGATTTTATTTTGATAAATATTGCCATCTGTCAATATCATATATACAGAAAACAAATGAAAAAATGTTTTTCCATAATTGGTGCATTTCTGTACAGCAAACACGGTAGATATCTAAGAAAAAGTAAGGTCATTTTCAGATTTAACGCCCTCAAATTAGCTAAAGAATATGTTTGGTGTCTGGAAACCATTTAAATTTTTTTTTTGTTGACCAGTGTTATCTAAACGATAGCTAGGGAAAATACAGATGGTTTCATGACTTTCTTAAAAGTCACTAGCGCGTAAGTGAACGCAACAGACTTGGCCAGAATTGAACCCTGATTGCCGATTCTACATTCTGCGCTGATAACAGCTGTGCTACCAGCAGTTCGTTTCTTTTGTTGGAAACATTTGTAACATATTTGGTGGAGTGAAATTTCATGATACAAGCTGAGGGATGTTCATCGCGTATATTAGTCTCTTAGTCATTTCCGTTGCAATTAATTTGCACAAGGGTACATATATATATATATATATATATATATATATATATATATATATATATATATATATATATATATATATATATATATATATATATATATATATATATATATATGTACCCTTGTGCAAATTAATTGAAAAAAAACGAAACATGACCCAATGCACATATTAGTACTTCGTATGTCCATTCCACGAATTCATTCCTTGTAGATTGATCACATATTCTAGATTAGAATTAAATCAAGAGAGTTTCTGGGCCAGTATGTAGTACTTTGATTTGCTCACTGGTAAGACTTGCCTGTGTGTTCGTATGTCCATTCAACAAAGTCGTTCCTTGCAGATTGACCACAGATTCGTGATTGCATTTAAATCAGGAGAGTTTCCGCCAGTCTATAAAACTTTGATTTGCTCACTGGTCAGGCTTACCAGTGTGTTACAATTTTCGTACGATTCCTTGTAGTAACGTATATTGCAGACAATGGACTAACCGACAGTCGAGACAATAGTACATGGGTGTGATGAAAATCTGATGCAATCACAGATGGCGCAGTATTTTTCAAGGCCAAACAGATTTCATCACACCCCCCCAAAAAAAACATATTTATATTACTGTACACCATCTCAAATGACCTAATCTGAGGCAAGAATAGAAATTGATTACACCCTTTCAATCCAGTGGATTCAAAACTGACCGTATGGTGAAAGAAAAGAAACTAAAGCGGTTGTTTCAATTAATTTGCACAAGGTGTTCACCAGTCTCTTAGTAATTTCAGTTTTGGCGTTCAGTTACATTTCATCCTGTTATATATATATATATATATATATATATATATATATATATATATATATATATATATATATATTTTATTTTTTTAATCGTATCACCCCAAGCAAGGCCGGTGGCCACTATCACGCATGGGGTTACAGGAGGGTTGGAGGAAGAGCAGATAGGAGTGGTAAAGGAAGGGATGTGGAGAAAGAGAAGGACGGAGGGTCGATCGAGGCAGGCGGGTTACGGGAGATATAGAGCGAGAGCAGATAGGAATGAAAGATGTCAGGAAGTGGATAGATCAAGGCAATTGGAGATGATGATTGACGCTACACTTAAACCGTTGGAGATTGTATTTGTCAGGGAAACAGTAATAGGGAAGGGAGTTCCATAGGCGAGATGTGCGAGACATGAAGCTATTGGAGTAGAAAAGACGTCTACATCTAACACTTTCAACGGTGAAGGGGTGGGAACGGGATGCCAGCCTCGTAGGACGCTTAAATTCACGAGGCTTAGGGACAAGCGAAAGCAACTCCTCAGAGCAATTACCGTGGAAGTACTTGTAGAAAAGGCAGAGCAATGCAACATCGCGTCTGTGAGAGAGCGACTGCAGACGAGATGACAGATCAGGGCCAATCACATTGCATATCCGTCTCTGGATCTTATCAAGAACCCTGAGGCAACACGCAGGGGCCCCAGACCATAAATGGCAGCAATACTCCATGCATGGTCGAATGGTAGACTTATAGACTTGGAGGATCGATTCCGGGGAGAAGAATTTCCTGGCTCGGCACAGGGAACCAACTTTTCTTGCGGTGGATGTTGCAATTGACTCGATGTATTTGTTCCATCTCAGATCAGCGGACAGCGTGAGACCGAGCAGCCGCAGAGAGGAGCTCTCGAGAAGTTGGTCCTCAGACATTAATATATATGTATGTATGTATATGTATATGTGTATTGTGTAAATTGAAAATAAACGAATAATTCCTTTATTATTTACTATTTTTTGTATTTTTCCAATGAAACTTGACCCAGTGCACATGTTATTACTTCGTATGTCCAATCCCCAAAGTCGTTCCTTGCAGATTGACTACAGATTCTCGATTAGATTTAAATCAAGACAGTTTCCGGGCCAGTCTGTCGTACTGGGATTTGCTCACTGGTAAGGCTTGCCAGTGTGTTCGGGCAGCGTTATAATTTCCTTACGCTTCCTTGGAGTAACGTCCATCGTAGACAATGGCCTTAGGACAACTAATAAACAGTCAAGAAAATTTCAATTTTTTCTTTTTTTTTTTGCTGACCAATGTTATTTAAAACTTTTGCCCAGGAGCAAAACAGACAATATGGCATGAAGACCTGGAGTTGAGAGGCGGTAACACGTGCAAATGTTTGGCTTTAATTGATTAAGACGATGTACTTGGATGGTGAGGATAGGCCATACAAGTTCAAATCTCATTAAAGGAGTATTAATTTTTGATTATTATTTTTACAAGACGAATACCCCTTTCTACAGAGAAATTGTAAATTGGATTCGATGTTATTATCTTTAGAAATGCCAATCCAGACCCCATATCCCACATAAAGTGTACTCAGTCTTGATTTAGTTCAAAAGCGGCCGTATAGGTGTTTAACTATGCCCCACCCAATGATCTAAAATCTCTCGCTACTCTCAAGCTATTTCCAAGGAAAATGTTCTGATGGTCAACATTTTTTTAATTCCACGGGTTCTGCCCTTCATAGCTAAAACCCACCATTCCACACGCATTGGGAAGAATATTCTTCATTCCGTACGTATTCCATTAATAAGGAAATCGTTCCATTTAAAGAGATTCTTACCAAGGGCCGCTATTGTGTGGAACAGGCTCACAAGAGTGCGTTTCATCGATCGCTACAATTGTAACGTCTTTAATTCTAGGTTTAGCCGTTATCTTTCCCATGTTATCAAGATCTGCTTTCTTTACCTCTTTCTCTTACGTTTATACAGCCTCTTACAGTAACCCTCTATATTGGGTGGATCTTGCGCCCTGTATTGGATGAATGTTCACTTTGTCAGTATTTTAAGACAATTTGAATTTTCTACTCTAGAAAGAGTTACATTCTGCAGACCATGAGAGCAAGATTTGAATAATTTTCTGATGTGTGTATTCTTATTATTCTTAATATTATTATTATTATTATTATCATTATTATTATTATTATTATTATTATTATTATTATTATTATTAATATTTTTATTTCTTTTGATATCTGGCGTTTACACATTTCTTTCCGGGTCCCGTCCAGGGACTTAAGTTTAGAAATGGCATCATGACACTTTCCACTGCAAAAAAATAAAATAAAATAAATTAAAAAAATAATTACATAGATAAAGCCCTTCGTAAAGTGTGGGCTGTACTTGTCAGAACAATTTTTTGTATCTCTTTGAGACATGGACTTCCAGGGATCCCTTCAATCAGCCTACTGGAATCTTTTCCAACCAGTCCAATGGCTCCAACTACAACAGGGATTCTGCCACATTTTTGAGATTTCTATTTCAAGGTCCTTATATTTTGACAGCTTTTCGAATATCTTCAAAGATACATTGCAGTCTGCAGGGACTGCCATATCAATAAGGTGGCACTTATTTTGTTTGTGGTCTTTAATAACAACGTCTGTGCGGTTGGCTTTGATTGTTCTGTCAGTGTGTATTGTGTAGTCCCATAGAATTGTAACAGGTCCTATTTCCGTAACCGGGTCTGGGTGGTGTTCGTACCAATTTCTCTCATTTTCCTTCCCATAGAAGTTGCAAATTTTCCAGTGCAGATATTGGCTCACACTGTCATGCCGGGTTTTATATTCAGTGGGTGCCAATACCGTGCAACCTGATCTAAGATGATCAATGGTTTCTGGATATTTATCACAGAATCTGCATTTTGGGCTAACACAGTATTTTAGTATATGTGCTTGATAATTCCTAGTTAACAAGCATTGGTCCTGTGCAGCAAGGATAAAACCTTCAGTTTCAGCTTTCAACCCTGCACTACGTAGATAGTGATTTATTATTATTATTATTATTATTATTATTATTATTATTATTATTATTATTATTCATGATAATGTAATGATTTAGGATAGATTCTAAGGTTTTTGTATCTAACCAGATAACTAGTGATGTCGGGTCCTCCCTCTAAAAGTATATGTTAGACACTTCCGCCTACTATAAGGAGATAAGGTTCGGGGAACAGTGCCTTTGCCTGTTCAACAGTCGAACCTTCTGCCTTGAGCAGAGAGGAACCCGGACTAGGCTTTGCCGACAGATCCCGAAACAGTTTATTTGGGTTCTAAGGGAATGTTTTTGGTCGAGCCTACGTGTTCGGAGAATCCCACGTTAAACTCAGCCTTTTGCCACATACATTCCTCGTGGGGGGGGACTGTTAATTATAACAGTGCTATAGCCTGTTCGTACTGTCGAACTCTCTGCCTTGAGCAGAGAGGAACCCGAACGAGACTCTACCGAAGGGCAAAGTCTCGTCCGGGGAGGTAGACCGGCTCTGAACCCGTTTATGCGGGTTCTAAGGGAATATTTTTGGCCGAGCCTATTGGCTCGCAGAACCCACGATAAACCCGGCCTTGTACCACATACATCCCTCGTGGGGGGCTGTTAAATATTAACATTGAATAGATTGAGTGTTAGTTCATTCGATACACTCTCACTAGTGGTCTAATACTCTTCTGATGTACTTACTGTTTAATATACGATATATCTGCAAACCTGGTTTTTGTTATTACTTAACCATTTACTTAGTCACAACAACGACATTAAACCCAGGCACATAGGCCAGTAATATATCTGTCAACCACATAAATTGAAACCGTTTGTCCCGACGAACTGTTTTCTCTTACTCTTTTCACGATGAAATACATTTCCCCTTGGAACATAAAGGATATCGAAGAGGCTCATATGGCTGCTAAGATCAACTACTAATAAATAAAATGATCTCGGAATATTGCCGTAAAAAAGACAAGAGATCTCAGTTCAGCTTGGATAGATTACTGTAAGGCTTTTGATACAGTGCCACATTCTTGGATCCTTTCGAATGTTTGAATAGTGATTTTCCAAGCGTAGCTTAGATGCTGCTGAAGGCCGAAAGTATGTGGCACCCAGTGAGGATCGAACTCACTACTCAGTCGTAATTGTTCTAGTGAGGCAAGCTTGCTAACCATTACACCGCCTCGACGTTCCCAGTTATTTTCCAAGCGTAGCTTAAATGCGGCAAAAGGCCTAAAGTATGGGGCACTCGGTGAGGATCGAACTCACTACTCAGTCGTAATAGAGCCGCCCCTTCTCTTCTGTTTGTCCTAAATTCATCTTTCACATGAACTAATCAGTAATGCCTATGGATACAATGCCTAAGTAAAAAAAAGAATGTTTTTAATTACCTAATCTACATGGATGATCTCAAACTCTAAGACGACAATGGTTTGCCGAAGACGACAATAGTTTCAAGAGATCCACAATATTGTATAATGTTTGAGTGATGACATCCATATGGATTTCGGATTAGATAAATGTGCAAAAGTAACATTCAAGAAAGGGAGAATTACAGAAACGCACTCAATAGATCAAGACTTTGTGCCAAAGGTTAGGCAACTAGAATAAGAAGCCTATAATTACCTAGGAGTCAACGAAGATGGAATACAACACACATAAATGAAGGAGAAAGTAAGAAAAGAATATGCAGATGTGTGCGTCTTGTGTTAAATAAGTTGAATTCACAAAACAGAATATCAGCCATAAACACTTCCCTGTGTTGCAATACAGTACCTACATCCTTAATTGGATCATAACTGACATTAAGCGAATGGATGTCAAAACGAGAAAGCTTCTCACCTGCCACCGAATGTATCATTCTAAGGCTGATGATGATCGTCTGTATGTGCCCAGATCCGGAGGAGTCAGAGGATTAGTTCAACTAGAACTATTTTACAAAACCACAAAAATCGGCTTTCAAAGATACCTGGAAACTACAAAAGCCTGGATGATGATCTGTGTCAAAGAACATGAAAGAAATAAGGAATCTGAGTCAGTAATAAAGGAATCCAACAAATGGAATTACAAGTAGATGAAGAAGCGCAAATAAAGCATGAAGCAGAACAATGTGGATGCATTTTCTGGTTTTAGGGAACGTGACATTATTATTATTATTATTATTATTATTATTATTATTCATTTCTTCCAGAGCTGAAATGAAGTATCCATGTTTTAATGGCTATTGAAACTTGATACAACACGGAATAAATTATTTTCTATTAAAATAGTTTAATATATTTTAAAAGATTAATCGACTTCGAAGGTAAGGTGGCTTGGCTGTTGTAAAGTTATGTGATAGATAGATAGATAGATAGATAGATAGATAGATAGATAGATATGAACAGACTGAGATAGATAGATAGATAGATAGATAGATAGATAGAAGCAGACTGAGATAGATAGATGAATAGATAGATAGATAGGAACAGACTGAGATAGATAGATAGATAGATAGATAGATAGATAGATAGATAGATAGATAGATAGAAGCAGACTGAGATAGATAGATGAATAGATAGATAGATAGATAGGAACAGACTGAGATAGATAGATAGATAGATAGATAGATAGATAGATAGATAGATAGATAGAAGCAGACTGAGATAGATAGATAGATAGATAGATAGATAGATAGATAGATAGATAGGAACAGACTGAGATAGATAGATAGGAACAGACTGAGATAGATAGATAGATAGATAGATAGATAGATAGATAGATAGATAGATAGATAGATAGATAGATAAATAGAAAGAAGCAGACTAAAGATAGATAGATAGATAGATAGATAGATAGATAGATAGATAGGAACAGACTGAGGTAGATAGATAGATAGATAGATAGATAGAAGCAGACTGAGATAGATAGATAGATAGATAGATAGAAGCAGACTGAGATAGAGATAGATAGATAGATAGATAGATAGATAGATAGATAGATAGAAGCAGACTGAGATAGATAGATAAATAGATAGATAGATAGGAACAGACTAAGATAGATAGATAGATACATAGATAGATAGATAGATAGATAGATAGATAGATAGGAACAGACTAAGATAGATAGATAGATAGATAGATAGATAGATAGATAGATAGATAGATAGATCCGAATAAAGACAAGTAGGAACTGCCTCAGATAGATAGATAGATAGATAAATAGATAGATAGATAGATCCGAATAAAGACAAGTAGGAACTGCCTCAGATAGATAGATAGATAGATAGATAGATAGATAGATAGATAGGAACAGACTAAGATAGATAGATAGATAGATAGGAACAGACTAAGATAGATAGATTGATAGATAGATAGGAACAGACTAAGATAGATAGATAGATAGATAGATAGATAGATAGATAGATAGATAGATAGATAGATAGATAGAACCAGGCCGTGACTAGTATGGACAAAGGAAAAGATCTAGAATTACTTGAAACAAATAAACCGACTTAAAATAGATTTCAATCCAAACAAGCCCATATGTCCACATAGTCGTGCGATGGAAAACCGACACGAGATTTAAGCAGATAAAAAATAATTTGATCAAAAAGAATTAAAAAAAAAATCAAATCCGATCAAATCGGTCAGCAGAGAGATTTCGGGAATTCGTTTTGGAAAATCAATTTGGTTCGCCGAAAAACCATTTGAAACGTTACTCTGACCAATGAAATTGAGATTGGTAAAAAAAAAGGAGAGTAATTTTGCTGAGAGAACAATCCTGTCCAATTGATTTAATAAAAGATTGCTACGAACTGAAACAAGCGATGCAAATAAAGGCACATTGTTTCAAAAGGAATATGAACTTTAATAATAATATATATATATATATATAGCATATTTATGAAAGAATATATACACACACACACACACACATATATATATATATATATATATATATATATATATATGTATGAAGAAATATAGTCTTAAAGTGTGCTATATTTATAGGATAAAGTGCTCAATATCAGAGATAGAGCGTGTGTAAATATAAAAGTGAACATAGAAGTCAACAATTAGAGGCGACAGTTTGTTTCATGCTAGACGCAATCGTCAGGCTTGACGATTGTATCTAGCATGAAACAGTCGCCTCTAAGTGTTGACTTCTATGTTCACTTTTATATATATATATATATATATATATATATATATATATTGCATATTTATATGAAACTCTAGTTAATTTCAACAAGTTTTATTAAATTCAACTGATAAGGGCCGTCTGTTTAATCTCTTTTTTTATTGTATTTTTCCAATTTCGAATAATTTTCTGAAAAGCCGGTTCAAAATTATAGCTCAACTCTCTAATATTCATGCTTTTATTCTGCATCATATCAAATAACACTAGTTCAGATTTTGCAGCTAAGACCAGTGGAAAAACACAAAAGCAACTATTGACTGGTTCCACAGCATAAATAACAAACAAAATTGCCAATTCCTACAATTAGTCATAAAAGAATTTTACCCATCCATAACAGAACGTATGTTAGATAAGGCCATCAACTTAGCTCAGGAACAAATAATAATAAAACCAAACGAAATCGACATCATTAAGCACTCCCGTAAATCATTACTATTTCACCATGAAGAAGCATGGATATGAGATATTTGACACTACAATGGGAAGCTTTGACGGTGTGTGGCTGCAAAATCATAGATATATACTTACTACAAGAACTAAGCCAAATAATAGATAGTAATGACACAGGACTCTACAGGGACGACGGTCTCATAATCTTAAGAAACTGCAACAAACAAAACACAGACAAAACTAGAAAAGCAATAATAAAGATTTTCAAAAATAACGGATTCGACATAGATATAAAAACTAACCTAAATGAAATAGATTTTCTAGATGTTACCTTCAATCTAAGAAAAGGCACATACAAACCATACAGAAAAACCCAATGATAAACCACTCTATATACACACATCTTCCAACCACCCGCCTTCTATAATCAAACAGATACCAAAATCGATTAACCGCAGGCTTTCCGACAATGATCCACATTTAACAAAGCTAAGAAAGACTACGAAACAGCCCTAAAAGATAGCGAATTCCCAGCAACACCCACATCCTCACCACAGAAGACAAAAAAGGCCAACAGGAAAAGAAATATCATATGTTTCAACCCACTGTACAGCAAAAATGTAAAAATAAATGTAGGAAAAATATTCTTCAAACACTTACACAAACACTTACCGGAATCAAGCACCCTACACAAAATATTCAACAAAAACACAATAAAAATCAGCTACAGTTGCACAGAAAACATGGCACAAATAATAAAAAGCACAACAGGAAAATTATCAACAAACCACACAAACAAATTTAACACACGTGTAACTGCAGAATAAACAGCGAATATCCCTTAAACAGTAATTGTTTACAAAACAACATAATATACCAAGCCACGATAAAATCACAAGATAATGAAGAAAAATCATAGATATGAGTAAATGAAGGAGCGTGGAAACTAAGAAATTATGCACACAAATCATCTCTCACAAATAGTAAATATGCGAACAGCACAATGCTTTCTAATTACATCTGGGAAATTAGAAACAAAACGCACATCACACCAAAAATATGTTGGGAAATAAGGAAAAGATCATCAGCCTACAACAACCAATCCAAAACTTGCAAACTTGGCTTGGAGGAAAAAATAACTATTATTACCTTCCCAGACCCAAATAAATTATTAAATAAACGATCCGAGCTCATCTCAAAATGCAGACATGAAAACAAATTTTTACTACGTTTTACTAAATCGAAAACTGAAAAAAATAAAATAAAATAAATAGACAAAATGACAATAAAATAAGTAAAATGAATTAACCCAAACAAATTACCAATTCACACCCGTTAGAATTAACGTAATAGATAAAAAAACAAAATCAATGAACCCAAATAAATAAATTAAATAATAAACAAATTAAAAAAAACATTATGACCAAAATATTAGTTTGACTATAAAAATCAAACCAAAAATCGGACGAAAAACATACCTATGACTGTTATATAACGATAAAAAATACTACGTTACTTAAAAATCCAAAACCGAAAAGAGTAAATAAAATTATACTGTATAAAAAATAAATAATAAAAAACAAAGAACAATCAATCCCTAAATTGAATAAATAGCTTTATGTTCCCAAACCAAAACAAAACTATTAAATAAGCGATATAAACAAATTTTTACTACGTTAAAAAAACACCAATTAAAATTAAAATAAATATATAAGATAAGAAATAAAAACAAAAAATAAAAATAAAAAATAAAAAATAAAAAAGCAAAATAATTTAACCCAAATAAATAAACAAATAAACGACTTCCTGCAAAATAACCGCCAAAATAGCCTACCCACAATGCACCACTGACCCGTATATATAAATAGCCGAGAAAAAAAACAACACTCGTGGCCTGATGATTGGTTCTATCATGAAACAGACTGTCGCCTCTAAGTGTTGTCTTCAATGTTGACTTTTATATATATATATATATATATATATATATATATATATATATATTACTTGGAGCTATATATATATATATATATATATATATATGTTTATATATATATGTATATATATATATGGGTGTTACCTGGATATATATATATATATATATATATATATATATATATATATATATATATATATATATATAGATAGATAGATAGATAGATAGATAGATAGATATTACTGGACATCATATATATATATATATATATATATATGGATATTGCCTGGATATAATTGTTAGTAATTTTACTATCAAATGTATTGTTGGTAGTTTTACAATAAAACTGTATTATTGGTTATTTTACTATAAAAATGTAATTTGATACTTTTATATTCATTGTTTTGTTTCGTTGTTTACTATTTACCCATACCTGTGAGACTAACACATGCTACCAGCTAAGGTTAGGGTGAACCTGGGTTCCCCTGTTCCATCCTGACCTTCGGTACTAGCAATCAAGTGGTGGTTCTACGCTCCGCAAAACCGCTAATCTCGCAACCATATACTTTACTGACGGATATAGTCTATCGTCATACCAAGACTAAATTTTATTATTTAATAATAGATTATATAATTTATTTCAGTATTATCATTAGACTATAAATAAGGAAGGTATTAAAACAATCATTTTTAATTTGTGCCTGGCGATTGCTATGTGCATGAAACGCATAAATCTGCATTGATAGGTGAGAAACAAATGTATATTTATTTTTAAAAGGCTTATGTAGGTTCGCTTATCGTCCGGTTCAAACTCCTCCTCAGTCTTTTGAACAGGAGTTTAGTTTTATTATTGTTTCGGATTAATTTTCTAGTTTCTCCCTAAACTCTTATTCTCTTTCACTCCCAGTAACCCCTTGCGTTTTAGTGACATTATCGCTTTGATTGCGGTGAGTTAATTTTTGAAAAAAAGATTTTATAAATTTAATTCGACTGTAATGCTAATTCTTGAGTCAGAGAATGGCGGATATTTTTGCTGTGGCTGCTGTTATAAGGAAATAGTCAACTTGAAGATCAGATATTGTTATTATTTAAGCCTTTATTGCCGACTGGAGAAGATTGAATACAGCCGTGATTTGCACGTGTCTTTATGTGTCCGCCATTGTTCAAGTCTCCTCCAGCCTAAAACTCCCCGATCAAGGCCGATAACTCCGTACGGTTATCTCCCTTATTTGGTTCCGCCATAGGGAACGGCGATTTCCAATGGCACGCAACCGCAAATGACATCACGAAATCCGAACCAGTAACTACTACAACGCAAAGAAGATATTTAGCTGTTTCAATTTTAATATATACTAAAGTATATATACTATATATTTCTATATAAAGTAAGTTGTAGAACGGGTATATTGACCTTGTATAAAAAATACGTATGCTGTTGGCATGCTGGATGATTTTAAAACCCTAAGTCAGTACATAGTCAGCAAAAGGTTGCCGACCCCAGTTCTAGAGAATCTAGTTGTTAGGAAAGCAATTTAAAAGTTAAGGCTTCCTCTATTAAAAGATGACTGTCTCCAGAGCAGCTCATTCAACAGGAGCGCACTTCTCACGTGAATAGACATTTTTGGCGTGAATAGTCAATGGGAAGACAGATTCCAGCCTCACACAATTTGCGCTTTTTTTTTTGTTACTCCTCTTTTTTCTTTGGAGTTTCTTTTATTATCAATGGCTTTTTATTGCTCTAGTACGGGGGTCGGCACTCTATGGCACGCGTGCCACACGTGATACGCCAAGCAATTTCCAATGGCACGCAGCCCCAAATGACGTCACGAAGTCCGAACCAATAACAACTACAACGGCGAGAAGATATTTAGCCGTTTCGAAACTGATCACTCGTTCGACTCCCATTAATAAAAACTTTTAAAAAAATCTTTTAAAAACATTTTATTGCTATTAATGCTTGAAGCTATATACATAAAACAGTTGAAACCTAACCTGAACAAAATAAGCTATGAAATCTCCACAAACATTAATAAATGCCTATAATCTATAGCAGAAGCCATTGATTTATACCAACGGCTTCCCATACTTAATACTTCTCGTTTTCACTCTCGCGTGGTCATGTGTGACGTCAAGAGCTGCGGCGCGATTTTTGCTTCCTTGTCTCGTAAATACGAGTTTGTCGTTACTTTGAGCTTATTCAAACAGCAAGGGCGGGCCATTATTGTGGTTTCGTATATGTGTTGTTTGATTTATTGAAATTGTCATCTTTGATAATGGCTTATGTAAGCCGAAAGCTTACATTGGATTTAAACATGTATCAATATGATTTCCTTCCGTCTTTCAACGATAATGTGATTAAGCTTATCAGAGAATACGAAAGGAACTTACTTAAAATAAATAGACAAAACTTGTCTATATTATTTAATGAAACATACATTAATGAAAGATTTCTGCCGAAATATACACAATTTATATATATTCCCATATAAAATATATTTTTGCTATAGCTTTTTATTGCTCTAGGACGGTGGACGGCACGCGTGCCACACGTGACACGTCAAGCGATTCCCAATGGCAAGCAGTCCCAAATGACGTCACGATGTCCAAACCAATAACTACTACAAAGCAGAGAAGATATTTAGCTGTTTCAATTTTAATATATGCTAAAGTTGTAGTAGTTGTAGTAGTATAGCTGGCCACTCGTATCCGAGGATACCCGTCTACTAGGGCGGTTGACTAATCCCTATTGCAGGCGCTTGCTCAGGCGCATTTGTGTTTGTTCAACACCCACAGTGCCCCCCTGTGGTTTATACTGCAACCATGCTGAGTAGACCTTAGTTACATTTTTAAAGAGCGTGTTATCTAGCGTGATCAACAATTTGAACAAGGTCAGCACGCTCGGCCACGATGACTTGTGGCTTCGTGCCAGCACAGCTATCGACGGAAACCAATATACCTAATTTCACTCACAAGGTTTGGATCAAACCGTGGTATGGTTTTTAGGCATTTCCAAATGTGCCGCACGCTGTGATCGACCCGTCCAGTTCGATAACAAATCGATCATGGTGAGATTCGGACGCGGGTCTCATGGTTAGAATGCGAATGTTCTAACCACTCGGTCACGTGCCCATATATGCAAATTGTTGCCGACCCCTTAATTAAGCCATTGTATGTATGTTCAATGACTAAACTAGTATGACTTGTTCATGATTTCAATCTTTTTTCAAGGATTTGATATTAAGTTAAATGTCTCATTTCTTTTCCATATATAGGCAAAACACTGAGACGAAATGCCGTTATTTCCATCTGACAACAACTCAAATGTACAACTCAAATATAAGGATTGTATTATTCAAAGAATTTATAGTAAGTTAATGTCTCATTAAGTGTTGTTAGCGAAGTGATTTCGCCATTAATCACATTAACATTGCTAATTAATTCTTTCTATAAATTGATTCCTTATGATAATGTATATATACTATATATTATTATATTATTATAAAATATATAGTAGAACAGGTATATTGACCTTGTATAAAAATACGTATGCTGTTGGCATACTGGATAATGTAAAAACCCTAAGTCAGCACATAGTCAGCAAAAGGTTGCCAACGACTGTTCTAGAGAATCTAGTTGTTAGGAAAGCAATTTAAAAGTTAAGGCTTCCTCTATTAAAAGATGGCTGTCTCCGGAGCAGAGCATTCAACAGGAGCACAATTCTCAGGTGAATGGCCAGTGAGAAGGCAGATTCCAGACTCACACGAGTTGCGCGGTTTTTTTTAAAATCAGAATCACCCCATGTATGGCAGTAATGCCACTAAAACACAAGGCCTACAGGGTGTGGAATAATTATGAAAAGAAACAATAAAGAGGGGAAAGAGAAAAGCGTACTCAGGTGGACAGTAGATAGCAATTGACACTGCATTTAGATTTTTGCAGACTAAGGTTGGCTGGAAAGCATGGAGCCAGAAGGTAGTTACACAAGCGAGAAGTGCGAGAAAAGAAACTGTTGACATAGAATTTACGGTTACATCTCTCCAGCGCAACTGTAATTTGATGAGATGTCGACGCCAGTCTAGTGCTACGCTTAAATTAAAAGTGTCTAGGTATCATATCGAGGAGATCATTCGAATAATTACCAAGAAATTATTTATCGAAAAGACATAAAGAGGTAATCTTACGGCTGTGGGAAAGTGAATGGAACTGAGTCGACAGATCAGGGCCAATAATATTGCAGATTCTTCTTTGAATCTTATCAAGGAGCTCAAGGTAAATAGCAGGATGATCGGATCATATATGGCAGCAATATTCTAAGCATGGACGAATGGCAGACTTATAGATATGGAAGATAGATTCTGGAGAGAAAAATTGTCTAACATGACACAGTGAACCAATTTTCTTAGCTGCTGATCTAGCAATGGATTCAATGTAGTCTTTCCACTTCATGCTAAGAACGTTATCGCGAGAAGTCGTTTTCCTGGAGGTTAGCATCAGCCATGGTGTGTATATCGGGATGAAAAGATTATCCTTAACCTTATTAAACATTATTAAGGAGAGAGAACAATAAAAAAAGAGGAATTAAGAAGACAGAAGATAACGATTGACATTGCATTAAAATTTTAATCGTTACTCTCCAAGCAAGACAAGAAAGCCACTAAGACGCAAGTGGGGGTTACTGAGTGTGAAAGAATATGAGAAAAAGAAAAACATTATTAAGGAGAGAGAACAATAAAAGAAAAGGAATTAAGAAGACAGAAGATAACGATTGGCATTGCATTTTAATTTTTGAAGATCAAAGGTGACAGGAAAACAAGAAGCCGGAAGAGAGTTCCCCAAGCGAGAAATGCGTGAAAAGAAAATATTAGCATAGAATTTACGGTTACATCTGACCAGCTCAGCTGTAAATTGATGAAATATTGACGCCATTCTCGTATTGCGTTTAAATTTTAAAAAGTTTAGGTACCATAGCGAGGACTTCATCCTAGCAATTACCATCAAAGTAATTATAAAATATCACGGAGAGGCAACCTTATTTGGTGGGTAATAGCCTGAAGACGAGCCGCCGGATCAGGACCAATAATATTGCTGATTCTTCTTTGGATCTTATCAA
>OZ038516.1:61000209-61002709 GCA_964036315.1 Acanthosepion esculentum
ATAAAAACAAAATACGAAAAAAGATAGAAGGAAAGAAAAACGAACCAAAGAAAGAAAGAAAGAAACAAACAAAAAATAGGAGAATCAAAAGAGAAAGAAAGAAAGAAAGAAAGAAAGAAAGAAAGAAAGAAAGGATCGAAGAAAGAAAAGTAAATGATTGAAAAAAAAGAAAGAAAAGAAAACATTAACAGGGAACGAAAAAAGTGAAACGTTGAAGGATTCAAAGAAAGAAACAAAAAAATAAAGAATTAAAGAAAAAAGAACAAAAGAAAGAAAGAAAAAAGATTCAATGAAGAAAAAAGAAGAAGAAAAGAAAGAAAGAAAAAGATAAAAATGGTAAAAGATTCAAAGAATCAAGCAAAGAAGAACTGAAGAAAAAATATTCAAAGAAAGAAAGGAAGAAAGAATGAAGTACAATATAAATGATTCAAAAACAAAAACATGCAACGAAACAAGGAGATATAAAAAAGAAAGAAAGAAAGGAAAGAAAGAAAGGAAGGAAGGAAGCATCGAAGAAAGAAAAGTAAATGATTGAAGGAAGTAAAGGAGCAAAAACGAGAAAAGTGAAGGAAAAAAGAAAATGCTACGTATAAGGATTCAAAGGAAGAAGCCAAAATATAAAGAATGAAAAGAAAGAGAACAAAAGAAAGAAAGAACAAAGGGATTCAATGAAAGAAAGAACGAAAGAAAGAAAGAGACAAAAAGGTAAAAAAATTCAAAGAAAGGAAAAATGAAACAGCAAAGAAAGTGGAACTGAAGAACAAAGAGAAAGAAAAAAGAGAAAGAAAAAAGAAAGAAATAAAGAAAAAAAAAGAAAGAAACAAGCAAAGAAAGTGAAACTGAAGAAAAAAGAGAAAGAAAAAAGAGAAAGAAAAAAGAAAGAAAAAAAAGAAAGAAACAAGCAAAGAAAGTGAAACTGAAGAAAAAAAGATAAAGAATTCAAAGAAAGATAGAAAGAAAGAGACAAAGAAAGAAAGAAGGAAAAGGAAACCCCAGAATAAAGTACAATTAAATAATTCAAAGAAAAAACATGCAAGAAAGAAAGGAATAAAGAAAGAAAGAACAGATTTAATAAAGTGTAACGAATGAAGAAAGAGAATTGCAAATAAACAGGGTCAAGACGAAAAAAAAAACATTAAAAAGAAAAAATCTCCCCAAACTTCAGGATCAAAGCGAAAATACAATGTATTCCCTTGCAAATATCCTTTCTTTCTCGATCAATGTTCAGAAAGACGTTTCTTACATAAGGACATTCATTGATATTATGAAGGACGAATTGGTTTCTTCAAATCCACTTAAAATACATTTTTTTTAAACTATGGCAGAAAACATCTCATGAGCGAAAATCACTTAAAACGTCACATTAAAAAAAATGGAAGGCTGAATTTAAAAAAATAAATAAATAAGTTAACTTTTAAAATTAATTTTTCTTTTTGAATAAAATCACAAGGACTCTTATTCCGTTTCAGGACGAAATTCAAATGACAAAGAACTGCCGAAAAACCCTTGTCAAAAAGAAAATCAAGCGACAAAAATGTGTAGAAGTCTCAGAAAATTTAGAAATATCAAAAGTCTTGAGAATTATACCAGCCGAAAGCCTTAAAAGGAAAAACTGCATAAAGAGTTTGAATACGATTTCGAGAACGTTCGCTATTGCCACTTTGAAGGCTGTAAAAGTTTTTTTCGCGTGTTTCTTTTTATCATGAAGAACATCGCAAAATCCTTTGTGTTTTTCGATTTTACTGTTTAATATCTATCGAGATTCCCTACCTTTTTCTGAAGGGTTTCAAATGCGGGTCGTCAGGTTCTCCTAGGACCTTGGCAATCGTACGCGCCAACTAATCCTTAAAAAGTCAGTCAATTATGTGCCAAACATGATGAGACAGATTATCTTTCCCGCAGTGGGTTGCCATTTCTTTCTGCGGTAGACCAGTTGCCATTCAAGGCTATAGAACCTGGTGTGTCCGACTACTTAAAAACTTACCCATAAGGAGGGGGACAGAAGAGGATTCCTACATTTCCCAAGAGTATTAGCGTAAGCGAAAATAGTGGATTCGACTGGAATTCGAACACGGCTCTCCGATTCCTCAATCCGATCCGCTAACCATCACTCCACTAAGCCTCCTAAGGACACATGTTTCAGTGGATAAGGATGTTCGTTAGATCCAATGAGTAGACCCAAAGAGTTGTGAGTTTAATACCAAAAGCCACAGATCAGGTGAAGCCAGATGTGGTCGATTAAAGGATCAGCTCAAATAGACCTTGCCGAGGACAGAAATCGAACCGCTGAGTTGGGATTCCTCAATCCGAGCCACTATCCATTGCTCCACCGTGCCTCCTCGTACGAGTTTAGTGAAGAAAAATAAAGAAAAAGAAAGAAAGAAATATAGAACATCTAAAATAAAACATACAGCTGATATGGAATCTACGCCATGTCCTTTAAAGACGTTGGCAATCACTGCTCTCCAAAATGGTATCTTTCTAACGCTTAGCAATATTT
>OZ038516.1:61005209-61022709 GCA_964036315.1 Acanthosepion esculentum
GGAATATTCATCTTCATTCCCGATAAATAATTGTTTTTTTTATTTCATACAATGACGACCATTTTTACAGACGATTAGAAAGTGTACGTTAATAGCGAAATTGCGTGATATCCTGGTCTTGACAGCGCTATGATTGGCGATGTCGCCGGCGGAAACGCAATGCCTCATGGGAATAGCCATCATGTCAAGATTATTGTTTACGATTACTTTAAGGATGTGTAATGGCGATGACAAAGGCACTTGCTGCTTCAATAAAAAGCTTTTATTTACAAGGAGACCGATCTCTGTCTCGTGAGTCTGATTACAAATCTATATATCTCACAGATTGATGGATATCCAGGTGACATTTATGCTTGTTTAGGGCTTGCCAATTGGAGAAGGGCGTTTGTCGCCTTTTTTTTAAAACCATTATTACCCCCAAGCAACGCAGTCAAGCCTCTGTGGAAGAATTACGAACGGAAAAATTAATAATGGGCGGGAAGAGAAAAGAGTAATCAGGAGGAGTGTAGATAGGGATTGACATTGCATTTAAATTTTAATCGTTTCTCTCCAAGCAAGGCAATAAAGCCACTAAGACGCAAGGGGGTTACTGAGTATGAAAGAATATGAAAAAAAGAAAAACATTATTAAGGAGAGAGAACAATAAAAGAAGAAGAATTAGGAAGACAGATGATAACGATTGACAATGCATTTAAATTTTAACCGTTTCTTTCCAAGAAAGGCAATAAAGCCACTAAGAAGCAAGGGGCTTACTGAGTGTTCAAAAATATGAGAAAAAGAAAAACATTATTAAGTAGAAAGAACAATAAAAGAAAAGGCATTAAGAAGACAGAAGATAACGATTGACATTGCATTTAAATTTTTATCGTTTCTCTCCAAGCAAGACAATAAAGTCACTAAGACGCAAGGGGTTTATAATTGTGAAAGAAAATAAGCAAAAGAAAAACAGTAATAAGGAGATAGAACAATAAAAGAAAAGAAGACAGAAGATAACGACTGACATTGCATTTAAATTTTTGAAGATTAAATGAGACAGGACAACAAGAAGCCGGAAGAGAGGAACTCTCTTCCGGGTTCTTCAAGCAAGAAATGCGAGAAAAGAAAATATGAGCATAGAATTTACGGTTACATGTAACCAGCTCAGCTGTAAATTGATGAAATATTGACGCCATTCTCGTATTGCGTTTAAATTTTAAAAAGTTTAGGTACCATAGCGAGGACTTCATCCTAGCAATTACCATCAAAGTAATTATAAAATATCACGGAGAGGCAACCTGAAAACGAGCCGCCGGATCAGGACCAATAATATTGCTGATTCTTCTTTGGATCTTATCAAGGAGCTCAAGGTAAATAGCATGGAAACCTGACCATTTGTGGCAGCAATATTCTAAGCATAGTCGAATGGTAGATTTACAAATATGTAAGTTTTCGGAGAGTTAAATTGTTTCGTACAACACAGTGAACCAACATTAGCAGCTAATCTGGCAATGGAATAAATATAGTCTTTCCACTTTATCTCAGCTGACAACGTTAACCCGAAAAGGCTTAAAGAGTTCCGTTCCTGGAGGTTAGCACCAGCCATGCTGACGGAAAACAGAATGGCGTCTTTCAGATGAATAATGGAGAGAATGGTAATTTCTAAAATAAAATGCCGCTTATAATCTAGTGAAAACATTTTTTAGTTAGAGTTATAAAAATAAAAAATAAAAATAAATAAATAATATTTGGATAGCAGTTCGGTTTATATTTACTTACGTGCTAATAACTTTAGGAAATGTATAAATCCACTTCTTCTACCCCCCCCAGCTATGGATAAATAGCAGGACAGACTGAGTTCTAATCGGTCTAAGAGAAAGTAACTCTTAGAGTTCGACTCCGTCAGGCTATATTGCTGAAGAAACACCATTTCTACCGCGGCTGTAGTAAAAATGGTAACCCTACGAACCTGACGGATCACGGGATTCGAGATTGCGATATAAAAATGTTTAAGCTTTTGATTATGTAATTTATTCCCAAACAAATGTAATGCTGTATTTTATACAGTTCTAAATTCAACATTATTTGCAAAGAACCCTTGCCACCTGCCAGACAGTTCATCGTTAGTCTTTGAGTAAGATTCCGCAGTTTTTGACCTGGCAAATGTTGTCAGCTTTCTCTTGAATCTATTTATTAGATAAATCGATTTTGTCAAGAAACTCGACATTCATTGCAGGATCCCCAGGCCAGATGCGACAGTCAATATTTGATGCATGATCAGCTGTAAATTAATGAGATATTGCAGGATGCCCAGACCAGATGTAACAGCAATATTCAATGCAGGTCACACTACTTTTTTAATTTTAATCATTTTACACTACACAAAACAGTAAAACCATTAATCGTAAAGGGGTTACTGAATATGTAAATATTTATTTTCCAGAACGAGTCAAAAAGGTTTAAACGTCTTTCACAAACTTTTTTGACTTGCATCAGCACGGCTGATGCTAACACCAGGAGAATGAATTTCGCCATTTTGGTTTAACGTTTTCCATTGGCAAGAAATCCAATGTTTATATTGAATCAATTGCTAAGTCTGCTTCTAGAAAGGTTGCTTCTTTGTTTCGTTCTAGACAATTTTTTCTCGTCAGAATCTATTTTTTATTCTTATAATTGATTGTGTTTTGTGCATGTGTTTTGGATTAAAAAAATAGTTTTTACCATGAAGCGTGCAGAGTCTCAACCTGGACCCCCAGGGAAGCAATCAGAAAGTTATTATTTTTTGTAACTATTTTTTCTATCTACCGTGAAACATTACATAACAATTATTTGCGAATTTTTACTCGGGAGCTCAGACAGGAAGGTTAAAATTGTTCAGTAACTCAGGGCTCAAAGGGTTAAGGAAAAATATGATCTTATATAAATGAATATCATTCATTGAGAAATCTGCCGAGAATTTTTTATCATGTATTTCACCCTGTAAAGGCCCAAGAGCCTCAAGAGTTAGAGTAAGAGGCACATTTTATCCGGATATGTGAGAAGGTTAACCATAGGCTTGAACAGATTACGATTGTAGCGATCGGGGGAGCATCGTTTTGGGAGTTCGACAGAGCAGCGGTTGTGGAAAGAAGCTGCTCAAGTGAAACTTACATCACACCAATGGAATGCGAAGGGAATGAAGGCGGTTCGTGACAATGGGCGTGGCAATGATGGGTCTTAGCCGTGAACTGGACGAAATAAGGAAAACAGGTCGTCTAAACAAAAAAAACAGGGAGAAACACCTTAAGAGGAAACGTGTTTCTCCCTATGTTTTATTACTTAAGAAGAAAAGGGCGCTGAAAACCGCTTTACCGGTGGTAGGGAAAAATGACTTAATGCCGGTTGAACGGTAGGTAAACACTTGTAACTATTTTTTATATCTACTATGAAACATTACTTACCAATTATTTGCGAATTTTGACTCAGGAACCCAGGCAAAAAGGTAAAAGAGTTTAGGAAGGCAGAGCTCAAACTATTAATTCTCATAATAAAATAATGTCAACATCCGCTTTCAGATGGCGCATCTGACTGCAAAGCATGGATTTTTTTTTATTTAATCCCCGAGTAAAATTGGTATAGCTAGCAAATTCTAAATAGTTTTTCAGTTTCTAATTTTTACTAGATTTGCTTTTATTTTAACACAATTTCTAATATAATCACTAAAACGCACCATGTTCGACAAACTTGAACCTTTGTTCCCGCCAAAAAACTGTAATGTGACGATTACGTTTTTCCGTTGACACCGCTATTATTTTAACTACTTTCAGTCTAGCAATATTTATTTTTTTTAAAAACGATTATTAGAATTTTAATAAAATATTAATATATATGAAAGTGAATTTATATATTTACTTTGTGTTTGAGAATTTACAAGAAAAATAGTAATCATTATTTATTTACTAAATTGTTTATTTACAAGAATAATTATATATGTAAAACATTCTAAAATCTATTATAATTGTATTAAAACTAATGTAATGCAATATTTATCATTTATTAATTTATAAAGAAATAAATATGAAAATTTAATACAGTAGAATCCCTCATATCCGGAATCCCTCAAATCCAGAATTCCTCATATCCGGAATTCCTCATATCCAGAATTCCTCATATCCGGAATTCCTCATATCCAGAATCCCTCATATCCGGAATTCCTCATATCCAGAATCCCTCACATCCGGAATACCTCATATCCGGAATACCTCATATCCAGAATTCCTCATATATTATAAAACATTGAAAATAAATGTTAAACTTGATTTCAGTTCTTTTATTTTAATCTAAATATAACCCCTCATATCCGGACTTTGTAACCAATTTCTCATATCTGGAAGGCCTTCTTATTCCGGTTGTCAAGGATTCTACTGTATATTTAATAATTTATATAGACATGTATATAATTTTTATTTCGTTTCTGTTTTAAATATATACGGAGTATCTTATATCTACAACATTCTAAAAACGAATACAATCAAAATTAATTCAATGTAATATTTATCAGTTACCAATTTATAAAGAAATAAATATAAAAACAATTTTTCATTCATAAATTTATAAACAAATTACTAAATTATTAAAATGTTAATATTCCTAGTCGGGAGGGGAGAGAGGAGGAGTAAAGAAAGAATGGAAAGAAGAAATGGTGGTGGAGGGAAAAGAAAGCAAGAAACGTTTTTGATCATAATTCCTCTGAACAATGAATATGTTCGATATATATATATATATATTTCTTTTTGTTAAAACAACGCTTTATATGAAAGGAAACTTTTCTTGCCATTACTTATCTGTTATGTCAAACTGTTCGTTGACAATGTGCATCTTTCCGAGTGGTGGACATAAGATGGAAAAAAAGACGAGCATGATGTTTATTATTTTTTTGTAGCGTCTTGCTGAGGCGGAAGTGACGTAAGTCGTTAATGATTGGTCGCTGAGGAGGAAGTGACGTAAGTCGTCAATGATTGGTCGCTGAGGAGGAAGTGACGTAAGTCGTTAATGATTGGTCGCTGAGGAGGAAGTGACGTAAGTCATTAATGATTGGTCGCTGAGGAGGAAGTGACGTAAGTCGTTAATGATGGGTCGCTGAGGAGGAAGTGACGAAAGTCGTCAATAATTGGTCGCTGAGGAGGAAGTGACGTAAGTCGTTAATGATTGGTTGCTGAGGAGGAAGTGACGTAAGTCGTTAATGATTGGTCGTTGATGAGGAAGTGACGTAAGTCGTCAATGATTGGTCGCTGAGGAGGAAGTGACGTAAGTCGTTAATGATGGGTCGCTGAGGAGGAAGTGACGTAAGTCGTTAATCATGGGTCGCTGAGGAGGAAGTGACGTAAGTCGTTAATGATGGGTCGCTGAGGAGGAAGTGACTTAAGTCGTTAATGATGGGTCGCTGAGGAGGAAGTGACGTAAGTCGTTAATGATGGGTCGATGAGGAGAAAGTGACGTAAGTCGTTAATGATTGGTCGCTGAGGAGGAAGTGAAGCAAGTCGTTAATGATTGGTCGCTGAGGAGGAAGTGACGTAAGTCGTTAATGATTGGTCGCTGAGGAGGAAGTGAAGCAAGTCGTTAATGATTGGTCGCTGAGGAGGAAGTGACGACAGTCGTTAATGATTGGTCGCTGAGGAGGAAGTGACGTAAGTCGTTAATGAGGGGTCGCTGAGGAGGAATTGACGTAAGTCGTTAATGATGGGTCGCTGAGGAAGAAGTGACGTAAGTCGTTAATGATTGGTCGTTGAGGAGGAAGTGACGTAAGACGTCAATGATTGGTCGCTGAGGAGGAAGTGACGTCAGTCGTTAATGATGGGCCGCTGATGAGGAAGTGGCGTAAGTCGTTAATGATGGGTCGCTGAGGAGGAAGTGACGTAAGTCGTTAATGATGGGTCGCTGAGGAGGTAGTGACATAAGTCGTTAATGATTGGTCGCTGAGGAGGAAGTGACGTATGTCGTAAATTATTGGTCGCTGAGGAGGAAGTGACGTAAGTCGTTAAAGATTGGTCGCTGAGGAGGAAGCGACGTAAGTCGTTAATGATGGGTCGCTGAGGAGGAAGTGACGTAAGTCGTTAATGATTGGTCGCTGAGGAGGAAGTGACGTAAGTCGTTAATGATGGGTCGCTAAGGATGAAGTGACGTAAGTCGTCAATGATTGGTCGCTGAGGAGGAAGTGACGTAAGTCGTTAATGATGGGTCGCTGAGGTGGAAGTGACGTAAGTCGTTAATGATGGGCCGCTGATGAGGAAGTGTCGTAAGTCGTTAATGATTGGTCGCTGAAGAGGAAGTGACGTAAGTCGTTAATGATTGGTCGCTGAGGAGGAAGTGACGTAAGTCGTTAATGATGGGTCGCTGAGGAGGAAGTGACGTAAGTCGTTAATGATTTGTCGCTGAGGAGGAAGTGACGTAAGTCGTTAATGATTGGTCGCTGAGGAGGAAGTGACGTAAGTCATTAATGATTGGTCGCTGAGGAGGAAGTGACGTAAGTCGTCAATGATTGGTCGCTGAGGAGGAAGTGACGTAAGTCGTTAATGATGGGTCGCTGAGGAGGAAGTGACGTAAGTCGTTAATGATGGGCCGCTGATGAGGAAGTGTCGTAAGTCGTTAATGATTGGTCGCTGAGGAGGAAGTGACGTAAGTCGTTAATGATGGGTCGCTGAGGAAGAAGTGACGCAAGTCGTTAATGATGGGTCGCTGAGGAGGAAGTGACGTAAGTCGTTAATGATTGGTCGCTGAGGAGGAAGTGACGTAAGTCGTTAATGATGGGTCGCTAAGGATGAAGTGACGTAAGTCGTCAATGATTGGTCGCTGAGGAGGAAGTGACGTAAGTCGTTAATGATGGGTCGCTGAGGTGGAAGTGACGTAAGTCGTTAATGATGGGCCGCTGATGAGGAAGTGTCGTAAGTCGTTAATGATTGGTCGCTGAGGAGGAAGTGACGTAAGTCGTTAATGATTGGTCGCTGAGGAGGAAGTGACGTAAGTCGTTAATGATGGGTCGCTGAGGAGGAAGTGACGTAAGTCGTTAATGATTTGTCGCTGAGGAGGAAGTGACGTAAGTCGTTAATGATTGGTCGCTGAGGAGGAAGTGACGTAAGTCATTAATGATTGGTCGCTGAGGAGGAAGTGACGTAAGTCGTCAATGATTGGTCGCTGAGGAGGAAGTGACGTAAGTCGTTAATGATGGGTCGCTGAGGAGGAAGTGACGTAAGTCGTTAATGATGGGCCGCTGATGAGGAAGTGTCGTAAGTCGTTAATGATTGGTCGCTGAGGAGGAAGTGACGTAAGTCGTTAATGATGGGTCGCTGAGGAAGAAGTGACGCAAGTCGTTAATGATTGGTCGCTGAGGAGGAAGTGACGACAGTCGTTAATGATTGGTCGCTGAGGAGGAAGTGACGTAAGTCGTTAATGATTGGTCGCTGAGGAGGAAGTGACGTAAGTCGTTAATGATGGGTCGCTGAGGAGGAAGTGACGTAAGTCGTTAAGGATTGGTCGCTGAGGAGGAAGTGACGTAAGTCGTTAATGATTGGTCGCTGAGGAGGAAGTGACGTAAGTCGTTAATGATTGGTCGCTTGTAATTTCAAGATCAGCAGTGGCAGTTACTTAATATGTCCATTTGTTGCGTGCTTTACGAAATTCTTGCTTACGGACCGCCTGCCGGAATAATACTTTTTCGGTATAGGGTCTCTTGGGCGAACCAGTATGATGTTGGAACACCCGAAACTTGCCATGACCCCAAGTTATAGCATCACTGACGAGGCGATCCTGGGCACTCGTTGGAGTGTTTTCATGACAACCAACTATAAAGAAATCCTTATTATTTACCATTTTATAAAATTTCGAATCAAGTGGCAATTAGCCGATTTTTTGCCAACCATTCCAATTAATAATATAATAAATAGTGTAAATAAACAATTAAATAATGTTTATTATTTTTCTTGTAGATTTTTAAGAACAAAAAATGTCTGAATTAACTTTCATTATACATTTAAGTTTTAATAAATTTCTAATCATCTCTTTTTAAAGAATAAACATTGTTAAGGAGTGAAGGTAGTTAAAATAATAGTGGTGTCAAAGGAAAAACTGTCCTTTTGACACTACGCATTCTATACGGGGGGACTGCAAAATTGTACAAATGGTGTAACAACATAATTGTCCATCCCACAAAATGTTTAATATCTAAAAAAAACAAAAAAACCACTAAACTAATTTAGTTTCCTTTTACAGGTTTTTCAGATAAAACGTATAGCCATCTTGATACCATTTGTCGTACGAATCACTGAAAAAACCCTTTGAGATATTCAGCTAGAAAGAGACCAGGTTAAAATCGTTTTGTGTCAGACCCACTGTCTTCCCAACTATCAATGGTGAGAGGAAAAATATCATTCATGCTTTCATTACTGGTACCAACATTCATACTTTGGTTTCCATCTACAAAGTCCATTCAAGAAACATCAAGAGAAGGGTGTATAAGTTTTAAAAAGAGGAAGCAAGAGAGAGGGATAACTGGATCAGGAGGTCACAACAGGAAGAGGGATCATCATTTCAACTTAGAGCTAAAGACATCAATTAGAAAAGATCCAACTCAATCTATACGACGTTTGGTACATGAGAGAGGATTTTCAGCGATGACAGTCTAAACAGCAGTGAAAAAACACTTGAAAATGAAATCGTACATGAAACCTGTGAAGTACCCTGTTACTCCAGGACAAAAAGTTGGAAGGTTAGAAAGGGCGGCGTGCTGAATTGATTTCAACTTCACCCACCTTGACGCGAATAAGCCCGAACTTTTATTGTCGGTAACTCCAAAACGGTAGATCTTATCAAAATGTCTTTGTTATTTTCGTATTAAGCATGTAAATTTGCATCTAAATGGAACTATTCGAGAAATTTTTATTAGAAACTGAGTGTGGGGCTTGAACTGCATAATTACCCTTTCCTGGTTCGGAGTTGAAATTAGTTCTGTCACCCGAGTGGGCGAAGACCGTCTTGGATATGTTGGAAAATGATCCGGGAATAATATATATATATATATATATATATATATATATATATATATATATATATATATATATATATCTGTGAAAAAATATTGGCTCCTGAAAAATTAATTTCGGTTGAGCTCTCT
The DNA here is from genome assembly GCA_964036315.1 of Acanthosepion esculentum. NCBI lineage: Eukaryota > Metazoa > Mollusca > Cephalopoda > Sepiida > Sepiidae > Acanthosepion > Acanthosepion esculentum. The sequence continues at coordinate 61,014,331 of OZ038516.1, forward strand.
GGTTTGAGGTGTGAATTTGTAAACAGTGACTATTTAAGCTAATATTGCACGACTCTTCGGCAGAATAGAGTCACTGTCAGTCACTGTGTGTTTATCTAAATCTAAAAATAAACACGCTAAAATTCACTTTCATCCCTGCCGTGCGCCGACGGCTTAGTGGGAGAAGTTCCGACTGACGCAAATTCAGTCGGCTTTCGATCCTAGCTAGAGGCAACCGGACGTCTAGTCACACTGATGAGCTGTGAAACAGCGAAACAGTCGGTACGGGATGAAGGTGAATTTTAGCGTGTTTATTTTTAGATTCAGATAAACACACAGTCACTGAGAGTGACTCAATTCTGTCGAAGAGTCGTGCAGTATTAGCTTAAATAGTCACTGTATATATATGTATGTATGTATGTATGTATGTATGTATGTATGTATGTATTTGAACTTAATTTCAATCCTTCATGAACTTCCGATCCTTATCTATGATTAATTAATGATGAACATATGTTCGTTTATGATCGATTTCATCACGATACGTCTGTTAAGCTTGGGGAGTAATTATACATTCCAGTAGTATAATAAAATAAATAATAAAAACCCCGGAGAATTCCAGTAAGATATCTTTAATCATTTCTAAGATACAACGTTTATTCTAACAGTTAGACAATTTTGCTGTTACGGCCGGTATATAATAGTAATTGTTAAAATTTTGTTAATATTTGCGTATAACTATGTGGGAAGTCTTCTTTACATCGGGAATTTAACATTTGAGATAGATAGATAGATAGATAGATATGAACAGACTGAGTTAGATAGATAGTGTTATGGTCCAAGTCTCTTGTACCACGGTGATGGTCCAAGGTAGAACCAATGAAGAATAACTCGAACACAGGTATGGAATAACACAGATATATTACAAACAGAAATATGTACAAAGAAGTAGAAGTATTAGTAATGACTATCAGATTTGGTAGGAGAGAACGATGTTGCCTCGACAAGTATCACTATTCCAATGTCTTACAGTAATCGTCTGACTCTTGACTCTGTCTGTCTCTCACTGACTCTGAACTCTGCTCCCTCTTGAGGCGCAGTATTTATGATGTCCGGAATAGTCCATTATTATTATGGGTAAGTTCCCGAAACACCCCACTTCCGAAACTTTTACGTAGCAGGGGTTTTTAATATCTTTTCTCTTTGGATCTATTTCCAAAGGTTCTGTGAACTTTCTTTTTCTGGACAATTTTCTTGGTTCTGGCATTGTTTGTGGTCTTTTTATATCAATTATATCGAAAATCGTGTCCATCACCTCTTCCTGAGTTGGACCGTTAGCATCCTGTAACAGTCTTTCCTTATTTGGTTTACGTGTCTTCTATGTGAGAATTTGTGTCCCTGTACTAGGTAAACCATATTGCCGATTCTTTTCTCAATTGTCCCTTGCTCCCAGTAAGATGTATTATTTTTATATGCTTTTAAAAAAAACTTTTTCTCCTGGGAGGAATTTTCTTTTTGGTGCGTAGGGCTGTGTTACTTGTTTCGTTTGACTTGGTAGCAATTTAATAAATGCTGATCTGATTTTTCTAGCAAACATCACTTCTTCGGGTGATAATGTTGATGGTGTAGCATTATTTTGCGTAATTCGATATACCTGAAGAAATTGCTGTAATGCTTTCTCCGTAGGCACATCGTATGCTTTTCGTAACGCTCTTTTGAGTGTATCAACAAATCTCTCCGCTTGTCCATTTGATCTTGGGTGATAAGGCGGGGATTTTATATGTTTGACTTGATAAATTTCGTAAAACTCTTGGAAGTCTGCTGATGTGAATTGCGTTCGATTATCTGTGACTAGGCAATCCACTACACCAAACCGAGCGAATAGTTCGTGGAGGCAATTTATGGTCGTTTCTGAAGTAGGATTTTTGCAACGAAACACCTCCGGTTATTTACTATAGCTATCCACTATGATTAAATAGTAAAAACCGTCAATTAGACCTGCATAATCTGCGTGTATTCTTGAGCACGGACGATCAGTCTCTGGCCATGGCTTATGGATGATTGGCGGTGATTTGGCTGCTAAATTACAACCCTTGCACATTTCCACCATCTGAGTAATATCCTGGTCCATATTTTCCCAATATACATAGTTTCGCATTAGCGACTTCATTCTATTTTTCCCAAGATGGCCCCTGTGGAAATCCTTTAGGATTCGCTTTTGTAGTGTTTTGGGAATTACAACCCTTTCGTTGTAAAGTAGCACATTATCGCATAGAGAAAAGCTGTCCGATATTTGCTCATTTTTTTCTGCTATTTTTGCTTTTGTTTCATTTATAAATTCGTCATTTTTGGCTTCATTTTTGATGTCTTGTAGTGTGACTGGGAGGTTTCTAACTGTACAACATAGTACTGTCCTGATATCTTCTTCATTTCTTAAGGCTGCGATTACCGTATCTTCCAATGGCTCTGTCTTTGCTGGTATAAGTCTCCACAGACCATCCGCATGCCCGATCTTTTTCGTTGGTAAATACTCCAATCTGAAATTGTAGTTCAGAAGAATTGTTCCCCATCTAAGTAACCTATTTGCGGTGTAAATTTGAACCAAAAATTGTTAGCAACGGTTTGTGATCCGTCTGTAGAGTAAAATATATGTCATAGATATACCTATGAAACCTTGTGACTGCGAAGATAGATATGAACAGACAGAGATAGATAGATAGATGTGAAAAGACTGAGATAGATAGATAGATAGATAGATATGAAAAGCCTGAGATAGATAGATAGATAGATAGATAGATAGATAGATAGATAGATGTGAAAATACTGAGATAGATAGATAGATAGATGTGAAAAGACTGAGATAGATAGAAAGATAGATAGATAGATAGATAGATAGATAGATATGAAAATCCTGAGATAGATAGATAGATAGATAGATAGATATGAAAAGACTGGGATAGATAGATAGATAGATAGATAGATAGATAGATAGATAGATAGATAGATAGATAGATATGAAAAGACTGGGATAGATAGATAGATAGATAGATAGATAGATAGATAGATAGATAGATAGATAGATGGGAACATTAATAAGGATAGATAGTTGGTTGATCTTTAGTTGTTTTTATTTCATTATTTTTTTTAGTGGCATATCAACCTGTAAGGTTTATTTAAAGACGAAATCTAAATATTTTGCTGTTACACCATTTGGACAATTTTGCTGTTACACCCGGTATATAATATATTGTTTTCCCTATACATCAGTCGCTAAGCAAAACACGTAGCAATTCATTTTTTGGATGGGTGTGCACAGTTCCATCCGCCATTTTTATGCTTGTTTATTTATCACGGACTAACTGAGGAACACATGTTTTTACAGAAGCAAATTACGATATGAACGATGGATGACGTTTAGTTATCACTAAAATAAACTGTTACCTGTTACCCGAGAAGACAATTGAGAGTTGATATCGTAATAGGACGCCTCCTTTGAGATTTTCATGGAGAAGTGAAGAGCTGGGTGGTTTCGGCGATATTTGAAGGAGGTTTGGAAAGAGGCGTCAATGAGATTTGCAAAGCAGGAAAGAAATGGATGCTTGGAAAACAGGTGCAGCCGTGAAAGGGAGGGGTGTTTGGAAAAGTTGAGGCATGTAGAAGGGCGGGTAACAGGTAGGAAGGAAGGAAGGAAGGAAGGAAAAAATGAAGGAAGGCAGCAAGGTGAAAAACGAAGGAAGGAAGGAAGGAAGGAAAAAAGGAAGGAAAAAAAAGGAAGGAAGGAAAAAAGGAAGGAATTAAGGAAAGAAAAAAGAAGGAAGGAAGAAAGAAAGGAAGGAAGGAAGGAAGGAAAAAAGAAAGGAAGGAAACAAGAAGGAAGGAAGGAAAAAAGAAAGGAAGGAAACAAGAAGGAAGGAAGGAAAAAGGAAGGAATTAAGGAAGGAAAAAGAAGGAAGGAAGGAAGAAAGGAAGGAAAAAAGGAAGGAAGGAAACAAGAAGGAAGGAATGAAAAAAGAAGGAAGGAAGGAAGAAAGGAAGGAAAAAGAAGGAAGGAAGGAAGGAAAAAGGAAGGAAGGAAGGAAGGAAACAAGAAGGAAGGAAAGAAAGGAAGAAAGGAAAAAAGGAAGGAAGGAATGAAAAAGAAGGAAGGAAAGAAAGGAAGAAAGGAAAAAAAAGGAAGGAATTAAGAAAGGAAAAAGAAGGAAGGAAGAAAGAAAAAAAGGAAGGAAGGAATGAAAAAGAAGGAAGGAAAGAAAGGAAGAAAGGAAAAAAAGGAAGGAATTAAGAAAGGAAAAAGAAGGAAGGAAGGAAGAAAGGAAGGAAAAAAGGAAGGAAGGAAGGAAACAAGAAGGAAGGAATGAAAAAGAAGGAAGGAAGGAAGAAAGGAAGGAAGAAAAAAGGAAGGAAGGAAGGAAAAAAGAAAGAAGGAAGGAAGGAAGGAAGGAGTGGGAAAAAGTGCAGGAAGAAAGAAAGATAATAAGGTGAAAAAGAGAAGACAAAGAGAGTAAGAAGGAAAACGTTGGAAGAAAGGGAGGAAAGAAAAAGGAAAGAAAGGATTCCAGAAAGAAAGGTATAGAATAGAAGGAAGGAAGGAAGGAAGGAAGGAAGGAAGGAAGGAAGGAAGGAAGGAAGGAAGGAAGGAAAACTGAAAAGAAATAAGAAAAGAGTGAAAACAAGAAGTACAGGAAGAAGGAAAGATAGTAAGAGGTGAAAAAGGGTTGGTTTTTGGTCGTTTTATTTTATCGCATATCAAAAGCTCAGTGGGTCATTTAATGCGAACAACATTTTTGAAATAGCGATAGTTTAGAAAAAAAGGTGTGTATGTCTACATATATATTTGAACCATTTTTCAATTACTCATATTTTTGAGTGCAATCCAACTTCTTAAGAATGTATAGCTGTTTGTATTACTGGAATTTTTTAAGTATTGCTGATAATAATGTTTCCTTCAAAAATCATTGCTAATAATATTTTTTTTGTTATTACAAAGTATTTCTGGTATTAAAACCTATTTTTACACAAGTTTGGATGTTAACTATTTGCCCATAGCTGGGACTCTAACAGATGCTAGCACCCCGCGTCAGGGTGGACCTGGGAACACCAGCAATTAAGAGGTGGTTCCACACTCCTCAAAACCTCCTGATCAGAGGCCTTGCTGTTGGATGTAGTTTATCGTCTTTCCCAGGACGCGGATGTAGTTTATCGTCTTACCCAGGACGCGGATGTAGTTTATCGTCTTACCCAGGACGCGGATGTAGCTTATCGTCTTACCTAAGACGCGGATGTAGTTTATCGTCTTACCCAGGATGTGGATGTAGTTTATCGTCTTACCCAGGACGCGGATGTAGTTTATCGTCTTACCCAGGACGCGGATGTAGTTTATCGTCTTACGCAGGACGCGGATGTACTTTATCGTCTTACCCAGGACGCCGATGTAGTTTATCGTCTTACGCAGGACGCGGATGTACTTTATCGTCTTACCCAGGACGCGGATGTAGTTTATCGTCTTACGCAGGACGCGGATGTACTTTATCGTCTTACCCAGGACGCGGATGTAGTTTATCGTCTTACCCAGGACGTGGATGTAGTTTATCGTCTTACCCAGGACGCGGATGTAGTTTATCGTCATAACCAAGACAGAGTTGAAAAATGGAAGAACAAAGAAGAGGGTAAGGCGGAGAAGGATGGAAGAAAGGGAGGAATAAAGAACGAAAGAAAAGATTAAAGAAAGAAAGGTAAAGAAATGTAGGAAGGAAAAAAGAAGGAAGGAATGAATATGAAATCAGAGAAAGGAAGAAAGAAACAAGAGAAAGAAAGCGGGGAAGAAATGAAGAATATAAAAAAAGAAACAGAAAAAAAAGGAAAAATTAGAAAAAAGGAAGATCGATGGAAAAAATTAGAAACGATTGAAGGAGGGAAAGTAAAAGAAGAAAGGAAGGGGGTAAAAAGCGAAAAGAAAGATAAGAAGGAAGAAAAATAGATATGAAAGAAGGGAAAAGAAAGAGCAAAAAATATATAGATAGGAATAAGGGGGGAAAGCAATGAAGGAAGAAAGACGGAAATGGATGGAAGAAAAGGGGGGGAAGAAGATCGAGAGAAAGGATATGAAAAGAAGAAAAGGGAGGAAGGAAGTTGAATACAAAGAAAGAAAGGATAGAAAAAAGAAATGAAAGAAAGAAGGAAGGAGGGAAATAATTGAAGAGGGCGGGAAAGGTTGGAAGAAAAAGGGTAAGAAACAATTACAGAAAAGATAAAGAAACGAAAGAAGAGGTGAAAGTAGAAACGAAAGAAAGAAAGAAAGAAAGAAAGAAGGAAGGAAGGAAAGAAGGAAAGAAAGAAAGAAAGAAAGAAGGAAAGAAAGAAGGAAAGAAAGAAAGAAAGAAGGAAAGAAAGAAAGAAAGAAAGAAGGAAAGAAAGAAAGAAAGAAAGAAAGAAGGAAAGAAGGAAAGAAAGAAAGAAAGAAAGAAAGAAGGAAAGAAAGAAAGAAAGAAAGACGGAAAGAAAGAAAGAAGGAAAGAAAGAAATAAAGAAAGAAAGAAGGAAAGAAAGAAAGAAAGAAAGAAAGAAGGAAAGAAGGAAAGAAAGAAAGAAAGAAAGAAGGAAAGAAAGAAAGAAGGAAAGAAAGAAAGAAAGAAGGAAAGAAGGAAAGAAAGAAAGAAAGAAAGAAGGAAAGAAAGAAAGAAAGAAAGAAGGAAAGAAAGAAAGAAAGAAAGAAGGAAAGAAGGAAAGAAAGAAAGAAGGAAAGAAAGAAAGAAAGAAAGACGGAAAGAAAGAAAGAAGGAAAGAAAGAAAGAAAGAAAGAAAGAAGGAAAGAAGGAAAGAAAGAAAGAAGGAAAGAAGGAAAGAAAGAAAGAAGGAAAGAAAGAAAGAAAGAAAGAAAGAAGGAAAGAAAGAAAGAAAGAAAGAAAGAAGGAAAGAAAGAAAGAAGGAAAGAAAGAAAGAAAGAAAGACGGAAAGAAAGAAAGAAGGAAAGAAAGAAAGAAAGAAGGAAAGTAGACAGAAAGGAAAATAAAGAATAACAAAATAAAAAGAATGAAGGAAGTCAGAAATGAATAAAAGAAGAAGAAAAGAGAAGGTAAGTGAAGAAAAAAAAGAAGAAGAAGTCTAAAAGGAATATGAATGAAAGAAGGAAAAAGGAAAACGTAAGAATATATAAAGCAGGAAAAGAAAAAGAAGGAAGGCGAAGATAAAAAAAAGAATGAAAAAGAAAGAAGAAAAGGAAGTGAAGAAAGAATGAAACCAAGGAAAGCATAAATGAAAGAAAGGGAAAGAATCGAAGAAAGAAGGTAAAGAATGAAAGAAAAATGAAGGAAATTACAAAGGAATGAAAAAAAAAAAGAAAAGAAATAAAATCGATATTCCCGTAAAAAAAAACAGCAAAGAATTCTGTAAGAATCCCTCTTTCCATGGCCCAATACCAAGTAATCAATAATTAAATGTCTGGACAGTACATCGGCATAAACGTTTTAATAAGCCAAAGACCAAAAAATAATAATAATTTAAAACCATGAAGGACACCAAGTGAAAAGAGATTTCATCATAAGTAGAAGGGAATCGGTGCGCGATTAAATGATTATCCATTAATCAGGAATTTTGACAATAAAAATTTTAGCAAATCTCAAGAATTGACGTCGAAAAGAATGGTAAAATTTATTCAAATTTTAAATATGTCATTCGCAGACAGTAGGGTTTCGCTGTATCATAGCTCCTCAGTGCGACTAGACAACCGAATGCCTCAAGCCCGGATCGAAACCCTACCGTTTTTTTGTGTCAGTCAGAGTTTCAACGACTGAGCCATCTTCACTCGACAAAACGAATCAGCCAAATCTAGCGTACTGTTTTACAAACGTAAACAAACAGCAAGCAGCCAAAGTGCTCTATTCATTTTTACTGAAGAGCTTCGTATTTATACAGTTGACCGTTGCTTGCCGTTCAACAGTGCTCAATTGAAAATATATTTTCAAGATAAATTTTAACTTTCTATTCATTGATTTTCTTATACTTTTTTTGTTTTCTCACATTTTTTTAATTAAAAAAAAATGTAACTCCCCCGCCCCCAGGATCGCATTTATTAGACTTCTGTGCAATTTTATTTGTGATCTTCGAAGCAGTGATACTCCTATAAGCCATTTGTTTACATTCAAAAACATAGATCTTGTGCCTGATGAGCTGGTAAACGAGCAAAACTTTAGTCGCAAACCGAAACATAGGTACACGTACATTATATATACTAATTAATATATATATATATATCTTTGATTTGTATAAAAACATCGAGCACTTTTATGCTTAAACCTCATGTATAAATTGAACGATTATTTATTTGCTTACCGCGTATGTACACCACCACGCGTGTATAGCCTTGCTCATATCTTATAACCATATATATATATATATATATAT
>OZ038516.1:61025209-61030209 GCA_964036315.1 Acanthosepion esculentum
TAGATAGATAGATAGATAGATAGATAGATAGACTGCGATAGATAGATAGATAGATAGATAGATAGATAGATAGATAGATAGATATGAAAAGACCGAGATAGATAGATAGATAGATAGATAGATAGATAGATAGATAGATAGATAGATAGAAATAGACTGCGATAGATAGATAGATAGATAGATAGATAGATAGATAGATAGATAGATAGATAGATAGATAGATAGAAATAGACTGCGATAGATAGATAGATAGATAGATAGATAGATAGATAGATAGATAGAAATAGACTGCGATAGATAGATAGATAGATAGATAGATAGATAGATAGATAAAAATAGATTGAGATAGATAGATATATAGATAGCTAGATAGAAATAGACTGCGATAGATAGATAGATAGATAGATAGATAGATAGATAGATAGATATGAACAGACTGAGATAGATAGATAGATAGATAGATAGATAGATAGATAGATAGATAGAAATAGACTGCGATAGATAGATAGATAGATAGACTGCGATAGATAGATAGATAGATAGATAGATAGATAGAAATAGACTGCGATAGATAGATAGACAGACAGATAGATAGATAGATAGAAATAGACTGCGATAGATAGATAGATAGATAGATAGATAGATAGATAGATAAAAAGACAGACAGATTAGATTGATACATCGATAGATAGATAGATAGATAGATAGATAGATAGATAGATAGATATGAAAAGACCGAGATAGATAGATAGATAGATATGAAAAGACCGAGATAGATAGATAGATAGATAGATAGATAGATAGATATGAAAAGACCGATATAGATAGATAGATAGATAGATAGATATGAACAGACTGAGATAGATAGATAGATAGATAGAAAGAAATAGACTGCGATAGATAGATAGATAGATAGATAGATAGATAGACTGCGATAGATAGATAGATAGATAGATAGATAGATAGATAGATAGATAGATAGATAGATATGAAAAGACCGAGATAGATAGATAGATAGATAGATAGATAGATAGATAGATAGATAGATAGATAGATAGATAGATAGATGTGCATTTGGACGGTAATCCCTTTGTAATATATGTTTCATTAAAACTGACAGACAAAATATTTCTAAGTTATTTATTGTTTTCCATTTTTACGTGCAAGCAAGAAATATCTCTGGAATTTCGTGGGAGTAAAATCTGTCCATTCTCTTCAAGATCAAGAATATATGATAGGCACGTCTAAATGCAAAAACTGTTTAAAATAATTGAATCTCTCATCATAAAAAATAACAAAAAAAAAGCAGACAGCCATTTTACGACATCGACTACAAAGACGCCCAAAATATACTGGGCGTGTTGAGGAATTAAAGCTATCGACCTCCCGACCTCTTACACACCATTGTAAAGGCACAATTCTTGGGAATTAGCCCAAAGCGTTCGGAACGGACAATTATTTTGGATAATTTCTCCGTCCCTAAAAATATATATCTTGTTGCACAAGAAAAACACAAAAATCCTTAACAGAATTATCTTTTCCAATTTTCTCCTAACTATTGGCCTCAAAGTTGTGGATAACCTGTCTGAAGTTCATATTTGGTTATAGATTTGTTCAAGTACTTACGAATATCGGAGTCATCAAGAACCCAAGTGGTGTCTGTGGGGTAATTAGAATTCCTCTGTCTATGTCCTGGAGAGATACCATGCAAAATTAAACAGACACACCTTTGTCGGCTTTCTTTATTTCAGTCAAACCTGGTTATATATATATATATATATATATATATATATATATTGTGTCATTCGCGGACTGTACTGTTTCGCTGTATGACAGATCTTCAGTGCGACTAGACAAACAAATGCCTCAAGCCCAGATTGAAACCCAATATACTATGTATATATATATATATACAGATATATATATATACATATTATGTGTATATATATATATATATATATATATATATATATATATATATATATATGTATGTATATATATATTGTCATTCGCAGACAGAACTGTTTCGCTGTATCACAGCTCTTCAGAGCGACTAGACAACCGAATGCCTTAAGCCCAGATTGAAACACAACATAAGATATATATATATATATATATATATATATATATATATATATATATATATATATATATATATATATATATATAAAGTCATTCGCAGACAGAACTCTTTCGCTGTGTAACAGCTCTTCAGTGCGACGAATCATTATCAAGAACCCAAGTGGTGTCTGTAGGGTAATTAGAATTCCTCTGTCAATGTCCTGCAGAAATAACATACAAAATTAAACAGACGAACCTTTGTCGGGTCTTTTCAGTCCGATCTGGTTGTATACATACATACATATATATATATATATATATATATATATATATATATATATATATATATACATACATATATATATATATATATATATATGCATTATGTCATATATATATATATATATATATATATATATATATATATATATATATATGCATTATGTCATTCGCAGACAGTACTGTATCACAGCTCTTCAGTGCCACTAGACAACCAAATGTCTCAAAACCGGATTGAAATCCAACTGATATATATATATATATATATATATATATATATATATATATATATATATATATATATATATATATATATATTGAATAATAAAAAATATTAAGAAATTGAAAATCTTCAAACGCACTGGGTTGTATATTAATATTCTTTCGTTTTTATTATTATTATTTCATTTAGATTCCTCGACGAGTTTCCGACAACATGCCCATCATCAGGAGAAAAAAATCCCTGCTTGCTGGTAGCAGTGAACTACAGAAATGCATGTCTTAAAGGATAAAATGACCTTTTGTCTGTAGTTTCGATTTGTTTTTTTATTTTTTTTAACATGAATTTTGGCCAGTCCTTGTGTTGGTCAAACAGTCTTTTATATATATATATATGTTTGTATGTATTGATATTAGTGTGCCGCTAAAGAAGCAATTTATACAAAGAATTAAATAGCAACGTTAATGTAACTAATCACATTAATATTACTATTCAATTCTTTGTACAAATTATTTCCATATGATTATATATATATATATATATATATATATATATATATATATATATATATATATATATATATATATGAATAAATATAGTCTTAAAGTGTGCTATATTTATGGGATAAAGTGCTCAATATCAGAGATAGTGCGTGTGTAAATATAAAAGTGAACATAGAAGTCAAAACTTAGAGGCGACAGTCTGTTTCATGTTAGTGCAATCGTCAGGCAACTCTGACCAGGCAATATATATATATATATATATATATATATATATATATATACCGCTTATACTTTTTATTATTTATTTTTCTCTAAAAGAAATCGAGCTTTGCTAAATCGGAAGTCTTCTGTTGTTGGAAGGTCATAGCACATCAGGCTAACTTACTGTTCAGTAAATGATACAGGTTCGATTCCTGTCGGAGGTAATTTCTCGTGCAGTCAGGTAAAATGTAATTAATGCTGTTTGATTAAAAAAAAACAGACCTTTGACTCATTTAAATGTATTCACAAAAAAAGCATAAACAGGAAATATATAAATATATTTGTCGGATTTAATCTATTTCATAACACACACACACAAACACACACACGCACACACGCACGCACGCACGCATATATATATATATATATATATATATATATATATATATATATATATATTGTGTATATTTTGGCAGCATGTTTTCATTAACACGTGTCTCATTGAATGATTTAGACAAGTTTTGTCTACTTATTTTCAATAGAAACCTCCCAAATTCACGGACTAGATTCTTAGTATCTTTATTAAAGGAAGAGAGAAAATTACCACGTTGATACATATTCATTTATTTCGAGTACTTTCGACATTAGCGCAATGTCATCATCAAATTGATGTTGCTACTAAAACAAGATTGATGAGTTCATCTGAAATTTAAATTTTACCTGTGACATGAAAAACGCTAAGTTATGTAATGTACGGTTTAAATTTCTCGATGTAAACGTCAGGGGAGATAACTAAGTTAGGAACTAAGTCCAAATGTTTAAAATAAAATAAAACTATTTAAAGCTATTAGTTAAAAAGCTTGTCCGTGCATATGAAAAGATCCTATTAAAAATAAGAAGACAAAGCTTGTCTAAATTATTCAATGAGACATGTCTTAATATATATATATATATATATATATATATATATATATATATATATATATATATAGTCATCCTCAGACAAACTGTTTCGCTGTATCACTGCTCCTTAATGTGGTTAGACGTCCGATTGCTTCAAGCCGGGATTGAATTTGACATTAGTCGGGTGTCTTACCTCTAGGTCATCGTTGCGCGGCAGGGAAGGAAGGGAATTATAATCTCTTTCTCTATAATAAATACGCTCATAGAACTCAATTCAATTTTACTTGAAGAGTAATGCTTGATAGCAGTTGGAGCCGCTGTTATATAAAAACAACTTTTTTTTCCCTAGAGAGCTCAAATGGATTTCCGGGAGCATATATAGTCATCCACAGCTCCTCATTGTGACTAGACGTCTGATTGCGTCAAGTCAGGATCTAAATATATATATATATATATATATATATATATATATATATAGAGAGAGAGAGAGAGAGAGAGAGATAATATTAGTAGTCAATATATATATATATATATATATATATATATATATATATGTAAATATCAATGTGAACATAGAAGTCAAACAAGCAAAATAATTTAACCCAAATACATAAATAAACAAATAAACGACTTCCGTTAAAATAACCGCCAAAATAGACTACCCACAATGCATCACTGACCCGTATATATAAATAGCCGAGAAATATATACGTATATATATACATATATATATATATATGTGTGTGTGTGTGTGTGTGTGTGTATGTGTGTGTGCGTGTGTGTGTGTGTGTGTAGTAGTAGTAAGGTCAAAAATACATCGATATATAATCTGA
>OZ038516.1:61032709-61036262 GCA_964036315.1 Acanthosepion esculentum
TTACAGTTCAAAAGGTTGTAGCCACACCCAGAATTATTATGGGATAAACTTGATATAAGGTTGAAATCTTTCCATCCAAAAGCTGAAAAAAAGCTCTTAGAGTCATTGAAAAAAGAATGGAATCGATTATCTAATTAATACTTTGAGAAACTTTTGCAACGAATTCCAAACCTTTGAGCTGCAGTCATCACGGATGAAAGAAGTTAAAAGATCTTTTAAAGACACTATCCAAATACTTTTTGTATTTACCGTATACAATCACGTATCATGTGACATTTGAGGACATAATTTTGAAGCTAATGTGACCACAGTAAATGGATACATATTTTCGGGCAACAGCGTAGCCAGGGCCAACTGTACATACGCTAATTTTATATCTGATGTATTATACGACCCTCTTAAAATTAGCTTCAAAATTAGGTCTTCAAAAGTCGCATGATACGCGAGTACATACGGGATATGAAATTATTAATGTAATTTATTCGAACAAAAAGGCGAAAACTGTGGCAAGGCAGAAACAAAATATTAAAAGCAGGATTTCTGGAATTAGCAAAAATGGTCAGTCTGATAAACATTATCTTCGAGAATGGATTTCGTATTCCTTGCTTCGCCCAACTATTCTTATTGTCATATTCCATTTTCATAGAAGCGTTACTTCCAAATATGTCCTCAGTGTAAAGAATTGCTTTACCAATATCAAATTAATTAGAGAAGCATCCTCTTGGGAGTCAGTTCCACCAAGCAGCAATTTGTGGGAAGAAGCTCAACGTGTGGAACTTACAGATCACCAATGAAATACGAAGATAATGATGGTGGTTCGCTAGAATGGGCGGGGCAGGGGGCGGGGCTTAGACATTATGGGTTAGAACTGGTAACGTGTCTTTCCATGGAAATAGCGGATACGTCAGGAAGTAAGAATGAAAAAAAAACAAGAAAAAAGAAAGAAAAAGAGAAGAAAAGTAATAAAGAAATGAAGAAGGAAAGAGAGGAACGAGAGAAAGAAATAGAGAAACAAACAAAAGAAAGAAAGACAGAAAGAAACGAAAGAAAGAAAGAAAGAAAGGATCAAACAAACAAAAAACAAACAAGAGACAAACAAACAAACAAAAGAAACAAACAAACAAAACGAAACGAACGAAAGAAAGCAACAAGCAAACAAACGTAAGAAAGAAACGAAACGAAACGAAACGAAAAAAAGAAAGAAAAGAACGAAAGAAAGAAAGAAACAAACAAACAAACAAATAAACGAAAGAAAGAAAGAAAGAAACGAAACGAAAGAAATAAAGAAAGTACAGATTTAGAAGAGACGATATGCAAAATGAAAGAAAGAAAGAAAGCAACAAGCAAGCAAACGTAAGAAAAAAGAAAGAAACGAAAAAAAAGAAAAGAACGAAAGAAAGAAAGAAAAAAAGAAATAAACCAACAAACAAACAAAGGAAAGGAAGAAAGAATGAAAGAAAGAGTATAACAGCTGAAACGGCAAACTTGTGCCCTTTCGATGAAAGGCATATAGCAACATCCAGTATCGAGTAACAATCTTCATCTATGAGATGCGTTACTTCACGACGTAGGCGATCATGGCTCTCCACAATTTCTGGTCCTTCGGAGCTCTTACTGTCTTTTTATCTCTACTAAACCACCTTTCATTTACTCAACCTCACAATATACTAAACCTCGTTTTCCTCTATCCCCTTTTGCATTCAATCTGTCCTGTGAGTATCAATTTTCCCAACTCCTCTTTCCTCTTATCTTTCTTTGTTTCTGTTGTTTCAAGTCTCTTCTTCAGCTGTGAGGAGATTGTCCAATATTCACTGCCATATGGAAGGACTGATATTACATAACAGTTCAGTACTCTTTTCTTTGTTTCTGTTGCTTCAAGTCTCTTCTCCATCTGCGAGGAGATTGTCCAGCATTCATTGCCACATAAGAGGACTGATATTACATAACAATTCAGTAATCTTTTCTTTCTTTCTCTTGCTCCAAGTCTATTCTTCATTCGTGAGATTGTTCAGCATTCACTGCCATATAGAAGGACTGATATTACGTAACAGTCTAGTACTCTTTTCTTTGTTTCTGTTGCTTCAAGTCTCTTCTTCATCTGTGAGGAGATTGTCCAGCGTTCACTGCCATATAGGTGGACTGATATTACATAACAGTTTAATACTCTTTTCTTTGTTTCTGTTGCTTCAAGTCTCTTCTTCATCTGTGAGGAGATTGTCCAGCATTCACTGCCATATAGGTGGACTGATATTAAGTTTTTAGGGAAATGCAAATAAAAAAAATGCTTATACCTGAAATCAGAAAGAAACTCTTCACATTTCTAAGGATATAATGAGGAAAGACGGCTAGAAAAATTAGTCACTCACAAGACATGTTAAAAGTAAAATTGGTACAACCTACCTAATGAGTTTGTATAAATGGATAGGAGAAAAGTGACTGGTAGTCAGTGGGGACAAAAATAGCTTCCTAAAATGATTTCCTATGTCCTGAAGGGGCAAGGCGCTTAAAAGAAGATGAAGGATGAATTTGGTCGAGTTTCAAATCCTCCTTTGCGTACCCGATCAAAGTGAAAGAAAGAAAGAAAAAACGTGAACTCTATTTGCCCTTCACTGCTTAACAGACAGATAAACGGAAGTTGTCAAATGAAAATTTTGTTTAATCATCGCATCTGTTAGCTTGTTGGATTCTTTTTCTTTTTTTCTTTTTTTAGCAAGAGGTATTTCACTGGAAATCGTTTCGAGTACTTTTGCATTAATGATAGAGGCGTCCGTTTTAAGCGTCAATTGGGAGCAAGTGGAAAACGCAAGGAAATTTATAATTGCTATAATGGAACAGAAGAAGAAAGATAAGGAAACGAGAGGAAAGGTAAGTAATGTAGAAGATGAAGAGAAAAAAGCGTAATTAGAATGAGACAAAAAAACGGGAAGGGGCCATTAAGTACAGAAGAAGAAGAAGAAGAAGAAGAAGAAGAAGAAGAAGTAGAAGAAGAAGAAGAAGAAGAAGAAGAAGAAGAAGAAGAAGAAGAAGAAGAAGAAGAAGAAGAAGAAGAAGAAGAAGTTAATATAATTAGGAAGAAGGGAAGAAAAAGAAGAAGAAAAAGAAATATAATGTAATTTGGAAAATGAAGAAGAAAAAAAGAAGGAGAAGAAGAAGAAGAAGAATAATAAGAAGAAGATAATGTGATTTGGAAGAAGGGAAGAAGAAGTAGAAGAAAAAGAAAACGAAGAAGGTAATATAATTTGGAAGAAGGGAAGAAGGAGATAATGTAATTTGAAAGAAGTAGAAGAAAAAGAAGAAAACGAAGAAGGTAATATAATTAAGAAGAAGAAGAAGAAGCAGAAGGAGAAGAAGTAATTCGGAAGAAGAAGAAGAAGAAGAAGAAGAAGAAGAAGAAGAAGAAGAAGAAGAAGAAGAAGATAATGTAATTTTGAAGAAGCAGCAGCAGCAGCATTGGGGGAGGAGTAGAAGATGAAGAGGAAGGAGAAAAGGATGTAAGTTAGTAGAGAAAAAGGAAGTTGAAGGATTGAAAAAGAAAATAAAGAAGGAGGAGGAG
>OZ038516.1:61036462-61053962 GCA_964036315.1 Acanthosepion esculentum
AAGAAGAAGAAGAAGAGGAAGAAGAGGAAGAAGAAAAACATGAAGATTTAGAAGAAGAAGAAGAAGAAGAAGAAGAAGAAGAAGAAGAAGAAGAAGAAGAAGAAGAAAAACATGAAGATTTACAAGAAGAAGAAGAAGAAGAAGAAGAAGAAGAAGAAGAAGAAGAAGAAGAAGAAGAAGAAGAAGAAGAAGAAGAACGGAAAAAGTAAAAGACCAGTGGGGAGCGTAGAAGAAGAAGAAGAAGAAGAAGAAGAAGAAGAAGAAGAAGAAGAAGAAGAAGAAGAAGAAGAAGAAGAAGAAGAAGAAGAAGACGACGAAGAACGGAAAAAGTAAAAGACCAGTGGGGAGCGTAGAAGAAGAAGAAGAAGAAGAAGAAGAAGAAGAAGAAGAAGAAGAAGAAGAAGAAGAAGAAGAAGAAGAAGAACGGAAAAGGTAAAAGAACCAGTGGGGAGAGTAGAAGAAGAAGAAGAAGAAGAAGAAGAAGAAATGATGCAACAAACTTGCATATGTGTTACTCGCAGTAATTTTCTATGAAAGAATTTCCAATAGAGTCAATGTTGTCACCGAGAGTTTGAGTTGGTCGTGACAAGATAGCAATCAACGAAAAAAGAAACCTTCCTACGACTTATTTTTATAGGTTTATTTTATTCTATTTTTGTAGTTAGTTTTTACAATAAATATTTAACAAGCCGCATGATGAAATATAAATTTGACTTTCAAAAGAAAAAAAAACACCAGCGTCTGGTGTATAAAACCGGAAGTTTGTGTGCAGAGACAGCTGAAAAAGAATTATACACACACACACATCCCCTCTCCAACTAAATAACACACAAACCCACTTACCATCCCCTCTCCAGGTACCAATAAAACTGCTGAACTGACCGAGGGAAACGAAACTAGCATGAATCCATCCAGCTCTTATCTCAAATGACAACTTAAAAGAGACTGTTTGACCAACACAAGGAATGTTAATAAACTCATGTTAAAAAGATAAAAAAACAAATAAAAAAACAAATGAAAACTACAGACAAAAGTTCATTTTCTCCATCAAGACATTCATTTCTGTAGTTTACTGCTACAGCAAGCAGAGACATTTTTTTCTCCGGATGATGGCCATGTTGGCCGAAACTAGTGGAGGAATCTAAATGAAATAATAATAATAAAAACATAAGAATATTAATCTACAACCAAGTATATTTGAAGATTTTAATTAATTTTTTAATAATTTTTATCGTTCAAAATATATATATATATATATATATATATATATATATATATATATATAGTGACTGTATCTTTGTGTGTCTAGGTGTTGTGAGTGCATATATATTTGTGTGTATGAATATCTGTGTGCGTGATTGTGCGTTAGTGTGTATGTGTGTGTGTGTGTGTGTGTGTGTGTACTTCGTCAGATCGATCGAGACATTATGATGTGAGTCATTCGTGATGCTAAACATGCTCAAAGCAATTAAAATTTCAGTTTTATACAACCGGATCCAATCAAGAATAATGTATTAGTTATTGATATGTAAATTATAATTGTACCCCGCCCCATCTTGTCTCGCTAGAACAATTCCGACTGAGTAGTGAGTTCGATCCTCACTGGGTACCCCATACTTTCGGCCTTGTGCCACATCTAAGCTATGCTTAGAAAATCACTATATATATATATATATGTGTGTGTGTGTGTGTGTGTGTGTGTTTCTGTGTGTGTGTGTGTGGACAAAGCCGATTTTCACAAAAAATTACCACAAACCAACGGCAACCGATCTAAATTTACCAAATTAAATAAAAACACCACGGAGACCCTAAAAGGATCTGTCGACAAACAGATAACATCAGACAATAGCGACATAGTTTCCTTGAAAATCAACAAAGCCATCCATACCCATACAGAAATATAAAAATACATGACCCGGATCCCCACTATAACCCATTATTTCACAGATCGCAACATCTCACAGATTCCTTCAAATTCTAAAACATATACAACCAAGCCAAGGTATTTTAGCGTCAATCGAAAATGTCTTTACAAACGTCTCCGTCGATCCTACCATCGACATAACACTTAACTCAGAGTATAAAAATAATTCCATTCCAGTTCCATCCGAAAACCAAATACCCTCAAAAAATTATTGCGTGCTTGCACAGCTAAAGTCACTTTCTATGATCATAATGGCAATATCTACACTCACATTAATGGTGTCACTATGGGAAATCCACTTGGCCGTGCTTCTCCAACTATTACATATCCCACGTAGAAAACACCTTATTTAAACAAGTTACTAAACCCCAAATATCTGCCCGCTACATACACGATAGTTTTATTTTAGTAAAAAACAAACAAGATACTGATAATCCCAAAACCACATTCGAAAAATAATAAGATGTCATTGACTATACCTATTAAAGTAGTCAGAAAAATAAACTCACATTCTTAGACTTTCTTGCAGAATTTAGTAATAACACACTAACCACTTCATTAGAAAAAAAAGAAAGCACTTATAGAAACACTCAAAAGAGAATTCATCTTCTCGTTCGCTAATTAACAATGGTTTTCCTAACTACCTCATCGACCACCAGAATAGGCTATTTCTTTCTTATGTAACTAATAGAGGTAATGAGCGTACAGATAAAAACACTAAAATTAACATCTAAAAGAACCAAATACATGACAAGTATAAGGAAGACAAATTTTCTCTTAGAAATATCATAAAGAAATACACGACCCCAGTCGACTTGAACACGAAAATTAAATTATCTATTACAAAAAAAAATTAAATTAAAACTGCCAACCTTATCATCAGAAATAGGAACACACCCGAAAATCAAAACTACAAAGACCCTACATTATTTACGAGTTCACATTATACATATATATATATATATATATATATATATATATATATATATCAAAGTGAACATAGAAGTCAACACTTAGACGCGACAGTCTGTTTCATGCTAGATGCAATTGTCAGGCAACTAGTGCTGTTATTTTTCTCGGCTATTTATATATAAGGGTCAGTGGTGCATTGTGGGTAGTCTATTTTGGCGGTTACTTTTACCGGAAGTCGTTTATTTGTTTATTTATTTCTTTATGGCAAATTATTTTGCTTGTTTTATTTAATTTTATTTTTATTTTTTATCTTATATATTTATTTTTTTTTTTTTATATTTTGATCGGTGTTTTTTATTAACGTAGTAAAAATTTGTTTATATAGCTTGTTGTTGGTAGTCTATTATGGCGGTCATTTACCGAAAGTCGTTTATTTGCTTATTTATTTGGGTCAAATTGTTTTGCTTGTTTTTATTTATTTTCATTTTTATTTTTTATCTTATGTATTTGTTTATTTATTATTGAGTAAAGCTATTTTTCATATAAATATTTATATCATTTACATTATTCGGACCACCGTCCTCATCTTTGTCGCCATATTTATTACAACGTTTCGGCCGTTGTACGTTCCGGCCTTCTTCAGGTAGTTGGAATGTCGAACTGAACCCTTTATTTCACTCACTGGGGTAGACTATTCTAGTTCCAAGTGCCATGTCTAATGGATGTCAGTTATCCGTTATCTCCTGTTAAATTTCCCTCTGATAAGTGACATCCATTAAACATGGCACGTGGGACTAGAACAGTCTACCCCAGTGAGCGAAATAAAGGGTTCAGTTCGACATTCAAACAACCTGAAGAAGGCCGGAGCGTACAACGGCCGAAACGTTGTAATATGACGACAAAGATGAGGACGGTGGTCCGAATAATGTAAATGGTGTACGCGGTGCCTCATCTCAGAAATATAGACAAATATTTATATATTCGGATAGATTCGATGTTCGCAAAAGTCTTTAAGAATTGCGTGTGATCCGTATGTTTAGCCAAATATGTTTGGCTATTTTTGGTGGAACGTGTAGATATCTGAAATAAAGATTTAAGCCAGTTTAAGATGGCGTCGTTTGTAGCTGTTAATCTAAAATGCATTTATCGTGTATTTATACGTCTCTCTCCTCTTAATATACACCCTTCAATATACGATCGCCTATGGAAAAAGATATTTTATTTAATTAGAATTGTTTCATTTGTATTCCAATGGCTTCTAGAATGTTGAAATCAGTAGTATCTTGTCAAAAAATGTACCCTCATCATTTAAGATTCATTCTCACATCGCACACAATTCTACCAATATATTTTTTTAAATTAATTCACTTCAAACAAATCGATAATGCCAGTAAGGTGCTAGTGGGAGTGAAGAAGAATACGATGACATTAGAATTAACGGAAAATCAATCCTGAACAGGATACTAAGGATAAACTACTCCTGTTCCAAATGCCTGAGAGAGACTTGAACAGGACGATAGGCGAATCTATTTACTCCTGTTGAATGAAAATAATTAAATAATAAATAAAATATCAGCCTACGGGAAGACGTTAAAAGTCTACAGATGAAATAGATTTTACAATGGAACGAAAATGCAAGGCTAAACAGGCAAACGAGGAAAATATCACTACTTTTGTTCAACAGAACCTAGAGGAGCATGCACCGGACGCGAGACGGGGTCCGTCTCAGAATCTAGTGCACCGAATTGATAGTTGGGTTTGGAATAATCTTGACACTAGAATTAGCATTTTTTACTAAGTTTTCTAAGAAGTCGGACCTATGATTAAAGATTCTAAAAGAGAAAAAATATTTTGGAATTGGAATGCAAGCAGTGATGCCTCTTATGCTGAATCTATCATAAAAATTCAGGTTTTGAAATATAATCGGTGTATGGATCAAATAAAACAAAATAAATACCTCGGGTTATGATAATAATAATAATAATAATAATAATAATAATAATAATAATAATAATAATAATAATAATAATAATGGTAACATAATGAAAATAATAATAATAAAATAATCGTATTAAAAAAATAATAATAATAAAATAATAATAAAAATAACAAAATAGAAATAACAATAATAATAATAATAATAATAATCCTAACAAAATAATAACAATATAATAATAATAATCATAACAAAATAATAATAATCATAACGAAATAATAATTACAACAATAATAATCATAGCAAAACAATAACAACAACAATAATAATAATAATAATAATAATAATAATAATAATAAAAGTAAAAAGATAAAAATATTAAAATTCGTAACAAAATCATAATAATAATAATAATATTAACAAAATAATAATAATAATAAAAGTAACAAGATACTAATAATAATGTTCCTAACACAAATAATAATAATAATAATAATAATAGTAATCCTAAAAAATAATAATAATAATGATAATAGTAAAAATGATAGTAAAAGTAACAAAATAATAATAATAATACTCGTAAAATAATAATAATAATATCAAAATAATAATAAAAGTAGCAAAATAATAATGACAATAATAATAATAATAAAAGTAACAAAATAATAATAATAATAATAAAGGTAACAAGATAATAATAATAATAAAAGTAACAAATAATAATAATAACGAATATAAAAGTAACAAAATAATAATAATAACCATAGAAAATAATAATAATAATATTCGTAAAATAATAATAATAATAATAATAATAATAATCCTAACAAAATAATAAGAAGAAGAAGAAGAAAAGTAACAATATAATAATCGTAACAATATAATAATTATATTAATAAAAGTAATAAAATAAAAATAATAATAATAAGCGTAACATAATAATAATAATCCTAACAAAATAATAATAATAATCCTAACAAAATAATAATAATAATAATAATAATAATAATAATGATAAAAGTAAAAAATAATAATAATAATAATAATAGCCGTAACAAAATAATAATAATAATATTCGTAACAAAATACTAATAATAATAATAATCCCCCCAAAATAAAAATAATAATAATAATCCTAACAAAATAATGACAATAATAATAAAAGTATCAAATAATAGTAATAATAATCAACTTAACAAAATAATAATAATAATAATAACCATAACAAAGTAATAATAATAATAATGTTCGCAACAAAATAATAATAATGAATAATCCTAACAAAATAATAATAACAATAATAATAATAATCGTAACAAAATAATAATAATAATAATTCTAACAAAATTATAATAATAATAATAATAATAATGTTCGTAACAAAATACTAATAATAATATTCTAAACAAAATAATAATAATAATAATCCTAACAAAATTATAATAATAATAATAATAATAATAATAATAATAATAAAAATATTCGTAACAAAATAATAATAACAATAGTAACATTCAAGAAAGGTAGAATTACAGAAATACCCTTAATAGATTTAGATTTTGTCACAAAGATTAGGGAACTGAAGCATGATGAAGATTATAAGTACCTAAGAATTAGCGAAGGAGATGGCATACAACACCCCCAAATGAAGGTGAAGGTAAGAAAGAAGTACTACTTGAGTGTACGTCTGGTACTAAATACCGACCTAAACTCAAAAAACAGAATATCAGCCCTGTGGTGCAATACAGCTTTAACCTCCTTAACTGAACCATAGCTGAAATTAAGCGAATGGACGCCAAAACGGGAAAGCTTCTCACTTGCTACCGCATGCATCATCCCAAAGCTGATGTTGATCGCCTGTATGTGCCCAGATCCGTAAGAGGCATAGGATTATTTCAACTAGAACTGTCCTACAAGAAATTTACATAATAGTTTTTTTTTTTTTTAAATAAAGATTAAATGGAACAAAGGAAATAAGATACTGGACAAAAGTTAAGGAACGATCTTGTTAATATTTGATTGTGAACAAAATATCAACAAAATTTAATATTTGGTAAACATCCCCTTATTTTCAATGACTTCTCTGCATCGTCGACCACATGATCTAATAAATTTCTTGCAAAAATCAGCAGTAATTCCCTCCCATTCGTCTTTCAATAACACCCATAGGTGATCCTGGTCTTTCGGCTTTCTTTTGTGAGCCCTTTCTCCAATTATCTTCCAAACATTTTCTATTGGATTCAGGTCGGGGCTCTGGGCTGGCCACTTCATTAGGGCGATTCTTTCTTCTTCAAATAAAGCCATAACCTTCTGAGCCTTGTGGCAAGGTGCATTGTCCTGCATGAAAATAAGAGATTCATAAAGATTATGGAGTAATCTTGGTACCACATGCTGCTGAAGAAGCCTTTTGTAAATCTCAGCATTGATATTGCCATGTATGCGGATGATAGAGACAACTCCTGCAGTTGATATCATTCCCCACACCATCACACTGCCGCCAGCAAACTTAAAGGTTTTCTTGACACATTGAGAAGACACTCTTTCACCTGTTCTACGGCGTACGTAAGTTTTGCCCTCAGAACCAAATATAGTAAACTTGGACTCTTCATTTCGCTTTGAAATGAGAGGCTTCGAAGCTGGAATATGGGCATGCAATCCTGCATTTTTTAACCTGCGAGCAACCGTTTTCATTGAGATCTTATTATCTGTCTCTTCATAAAATTTACGGGCAATTGATGTAGTAGTTTCAAAACGGTTTTTTGTAGATATTCTAACAATTCTTCGGTCTTCTCTTTGCGATGTTTTTGGAGGTCTGCCGGTTTTTGGTTTTGCATCTAACGTTTTATCAGTTTTATACCTGCTAATTACACGATGAACGACACTTTTAGACCTATGAACAATATCAGAAATTTCTGAAATTGACTTTTTTTCTTGGTAGCGATAATGAGTTTTTTTCCTTCAAAAGAGGGCGTTTTGCGTGTAGAATTTGCCATATTGCTTAAAAATAAAGTCCTAATGATAAATGAACTTTTCCTTATTGTTGAAAAACTCCATCGAGTTTTTTAACAATGTAAATTAAAAGTTTATGCAAATTATTAACATCGTTCCTTAACTTTTGTCCAGTAGCTTATTTCCTTCGTTCCATTTAATCTTTATTTAAAAAAAAACTATTATGTAAATTTTTGTAACTTTGCATAATATTTATGCATTACACCCTAATCTTTATTCGGTAAAATTTCATTGCTAAACATGCATTACTTTTTAAGTAATACACATATTTATGTCTTTGTTGTTTCCATTCCTTATATTATGGCCGCTACTGTATATATATATATATATATATATATATATATATATATATATATATATATATATATATATATATATATATATATATATATATATATATGGTACATACATGCATACATACATATATATATATATATGTATATATATATATATATATATGGTACATATATTTGTATATATATATATATATATATATATTGTATTTATTCACTTCAGTTTTTCAGAGCTAGTATCAATGGGAAAACAATCACTATATATTGATATATATACTAAGTTTATCATGGAATAGACTAATGGAGTGGGATTCGAACTCCAATTGAAGACTGCAATGTAGACATTTGAAACATTACGCGCTATGGTCGGCGCCAAGGAAGCGTCTTAATATAGATTGAAAGAAGTAAAAGGAAAAGAAAGAAATAAATCTCACGAGAACAGACGAGACTTTGGATAAAACGACGCAGAGTGCAGAAATCCACCGCTAGATGGCGCCACACGTAATTATTGGTTTCGAGAAAAACAAACCCGAAACAAGAATTGATATTGTTCTCTATTAAGTCAAAAAAGCCTTTCAAAGATTTATGGACTGAAATCTGCAAAACAATTCTCTTCGACGGAACACTTGTCACTCATCGTGTTTCTTCCTTTCGTTTTTTTTTTTTTTTTTTCGCAGCTTTCTCCCTCTCTATATCACTTTCTCTGGCTCTTTTTCAGTGTATGTCTATGTGTATGTGTGTGCGCGCGCGCGCGTGTGTGTGTGTGTGTAAAAGGATTTTACTTTCTTTCTTTCTTTGTTCTTCCCTGATATTTATTTGTATATTTTGACTCGATCTAACAAATGATAAATTTGTCTGACGTCATAAATGGAGACAAGAATAACGCAGGAAAAGTGGAGGGTGGTAACCACGGAATTGGGAGGGGAAAAATAAAGTGGAACATTCACGATTTTTCACTCGTAATTTACACTTTAATGCTAGCATATACATATACATACATACATGCATATATATATATATATATATATATATATTAATATACATTATATATATATATATATATATATATATATATATATATATATATATATATATATATATATGTAAGCATATATATTGAAAGGTTAAGTGCTACGAATTATATAATCTAATGTAAAATTTGATGATTTTTGTATAAATATGCATTACGAATAAATGCGAAAAGTAAATATATACGCACACATAAACAAATATATATATATATATATATATATATATATATATATATATATATATATATTTGTATATATATAATAAAACATATATATTGAAAGGTTAAGTGCTACGAGTTATCCATTCTAAGGTAAAATTTGATGACTTTTCTATAAATATACATTATGAATGAATGCTATAAGTAAATATGTACGCACACATGTATGTAAATTTACACACGCCTATAAATATATAGCCAAGTTCGAATTCCCGTTGAATCCATTACATTCACTTAGGTGCTAATACGCTTGGGAAAAAGTATGAATCCTCTTCTTCTCCTCTCAGATATGCATAAATAGCAGGAGAGACTGGGTTCTACAGCCTTGGATGGTACCCGGTCTGGGAGAAGGAATAAGTCCATTCAACAACCGGACTGTAGAGGGTTGGGCTCAAAAGACACAATTCTACAGCGACTGCAGTACACATGGTGCCGCTACGACGCTGTGGGTCAGGGGATAATATGTATATATATATATATATATATATATATAAAAGTGAACATAGAAGTCAACACTTAGAGGCGACAGTCTATTTCATCCTAGATGCAAAAAAAGTATAAAACTGAAAAAAAACTTGTAAAAACAAGCAAAATAATTTGACCCAAATAAGTAAACAAATAAACGACTTCCGGTAAAATAACCGACATAATAGACTACCCACAATAAGCTATATAAACAAATGTTTACTAGGTTAATAAAAACACCGATCAAAATAAATTAAAATAAATAAATAAATATATAAGATAAAAAATAAAAATAAAATTAAATAAAAACAAGCAAAATAATTTCACCCAAATAAATAAATAAACAAATAAACGACTTCCGGTAAAATATCCGCCAAAATTGATTACCTACAATGCACCACTGACCCGTATATATAAATAGCCTAGAAAAATAACAGCTCTCTTGGCCTGACGATTGCATCTAGCATGAAAAAGACCGTCGCCTCTAAGTGTTGACTTCTACGTTGACTTTTATATTTACACACGCTCTATCTCTGATATTGAGCACTTTATACCATAAATATAGCACACTTTAAGACTATATTTCTTCGTTCATAAATATATATATATATATATATATATATATATATATATATATATATATGATAAAAAACAGTTTTAAGTTATCCTATATTTATGGGTTAAAGTGCGCAATATCAAGTTTAAAACGTTTGTAAATATAAAAGTCAACACCCAGAGGGTTTTTAATAATCCGTTGCCATAGCGACAGTGCCTATATATATATATATATATATATATATATATATATATATATATATATATATATATATATATATAAACTCTCCGAATGTTCTTTTTTTCATCCTAGTATTTTCGGCTATACACTTATCGTTTTTCAAGAATTAAATATTTTAATTGTTAAATAAGAAATAATTTGTTGCATATATATATATATATATATATATATATATATATATATATATGTGGCCTGACGATTGCGTCTAGCATGAAACAGACTGTCGACTCTAAGTGTTGACTTCTCTGTTCATATATATATATATATATATATATATATATATTATTCCAGGATCATTTTGCAACATATTCAAGATGATCCGCCTATATATATATATATATATATATATATATATATATATATATATATATATATATATATATATATATATATGCACACACACACACACTAGTAAATATAGATGTAATCCCCCTCCGGTAGCACGACTCGGGGTTTCATGCACGACGCAATCTTCAGTTGAGGGATATTTATATCTATATTTATTAATATAATTAATATAATAGTACAGTATAATATATACTGTATCATAATTTCATATATATATATTTTTAGAAAATGTTTTAAACTTTATATTTTATGTCATGTTGCACATATTTTATACAGTATTTTCAAAGGTTGTATCGATCTATGCATAATTAAAAACGGTTATTTTATGTATGAAAGAAAATATAAGCTAAGTGTATGGTCACCAATACTATTTTTCAAGGGTCCGAAATGTTTCTAAAGTGTTTAAGCTAAAGGTTTAAGGCTTTTATCAATGAAAATAAGTATTTATAAGCACTTTTAGTGGGTTTACAATTATTAGCGGCCGGTTCTAACCCCTAACCCCACGAATACAGGGGACTCAATGTACCTACAAGTGTAATTTTTTTTACATTTAAAAACAAATCTCATTTAGTTTAAATGCCTTATATATTATTTAAAATAAACAAAAAAAACTGTAATCCCAGTAACATATTTAACTGCACCAATATTGCTATAACCAGCTATTTTTATGAAAAATTTAAATTACGTAACGGTCAGTCTATACTCAGAACCTGACGATTGCGTTGTGCATGAAACTCCAAGTCTTGCTATCGGTGAGGGATAATATATATATATATATATATATATATATATATATATATATATATATATATATATATATTATAAATTAACTGTTTTAAAATATTTTTCGCTACACAATAATAACCATGTTTCAAATATAATTAAATTAAAAGCATTAGTTCTCTTAGATCTTCAAGCGAATTTTGGAATGCAAATTTCCGAAATTCGCTTGAAGATGAAACAGAACTAATGCTTTTAATTATATAATTAAATTTGAAATTTGAAATTTTTAGCTTCAGATTTTGAAACATGGTTATTACTGTGTAGCGAAAAAACAAATTTTAAATCAGTTAATTTATGATATTTATGATCTGTAAATTTACATTGAGCACTATTTTGCAAAAATAAAAATAAAAAATATCAATAAGAACTCCGGATTATTTACTGTACTTTATATATATATATATATATATATATATATATATATATATATATATATATATATATATATATATATATATATATATATTTATGTATTTAACAGAAATATCCTAAAACTTAGTTATATGTGTACTGGAAACATAAAATAAATCATAAAATATATAACAGTGCACGACAAAACAACCTCGACACCCAACTGTAACTGCAGAATAAAAGACGAATGATCACTAAATGGCTATGTGCTTACAGAATAATACAATATAGGAAGCTACAGTAAGATTCAAAGCAAACACAGAAAAATATAGAGAAATTAGAGAAGATCCCTGGAAGCTGAAAGGCTACAAATACAACCAAAAATTGTTCAGATGTTATGTATGCTCGAGCACTTTCGACTATTCTTTTAGGTATTATGAAGGATTATCTTTATTTCCAAATCAAATTGAATGTATGAATATTTTTATATGTGTATCTAGAATCATATTAATGTTTTTTTTTATATTACAAACACTGTAAGCATATTGTGGCCGTGTTCGTAGTTGATGTATTTGAGTGTTGATTTATCTTTTTTTTTTATTAATAATGCCTATAAAATAAGCATCATTGCTAATGGAATACGAAGGGAATGAGATCGGTTCTCATCAGTGTACGTGGGAGACACTCAAGGTAGAAGCCTATTGAAGGAATATTGTATAAGCGGCACAGTTTAGGGGGATATGTGGAAAAGATGAAGATTGACCCTGGACTTGAAGAGGTTAAGAATTTAATTTAATGAACAGGGAAGTATCTTCTAGGGAGTCTGTTCCACAAAGTAGCGCTTCGTGAGAAGAAGCTGTTCGAGTGGAACTTCCTTGGTTCTAATAGAATATACAGGTAATGAGAGCAGTTAGTGTACGTGGGATGGTGGGACACACACACACAATCACACACACGCACACACACACACACACACACACACACACACACACACACACACATATATATATATATATATATATATATATATATATATATATATATATATATATATATATATATATATTGAATTAACAGATAAACCGCAAACGTTTTTGGTTGCAATGTGGATTTTTTTAAAAATATTATGCTTCATTTTCCATAATTCTGCTACACACGTTTCCGGTCTTGCGACCGTCATCAGGCAAAGGGCGGAGATTTCCACATATTATTAAAAATAATAAATTATTTTCTTATGTTTTTCGATGTTAAATATTGTCGATATGAGACATTCTCTTTTTGTGTGTGTTAGTGACCCAAATGTCTCTAGAAAATTGCAATTTAATTGGTAAACCCCATACCACGCCTCCATTCAAAACTAGAAATGAGTAAAACAATCCATACCATATTTATTCCAAAACAAGGCTTGAGTATGAAACTGCCACCCAGTGGTTAAGGTTTAATATTGGAATTAAACTTAAAGACTGCTGACCAGTTTCGAAACATAGTAATTTCTGTGTCGCGATGGAAACATTTTTAAAAAAATAATTATAATCTAGGCTCTACTTGTGTATCGAGCACTTTTTTTGTAAATAAAAACAAAAATACCACAGAACTTCGGATCATCAAACTAAGAGTTCTCTCCTATCATATCAACACACACACACACAAACACACACACACACACACACACACACATATATATACGGCCTGACGATTGCGTCTAGCATAAAACAGACTGTCGCCTCTAAATGTTGACTTTAATGTTCACTTTTATATTTACACACACTCTATCTCTTATATTGAGCACTTTATCCCAGAAAATATAGCACACCTTAAGACTATATTTCTTCATACATATATATATATATATATATATATATATATATATATATATGTGTGTGTGTGTGTGTGTGTGTGTGTTATTCCAGGATCATTTTGCAACATATTCAAGATGATCTACGCCTACTTTATCCGCCTAACTTTCTGACCTAGAGAAACAATATGCCTCACAGGTTTCACGAGTGTTTTCATTTTCAAGGCATGGGGTCTGTGGTGGACTTCGCCACATTAATTTAACTTTAGAATCGGAAACAAGACTCACGCAAAAAAGGATAAGCCAAATACATTGTTACACATAAAATATGTATTTAACAAGATGTACAATATCAAACCAACGATGTGAAAGAAAGCATGCATTTAAGTAAGAAAAGGTTGAATTAACCAAGAGTTGTCTCTCTTTATCTGTTATTTTAGTGTCCAATGATAAATAGTCATTTGCTTCAAAGTTCACTGGAAGAATGTTCATGAGTGTCTTTTGTAATGAGTGTTCTTGAAAGATAAGAGTTTATGTGAGTGTGTACACGTTATGTTCAGCATGTGAGTGAGAAAATTGGCGCACGGTCTCAACTGTCATGGATTCGTTTGGCAGTTGAATTCTCACTAGATAGAATTAGAAAAATCTCCGCTTAAATAAGCGACTATAGGCTCCAGATCGTTGCGCGGGAAGAATTATTCTTCACGTGCAAACGGTCTGATTGGTTGGCATCGACCAATAAGCGAGCGAGCTTTGGGGGTACTTAAGAAAGATTCTGAGATCCTCTTCTCCCAGAAGTGCACTAAATTGCCTACTTAAAAATATAGCGATTACAAAATTGTCGCATTACTGCGATTTGTAAATTGCCTGTAGTAATATAGTGGTGATTTATTAACCAATGAATGCTTGGCGTTGTATGTGATTTGTATTTTTATATGTATGTATGTATGTTCGTGTGTAATAGATCCGCACAGGTCTCTTTGAGAGAACATCCACTCATTACGATCAATATGACAATATAACAAAGAATGTATTTACCTAAAATTTGAAATGATGATCCCTCTTCCCGTTGTGACCCATGTTTCCTCTCTACTGTTCCCTCTTTTTTAAACTTATTCACCGTTCTCTTGATGGTTCTTGAACGGACGTCGAAGATGGAAGCCAGAGTATTAATGTCGGTGCCATTACTGAAGGCCTGAATGATCATTTTCCTCTCACCATTTCTCAGTTCGGAAGATATAGTGGGGCTGACACAAAATTATTTTAACCTGTTCTCTTTCTGGCTAAATAACTCAAAGGGTTTTTCTGTGATTCTTTCGAAAAATGGCAAGATGGGTAAACGTCTTATCTGAAAACCTGGGAAAAGAAACTCAATTATTTTAGTGATTTGTTTTTTTTTTTTTCGTTTTTTTAGATATTAAACATTATGTGGGATGGACAATTATCCAATACAGTTACACGATTTGGACAATTTTGATGTTACATAAGGGATGTGGCCACCTAACTCGCCAGACCTAAGTCTCCTTGATCATTACATGTACGGCGTTATTGGTTGCTTGATTTTCTTTAGCGGTATAAAAACACCTCTATGGGTTATTTAATGTCGAAATCTAAATATTTTGAACGCAACTGTATGACTTCAACTTCAGATAAAATTTATAGTAGGTAACGTTTTTATATAAAAGTGTATTAATGGTATTTCTGCTATAAAAATAATTTTTATATTTTCATGGTGTTTTATTTTTATTTGGGGGGGGTCACTATTTGACTATAGCAGGGACCCTAACATTTGCTACCACCCCGGGTAAGCAATTAAAAGGTGATTGCAAGCTCCTCAAAAGCTCCAAACAGGGGTCTTGCTGCCGGATGTAGTTTATCGTCACTGGTCTAGCGGCGTTCTTGAACGGAAGACTAATCAACGTGCCCACAATAAGACCGAGAGAGAGCCACCATTATGCGAGTAACATCCAATCTCATTAGAAACTTTTGATGCGTACATGTCACCATTCCGGCCTCGCTGTAGTTGGGACTGAAGTCGGTAATATCGAATAAACATATTTCTTTAAGCATTTCACCCCAAGCAAGTGTCACTAGCACGCAAGGAGTTACAGGGAGTGAGAGTAAAAAGGAGTGTTTGAGGAAAGGATATAGAGAAGGACGGGGATCAAGATCAGGGCATTAGAAGATGTCAATAGACATTACATTTAAATTTTTGAAGATTATAGTTACCAGGGAAGCAAAAAAGAGGAAGGGAGTTACACTGTCGGGAAGTGCGAGAGAAGAAGCTGTTGGAATAGAATATATATATATATATATATATATATATATATATATATATATATATATATATATATATATAAAGTGAATATAGAAGTCAACACTTAGAGGCGACAGACTGTTTCATGCTAGATGCAATCGTCAGGCCACGTGTTGACTTCTATGATCACTTTTATATTTACACACGCTCTATCTCTGATATTGAGCACTTTATCCCATAAATATAACACATTTTAAGACTATATTTCTTCATATATATATATATATATATATATATATATATATATATATATATATATATATATATATATTACATAAAATAAGAAAGCAAAATTTACTTCAACAGACGAGCTATTTCAACCAACAAGTCAAGAAGTATGAAAGTATAAAATACGGACTTAAATTTTAAACATTTTAGAAAGAAGAGAAAAAGGGAAGAAGAAAAAGAAATTACCTATATATATATATATATATATATATATATATATATATATATATATATATATATATATATATATATATATATATATGTATGCAGGTGTGCAGTGAAATAGGAAAGAACACGTTAGGTAGATAATCCGGTGTTCCTTAATATTTAGCTTTATTTTCAAAAGGACAGTGCTCCATACAGAAGTAGAGCTTATATTATAATAATATTTTTAGTTTTTAAAAATATGATTCCTCCGCTACATAAGAGTTCTCATGTTTCAAAAGCGAGAGCCGAGACCCCTAACATAATTTTTTAAGTTATGAAGAGTTAAGGCGTCTGGACCCGCTTCCTTCCCAAATTCTCGCTTGACAAGGAAGCGGGTCCAGACGCCTTAACTCTTCATAACTTAAAAAATTATGTTAGGGGTCTCGGCTCTCGCTTTTGAAACATGAGAACTCTTATGTAGCGGAGGAATCATATTTTTAAAAACTAAAAATATTATTATAATTATATATATATATATATATATATATATATATATATAAATATATATATATATATATATGTATGTATGTATGTATGTATGTATGTATTAAACATTTCACCCCAAGCAAAGCGATAGTGCCACTAGCACATAAAGGTTTACAGAGAATCAGAGAAAGAATAAAAAGGGGTGTTTGAGGAAAGGATGTAGAGAAGGACGGGTGTCAAGATCGGGATCAGGATCGGGATCAAGACATCAGAAGATGCCGATTGACATTACATTTAATTTTTTGAAGATTATAGTTATCAGGGAAGTAAATAAGAGGAAGGGAGTTTCACTGTCGGGAAGTGCGAGAGAAGAGGACGTTGGATTAGAAGAGTGTTGGAACCAAGTAAATGGTTAAGAAATAATAAAACAAGAGGTTGCAGATAAATAGTGTATTGAACAG
>OZ038516.1:61061462-61068962 GCA_964036315.1 Acanthosepion esculentum
AAGGTACAAGAAAGAAAGAAAGAAAGAAAGAACAATGCAAAGGTACAAGAAAGAAAGAAAGAAAGAAAGAAGAATACAAAGGTACAAAAAAGAAAGAAAGAAAGAAAGAAAGAAAGAAGAATGCAAAGGTACAAGAAAGAAAGAAAGAAAGAAAGAAGAATGCAAAGGTACAAGAAAGAAAGAAAGAAAGAAGAATGAAAAGGTACAAGAAAGAAAGAAAGAAAGAAAGAAAGAAAGAAGAATGCAAAGGTACAAGAAAGAAAGAAAGAAAGAAGAATGCAAAGGTACAAGAAAGAAAGAAAGAAAGAAAGAAGAATGCAAAGGAACAAGAAAGAAAGAAAGAAAGAAAGAAAGAAAGAAAGAAGAATGCAAAGGTACAAGAAAGAAAGAAAGAAAGAAAGAAGAATGCAAAGGTACAAGAAAGAAAGAAAGAAAGAATAATGCAAATGTACAAGAAAGAAAGAAAGAAAGAAAGAAAGAAAGAAAGAAAGAAAGAAAGAAAGAAGAATGCAAAGGTACAAGAAAGAAAGAAAGAAAGAAAGAAGAATGCAAAGGTACAAGAAAGAAAGAAAGAAAGAAAGAAAGAAGAATGCAAAGGTACAAGAAAGAAAGAAAGAAAGAAAGAAAGAAGAATGCAAAGGTACAAGAAACAAAGAAAGAAAGAAAGAAAGAAGCATGCAAAGGTACAAGAAAGAAAGAAAGAAAGAAAGAAGAATCCAAAGGTACAAGAAAGAAAGAAAGAAATAAAGAAGAATGCAAAGATACAAGAAAGAAAGAAAGAAAGAAAGAAGAATGCAAATGTACAAGAAAGAAAGAAAGAAAGAAAGAAGAATGCAAAGGTACAAGAAAGAAAGAAAGAAAGAAAGAAAGAAGAATGCAAAGGTACAAGAAAGAAAGAAAGAAAGAAAGAAGAATGCAAAGGTACAAGAAAGAAAGAAAGAAAGAAAGAAAGAAAGAAAGAAGAATGCAAAGGTACAAGAAAGAAAGAAAGAAAGAAAGAAAGAAAGAAGAATGCAAAGGTACAAGAAAGAAAGAAAGAAAGAAGAATGCAAAGGTACAAGAACGAAAGAAAGAAAGAAAGAAAGAAAGAAAGAAGAATGCAAATGTACAAGAAAGAAAGAAAGAAAGAAAGAAAGAAAGAAGAATGTAAAGGTACAAGAAAGAAAGAAAGAAAGAAGAATGCAAAGGTACAAGAAAGAAAGAAAGAAAGAAAGAAAGAAAGAAAGAAAGAAGAATGCAAAGATACAAGAAAGAAAGAAAGAAAGAAAGAAGAATGCAAAGGTACAAGAAAGAAAGAAAGAAAGAAAGAAGAATGCAAAGGTACAAGAAAGAAAGAAAGAAAGAAGAATGCAAAGGTACAAGAAACAAAGAAAGAAAGAAAGAAAGAAAGAAGAATGCAAAGGTACAAGAAAGAAAGAAAGAAAGAAAGAAAGAAAGAAAGAAAGAAAGAATGTAAAGGTACAAGAAAGAAAGAAAGAAAGAAGAATGCAAGTGTACAAGAAAGAAAGAAACAAGAATGCAAAGATACAAGAAAGAAAGAAAGAAAGAAAGAAGAATGCAAAGGTACAAGAAAGAAAGAAAGAGAGAAAGAAGGATGCAAAGGTACAAGAAAGAAAGAAAGAAAGAAAGGAAGAAAGAAGAATGCAAAAGTACAAGAAAGAAAGAAAGAAAGAAAGAAAGAAAGAAAGAAAGAAGAATGCAAAGGTACAAGAAAGAAAGAAAGAAAGAAAGAAAGAAAGAAAGAAAGAAGAATGCAAAGGTACAAGAAAGAAAGGAAGAAAGAAAGAAAGAAAGAAGAATGCAAAGGTACAAGAAAGAAAGAAAGAAGAATGCAAATGTACAGGAAAGAAAGAAAGAAAGAAAGAAAGAAAGAAGAATGCAAAGGTAAAAAAAGAAAGAAAGAAAGAAGAATGCAAAGGTAAAAAAAGAAAGAAAGAAAGAAAAGGGGAGAGAGAACGAATGTTAATGGCGAAGAAAGAAAGAAAACGGCAAAGGTAAAAGAAAGAAAGAAAGAAAGAAAGAAAGAAAGAAAGAAAAGAATGCTAAGAAATAAAGAATGTTGAGGAAAGAGAAAGAGGAGAGAGAGAGAGAAGGAAAGTACGACAAAGAAAGAAAGAAAAAAGAATTCCAAGCTACATGAAAGAAAGAAAGAAACAAAGAAACAAAGAAAGATGAATATTAAACTACAAGAAAGAATGCTAAGAAAGTATGTTAAAGAAAAAGAAAAAAGAAAGAAAGAAAGATAAAGAGAAAGAACGTTTACAAGAAAGAAAGAAAGAAAGAAAGAAGAATGTTAAGGTAAAGAAAGAAAGAATTAAGAAAGAAAGAAAAATGATAATGAAAAAAGAAAGAGAGAAAGAATTAAGGAAAGAAAGAAAAATGTTAATGAAAAATAAAGAAAGAAAGAAAGAATGAAAGAAAGAAAGAGAGAAGATAATGAAAAGTTGCTGATGCATTATGCAACGGGAACAAGAAAACTGCTAAAAAAAGAAAAAAATATTTGCTAGTAAAGGAAGCAAAATAGACAGACTATAGTGTTGAAAGAACGACATACCTTTAAGGGAAAAGAAAGTTAAACGAAGGAAGGAAGGAAGGAAGGAAGGAAGGAAGGATGGAAGGTAGGATGGAAGGAAGGAAGGAAGGAAGGATGGAAGGGAGGAAGGGAGGAAGGTAGGATGGAAGGAAGGAAGGAAGGAAGGAAGGAAGGATGGAAGGAAGGAAGTATGGAAGGAAGGAAGGAAGGATGGCAGGAAGGAAGGAAGTAAGGATGGAAGGATGGAAGGAAGGAAGGAAGGAAGGATGGAAGGAAGGAAGGAAGGATGGAAGGAAGGAAGGAAGGATGGAAGGAAGGATGGAAGGAAGGAAGGATGGAAGGAAGGAAGGAAGGATGGAAGGAAGGAAGGATGGAAGGAAGGATGGAAGGAAGGAAGGAAGGAAGGAAGGAAGGATGGAAGGAAGGATGGAAGGAAGGAAGGAAGGAAGGTAGGATGGAAGGAAGGAAGGATGGAAGGATGGAAGGAAGGATGGAAGGAAGGAAGGATGGAAGGAAGGAAGGAAGGAAGGATGGAAGGATGGAAGGAAGGATGGAAGGAAGGAAGGAAGGAAGGATGGAAGGAAGGATGGAAGGAAGGAAGGATGGAAGGAAGGAAGGAAGGATGGAAGGAAGGATGGAAGGAAGGAAGGATGGAAGGAAGGAAGGAAGGAAGAGGATGGAAGGAAGGAAGGAAGGATGGAAGGAAGGATGGAAGGATGGAAGGAAGGATGGAAGGATGGAAGGAAGGAAGGAAGGATGGAAGGAAGGAAGGATGGAAGGAAGGAAGGAAGGAAGGAAGGATGGAAGGAAGGAAGGATGGAAGGAAGGAAGGGTGGAAGGAAGGATGGAAGGAAGGATGGAAGGAAGGAAGGATGGAAGGAAGGAAGGATGGAAGGAAGGAAGGAAGGATGGAAGGAAGGAGGAAGGATGGAAGGAAGGAAGGATGGAAGGAAGGAAGGATGGAAGGAAGGATGGAAGGAAGGAAGGAAGGAAGGATGGAAGGATGGAAGGAAGGATGGAAGGAAGGATGGAAGGATGGAAGGAAGGAAGGATGGAAGGAAAGAAGGAAGGAAGGATGGAAAGGAAGGATGGAAGGAAGGAAGGAAGGATGGAAGGAAGGATGGAAGGAAGGAAGGATGGAGGAAGGAATGAAGGAAGGAAGGAAGGAAGGATGGAAGGAAGGAAGGAAGGAAGGATGGAAGGAAGGAAGGAAGGATGGAAGGAGGAAGGAAGGAAGGATGGAAGGAAGGATGGAAGGATGGAAGGAAGGAAGGAAGGAAGGATGGAAGGAAGGAAGGAAGGAATGATGGAAGGAAGGAAGGAAGGAAGGAGGAAGGATGGAAAGGAAGGAAGGAAGGATGGAAGGAAGGAAGGAAGGAAGGAAGGATGGAAGGAAGGAAGGAAGGAAGGATGGAAGGAAGGAAGGAAGGAAGGAAGGATGGAAGGAAGGAAGAAAGGATGGAAGGATGGAAGGAAGGATGCAAGGATGGAAGGAAGAAGGAAGGAAGGAAGGAAGGAAGGATGGAATGAAGGAAGGAAGGATGGAAGGAAGGAAGGAAGGAAGGAAGGAAGGTGAAGGATGGAAGGAAAGGAAGGAAGGATGGAAGGAAGGAAGGAAGGATGGAAGGAAGGATGAGAAGGAGAAGGATGGAAGGAAGGAAGGAAGGAGGAGGATGGAAGGAAGGAAGAAAGGAAGGATGGAAGGAAGGATGGAAGGAAGGAATGAAGGAAGGAAGGAAGGAAGGAAGGATGTAAGGAAGGAAGGAAGGAAGGATGGAAGGATGGAATGAAGGAAGGAAGGAAGGAAGGTTGGAAGAAAGGAAGGAAGGAAGGAAGGATGGAAGGAAGGAAGGAAGGAAGGATGGAAGGAAGAAAGGAAGGAAGGATGGAAGGATGGAAGGAAGGAAGGAAGGATGGAAGGAAGGAAGGAAGGATGGAAGGAAGGAAGGAAGGAAGGATGGAATGAAGGAAGGAAGGATGGAAGGAAGGATGGAAGGATGGAAGGAAGGAAGGAAGGAAGGAAGGAAGGATGGAAGGATGGAAGGAAGGATGGAAGGATGGAAGGAAGGAAGGAAGGAAGGATGGAAGGAAGGAAGGAAGGAAGGAAGGATGGAAGGAAGGAAGGAAGGAAGGATGGAAGGAATAAGGAAGGATGGAAGGATGGAAGGAAGGATGGAAGGAAGGAAGGAAGGATGGAAGGAAGGATGGAAGGATGGAAGGAAGGAAGGAAGGAAGGATGGAAGGAAGGAAGGAATGATGGAAAGAAGGAAGTAAGGAAGGATGGAAGGAAGGAAGGAAGGAAGGATGGAAGGAAGGATGGAAGGAAGGAATGAAGGAAGGAAGGAAGGAAGGAAGGAAGGATGGAATGAAGGAAGGAAGGAAGGAAGGATGGAAGGAAGGAAGGAAGGAAGGAAGGAAGGAAGGATGGAAGGAAGGAAGGAAGGAAGGATGGAAGGAAGGATGGAAGGAAGGAAGGAAGGAAGGAAGGATGGAAGGAAGGAAGGATGGAAGGAAGGAAGGAAGGAAGGAAGGAAGGATGGAAGGAAGGAAGGATGGAAGGAAGGAAGGATGGAAGGAAGGAAGGAAGGAAGGAAGGAAGGAATAAATAATGAGAATAAATAAAAGAAAATAAATTAGTGCTAAGAAATATAAAATCTTTGAAAATCCTGCTGTTTATTCACAGCCGCCATTAATGACGACATTTCCCGCCTACCTTCCTTGTCCACCATGTTCTTTCTCTTCAATTAAGCCCCTCGTCAACCTTCTTCTTGTCATGGAGCTCATGTTAAAGACGCTTATTCAAATCCTTTACATTAGGCACAATCCGATCACGTTGTTTTTATCACGCATCGCTTTTACTGATAGTCTCCATCATTATAAACATCTGATGCCTTGCCAAACCAATAATACTTAATAATGCAAACGGTAATGTTCATATTAACTGTTTCCTTATAAGGAAACATTTGGCGCTCATTAATCGAACAGTCAGTGTTAATGTTATCAGAAACTTATAAAATCTTCCTTTTAAAATATTTTTTTTTTTGTTTTTTAAAAAAAAATTTTCTCAAGCCCACAAAATGTCATCGGTTTTCAAAGTAATGATGGAAGATTCCTTCCAAACGTTTTTGTTTGAAGTCCTGTGGCGCGCCAATATCTTGATTTCTGTGGAGAAAGGGACAGTCGGTAAGGTGTGAAAGGAGGATTCTACTTACCTTGTGTTTTTGAAAAGCCTACTATGCAAAAGCTTCATTATCTGCACGAACGCGTCCTGGGTAAGACGATAAAATACATCCGCGTCCTGGGTAAGACGATAAACTACATCCGCGTCCTGGGTATGACGATAAACTACATCCGCGTCCTGGGTATGACGATAAACTACATCCGCATCCTGGGTAAGGCGATACACTATGTCCGCGTCCTGGGTAAGACGATAAATAATGTCCGCGGCCTGGGTAAGACGATAAACTACCTCCTCGTCCTGGGTAAGACGATAAATTGCATCCGCGTCCTGGGTAAGACGATAAACTACATCCGCGTCCTGGGTAAAGCGATAAATTGCATCTGCGTCCTGGGTATGACAATAAACTACCTCCACGTCCTGGGTATGACAATGAACTAAGTCCGCCTCCTGGGTAAGACGATAAACTGCATCCGCGTCCTGGGTATGACGATAAACTACATTCAACAGTAAGGCCTCTGATCAGGAGCGTGGAACCACCTCCTAATTGCTGGTGTTCCCAGATCCACAATCATCTATGTTTGTAGCAACTGTTAGGGCCCCAGATATGGGTAAATTCTTAGAAGCCAAACTGGAGTCAAAACACTATGAAAGTGTAAAAATAGGTTTTAATACCAGCAATACATTTTTGTAAAAAATTATTACCAGCAATACATTTTTGAAAAAATATTACCAACAATATAAATCTTGTCGACATTAAATAACCCATTGAGGTTGATATGCCGTAAAACAAACTAAATCAAACGATTCTGTACTAACCATTTATAATTACAGTGATCACGTGATAAGGTTACCATATGATTCCCGAAATTACATAAAAGGAGAGTAAATCTATGTTTTTTGTTATTAAATTTATCTTCGATGTTATCATACGTGACGGAAAAGTAGCAACATACTTCGAAACTCAAGTGCTATTGCTTTTTGTTTAATCGAGATGAACAGTCTCTGTTCGTCTGGGTTATCGTGATCATTTTCTCGACATTATGTTATTATTTTCACTTCGAGTCACATGTGCTATCGATTTTAGTTTTTGTCGATGCAGCTGGTTATGAGGCGCCAGTTTTCCGCCTTTGCCCAGTTGCCAGCAGCTATTTGAGATGCATATCACGGAAGCATTTCATAGACATTAGAAGCTTGTGTCCACTATCACCTCCTGGCTATGATAACCTTTGGATTATATATAATGTACGTATATAAACATTATATACTTTGCGTGTATTGGAAGCTAAAAAGTTAATAGTTTTTAAATATATAAAACGATAAGTCAACAAAAAGTCCTTAAAGCAAGACAAAGTACGAAATAGTACATAAATAAACAAATACAATTTTCGAAATTTTTCTTCCCTACTATAGCTTTCTTTTTAGGCGTTCTACTTCCTACCAAAACAGAAACGTTGCTGAAGAAAAACTGAAGTGTTTTTTTTACACAAATATCTCATCTTGATTGTTCCTGATTAAACAGTTCAAAGACCAATGAAAAGACTTCGCTACATATTTTTTTTTATTTTTACCTTGTCAAATATATCGAATTTCAGAAATACGATATATTTCCTTCAACATGTTTCGCTGTTTATTAGTTAGGCCACAATGTTTTATTCTTGTCCTTAATTTCATATTAGTTTACTTTATTGCACACTCAACATGTTATAAAAAAAAGATAATGTAGTAATTTCATGTTACGTTCTCCACGGAGATTTTATTGAGGCACTACCTCTAATTAGTTGGTCAT
>OZ038516.1:61073962-61078962 GCA_964036315.1 Acanthosepion esculentum
TTTGTTATATTCAGAACATTTACTTAAATAATTGTATCTATAAAAATAACGTATAAACAATTAATCTATTAAAATATAAATATAGGTATATATAAATAAAAAGAAAGAACAGTAAGATATAAAATCCGGTGTTATTATAGATATTTTTATTTTTACACAATAGTGCTCAATGTAAATTTACAGAGCATTAATATTATAAATTAAGTGATTTAAAATATGTTTTTCGCTACACAGTAATAACCATGTTTCAAAAATGGAAGCTAAAGGCTTCGAATTTAATTTTGTTATTAAATTAAAGACATTAGCTTGACGAGGAAATGGAACTAATTCCCATATTTTAAATCAATTAATTTATAATATTAAAATATAAATATATATTTTAAATAACTCTATAGGAGTTTTAAATAAATGAGCAATTTTCAAATTTATCAAAGAATTACTTTTTAAGATGCATTTTTTTTGCGCATTCTCACGTCGCAAGTTCAAGTACAAAAATTATTTTTATTTCACGGGTGAATTGTGCTGGATTTCGCAACTAATTTAGACTTTTTCCAAATTTCTTTCCAAGTTATAAAAATTGTTATCTTACAGAAAAATCACGTACAAAGATCGCCGAAAACAATCACAGTTACGAAAAGTTGGGAATCCAAAAATTCTGTAACATTAGCTATTGAATGTTAGAGAGTTGTGTCCCTTTAATTGGAAAAGTTGGATACAGTGATTTATTTATTATAATATATATTTTAAATAACTCGAGATGAGTTAAATAAACCAAGATAAATTTTATTCTTTTTCTCCAGATGCAATGTCGCATGTCTACCTTTTCGCTATTTCCATAGGATGTTTAACAGATGAGTAATATCCTCTAGTTAGGAACAGGTCAGAAGTTTACAACATGGACACACCATACTACTTTCATTGGGTGGAATCTAAACCCTCATTTATTCCTCACTCCATAGAATATATCTATAAAGAGAAATTTATATTCGGGTAGTTTTTGCAAAGATTCAAGTCAAGCGACAATAGTTATCTATTTATCTTATTCTCATCATTCAGTATCCATTTACCTTGAGTGGCTCTCGTGGGTTTTTTTAGGGAAATTTAGAAAGATATATATTTATATTAGTTGGTATGTGTGTTTGAGTTGCTATATCTATTTTTTGTTTTGTTTTTAAACTTTACATATCTATAAGTCTACCATTCGTCCATGTTTAATATATTACTGTTACATATGGTCAAGTGCCCCTAATCTTTACCTTGAAATCCTTGATAAGATCCAAAGAAGAATCAGCAATATTATTGGTCCTGGTCTGATGGTTTGACATCAGTCACTTTTCCACCGCCTTAAGGTGGCCTCCTTGTGTCTTTTCTATAAATACTTTCATGGTATTGGTCTGAGTGAGTTATTTGCCCTAGTACCAAGTGTTTTAGTGCATTACTATCTGGTGATCTCATCAATTTCCAGTTCAGCTGACTAGACGTAACCGCAAACTCTATACTAACAGTTTCTTTTCTCGAACTTCTCGCTTGTGGAACTCTCTTCCGGATCCATGCTTTCGAGCCAATCTGCATAAATTTAAATTCAATGTCAATCGCTATCTCTTTCCTCTTCCCGTTCATTATTAATATTTCTGTTCCTAATTCTTCCATACCCAGTAACTCCTTGTGTCTTAGTGGCTTTACTGCCTTGCACGGAGTGATACCGATTAAAAAAACAAATAAAAAACAAATAAAAATCCGGCTCAAAAATTTGTAAATGTATTTTTGATACACCCTATATATATATATATATATATATATATATTTCATTAAAAACGAAATCTACCGGACACTATTCGGAATATACTTGTCGAAAACACTAATATAATAGCATCATCCACTTGCAAAAAAAGGCTAAAAATAATGGAAGCCTTACTTATAAAATTAAACAAACCAACCCTTAATAATATTAACTTTGAACATGGACATAATATCTTGACCGTGTTTTGAAACAAAAAAATGAATCACTTTATAAAACACACACAAACTATTTCTAATTCTAACAGTTGAAATATAATCCTTGATAATGGCTAAAAGTATAGCCGAAAGCGCTCGGAAAAGAACATTCGGACAATTTTTGTATAATTTATCCTCTGAAAAGAAAACCTTTATTAGATTGCACGAGAAATTATATAAAAAACTAAATAAAAGCACCTTGTCAGTCGTTTTTAATGAAATGTGCTTGAAAGAAGGATTGCTGCCTAAATACACAAATATATATATATATATATATATATATAAAGTTGGTCATTGATCTAAGTTTTAGGCTCACATGAACCATCTTCCGAGTGGTTATACGGACATTTTACCAAAGATATTCACCATAGACTCTATTAGTAATTAAGAGTAAAAATAGTATTTTAAAATTGTACTTCAATATAAGGTATTGTAATCCAAACATCTCTTTTAGAAAGAATCTTTAAGTATACAAGTACGAATTTAACGGAAAAAATGCCGAAAACCTTTTTGTCGTTGATAAAAAAAAACAGACGACATGCGTTGAAAAATACACCTTACCCTCCCTAAACGTAACCACTTTTTCGAACGTAACTCAAAATAAATACAACAATAGCTAATAAAAATGAACACGCTACCGCCACTATCTGAATGATTGGATTTATCTCTATCATTGGAAACTAAAAATGATTAATTAAAATCAGTAAATTTAAAAATAAGTTATTCAAAAATTCGCTTGAAGATGAAACAGAACTAATGCTTTTAATTTAATTATATAAAAAATATGAAATTTTTAGCTTCGGTTTTTGAAAATATGGTTTCTTCGCTACACAGGAATTCTGTGTAGCGAAGAAACCATGTTTTAAATCAGTTTATTTAATATATATATATATATATATATATATATGTGTGTGTGTGTGTGTGTGTGTGTGTCTTTGTGTGTGTGTGTGTGTGTGTGTGT
The DNA here is from genome assembly GCA_964036315.1 of Acanthosepion esculentum. Lineage (NCBI taxonomy): Eukaryota > Metazoa > Mollusca > Cephalopoda > Sepiida > Sepiidae > Acanthosepion > Acanthosepion esculentum. The sequence continues at coordinate 61,076,919 of OZ038516.1, forward strand.
GTGTGTGTGTGTGTGTGTGTGTGTGTGTATTTTCGGCTGGTGCATAATTGTCATTTTCCTCGGGATTTACTGCTTTGCTTGGGATGAAATGATTAAAAAAGATATATATATATATATATATATATATATATATATAGCCAGCTTTCCCTGACGATCCACTTAGGTGAAACCTTGGTAGGTTTGTCTGGGCTCTCTAGGTTTGACTATATATATATATATATATATATATATATATGAATATTGAAGTCAACACTCAGAGGGGACAGGCTGTTTCATGCTGGAGGCAATCGTCAGGCCGCGAATGCTAGATTTTTCCTCGGCTATTTATATATGTGTGTCAGTGGTGTATTGTGGGTAATCTATTCTGGCGGTTATTTTTTGCGGGAGTCACTTGTATATATATATTGATCATGATAATGATGATGAAGCTAATGATGGTGGTGGTGGTGGTGGTGTTGATGATGATGATGATGATTATGATGACGACGACTACGATGATGATGAATATTAAAATTTCAATAAATTATTAACTTGATATCCTCCTTTCTTCGAAATTGGACTTTTTATAGATTTTTTTTTTGTTGGCCAAATAAAAAAATGCGGTTACTGATAAACAAATTTATTGACAAAAAATGTTGCAATTATTATTATTGTTGGATTAAAAATGAAAATTGGGATAATATCTTTCTTATTTTAGAGCAACAAGTACATATTTATTATTATAAATCAATAACGTAAAATATTTTGTTTAAACCTATGTATAATACGCACCCCTACTATCACCTGCAATTTACAGTAAAAAAGAAAATGCGTATTATTTTCGAGAAATTACGGCAAACTGAACCCCAACAAAAGTAGTTAGTATTAATGATAGGAAAATATATTTATCTAACTTCACGCGTGAAAACTTAATAGAAACAATTTAAAATTTCAATTTCAATCATTTTCATGGCATAAAACAATTTTATGATAAATCATCCTCAGTCCAACCAAGTTCTTAAATACTACTACTACTACTAGTAGTAGTAGTAGTAGTAGTAGCGACAAAAAAATGATGTTGACAAAGAAAGAGAGGAATGCCTCCTCAATAAATGTTTCTATTCCTGTGGTCTTAATATTAAAGTAAAAGAAATTAACAAGCTCAAGAAATAGGCTGATCTTCAGATTAAAGTTGCCAGAATGTGTGTCGTATCCGACTCTTCCTGCCATGCTCTATCTTTAGAAGTGGTAGACCAGACAAAAAAAATGGAACCCTGCTGCCATATCTGGACTGATAGCTGTCCAGTTTTCAGTTTCTAGACATGATACAGTTCAGAAGCGTTGACGATGAATTCTAGATGATTAATTATTTTCCACCCTACGTCCCCTTTCCTCATAGACGGAAAGTCGCTAGCCTCTCGCTACTCTGTCGCTATTTCCATGGCAAATGTTCTGCGACATTCGTTAATTTCACCAGTTCAGATCTCCACAACCCGAAATTTATTTTTAAATAACCCTAAAAGTGACGATAAACCGTACAAAACCAACCCGTCAATCAATCCATAGGTCAATGAATGACTCAATCTATCTATCAATCAAGTACCAAGGTTAAAAAAATCCGTATTTCTTTCACATTCCATTAGTAAGGAAGAAGATCGATTCGAGTAGCTTCTTTCTAAGAACGGTTACTTATGGAACAGACTCTCGTGAGGATGCTGTCACGATCTTGACAGTTCTCTTCATGTCTTGGGTTAACTGTTATATTTTCTATATATCTTAGACTCTACAACTTAATTCAGTAACACTCTACCTTGAGTGCCTCTTTTATTGGGGGAATAATTATTTAAGAAAAAAAACTCTTTTGTATATTTTTTTCTTGCCCAAGACGCACCAATGCTGTTATAGTTACAGTACATTTGCTGTGCCTATGGCTCGAACGGGTTGCGGTATTCATAACGATGTGTGAATCAATGTCCAAAGTCAAGCAAGCGCCTAGAAGCCAATGTTTCTTTTTCGAGGTAAATAATCCTCTTCTCTTTCTATGTTTTGAGCTTATTAAATATCA
>OZ038516.1:61083962-61106462 GCA_964036315.1 Acanthosepion esculentum
ACCTACGTACATCAAATTGTCTTTAAATTAAGTGGCGACAGAAGAATTATCGTTGAACTTTTAAAAGGTAAGCTTAAATATTAATGCAATCCTTAAATGCAGCAATCAATTTTGAGTTCTTTTGTAGTTTATCGTTGCCTATCGCATCCGGCTGCAGTATGTCGCGCAAAAAGAAACCTCTGCCAACAGAGGACCAGATTGCAATCAAAAGAGCCAAGGCTGCAGCGAGGAAGAGAAAGTCCCGTGCAAATGAGAACCAAAATCAAACGGCAGCCAGGAGAGCTTTCAATGCTGAGAATATTCAAAGACTTAGTGACTCTAAATCTCCTGAACAAACTGAAGGCTTAATCAAGAGCCCTCCGCAGGAACTAGTTTAAATTAAGTGGCGACAGAAGAATTATCGTTGAACTTTTAAAAGGTAAGCTTAAATATTAATGCAATCCTTAAATGCAGCGATCAATTTTGAGTTCTTCTGTAGTTTATTGTTGCCTATCGCATACGGCAGCAGTATGTCGCGCAAAAAGAAACCTCTGCCAACAGAGGACCAGATTGTAATTAAAAGAGCCAAGCCTACAGTGAGGAAAAGAAAACCCAGATTAAATGGCAACGAAGAGTAACTCTAATGCTGAGAATATGTAAATACTTAGGGACTCTCAAACTCCTGAACAAGTCGATGGCTTAATCAAGAGCCCTCCGCAGTAGCTAGCTTAATTGGTGACCGATAGGCGGGCTTTTAAGCTTGTCTGTCTATTTATCTATGTATCTATCTCACTCTGCTTCCATTCATATATTTAGCTATCCACACACACACACACACACACACACACACACACATAAACAGTACGTTACTGAAATAGATACTCACGTGTATGGTTTAGGCAAAAAGTTCACTGCCAGAGGAAAAAAAATAATAAAAACTTTGTTGTTTCGTCATTTGCTTCGATATTGTGAAGGTTTACACAGAATTTAAGATTCTGATTGCATGCAGCGGATCTGATTTTGTAAATATATTAGAGTATGCAGACTACTAAAACATTTCTTCTACTAATTGGATTATACTAAGTCCGTGGTACTTTAACAGATAAATACCTATAACAAGAACATTTCGTGGATTTATAACTTTTCATAATTCAATCAAATTCCTCACTTGATTGATTTGAACAAGACCTCTAGCGTCGCGACATCGTACGCGCTCCAAAACATATTTAACTGTCAATAAATAGCATATTTAAAAAAAAAATCTTTCGCCCTACACATATTTTGTCTTTGTGTTTGCCTATATATGGGAAAAAATTGCACCATGAAGATGATTATTTGAAATTGTTGAAAGTACTTGGCATGTGCCTTCCATCTGACAACAACTCGAATATAAAGATCTTATTCAAGGAATTGATAGTAAGTTAATGCCTCAATATTAAATAATTTAGAGAAATTTGGTTTAATATTTTTAATAGGACCCTTTTTTAATTACGGACAATTATCTTAGTATCCTTTAAAGGAAGAAAGAAAATTACCATGTTTTATTCCGAGTACTTTCGATATTAGCAAAATGTCATCATCAGGGCCTTGTTTTTTCTAAGACAAAAAAATTGTTGTTATATCTGCAACAGCATGCCTGTCCGTATTCGCAGTTTAGGAAAATTCTTGTTACAAATATTTCTATAATTTTACTTGAAAATAATAAAATAAACTAAAAATTCTTCAAGCTATCTACATTAAAATATTAAAAAATTGAAACCAACTCTTAATAAAAATTAATTATGAATACTTTACAAATGTTTTAAAATGTTTAGAGTCGATAGTTTAAATATGCAGCTTTTAAATAGTTTTAAATAGTTTTTTTCTTTTTTAAAAATAATTAGAGATTATAATAACTTAGTTATGTCCCTTAACGTTTGCATATCTTAGTGTGTTTCCCTTCACACGCACAAAATTGAATTTTTAGATGGAGACAAATTTTGATTAGAAAAAAGATGAACACAATATTTTTTTTTTAGGTCTTAGAAAAAACAACACCCTGATGATGACACTGTGCTAACGTCGAAAGTACTCGCAATAAAATGAATATGCATCAGCATGGTAATTTTCTTTCTTCGTTTAATAAGGATACTAAGAAGCTCGTACGTAATTATGAGAGGATCCTTTTAAAGAAAAGTCGATAAAATCTGCTTAAATTATTTAATGAGTCGTGTCTTAATTAGTTTTAAATAGATTTTTTTCTTTTTAAAAAATAATTAGAGATTATAATACCTTAACTGAAAGAAAATTAAGAAAGAAAATTACCATGTTGATGAATGTTCATTTTATTCCGAGTATTTTCGACATTAGCAAAATGTCGTCATCAGGGTCTTTTTTTTTCGCCAACGGCTTAGTGGTAGAATCCCCGACTGACGCCATTTAAGTCGAGTTTCGATCCTATCTCGAGGTAACAGGACGTCTAATCACACTGATGAGTAGTGATACAGCGAGACAGTTCATAACTTTTACTAACGCCATCCTAATTAAAAAAAGAATTTGGTCCTTTTATGAGGGAATACTTTGAAGGTTTAATAATAACTTTAATAATAGTTTAATAATAATAACCAACTAATGAACATGACATTACATCGCTATCATTCATTGAATTTATTCTTCAAGTATCTAACTTGCATCTTTGTGTTATTTTGAAGATAAATAACAAATAAGAAATCGATATCAATTTAACATATTTCACTGTTATTACATACAGGAACAATGCTGCGAAAAATATACACAAAACACATATATATGCGTTTGTGTATGTGTGTAGTGATTTTCCAAGCGTAGCTTAGATGTGGCACAAGGCCGAAAGTGTGTGGCATCCAGTGAGGATCGAACTCACTACTCAGTCGTAATTGTTCTAGCGTGACAAGATGGCTAACCATTACACCGCCTCGAGGTGCCCTGTATGCGTGTGTATGAGCGTTCGTGAGTGTATGCACGTCCGTTCTGTGTGCATTATTTAAAATTTGATATTTTTGGAAGGGGTGCTCTTATTATCTAATAAAGTGCTTTTACTGGTTTGAACATAAGATGAACAATGACAGTCAGTTTCACACCTCAAGCGATCATCAGACAATGTGTTTGCTCATTTCGAAAACCCACAAAAATAGGTTTGCTTAGATAATTTAGACATGTCATATCGATTAGTTTTCGTTGGGATTTTTTCAACTTTGTGGATTCATTTCTCGGTAGTCTTAGAAAATTGATTAAGAAAAATGCCAAAATTTTCTTTCAAGTAGTCTTTTTTATTTATTTTATAAGTATCTTTTTAAAAGTTACTTTCCATATAGGACAAAAGAAAATACAAGTGAACTTTGAACTTTCAAATCTAGAACGCTGCAAAAGCAATAAAAACGAACAGTTGAAATGTTTTGAATTTACACAAACACATATACATACTCACAAACAACTTAAACGCCTGAAGATGGTCTCAGATGAGATTGAAAATATTTGGGAAAATAAAATCTACCTCAAAGAAAATTTGGGTATTTTTATACATCAATTTTCTAAGGCTACCAAGAAAGTCAAGATGAAAAAAATAACCTAAAGTACAATAAAGTAATTATAAAATACTAACCCTAATTGAGGAATACCCTCACCAAGGTTACTAAATCCCCCAGTGACCAATATAGACAGAGCCCGCGCAGAGATTACTGACACATGATCTGAATATAGCTTAGGGCGTGAAAATCATGTTATGAACAGTGTTATTGTATATATAACATATATATATATCCATGTATGTGTGTGTGTATATGTGCGTGTGTACGTGCTTGTTTATGTTTATGTGCGTGCGAGCGTGTGTCACTATGCGTCTCTCTCTCTCTCTCTCTGTCTCTCTCTGTTTCTGTCTCTCTGTCTCTCTTTCACTCTCTTTGTGTCCCTGTCTCTGTCTTTGTCTGTCTGTTTCTCTCTTTCTTTCTCTCTCTCTCTGTCTCTTTCTGTCTCTCTGTCTCTCTTTGTCTCTCTTTGTGTCCATCTCTCTGTCTCTGTTTGTCTGTCTGTCTGTCTCTCTCTCTTCCTCTCTCTCTCTCTCTGTCTCTCTCTGTGTCTCTCTTTGTCTCTCTTTGTCTCTCTTTGTGTCCCTGTCTCTGTCTGTATGTCTCTCTCTCTCTGTCTCTCTCTCTCTCTTTCTCTCTCTGTCTCTCTCTCTGTATCTCTCTGTCTCTCTGTCCATCTTCGTCTCTCTTTGTGTCCCTGTCCCTGTCTCTGTCTGTCTGTCTGTCTGTCTCTGTCTCTCTCTGTTTCTCTCTCTCTCTCTCTCTCTGTTTCTCTGTCTCTGTCTCTCTCTATGTCTCTGTCTCTCTTTGTCTCTCTTTGTGTCCCTCTGTCTGTCTCTGGCTGTCTATCTCTCTATCTCTCTCTCTGTCTCTCTAACTCTCTCTTTCTGTGTTTCTCCCTGTCTCTGTCTCTCTTTGTGTCCCTCTGTCTGTCTCTGTCTATCTGTCTGTCTCTCTCTGTCTCTCTGTCTCTCTAACTCCCTCTCTCTCTGTCTCTCTCTCACAGTTTCTCTCTCTCTTTGTCTCTCTTTGCGTCCCTTTCTGTCTGTCTGCGTCTCTCTCTCTCTTTCTCTCTCTCTGTCTCTCTAACTCCCTCTCTCTCTGTCTCTCTCTCACTGTCTCTCTGTCTCTCTTTGTCTCTATTTGTGTCCCTGTCTCTGTCTGTCTGTCTGTCTCTGTCTCTGTCTCTGTCTCTGTCTCTCTCTCTCTCTCTCTCTCTCTCTGCAACGAAGAATCAATGCAGATCCGTGGAATGGTTCTTGTCAGTTTCTCTGGGCGACATGACGTCTTTCCTCGAGAGTGCGATTTCATGCCGCCCGTGTCCTCTGGCCGTAAAGACGCAGAAGCTGGTAAGAATTTTCGAGTCAGTTCCTTCTCATGACGCACTAATTACAATGTAATTAAAAAAGTGAAGTCAATCGACGTCGAGATTTGGAAACGCTTGTAGGAAACGAAAAAAACAGGCCGAGACGACAAACGGACAGGCAACAATTCTCTTTCTTTCCTCTTTTCCAATTTTTACTTTTTTTTCTTTATCTCTTTTTCATAGTTTTATTTGAACAATATTGTTTAATTTTTTTCTATGGACACCAAAAGACAAGGGGTGCGAGCACATGTTAGGGTCCCAGCTATGGGTAAATAGTTAACCCCAACACCGGTGTCAAAACAATATGAATGTATAAAAACAGATTTTTATAGTAAAAATACAAGCAATAAATTTTTGGACACTATTTACATTATTTGGACTATTGTCCTCATCTTTGTCGCCATATTTATCAGTCTACCCCAGTGAGCGAAATAAAGGGTTCAGTTCGACATTCCAAACACCTGAAGAAGGCCGGAGCGTACAACGGCCGAAACATTGTAATCAATATAGCGATAAAGATGAGAACAATAGTCCGAATAATGTAAATAATGTACATAATACCTCATCTCAGAAATATAGACAGATACCGAAGGGCCGAAACGTTGTGATAAATATGGCGACAAAGATGAGGACATTAGTCCGAATAATGTAAATAATGTACTTAATACCTCATCTCAGAAATATAGACAGATACTGAAAGGCCAAAACTTTGTGATAAATATGGCAACAAAGATGAGGGAAATAGTCCGAATAATGTAAATAGTTTACATAATAACTCATCTCAGAAATATAGACAGATACTGCAGGGCCGAAACGTTGTAATAAATATGGCGACAAAGATGAGGACAATGGTCCGAATAATGTAAATAGTTTACATAATACCTCATCTCAGAAATATAGACAGATACTGAAGGGCCGAAACGTTGTAATAAATATGGCGACAAAGATGAGGACAATAGTCCGAATAATGTAAATAGTGTACATAATACCTCATCTCAGAAATATAGACAGATACTGAAGGGCCGAAACGTTGTAATAAATATGGCTAATGGATGGTTATCAGTTATCTCCTGGTAATTCCCCTCTCCAAGTTCTTCACCTTAAGGACACATATCACAGTGGGTAAAGGCGTTGGTTAGATCCAGAGACAGGACCAACAGTGTGTGAGTTCAATACCGGGTTAAGGCAGTGGATAACGAAGCGTTATAATAAATATGGCGACAAAGATGAGGAAAATATTCTGAATAATGTAAATAATGTTATATTAATAAACGTTTCCTATTTGTTATCTTATCACATACATACATACATACATATATATATATATATATATATATATATATATATATATATATATATATATATATATATATATATATATATATATATATATAAATTTTCATCCACATGCTCCAAGTTAATTTAAACGCCAAGACCGACTTTTCATTTCCCAACTCCGATCGATAGTGGAAATAATCGATTTTTTAATGCTTCTACGGCAGTTTTCATGTAGTTTGCGGCCAATTTCTACTGGCCAGAGTGAGAGCCTATAGCTGGCTGCCACGAATAGGCAGGAATATTCTATTGGCCAGCGTGAGAGCCGACAGCTAACTGACACTAATGTTAATAAGCATGCAAAAAAATCGATAGCTGCATTCGTCACAAGTGGGAAAAATTTAAATCTGCATGGCACTTTACTTCATTTGGCTCATTCGCTTGCTTAAACTCAACGTTGATTCTGATTCCGCAGAATTGGGTTGGGTGTGAAAAAGTATTTGTTGTTAACATTCTTTTTTCATTCGGTTTTTCCAGTTACGAGTCCTTTTTTAAAGCTGATCGTTTTGTGTTCATTTTGTTTAGTTCTTTTTTCGTAACAGATTTAATGTTTAGTATAGAAAAAATTCGCAGTGTGAGATAGGCAAGAAGTAAGGTATGTAGCAACATCAGCACGGCAAAGGGCACTCCTTTAAAGGCAAGGAAGGGCAAAAAAGCACGGGCAACGCCGGGCTATGCTGCTAGTATATATATATATATATATATATATATATATATATATATATATATATATATATATATATAGGGAGGGAGAGAGAGAGAGAGAGAGGGAGGGGCAAAAGAGATATTTGGTTGAAGCCCATTAGAAGTTCTATGATTAAAAAACTTTTCATTTCTGTTCAGTTATGAATATTTTTCTATTTATCTAAACAAATTATCAATATCTCTGGGCGCTTTCAACTTGTATAAGTCATTATTAAAGTTTTTTACTTTTGTGATAAATTTTCGTAAATGGATTATACTGTAAGGCCTCGTATGACGACAGTCCCGACCTGCGACAATTATTTCGACTTACGCCGTTTGCTTCGTACATACGCCGTCCGGGGTATGACGATAAACTACATCCAACAGCAAGGCCTCTGATCATTTTTTTTTCAGGAGCTTGGAACTACCACTTAATTCCTTGTGTTCCCAGGTGCACCCTGACCCGGGGTGGTAGCAACTGTTAGGGTCCCATTTATGGGCCAATAGTTAACCCCCAAACTGTGCTCAAAACACGACGAAAGTGTAAAATTAGGTTTTAGTACTAGTAATACATTTTTGTAAATGATTATTACCAGCAATAAATGTTTCAAGAAAAAATTATTACCAGCAATAAATTTTGGGGAAAAAGAATATTACCAGAAATACATTTTTGGAAAAAATATTGCCAGCAATATAAATTTTGTCGGCATTAAATAACCCATTGAGTTGTTTATATGCCGTAAAACAAACCAAACCAAACCAATCTGTATTAACCCTTTTATAGTTACAGTTGTCACGTGACAGGATTATTACGTGATTCCTGAAATTGTATAAAAGGAGAGGAAATCTATCTCCTTTTTTGCTATTAAGTTTATCTTTAATGTTATAAGATGGTTACACTTCGCGGAAAAGTGGCCAAATATTTCGCAACTCAAGGCAAATGCTATTGCTTTTTTGTTTCGTCGACCTAACCTATGGGCAAATTGTTGAAGAACTGGGATCAAAACACTACGAAAGTGTAGAAATAGGTTTTAATACCAGTAATACGTTTTTGAAAAAGGTTATTACCAGCTATGGATTTTTGAAGATAAAATTATTACCAGCAATACATTTTGGAAAAGTATTACCAGTAATAAAAATCTTGTCGGCGTTATATAACCCATTGAGGTGTTGATATGCCGTAAAACTAAATAACCCAAACCAGACTCTGTAGAAACCCTCTTTACAAAAATACGTCAACGAAACCTGATCTCCAACAAACTCATTTCTTACAAAGTATACATATTCTTTTCATACGAATCTATCCTAAAAATCTTGCCGGCATTAAATAACCCATTGAGATGTTGATATGCTGTAAAACTAAATAAACCAAACCAAATTGTACATTGGGCGGCGTGTGTTAGTTCCTGGTTGTCTGCCATATTAGATTGTTGTGCATTCACTCTTTTTCATTGTGTTGTGCTTGTGGATACTTATTGCCCTTCAGAATCTAGTGTATCTTCTTCTGGTGGCAATGCTTTAAAGAAAAGGAACGCAGTCACCATGGATGCGAAATTAGACATTGTTAAACGCTTTGTGGGGAGGGGGAACAACTATTCGTACACATAGAAATGTATAATTTATTATATTTCCAACTAATACGAGGGTCATTCAATAAATAAGGTGAATTTTTCGGTATAAGGACTTCTAATACAGATAGAAGCTTACTTTTGTTTTCAACGTAGTCTCCCAGCACTGTCACACACTTTTCCCATCTGTGCACAAGCTTCCGTATTCCCTCAGCGTAAAAATATTTGGACTGATGTCTCAGCCAGTCACTCACAACACTTTTGACTTCATCGTCACTTTTAAACTTCGTGCCTCTCGTGAACGCTTTCAAGGGACCAAACATGTGAAAGTCTAAAGAGGCAAGGTCTGGGCTGTAAGGGGGATGAGGGAGCAGTTCCCATCCCAGCTCGTTGATGGTCTGAACTGTTTGGGCTGCTGTGTGATGCCTTGCGTTGTCATGATGCAAGATGACTCCTGACTTATGACCCCTGCGTTTGTCCCAACAAATAAGCTCAAAGTCCTGGCAATGTCATCCACTGTCACCATTTTGTCAGACTGAATGAGGTCATTGACTGATTCGATCACCTCAGGAGATCTCACTTCTGTAGGCCTCCTAGGCCTGTCTTCATCCTCAACACTGCCCCGTCCTTCTTTAAACAATTTAGCCCACTTGTAGACATTTTTTGGCTGAAACATGTGGCACCATACACAGTTGACATTCTCCTATGAATTTCAACTGGTTTGCACCCTTCAGCAACCAAAAACTTGATAACTGACCGCTGATCAATCCTGGAGCATGCTTCTTGGTCGGCCATCTTTGTTAATCTCCAAAACTCTCAAAGTTTTTTTTTTAATCTGCAAAAGAAATTAAATCCATGTGAAAAAGAAGTAAAGAAAAATAAAAAAAATAAAAAGAGTAAGCTTCTATCTGTATTAGAAATCCTTATACCGAAAAATTCACCTTATTTATTGAATCACCCTCGTATATATATATATATATATATATATATATATATATATATATATATATATATATATATATATGCTTTAACTTTAAACATAATTAACTGTACACAGATGCATAATAATTAAATATACATAGAAAACAGAAAAAATTGATTCAATACAAATAAATGCCATTTATTTATTTCATAGGTGACAAAAGTATTCGTACAATGCAAATTTCAGATTTTGAAACTTTTAAATTGCTTTAATACTCTAGATTATTTAAGTGGAATATTCTAGAATGTTCCAATAATGTTATCAGTAGTTATTCTTAGCCGAAAAATACAAACAGAATATTTTGTAATTGATATTCATGCAAGAAGGTTATCATCATGACAACAGGTAAAGAATTGACAAATTCGCAAAAAGAACTGATTGTTAAGCTCTGGAAAGAAGGTAAAAGTTACAGGAATATGTAAGACAACCTGAATATTCCATTTACTACAATTAGTTTATTCATTGCAAGGTATAAAAAACTCAAAACTGTTAAGAACCAAAGAGGAACAGATGCTCCGCGGAAGATTTCTTCAAGACCTTAGAGGAAATTAATGCGTCAAATTAAGCAAAATCCATTGGTTACTCTTTAAGAGTTTCAGGATGATTTGCTTTCATCAGGAATCTGTGTCACTAAACGGACAATAAGCAATGAAATTCCTAGGAAGAATCTAAAGTCACGCTCCCTTCGGAAAATTTCACTGATATTGGAAACATACAAAGATGCCAGGTTTAAATTCGTTCCTAAAGATAAGGATAAGGAAATATCATATTGGGAAATAGTATGATGGACAGAGGAAATCAAGATTGAATTATTTGAACATAATTCTAGAAATCATGTATGGAGGAAAGATGGCGATGCCTTTAAACAAAAGCTGCTGCATAAGCCAGTATTATTTGTTACCTCCCTTTGGTATTTGTTACTGCATTATAAAGTCAGTTTACGAACTAGCAACAAACTTTTAACAAACAATTTTTGTATGCTTTTGAATATTTATATACAGGTGGGCGGTGTAAATTTGTTCAATGTGAAAGTGAGCGATGGCGGAAAAAAATGGTGGGAACCCCTGATTTGCATTATTTACATTTGGTCTAAACTTTTCATCCTTTTTTTTTTTTATTTTAAAAACATTCCGAACGTTGTGCCTCCGGCCTTCATCAGCTGTCTGTTGATCCGGGTAACGTTTAGATATCATTCTGAACCCTTTATTCAATCGACGTACAGGATCGTTCTTCTTTTGTATTGCTCAGTGATGGCTTGTCCTGTTTTCACTAATTTACTCTCCGTACTACCCAGGAGTTGATACAGGAATCAACACTTTAATCCAGTAATCAACTGTCCCGTGGGACAATTCTGAGTTTATAACTTGGAATCTTAAGCCGAATTTTCTTTCTTTTGCTTCCTTATTCTGCTGCTACTGACAATTTTGACTGCATTCCCAGCGGCTTCGGATTTCTTCCTACCCCTGGCACCTTACTGATGGGGAGCCGAGGGAAAATCGAATTAACTTCTCAAGCGATTATCTGCGTTCTGTAGCGGTCACCATAGCGACGAAATTAGCATTATGGGATCAAGTCGAAACCTTTCTTCCAAATAAATAGGGATTCAAGTTATTAAAAATGCTTGGGTGTTTTCGTGTGAACTGAATGTTTCTGCTAGGTAAAATTTGGACTCCCTGACCGAATTGTTTGTGTTAAATTAAATTTAAAGCCCAAATCCCACTGAGAGCCGATTTAACAGAGACTGATTTAAAGAAAGAAAAATAAATTATATATATATATATATATATATATATATATATATATATATATATATATATATATATATATATATATATATGTGTGTGTGTGTGTGTGTGTGTAACATCGAAATACACGTCAATCTCACAATCTTTTGCGGATCTCTTTCTTTCATTTTTCTTTTTTTGTGTCTGTATTCTTCTCAGTCTATATATACGCCTGGCTTTTGCCTTCTTTCTTTCTTCCTTTCTTTGTTTCCGTCTTTCTTTCTTTCTTTCGTTCAGTCTTTCTCTTTTTCATGCGTTCTTTCCATATTTCCTTCCGTCTTTCTGTTTTCTTTTTTCTTCCTTCCCTTCTTTCTTTCCGTCTTTTTTCTTCCTTTCTTTCCGTCATTCTTTTTTCTTTCTTTCTTTTCATTCTTTCTTTTCATTCTTTCTTTCCTTATTTCTTTCCGTTTTTCTGTTTTCTTTTTTCTTCCTTCCCTTCTTTCTTTCCGTCTTTTTTCTTCCTTTCTTTCCGTCATTCTTTTTTCTTTCTTTCTTTTCATTCTTTCTTTTCATTCTTTCTTTCCTTATTTCTTTCCGTTTTTCTGTTTTCTTTTTTCTTCCTTCCCTTCTTTCTTTCCGTCTTTTTTCTTCCTTTCTTTCCGTCATTCTTTTTTCTTTCTTTCTTTTCATTCTTTCTTTCCTTACTTCTTTCCGTTTTTCTGTTTTCTTTTTTCTTCCTTCCCTTCATTCTTTCCGTCTTTTATCTTCTTTTCTTTCCGTCAGTCTTTTTTCTTTCTTTCTTTTCATTCTTTCTTTTCATTCATTCTTTCCTTATTTCTTTCCTTATTTCTTTCCGTTTTTCTGTTTTCTTTTTTCTTCCTTCCCTTCTTTCTTTCCGTCTTTTTTCTTCTTTTCTTTCCGTCATTCTTTTTTCTTTCTTTCTTTTCATTCTTTCTTTTCATTCTTTCTTTCCTTATTTCTTTCCGTTTTTCTGTTTTCTTTTTTCTTCCTTCCCTTCTTTCTTTCCGTCTTTTTTCTTCCTTTCTTTCCGTCATTCTTTTTTCTTTCTTTCTTTTCATTCTTTCTTTTCATTCTTTCTTTCCTTATTTCTTTCCGTTTTTCTGTTTTCTTTTTTCTTCCTTCCCTTCTTTCTTTCCGTCTTTTTTCTTCTTTTCTTTCCGTCAGTCTTTTTTCTTTCTTTCTTTTCATTCTTTCTTTTCATTCTTTCTTTTCATTCTTTCTTTCCTTATTTCTTTCCGTTTTTCTGTTTTCTTTTTTCTTCCTTCCCTTCTTTCTTTCCGTCTTTTTTCTTCTTTTCTTTCCGTCAGTCTTTTTTCTTTCTTTCTTTTCATTCTTTCTTTTCATTCTTTCTTTCCTTATTTCTTTCCGTTTTTCTGTTTTCTTTTTTCTTCCTTCCCTTCTTTCTTTCCGTCTTTTTTCTTCTTTTCTTTCCGTCAGTCTTTTTTCTTTCTTTCTTTTCATTCTTTCTTTTCATTCTTTCTTTCCTTATTTCTTTCCGTTTTTCTGTTTTCTTTTTTCTTCCTTCCCTTCTTTCTTTCCGTCTTTTTTCTTCCTTTCTTTCCGTCAGTCTTTTTTCTTTCTTTCTTTTCATTCTTTCTTTTCATTCTTTCTTTCCTTATTTCTTTCCGTTTTTCTGTTTTCTTTTTTCTTCCTTCCCTTCTTTCTTTCCGTCTTTTTTCTTCTTTTCTTTCCGTCATTCTTTTTTCTTTCTTTCTTTTCATTCTTTCTTTTCATTCTTTCTTTCCTTATTTCTTTCCGTTTTTCTGTTTTCTTTTTTCTTCCTTCCCTTCTTTCTTTCCGTCTTTTTTCTTCTTTTCTTTCCGTCATTCTTTTTTCTTTCTTTCTTTTCATTCTTTCTTTTCATTCTTTCTTTCCTTATTTCTTTCCGTTTTTCTGTTTTCTTTTTTCTTCCTTCCATTCTTTCTTTCCGTCTTTTTTCTTCTTTTCTTTCCGTCAGTCTTTTTTCTTTCTTTCTTTTCATTCTTTCTTTTCATTCTTTCTTTCCTTATTTCTTTCCGTTTTTCTGTTTTCTTTTTTCTTCCTTCCCTTCTTTCTTTCCGTCTTTTTTCTTCTTTTCTTTCCGTCAGTCTTTTTTCTTTCTTTCTTTTCATTCTTTCTTTTCATTCTTTCTTTCCTTATTTCTTTCCGTTTTTCTGTTTTCTTTTTTCTTCCTTCCCTTCTTTCTTTCCGTCTTTTTTCTTCTTTTCTTTCCGTCAGTCTTTTTTCTTTCTTTCTTTTCATTCTTTCTTTTCATTCTTTCTTTCCTTATTTCTTTCCGTTTTTCTGTTTTCTTTTTTCTTCCTTCCCTTCTTTCTTTCCGTCTTTTTTCTTCTTTTCTTTCCGTCAGTCTTTTTTCTTTCTTTCTTTTCATTCTTTCTTTTCATTCTTTCTTTTCATTCTTTCTTTCCTTATTTCTTTCCGTTTTTCTGTTTTCTTTTTTCTTCCTTCCCTTCTTTCTTTCCGTCTTTTTTCTTCCTTTCTTTCCTTATTTCTTTCCGTCTTTCTGTTTTCTTTTTTCATCTTCCCCTTCTTTCTTTCCGTCTTTTTTCATCCTTTCTTTCTTTCCGTCTTTCTTTCTTTCTTTCTTTCCGTCTTTCTTTTTTCATTCTTTCTTTCCATATTTCTTTCCGTCTTTCTGTTTTCTTTTTTCTTCCTTCCCTTCCTTCTTTCCGTCTTTTTTCTTCCTTTCTTTCTTTCCGTCTTTCTTTCCGTCTTTCTTTCTTTCTTTCTTTCCGTCTTTCTTTTTTCATTCTTTCTTTCCTTATTTCTTTCCGTCTTTCTGTTTTCTTTTTTCTTTCTTCCCTTCTTACTTTCCGTCTTTTTTCGTTCTTTATTTCTTTCCGTCTTTCTTTCTTCCTTATTTCGTCCTTCTTTCTTTCTTTCCTTCTTTCTTTACATCTTTCTTTCTTTCTTTCTTTCTTTTTGTTCCTCTGTCTATATGCCAATATGCCTGAGGCACCTCGATGTGGTGTAATGGTTAACAAGCTTGTCTCGCTAGAATAAGTAAGTAGTGCGTGCTATTCTCACTAGGTGCCCCACACTGTCGGCCTTGTGTCGCATCTAAACTACGCTAAGAAAATCTTTATATGCCTGCCTTTCTGTTTCTCTTATTTTTAATCAATTCTCCCCAAGCAAGGCGATAATGCCACGAAGAAGCAAGGGCGCTAATGGGAATGAGAAGACTTAAGATGGAATCGGAAACCCAATCCTAAACAGGATTTAATCCTGGTCAAATGACTGGGAAGAAGTGTAAGCCGGGCGATAAGCTAACCTGCTTACATATGTCCTTTGATTTGTTTTCTTTCTTTCGTCCGTCCAAGATATGACAATATACTACATCCAGGTCCTGGGTGTGAAGATAAACTACATCCGCGTCCTGGGTAAGACGATAAACTACATCCGCGTCCTGGGTAAGACGATACATCCGACAGCAAGGCCTCTGATCGGGGGTTTTGAGGAACGTGGAACCATATCTTAATTGCTGGTTTTCCGAGGTCCACCCTGACCCTGAGTGGTAGCACCTGTTAGGGACCCAGATATGGGCAAATAGTTAATCCCTAAACTTGTTTCAAAACACTATGAAAGTTTACAAATGAGTTTTAATCCCAGCAATATATTTTTGGAAAAAATATTATCAGCAATACATTTTTGAAAAAATATTACCACCAATATATTTTTAAAAAATAGAGTAAATAAAAATATACAAAATAAAAATATACAAAATAAAAAATGAGAAAATAAATAATAACAAATAAAAATTAATCCAAACAAATATATAAATTAACAAATAGTCCCCGCTAAAATAACTGTTAAAACTAATAAAAATAACCATATATATGCAAAAACAAGTAAAAAATAATCAATCGAAATAAATAAATTAATTAAAAGCTGACCCCCGCCAACAACAGAATAGACTACGGCAAGCAATCTAAACATTGGACGAATAAATAGCTTTAATTATCTTCCCAGACCAAAACAAACTATTAAATAAGCGACCTAAACATATCACCCTTTTTTTTTGCTACGTTAATAAAACATCAAAAAACAAAAAGAATAAATAATACAAAATGAAAATGAAAAACAAGTAAAATAAGTTAACACAAACAAATAAATAAATAAATTAAATTCTAAGGCTTTAGCTTCCATTTTTGAAACATGGCTATCACTGTGTAGCGAAAAAAACATATTTTAAATCAATTAATTTATAATATATATATATATATATATATATATATATATATATATATATATATATATATTAAATAAAAACAGACGACTTTAAGGTTCCATATAATAAATTATTTCACCACAGCCCTTTTAAAGGACAGCGGATCATCAGATTTTATTTCCAAAGGTTGAGCTCTCTGGATTTTATCCTCCTTGGGTCTACCCAAACCGATTACCTAGTTTTTCGTAAACTATATATATATATATATATATATATATATATATATATATATATATATATATATATATATATATATTATTTATTTATTATAATTTTATCATATAGACAAAACCATTTTACTCACAACAAAGATGCAACTTGGTTTCAGTGCATTTTAACTGCACATCTACGGGTGAGGGTCGGAAATGGTTATGAACGATCCTGTTTTTAGGCAAGCCCGGATGTAAAACGTCACTTCCTTTTTCCATTTTTTGAGAAGAAAAATGTACTTAACAAAAAGTATCTAAGTGATATGTGTGTGTGTGTGTGTGTGTGTGTGTGTGTGTGTGTGTGTGTGTGTGTGCGTGTGTGTGCGTCTGTGTGTGTGTGGTTATACTTACAAGATTGTGTATGTACCTACTTTTTCTCAGCCTGTGAAGGTCCTCTGTTGGGCGTCCGCCCTCCCCAGATTCAGGAGGAGGAAGGACCTATTACCCAACCGTGCTGGCCCAGTGCACATTGGTAGGAGTGGATGGGACATGCTTGGACGCTCCTGTCTCTTTTCTATTCAGGATCGTCCCGATGTAACTATCGGAAACGACTGAACTTTGATCTTTGCTCTCCGAGCCGTTATCCAATACACCACCCACACATCCATGCTAACAGCACCTGGTATTGCCAAGCGGTTACCCCATCTTACGTACTGAGTATGATCGACGTTGATAAAAATCGGTCATCGAACGGGAACCAATGTTTCAACGCGATATGGTCGTTTTGTGTTTTTTTTTTTTTTTTTGTTTTTTCGACGAACGGCTTTTCACATTTTAGTCAATTCGTTTTGTATCTCCTTTTTGTTGTCGCTGTGAAATGTCTGCCTGTCTGCCTGGAAGACGTGACTATCCCAAAATTACGTTCATGTCGGTATTGCAAGGCACCTGTGTTGGTGGGCCTTGGTATTTTTTATATATTTTTTTAAATTAAAGGGTCCTTAATGTCAATCAAGTGGCCCCATAGATTCTACGATAAAGTACATACGCTGAAGGATACGGATTTTCTATTCGTCCCCGTCAGGCAGACACTACCACCCATGCAGCGTCTAAGGAGAAAAGGGCTTTCAAAAAAAATGGCAAGTTATATTCAGACGAACAAGATAGTGACGCAATTTCTTGATAAGATTTTGACGAAGACGAAAGTGACATCTACGCACTCACACACAAATGCACACACATACACACACACACACACACACACACACACACACATATATATATATATATATATATATATATATTACGATTTTTAAAACAACTTATTACAAAGATGCATTTTTCATATGTAGTGAGTAAGTTGTTTTCGTCCGTATGTAAAATTATAATAAATAATTATTGCTCTACTCTAGTCCTCTTTTGAATTAATGCTGTGAACTTTAGAATTTATATTATTTTCGTTCACATTACATTCGGATATATATATATATATATATATATATATATATATATATATATATATATTACATGAATCATTCATACAAAAAGCAGATTAGTGAAGTTTATGATATAAATGGCGAAAAACATCCTCACAAACAAATTTATTAAAATGACATTAACCCACGAGCCTGTAGATGAATGTTATGATCCCTGTTTTTAATAAATTCAAGTTGTATAAGGTCTTTTTTTGTTAATACTTTCATCTGTTCATACAGACATCATCAGGCATGGAAATTAATTTGTTTTTTTAGTACATCCAGGTAATAACGGGACACGAAAGATTAGATGTGAATCGGAAGATGTCTTTTTAGAATTGTGTTATTGTTAACGGCTAAGAAATTTTGGAGCGTGCGCTAAGGTTGAATTTTTTTTTTTAAATTTAAGAGAGTGCGTTTTCTTACGAATATGGTAATTGGAGAATTCTTTTGTTGTAGTAGTTTTTCCAGTCGATGTGGCATGAACCAAATATATATATCATTAACTTCACTAATCAGCTCTTTGTATGAATGATTCGTGTAATAGAAATTGAAATGCACGACATATTTTATATATATATATATATATATATGTATTATAAATTAATAGATTTAAAATATGGTTTTACCGCTACACAGTGATAACCATGTTTCAGAAATGGAAGCTAAAGGGCTTGAATTTAATTTTGTTATTAAACCAAAGACATTAGTTCCATTTCCTCATCAAGCGAATTTTGGAGTAACTTACTTTTTAAAATTTACCGTTGTTAACGGCACTGCAAAAGTAAATTTTAAAAAGTAAGTTACTCCAAAATTCGCTTGATGAGGAAATGGAACTAATATCTTTGGTTTAATAACAAAATTAAATTCAGGGGTTTTAGCTTCCATTTCTGAAACATGGTTATCACTGTGTAGCGGTAAAACCATATTTTAAATCTATTAATTTATAATATTAATGCTCTGTAAATTTAAATTTACATAGAGCACTATTGTGTAAAAATAAAAATATCTATAAGAACACCGGATTTTATATCTTACTGTTCTTTCCTTTATATATATATATATATATATATATATATATATATATATATATATATATATATATATATATATATATATATATATATATAAACCTAAAGAGCCAGGTAAACCTACCTAGGCTTCATCTACGCGGATGGTCGCCGGCGTACCCTGACGATCCGCGTAGGTGAAACCTAGGTAGGTTTACCTGGCTCTTTAGGTTCATAGTTAGCTTTGCTCTACTTTGTGTATTGAGCACTTTGCTTAGGTACTTTTGCTTTACTCGTTTTGGAGTTTTTTTCTTTGGACTCTGAGCTTGGATTCTGGACGATTGTTTTCGCCTCAATTACATGTTCTTAGTTCTTTCTTTTTTTATCCCTTATTTTTCCTTGGGTATTGGTTTGATCATTTACAAGCCAAAACATCTAAGGTTTTTCCAGACAAGTATAACTATATATATATATTCATTTTTTTATAGATACAAATATTTAAGTAAATGCTCTGTTTATAATAAACAGTATTAAACAACATTTACCGGCCTGAATGTCCGAGAAATTTTCATAGAAAATATGCGTCGTCCGATAGGAATCGAACCTGTATCCCATACGGAACCGTCATATAGCCTTGACAGATTGAGCCACAGAGGAGCGTTCGGTTACAAGGTCGATTTTACTGTTTTTAAACCACCATTCTCCATGATTTTCTCTCATACATTCATATCTGCTCTATGCGTATCCAAATGTAAACAAGAGACGTCATACATTATGAAATGGACAAGGTCCGACAATTATTTAAGACATTTTTTATGTTTATACGTTGTATTTTTTTATAAAAAAATGTCTTAAAATAATTGTCGGACTTTGTCCATTTCAATATATATATATATATTTAAAAAAATGATTCCATGGTGACACAAAAATTACTATGTTTCGAAACTGGTCAGCAGTATTCAGGTTTAATTTTAAAATTAAACCCTAACTACCGGGTGGCAATCTCATCCTCAAGCGATGTTTGGAATAACTATGGTATTACTCATTTATAGTTTTGAAATGGAGGTGTGATCTAGGGTTTGTTTTTCATTATCAAGCGGTCAGTGCTTTGATGAAAGTAGGGGTGTTTGTTATATGTCAAGTTTTTGGGGTCGTGTAAGGTTGAGTTGTTTTTGTTTTTGTTTTTTGTTGTTTTCTTTGGTCTGGTTACAATGGCTAATCTTGTCCGACACCCTGCTAAACTTCTATCTGATTAATGTTGGAATTCTGTTTTTTTTTTTATGGTTTATTTTTTAACATTGACTTCATTTATGCTTGTTTGACTAGTCAAAGAATAAATAATCCAAAATAAACCAGTTTGTCTGACGATCGCAAAAGCGTGAAACCCAGAGTGACAACCCCTTATCTATACAACTGAATAAAAACATAATTACAGCTTCTTTCTCTTTACTTCCCCCTTCTTTCTTTCTTTTTTCTTTTTCTTTTTTCTCTCTCCCCCCTCCCTTTCAATATATCACTTCCGTTAAGTTAACCAATTAAATAGGTCAATGTCTGGACCCTCCTCCCCTAATACTAAGTATGATAGATAAAAATATTAAAATAAACCCTCTCTAAACTCAATCATGTCTCTCACACCACTCCTCCCTACCCTCTCTGTTAAATTACATAAATTTAATACTACCCATCAAAAGTGTAAATTTTCATTTCATTTTTCGTTTCACCTTTTGGAAGTGGAGTCTGATGCATGGAGCCTTAAAGTGGTCTGTTTTTCTTTAAATTTATATATATATATATATATATATATATATATATAGAGAGAGAGAGAGAGAGAGAGAGAGAGAGGAAAGGAGGGAGAAGGAAATATAGATATGTGTGTATATAAACTAAATAACGAGATATTAGCAACTATGTATGCGTGTGATAACGGATATATACAGATGGGCAAATAAATATGTATTTAATTAATTTAATGTGTAAACAAAACAATGCTCAATGTAGTTAATCAGAGCGTTCGATTCTACAGAAGGTTGTGAATTGGCTGCTATATTGCTACGTTGGCGACTTATGGTCTAATTTTGATAGCAAGAATACAGAGATGGCAGAGTTATACTTCAACTTAATACCAATCCACAACAAACAGATCGATAGAGAAAACATCTTATCAAATTATCAAAAGGATAATGATCTAAATATCACCCCTAACACCATTTCCAAGGTGATTAAATTTACTTTCGACCTCCCCAAGGGTATATACAAGCCTTTCACTGAAGAACATTATAGTCATAAATACATTGACATGGATTCGAAACCCCACTCCCAGGAATGTTAAATAACTTTGTAGAAATCGGTGCAATACGGACACCCAATGAACTGTAGCAACAAAATTATTTTTGACAAATTTAAAACTTATAGATGCATTAGAATGTTTTAAATATAAAGTTAAACGAGAATACATAAACTTTTATAAGAACGACAACAATATGCATCAGCACTGAAAACGTAATATAATTTGGTTTAATTCCCCATTTAACAAAAATGTCAAAACCAATATGGGTTAAATGTTACTTAATTTAATCCAAAAACATTTTATTCCATGAAAATAATTATCAGCAAGAACAACATTAAAATTGGCTACAACTGCGAGCAGTATATAGCACCATAATAATAATATAATATAATATAATAATAATATAATATAATAAAATAATATAATAATAATATAATATAACAATAATATAATATAATATAATAATATAATATAATAATAATATAATATAACAATAATATAATAAAATAATAATATAATATAATAATATAATATAACATAATATAATAATATAATATAATAATAATATAATAACAATATAATATAACAATAATATAATATAATAATGATATAATATAATATAATATAATAATAATATAATATAATAATAATATAATATAAAAATATAATATAATAATATAGTAATAATATAATATAACAATAATATAATATAATTATAATATAATAATATAATATTACTAAAATACAATAATATAATATAACAATAATATAATATAATAATAGCAATGAACATAATGAGGAGACTAAATTTTATTTTATTTCCACTGCTAACCGAAATTACCATCAGAAAATGTGTCTTACCAATAAACAATATTCAAATGCCACCGCACACTCAAAACTTTTCTGGGATATCAAGGCAGATAGCTACACACCTGTTGTAAATTAGAATTTCATCACTAAAACTACACTCTTTATCAGCCTCGGGACAAAATGTAACCTTTGTCTATTAGAGAAAATAAATTCTCATGCACATTGACAATCCTAACCTGCTGAACAAACGAAAGGAAATTATAATAGCTTACATTCATAAGAATCTCTTCCAAATTATTTTAATTCTGGCGAGATCAATTAACCAAACATCTGCTATATTACCACATTCGACCTGCACCAAATATTTTTTGTTGCACACTAGTTACTCCTTGCATCATGTCAGCGTCTATTTGTAAAGAAATATATAATACGGCGTTCCTTTTTCCATTTTCCGCTGTATTGTTTTAAATTTTTTTTTATTTTTCCTTACGTTCTAATCTTTTTATCTAACAACACATTTTCTTTTTAGCTTATATTATAATAGTATTAAATGTTAGCTCTAGATACTGTACAATGTTACTTGCGACAAAGAGATTACTTGTAAGCAAATGTACCAAACTACAATATTACAAGTCCCTTTTATTTATATTGCTTTCCCCATATACATTATAATTTTTTACTTAACCCCTAATTTTTTCTTTTTTTATACGTCATTTTATACAATACGTACACATCTATTTTTTAACGGAAACGCATATCATATAAGTTTATATTATATATCACGATTTTTTTTCAAGAGAAGCATCTGATTAACAAAATCCGACTCAGTGTTTATAAACACATAATCTTCGATTTTTCATCATTTCTGCTCATGAAACGTACCTTAACGTAAACAATGACAACATATCCGACTCAGTGTTTATAAACACATAATCTTCGACGATTTTTCGCGGTCGATCATTTCTGTTCATGAAACATACCTTAACGTAAACAATGACAACATATAATGAAATGGATTAAGTCCGACTGTTATTTAATATATTTTCTGTTTATAGGTTATTTTTATAGAATCTCTGCAGGTGAATGGTACAGAACGTCAGTTCAAATAACGGTTTCTGTGTAGGAATACAGGTTGGATTCCTGTCGGAGAACGCGGATTTTCTATATGATTTCTGGAACATTCAGGCCGGTAAATGTAATTCACTAAAATAATTAATAAAATTTTAATTAATTTAAAATTTTAATTAATTTGATTTAAAATTTTTAATTAATTTTTTAATTTAAAATTAATTAAAATTTTAATAAAATAAAAAAAAACAGAGCATTTGCTTAAAAAAATTGTA
>OZ038516.1:61108962-61126462 GCA_964036315.1 Acanthosepion esculentum
TTTTTATCTCAATGTTCGGGTTGTTTATGTATGTTTCTGAAGACAAATATAAAGCTTCATTGCAGTATCTTGTCAGTCTACTTTACTAATATATATATATATATATATATATATATATATATATATATATATATATATATATATTTCACAGTCGATCTAATATTTTTTTATTCTTTTCAGATGATAAATTATATAAAAACTGTCCGAATGTTCTTTTTATCCGAGCACTTTCGGCTATAGATTCAGCCATTTCCAAGGATTAAATATTTTAACTGTTAAATAAGAAATAGTTTGTTGTATGTATGTATTTGTATAGTGTTTTCATTTTTCAAAACACGGTCTGGATATTGTGTCCATGTAAAAATATGTTATCCTTAAAAATGGCTGAATGTATAACCGAAAGCGCTCGGGTTAAAAGAACATTCGGCCAGTTTTTATATAATTTATCATCTGAAAAGATTAGACTGCGTGATATATTGTGTAAAAATATAAATCAAAGCCCCCTGTCTGTCGTATTCAATGAAATGTGCATGAAAGAAGGATTGCTGCCGAAATACACGCACGACTCTTCGACAGAATTGAGTCACTGCTAGAGGCAACCGGACGTCTAGCCACACTGATTAACGCATTTAATGAGAAAAGTTTTCAAAAAAATTTTTTTATATATATATATATATATATATATATATATATATATATATATATATATATATATATAAAAGTAAACATTGAAGTCAACACTTAGAGGCCACAGGCTGTTTCATGCTAGACGTGATCGTCAGGCCAAGAGTGTAATTTTTTTTTCTCGGCTATTTATATATACGTGTCAGTGGAGTATTTGGCGGAAGCAGTTTTTAATTTGTTTGTTATGCCATTTATTTGTTTGGATTGATTATCTTTACTTGTTTTTTCTAACGGTTAATTTATCGGGATCGGTTTGTTAGTTTGTTTATTTGTTTATTTATCTGGATTAATTTAGATTAATTTATTTTACTTGTTTTTTATTATTTATTTATTATACTGTATATATTTCAGATTTTATTTACTCTTTTCGGTTTTCGATTTTTAAGTAACGTAGTGTTTTTTTATCGTTATATAACAGTTATAGCTATGTTTTTCGTCCGATTTTTGCTTTGATTTTTATAGTCTAACTAATATTTTTGTCATAATGGTTTGTTAATTTATTTTTTTATTATTTACTTTATTTATTTGGGTTCATTGATTTTGTTTCGCCTAAACGGATCGTCAGGGAAGGCTGGCTTGCATACTGGACGATTATTTTTGACTAACGTACATGTTCTTTGTTCTTCCTTTTTTATACCATTTTTTCCCTTTGGTATTGGTTTGACTATATAAAATCAAGACATCGAAGTTTTTCCGAACGAGTATAATTTCTTATACTTATAAGATTATTACTACTACTACTAATATATATATATATATATATATATATATATATATATATATATATATATATATATATGTGTGTGTGTGTGTGTCTGTGTGTCTGTGTGTGTGTGACTGTGTGTGTGCGCGAACGTGTTTATGTGTGTGTGTGCACTCTGCCGTTGTATTCTATGCATGAATGTCAATATATATATATATATATATATATATATATATATATATATATAGAGAGAGAGAGAGAGAGAGAGAGATAAAAGTGAACATAGAAGTCAACACTATACCTTTTGATTTTATATATATATATATATATATATATATATATATATATATATATATATAAACTATCCGAATCTTCTTTTTTTTTATCCGAGCGCTTTCGGCTATACACTTATCGATTTTCAAGGATTAAATATTTTAATTGTCAAATAAGAAATAGTTTGTTGCATATATATATATATATAGGTGGCCTGACGATTGCGTCTAGCATGAAACAGACTGTCGATACTAAATGTTGACTTCTATGTTCACTTTTATATATATATATATATATATATATATATATATATATATATATATATATATATATATGTATGTATGTATGTATGTATGTATGTATATGCACTTGTTAAGAGCCCTAGACAATTTATAATGAAAACAAATATTCTTGTTAGTCTTGATGACCTTGTGTGCTCAGTGAACCAAAACAAAATTATATTCACAACGCCGACTTATACCAATGCCAAACAAATTAAATGTTTTACTATTTTATAAATGTTTTGTACTCATTATTTACGTGTGTTTCATTGTCTGCGACACCTGTCGAGAGCAATTACTAGCGTACATGTAAAACAAAATGGAAGCCATTTGTTGTTTTTTGGGTTATTTTTTTATGGTAACTTTCCAATGGATAAATACTGCGAAAAATAGATTAAAAAAAAATTGGCAAAGAACTTGCCTTTTTTGTGTTCGATATGGTTGGCAGTTAACGATAAGGTACAACTCTAGACTTCAATGTTAAATAAAACAGTATTTAATCACAATCGCAATAAAATACTTAAACAAGAAAAAAAGAAATAAGAATCTGAGTTTATTAAGAAATTCAGTGAATACTCTCCTAGAAGCACGGCTCTGCTTAACGTCACTCCACTATGAACCGGCAACCCATTCAGCGAATACTCAATTCGTTGTCCACGGCAGTAACTACCGCTATTTATGTACCAGGCGGAAAACGATCTAAGCCTAATTTTTAATCTGGGACCTCAAGATACTGCAAGTTATCAGATCATTATCAGTATTTTATTTCCACCTACCGAGTTCAATATTCGAGAAATTTTATCTACTAAAAAAATATTGTTTAAATAAGTATGATGACATAGCAAACAGTTATGGGGAAATAAGTAATGGTTCGATTTGAGGGCCTGCAACCAAAAGGCTCTATGGCTAATCAGTAAGGCAGCAGACACATGTTTCCTGAGATAACAATATAAAATATGTGTCTCTTGATCTTATTTCCAATCTATAGTATTTACAAATGGCCATAGATTATCAGTGTGAGAATTGTGATAAAAAAAAGCAATTATAATTAAAATGAAAGAAATACTAGTTAAAAACAATTAATAATAGTCTCCCTCCACTTGTTAATTTCAATATTTCTGTTCAGTTTAACATTTCATTGTGTAGAACACTTTATCTTCAAACTATTCCTCCTGTATTCTACAGAAGGATGCTGAGAATACCATAGATGGAGAATAATGGCAAAGAGGAGATTTTAAGGAAACTGGGAACAGAAAAGATCTTTGTGCTCATGATCAGAAAGAGGCTGTTGAAAGTTTGGGGACATATCATGAGGAAAGAAGGCTTGGAGAATTTGACACAATGAAGGCAAGAGTGGTTGAAGGGAAATAGTGAGTAACCTACCTAATGTGTTTGTGTAAATGAATGACAAAGCAGGTATTATAAAAGGCCAAACATTTCTTAGAGTTACAATTGATAGGAAGTTGTAGAGAGCCCTGATTGCCTATGTCTTGAAGAGAGACCGCACAAAGAAGATGTCACCTCCTGTAACTAGGTATTGTGTCAGGGAACATCTAGAATAAACTTTCTTTACTTCCAAAATTTGTTTGTTCACTGTACATTGTTGGATCTGCCTTGATAAAATATAGCGACTCAGATGGCATCTTATAGATCCATTATGCACACATGTATATGACGTTAAGTAAAAAAAATTCTACTTGCTTCGTTCTTTGTTCCTCTTTGACGCAGACTGCTAGCGTAGCGGTCATGTTTACACTGTCAAAGCAGAAAGAAAAGTTCGATCCCGTGATCACAATACTACCAACTATAAGGACGCATGAGCAGATGGCAGTGTGACAAACCTAAAAATATGTATGGCCAACGTATGGATAATTTTTTTATTTACACTCGTATATATAATTCTGAACAGCATATATATATATATATATATATATATATATATATATATATATATATATATATATATATATATATATAATAAATAATGTAATAAATAATAATAAAATAATAAATAACAGCACTCGTGGCCTAACGATTGCATCTAGCATGAAACAGACTGTCGCCTCTAAGTGTTGACTTCTATGTTCACTTTTATATTTACACACGCTCTATCTCTGATATTGAGCACTTTTCCCCATAAATATAGCACATCTTAAGACTATATTTCTTCATATATATATATATATATATATATATATATATATATATATATATATATATATATATATAGCATAATGAGAATCCACGTATACTTTCTTGATATGTATATAATATGGAGAAAACAACTGAAAAGTTGCAAAATAAAGAAAAAAAATTGAATGTTTTTTTTTGTGAAAGTATTTATTTATATTTATATATATATATATACATTTGATATTTCAGATCGCCCCGATCTTTCGTCAGAAATTAATTAAATAACTATATTCAGAAGTTTATTTTCAAGTAGCGTCCGTCGCGAGTCGCTGACGTCACGTGATGTGGAATGCAACTGTCTTTGAATATTTCTAACGTAAATCTAACGATAATATTTTAGATGTTGTTTAAAAAGGTTTTTTTTAAATATCTAAAGAAATTTTCTAACTATTGAAATATTTATACAGATTTAAAATTCCCAAGTCTTTGTTTAACCCTAGTTTATATGTGTCTAATTTTAAAATCCAGTATTTCTCTTTTTTTTCTGCGTGTGTATGTGGAACTAAAATCGGAATCTATCAATAAACATTTACAGTTGTCTAATGAGTGTCTTGATTGATTAAAGTGTTCAGCTATGGGGGAATAAGGTTTGTTTTGACATATGGATAGTTTATGATTGTTGAAACGAAATCTAAAATTAATTTCAGATTCGCCAATATAGCCACTATTGGGACATATTGTGCAGAATAGATAGTATATTTTGTTATGGCTATCACAGGTGAGGGGAGGTGGGTGTATCTTGATATTGGTGTTGGGTACAGAAAATACACTATCGGTTATTAAGTGTTTGCAAACTAGACAACGAGTTTTATTACATTTGTAATTTCCTGATTGATTTGTATTATTTAGATATTTGGTAGAGGTGAGGATAGCTGATAGGTTAGGTGTTTGTTTCTTTGCATTAATGGGTGGTTTAGCGAAAATATCTTTGATCTTTTTGTTTAACTGGAGGTTCTTGTAATCATTTTTTAAATTGTGAATAAGTGTGTTGGAATATTGATTGTGGTTAAAAACCATGGGAATCCGATTGTTGTTTTTACTTTTCTTGTATGTGAGAATTGTGTTACGATTTATATGGATAGTTTTATTTAGTGCTTCTTTTATTATATTTATTGGGTATTTACATTTTAGGAATTGTTTTGTTAAGTTATTAATGTTGTGTAGAAAATCTAGATGGTCTGAGCATATGCGTTTGATTCTTAGAAATGAGCTGTATACGATAGATTTTTTTAATTTAAGAGGATGACAGCTGTTGAAGTGTAGGAATTTATGCTGGTTTGTTGTATAGACTGGTTGAAAGTGTATGTTTGTTTAATTTTATCATAACGTCTAAGAAAGGGACGGATGTGTATGTATGCTCCATGGTAAATTTAATTTTTAATTTTTCTGATCCATGAGTCCATAATAAGAAAATGTCATCAATATATCTAAAATAATGTAATGGTTTAAATTCTGAATTGTCTAGTATCTTCCTTTCTAGAATGTGCATAAAGATATTAGCATAGCTAGGGGCCATTTTCGTGCCCATTGCTGTGTCACTAATCTGTAAATAGTGTTTGTTGTTGAATTTAAAATTATTATGTGTTCGAATGAAATTTATTAATTGACATATATCTGTAATATATATATATATATTCTGAACAAATTCACTCTTTCTCTCTGAGTCTGTCTTTGTCTCTCTCTCTAACTCTGTCTGTCTGTCGCTCCCCCTCTCTCTCTCTCTATCTATCTATCGATCTGTCTGTGGATGACTATGCTCTGGAAATATTTTGATTGTCGGAAAGGAAGGTGATTTTATAAACAGTGGCTGCTGCTAATGCAATGCTCTTCAACTAGAATCGGGCTCTCCTAGCCACTGATGTATTTCGTATAGTAAAAACGTTAAATTTTCCCATTCCCACTACCGTACGACGATAGCTGGGGTGTAGAATATCTGACTGATGCCAAATTGGTCGGGTTTCGATCCCGCCTTGAAAAAATCGTACATCAAGCTACAACGATGAGCTGTAATACTGCCCGTCTGTGGATGACTATATATATATTATTCTTTTTTTTAGGATTTCACCCCAAGCAAGGCAGTATGCCACTAGCACGCAAGGGATTACAGAGAGTGGGAGCGAGAATAATGAGGCTTGATGGAGGAAAGGAAAGTTAGGGAATAGATCAAGGCATCTGGAGATGTCGATTGACATTACATTTGAATAGTTGGAGATTATAGCTATAAGGGAAACAAGTAATAGGAAGAGAATTTCACAGAAGGGAGGTGCGAGACATGAAACTATTGGAGTAGAAGAGACGGCTATCTTAAACAATTTCGACAATAAGGGTTGGATCGAGATGCCAGCCTAGTTGCACGTTTAAATTCATGCATTCTGGGAACTAGCAAAAGTAGCTCGTTGGAGCAGTTACCGTGAAAGTATTTGTAGAAAAGACAGTGATGACGCGTCTGTGAGAGAGCGAATGTAGACGAGATGCCAGATCAGAGCCAATTACATTGCATATCCATCTCCGGATTTTGTCGAGACCTTAAGACGAACAGCGGTACCAGACCATATATGGCAGTAGTATTCCATATATATATATATATATATATATATATATATATATATATATATATATATATATATATATATATATATGATCCTTGTTCTTAAAAATTATAAGCTGTATAAGGTCTTTCTTTAATACGCAAAACATTCGACTGTACATTCAGTCATCTTCAGGAATGGAAATTATTGTTTTTGGTTAGTATCCAAGACGAAAAAAATGTAATGCGAATCGAAATATTTTTTTTATGTGTCATTGATAACATAATGCTCCAAAAGTGTGTATCCGTTATCAATAACACATTAATTTTTTAAAAAAAAACAACATATTTCGATTCGACTTATATTTTTTCGTCTCGGGTGCTACATGGATTATGCCAAAAACAAAATAATTTCCAAATCTGATGATGACTGAATGTACAGGCGAAAGTACTTGTGTATTAAAGAAAGACTTTATACAGCTTATATATATATATATATATATATATATATATATATATATATATATATATATATATATATATATTAAGTGATTTTTATGTTTATACGTGCTTTTTTACAGATACAAATATTTAAGTAAATGCACTGTTTATAATAAACAGTATTAACAACATTTACAGGCTTAAAGGACCGAGAAATTTTCATAGAAAATATGCGTCCTCCGACAGGAATCGAACCTGTATCGTATAAAGAACCGTCATATAGCCTGACGTGCTTTCCCGATTTAATCATAGAGGAGCGTTTCGGTTAGCAAGGTCGATTTTTCTGTTTTTAAACTACAATTTACATTTACAGCATATTTTCTGTAAAATAATTAAAAAGAACGTATAAAAATGTCTTAAAATAAATTGTCCATTTCATAATATATATATATATATATATATATATATATATATATATTAAGTGTATTGGAAATGTATCAGTGGTAGGCTGAATCAAATATATATACGTTCTTTTTATCTAGCTCAAAAGGAACTTTTTAGTATATATACAACATATGTATATATATATATATATATATATATATATATAGATATGTTGTATATATCTTTTTAGTATATATACAACATATGTATATATATATATATATATATATATATAGATATGTTGTATATATACTAAAAAGTTCCTTTTGAGCTAGATAAAAAGAACGTATATATATATATATATATATATATATATATATATATATATATATATATATATATATATATATATATATATATATATATATATATATATATATATATATATATATATATATATATATATATATATATATACATACAGAGAGAGAGAGAGAGAGAGAGAGAGAGAGAGAGAGAGAGAGAGAGAGAGAGAGAGAGAGAGAGGCGCACGGTGGAGTAATGGATAACGGCTTGGATTGAGGAATCGGAGAGCCGAGTTCGAATTCCAGTCGATTCCATTACATTTAATTACGTTCTAATACCCTTGGGAAAGGTGTGAATCCTCTTCTTCTCCCTCCAACTATGGGTAAATAGCAGGACAGACTTGGTTCTATAGCCTTGGATGGCAACTGGTCTAGGAGAAGGATAACTCTGAATTCAAAACCTGCGGGTCGTTTGGGGACCTTGTGGCATCCGGATCTTCAGGGTAATGCCGGGTTTACCCTGAAGATTCGTTTAGGCGAAATCCAAGTAGATTTGCATGGCTCCTTTGGATTATACTATATATATTTTTTTAAAAACCTCAAACACTAATATTCCAATATATATATATAATATAAAAGGCTCAAACACTAATAATCAAAGGTTGTAATTTATTACAATGGAATCGTAATCACGATCCAATTCGTCAGACCTACAAATTCAAAAATTCTGATGACGATTCCAATGTAATAAATTATAACCATAGAATATTAGTGTTTGAGCCTTTTATATTATATTTTTACTCTCTCCTGGATATTGACTTCTATCTGAATTCTCTCATCTTGGATATATATATATATATATATATATATATATATATATATATATATATCCAACTGATTTCAAAATACGGTTTCATCGCTACAAAGGAATGACCATGTTTCAAAAACAAAAAACTTTAAATTCAATTATATTAAATTAAAAGCATCAGTTCTGTTTCATCTTCAAGCGAATTTTTAATATAATTGTATTTTAAGTTTTTGGTTTCTGTTTTTGAAACATGGTAATTGCTGTGTAGCGAAGGTACCATTTTTAAATCTGTTAATTTACAATATTTATGCTGTGTAAATTTACATTGAGCACTGTTTTGTACAAATTAAAACATCAATTAAGAACACCGGATTATATATCTTACTGTTCTTTTTTTTTACTATAATATGTCTTTAAATAATTGTCGGACTTTGTCCATTTCATAATGTATGACGTCATTTGTTTACGTTTGATACGCCATGAGCAGTTATGAATGTACGTGAGAGATTCATGGAAGATTGAAGTTAATAAGCAGTAAATTCGACCTTGCCAACCGAACGATCCTTTGTGGCCGAATCGGTTAAAACGCACTTCAGACTATATGACTGTTCCGTATAGGATACAGGTTCGATTCCTGTCGGAGGACGAATCCTGTCTATGACAATTTCTCGGACATTCAGGCCGGTAAATGTTGTTTAATACTGTTTATTATAAACAGAGCATTTATTTAAATATTTGTATCTATAAAAAGAATGTATAAACATAAAAATGTCTTGAAATAATTGTCGGACTTTGTCCATTTCATAATGTGTGACGTCATTTGTTTACATTTGGATACGCATCGAGCAGATATGAATGTACGTGAGGAAATCATGGAAAATTGTAGTTTAAAAACAGTAAAATCGACCTTGCTAACCAAAACGCTCCTCTGTGGCGAAATCATTAAAAGCACGTACGGCTATATGACGGTTCCGTATAGGATACTGGTTCGATTCCTGTCGGAAGACGAATATTTTCTATGAAAATTTCTCGAACATTCAGGCCGGTAAATGTTGTTTAATACTGTTTATTATGAACAGAGCATTTACTTAAATACTTGTATCTATAAAAAGAATGTTTAACATAAAAATGTCTTAATATATATATATATATATATATATATATATATATATATATTACATTGTAATAAACAAAACGCAGTAGTTAATTTAACAGTAAATCTGGCACACGGTCACAATTGTAGATGGTTCAATGATGTTTCGTTAAACGGTGTGACCGGAAAAATGTCTATGAGTTTTTCTCATTTACTCTTTCGAATTGAAAACGTTATTTCATTGGTTCGTTTCTCGGCTCTTGTTTTGTTTTCGTTTTTGTACTTTTTGGTTTTTATTTTATTTTTATTTTGTATTTTTTTTTTTTGCTTTTTTGTTTAGTTCTTCCACTTGTTTATCACCATGTTCCATTTTGTTTGGCTTTTTATGGACGTAAAAAGATATTTGTCAGGGAAAGGCGATGTTCAAATCTAATGCGTTTGGGGGCGTGGAGGTCAAAGTGGGGTAATGCGTTTTTCTTGATATTGGAAAACGTTGTCCCGGCAATAATTTCCCTTCTTCGCCATGTCTCCCAAGATGTTATCAGCTTCGCAAATCACGGCCAGTGACCCAGGCGATTTGAACCACACACACGCTCGCACACACACAAATATATATATATATATATGTGTGTGTGCGTACGTGCGTGTGTGTGAGCGTGTGTGTGTGTGTGTGTATTTACTCGGTTTGTAGAAAGAACTTTGGAGGGTTGTATTATGAATTGTGTGTCGTTAAAAGTGCTATCGGTGTTGTCTTTACTTTTACACACACACACACACACACACACACACACGCACACGCACGCACGTACGCACACACACACACGCACGCACACACACACACTCACACACACACACACACACACACATATATATATATATATATATAGAGAGAGAGAGAGAGAGAGAGAGGAATATAAATGAAATAATAATAATAAAAGCATAAGAATATTAATCTACAACCCAGTATGTCTGAAGATTTTAATTGATTTTTCTAATAATTCTTATCGTTCAAAATATATATATATATATATATATATATATATATATATATATTTCAAGACATTTTTATGATTATACGTTCTTTTTATAGATACAAATATTTAAGTAAATGCTCTGTTTACAATGAACAGTATTAATGACCGGTCTGTAAAAAATGTCTTAAAATAATTGTCGGACTTTGTCCATTTCATAATGTGTGACGTCATTTGTTTACATTCGGATACGCATTGAGCAGATATGAATGTACGGAGAAAGTGATGGAGAATTGTAGTTTAAAAACAATAAAATCGACATTGGTAACGGAATCTCTCCTCTGTGGTTAAATCGGGAAAGCCCATCAGGCTATATGACGGTTCCGTATAGGATACAGGGTCGATTCCTGTCGGAAGACACATATTTTCTATGAAAATTTCTCGGACATTCAGGCCGGTAAATGTTGTTAAATACTGTTTATTATAAAACAGAGCATTTGCTTAAAAACTTGTATCTATAAAAAGAACGTATTGGAAACATAAAAAAACTCTTAAAATAATTGTCGGACTTTTTGCATTTCATATATATATATATATATATATATATATATATATATATATATATATATATATACCACATATCACCCTTGAGCGCTTAGCCTTGGAGCGGGTAGAATAGAGGTCAACGTGTTTTAGTGTTTTCAATCTGCTTGTCTGTTATAGTGAAAGACACCTATTCTATAGGTAATAGACTCTCCCATCTATTATAAGTAGGAGCCAGTAGTAGTCGAAAGAAGTAGTCAGCGACCACAACTCGGTTACTCTGCGTAACACTTTATTGCAAGTTCCTAACGTTTCTGTACGTTTTACCTATTTAGGACGCATTTAGTCCGAATACAGTTTCCACTAAGGAAATAACTCCACAACATTATCTGAATCATCTTCAAGAAGCGAGAGCAAGATCTAAAAGGTCATCCAATATAACAGTGATCTCATCTCACAATCCTCACTCTTGCTCCATATGCGGCCTCCTTTGTAAATCACTAGCGGGTCTTAAATGCCACTTAAGATTATCGCACAAAATTTCATAACTGAATCAATTAAGCTGTCAGATCCTCATACGTCGAAACCGAAGGGAGAGTCTATTATTATTATTATTATTATTATTATTATTATTATTATTATTATTATTATTATATATGTTTCTGTGTGTCTGTGTTTGTATGTGTGTGAATGTTTTCAGAATATATCTGTAAAAAAAAAACTGAAAAAGTAAATAATAGGAAAATAGCACTTCGTTTTTGCCGACGCGTTTCGACATCCCATTTCATCAAGGCAAGTGATGACAAACAAGAGCAAAATGTTTTATAGCTAAACGAATAGTCTCTCTTTCCAACTATTCCTCCATTGCTCGAATCTCACATATATGCAGTGGTCGAACAGCTTTGAATAAAGCTTTGTTACCTGCTTTAAAGGTACGTCTGTTTTCTTTACCGTTCTAAAAGACATTTATCTTGTGTATGGAGAAGGTGCTATTACAGAAAGGAGATTATTAAGGAGAACCTCACAGACTCTCCGCCTTCCAACCTGCCCAACTCAATGATTGAACGAGCTCATGCACAAAGATCCGCGCCACTCAACCCCTATGGAATTGGCGCAGCAGATTTGATGCTTTCATGATATCGTTGCCTGTCAACTTCACACGCTTCCTAAAATTGTTGATGAATAGTATTGGGTTTAAAATAAAGGGAAAATGAACACATTTATCTGACAACATAATACTTAACAGAAATTTAAATTTTTTTAAAGAAAGTGTTTAAACAGTTTATTTATATGGCTCATATAGATAAGCAATTGCTAATACTCAAAGTGTAAAAATATAATAAAATATTGAACAATAAAAATATTAAAAAATTGAAAATCTTCAAACACACTGGGTTGTATATTAATATTCCTTCGTTTTTATTATTATTTCATTTAGATTCCTCGACTAGTTTCGGCCAACATGGCCATCATCAGGAGAAAAAAAATTCTGCTTGCTGGTAGCAGAGAACTATAGAAATGAATGTCTTGATGGAAAAAATGAACTTTTGTCTGTAGTTTTCATTTTTATTTATTTTTTTTAACATGAATTTTGGTAAGTCCTTGTGTTGGTCAAACAGTCTCTTTTAAGTTGTTATTTAAGATAAGAGTTGGATGGATGCATGCTGCTTTGAATTCACTTTGACAGATTTATTGGTTCCTGGAAAGAGGATGTGTATCTGTTAAGTGTGTGTTATTTGGCTCATTAGGGAGTGAGTGATTATGACGTGTGTAAGCGTGTCTATTACTATGGGTGTGTGTTATATATATATGTTTATATATTTATTGTTACTGAAGACGTAACTATCTCAAACATAAAGGTCATTATTTTATGCATTTTGTAATTTTTTTTTCTAAATTGGTAAGGATTGATTAGAACTTTTTTTTCTCTGCATTTCCATATTTATATATTTCCTTCTTTGTTCTATATTCATGTAACTGGAGGATGTAAACTTTTTTCCCAACTGGAAAGGGTAATTGACTGGTCTCGTTGAACTGAAAAGGAACGTCTGCTATCCAGAAGAATAGCTTATGATTTTCAACAATGACGACAAGTGCCTCGTTTCTTTTCTCTGGGAGTCACTGTCAGTCACTGTGTGTTTATCTAAATCTAAAAATAAACACGCTAAAATTCACCTTCATCCCTGCCGTGTGCCGACGGCTTAGTGGGAGAAGTTCCGAATGACGCAAATTCAGTCGGGTTACGATCCTAGCTAGAGGCAACCGGACGTCTAGCCACACTGATGAGCTGTGAAACAGCGAAACAGTCTGTCTGTGGATGACAAAAATATTGGCTCCTGAAAAATTAATTTCGGTTGAGATCTTTAGTTTGAGGTGTGAATTTGTAAACAGTGACTATTTAAGCTAATATTGCACGACTTTTCGGCAGAATTGAGTCACTGTCAGTCACTGTGTGTTTATCTAAATCTAAAAATAAAACACGCTAAAATTCACCTTCATCGCTACCGTGCGCCGACGGCTTAGTGGGAGAAGTTCGGACTGACGCAAATTCAGTCGGGTTACGATCCTAGCTAGAGGCAACCGGATGTCTAGCCACACTGATGAGCTGTGAAACAGCGAAACAGTCTGTCTGTGGATGACAAAAATATTGGCTCCTGAAAAATTAATTTCGGTTGAACTCTTTGGTTTGACGTGTGAGTTTGTAAACAGTGACTATTTAAGCTAATATTGCACGACTCTTCGGCAGAATTGAGTCACTGTCAGTCACTGTGTGTTTATCTAAATCTAAAAATAAACACGCTAAAAATTCACCTTCATCCCTGCCGTGCGCCGACGGCTTAGTGGTAGAAGTTCCGACTGACGCCAATTCAGTCGGGTTTCGATCCTAGCTAGAGGCAACCGGACGTCTAGCCACACTGATGAGCTGCGAGACTGTCAGTGGATGACAAAAAAAAAAAAATATATATATATATATTTGTGTGTGTGTGTGTGTGTGTGTGTGTGTGTGTGTACTGGACTTTATAAGGGTTTTGTGCAGAACCAACCACATTTTTGAAGGGCCGAATACAGAGATCTGGTGCACCGTGTGCCACAAGGACCCCATCTTGATATATTTCGGGATTTAATCCCCTAGTCGTTATTATTAGTGTATACTCATATCTGAGCAAACGATCTGTATTTATTTATTAAACAGTATATGTATTTATTTTCGTTTACCGTCCTGAATATTCGAAAAATCTTAATAAAGAAAAAAATACGTGCTCTCCGCTAGGATTCGAACCCTCGGTCTCCTGGCCACGATATCCGTCATTAGACCGAACGTGATTTTAAAACGTCTCTGCCATAAAGTACATAGGATACTTGAATAATGCCTTTAAACGCAAATTTTCATTGGTTCTTGAAATAAGCATATCTGTTCAGTTTCATAGCCTAACATAGACAAAGCAATTTCTCAGGAAACTCGGCTCCCTGTGCCGCGCCTGGAAATTTTTCTCGCCGGAGTCGATCCTTCTAATCTACAAATCAACCATTCGCCCTTGCATGGAGTATTGCTGCCATATATGGTCTGGTGCTCTTTATGTTTGTCTCAAGGTTCCTGACAAGATCCAGAAACGGATATGCAATGTAATTGGCCCTGATCTGGCATCTTGTCTTCAGTCGCTCTCTCACAGACGTACCGTTGCCTCCCTCTGTCTTTTTTACAAATACTTTAGTGGTAACTGCCCCGAGGAGCTGCTTTAGCTGGTTCCCAAACTTCATGAATTTAAGCGTTCTACTAGACTGGCATCTCGTTCATACCCTTTCACTGTCGAAACTGTTAAATATAGCCGTCTCTTCTACTTCAATAACTTCATGTCTCGTACCGCTCGCCTGTGGAACTCCCTCCCCTTTTCCTGTTTCCCTGATAGCTATAATCTCCAACTATTCAAATGTAATGTCAATCGACGTCTCCAGATGCCCTGATTTATCCCCTATCCTACTCTTCATCCTTTCCTCTATCACTCCTATGTGCTTTCGCTCCAAATCCTCTGTAACCCCTTGCGTGCTAGTGCCTTCCTGCCTTGCTTGGGGTGAAACGTTTAAAAAAAGAAAAAGAAAAAGAAGGGGATGGATTTTTATTTATTAATCCGATGGATTTTTTTACTTGAAAGTTATATATTTATTTAATATTTCGTCAAAGTTGTTCGCTTTCGCCTTTGCTATACGTTCTTGCTTTGGAACATTTCCTTCGTAAGTTAAAAACGAATCCGGTCCTACGCGGAATTTCCCTGCCTGGTGCTAAAACATCGGCCGGGTATTCCGCCGATACTGATGCTGTTTCGGTTCTTGAGTCGAGCAGAGCCTAGATTGGCGAAGTCAGCAAAGAAATCAGAGGGTATGAGACGGGGACAGGGGCCAAGATCAACCGCAATAAGTCTGTTGACTTGTGGTTGGATGCGTGGAAGGGAGTTTCTCTTGCCGGACCTTTCCTCTCGACGGACGAGTCGGTCAAGATACTCGGCGTCTGGTTTGATCCTGATCTCTTGCTGGAAATGAATTGGTCGGAGGGGCAGAAGAAAGCCGAGATCGCATTTCGACTGTGGTCCCGGAGGAATCTTTCCTTAGATGGCGGAAGTATGTGCCTCGCACATCTACCTGATTCTCCTTTATCGATTCCCAATTCTTCCACTTCCGTCTACCACACTAATTTTATTAGTAAGGCTCTTGTTCTCCTTCTTGTGGGGAGGCAAGTCTGCTAAGATACCTCGGAATATGTGTTACCTCTACCCTTCTGAATGGGGTCTGGGTATGCCTAGCGTTGAGGCTCGTCATCATACGCTTTGCATCGCGTTTCTAGTCTGATTGGCTACGAACAGACTTGTGCTGTGAAGAGCAGGACTATTAAGGACAGTCTTTATATGGTACGCTTGATCATCAATTGGGCCATCGATTTCTGGAGGAATGTTCTTTCAGCCGCCGGTTTTGGGCCGTACTTTCGCTCCTGGATCCGGCTTCTTGCTTTGGAACGTTTCCTTCGTAAGTTAAAAACGAATCCGGTCCTACGTGGAATTTCACTATCTGTTGCTACAACATCGGCCAGGTATTCCGCCGATACTTACGCCGTTTCAGTTCTTGTGTGAAGCAGAGCCAAGATTGACGAAGTCAGCAAAGAAATCAGTGGGTATGAGACGGGGAGAGGGGGGGCAAGATCAACAGCAATAAATCTGTTGACTTAGAGTTGAATACGTGGAAGGGAGTTTCTCTTACCGGACTTTTCCTTTCGACGGACGGTCCGGTCAAGATACTCGGCGTCTGGTTTAAAGAAATATATGCTCTCTCTCAGGCAGGATTCGACCCTGTGTTCCCCTGGGTAGGGGAAAGCATCGTTAGATCCGATGTTCTTTAGACCTCTATGTCATTAATTCAAAGTCGAATAGTGCCCTATAAATGCAAATCTTTCACAGATTCTCGAAATAAACATATCTCCTCAGTTTCGTTTCAAAAGTAAACAAAGCAATGTATAAAGAAGGGGATGAATTTTTATTTATTAAACCGACATATTTTAGTATTAAACACTGTTTTTAGTGGATACCCATATTTGAGTAGACACTCCGTTTATATATATATATATATATATATAATTATATATATATATATATATATATATATATATATATATACATATATATATATATATATATATATATATATATATATATATATATATATATATATATATATAATTATTTATTCAAAAATTATAACATGAATATGTCATAAAATCACTGCAAAATAGCCATTTTGTTTCAACACTTCTGGTGTCTTATCAAGTGATGATGTTGAATGCAGAATAAAGGGTTTTAAAACATTTTAAAGGGTTTTAAAACATTTTAAAGGGTTTTAAAAAGTTCAAATCAATCAAACACCTCTCGCTGACGGAAACGCTGTTACATAATCTGGAATGACCAATCAAAATACAAGTATACGAGAATTCAAAAAACTTGACAACGAACTTTGATAATTATTTAATGCTTTAATGTTGGGGTTAGTCTAAAATAGAATTTATTCTAATAAATATTAAATTATACGATAAAATTTGAAATTACAAGTTAATAATTACCCATTTTAAAATTTTAATTTATTAAGTTTAAAATTATAAAACTACTGAGGAATAAAGAAAAAATACATATGTTATTCTATTTATTTTGTTTTTATTGAAATTAAGTTGGAATGAACGTTAAGATCAAATGTTGCTCTGAACTTCATGACAACATAGATACAGTTGAAGCATAAACAGAGGCAGGGGAAAGATGA
>OZ038516.1:61128962-61133962 GCA_964036315.1 Acanthosepion esculentum
TCAGAGCAACATTAGATTTTAACGTTTATTCTAACTGAATTTTTGGCCTTTCAATAAAAACAAAATAAATAACAAAACATATGTATTTTTCCTCAGTGTCTTCTTTAAATAATTTTATAATATTTTAAACTTAATACAGATGAAATTTAAAATTTAAAATTGGTAATTTTTTACTTTTCAATTTTATAGTAAAAGTTAATATTAATTAGTTAGAATGATTTCTATTTTTAGACTAACCCTCATATTAAAGTATTAATTATTATAACAAGGTTCGTTGTCAAGTTTTTTGAATTCTCATATACTTGTATTTTGATTGGTCATTCCAGCTTATGTAACAACGTTTCCCCTAGCGAGGGGTGTTTGATTTATTTGAACCTTTTAAAACCCTTTATTCTACATTCAACACCATCACTTGAGACGACACCAGAAGTGCTGAAACAAAATGGCTATTTTTGAAGTGATTTTATAGCATACTTATGTTATAATTTTTGAATAAATATTTATATTTGCTCTACTCTGTATTGAGCACCCTTTTAAGAATAGTAAATCGTAGACGATATTTTTATTTTAGTGAAAAACAAACAAGAAATAGATAATCTCAAAACCACATTTAAAAAAAATCTCCTTAACTTTACCTACGAACTGAGTCAAAATAATTATCTCCCATCCTTAGACGTTCCCGTAGAATACAGTAACAACACTTTCACCGCCTCATTATATTAAAAACCCACATGAAGAAACTCTTGCCACCTTAATTTTAACAGTGAATGTCCACTTAGATATAAATAGCAGTTACAATTTTTTTCTAAAGACAGCATACGAGAATTCATCCTCTCATCTACTTTTCCTTAAAGAACTCAACAATGCAAAACAGACAGTCGCTAACAATGGTTTTCCGAACGACCTCATCGACCAGCAGATTAGACTATTTCTTCCCAAAGTCAGTGATAACGATACTGAACCCACAGACAAAAACAATAATATTAACATCTTCAACAAAAGCCAAATATACGTCAACTATAAGCAAGATGAAATATCATAAAGAAATACACTACTCCAGTCGACCCGAACAAGAAAATTAAATTATCTGTTACAATAAATTAAAACAGCTTACCTTATCATGAAACATGAAAAATAACAATTCTCCTACAAAATGAAAACTACAAAGAATCAACATTATTTACGAGTTCAAATTGCGCTTAAGGAACTGTGTTCCTGATCAAACAAAATTCATAAATAATTACATTGGTTATACTACTACATGCCTATCCAGACGACTTACATTTCTCCTATCCGACCGTAGCTCCATAAGAACTAATTTTAAAAATTACCAAACTCCATCGCAAACATACTAGTAGAAAATACAAGCATAATAACCTGTAAAAAACGATTAAAAATGATGGAAGCCTTAATGATAAAAAACTAACACTCAGTAACATTAATTATGAACACGGCCACAATGTGCTGACCGTGTTTGTAAAATGAAACATCCCTATAACTCTAGATACATACATAGCACAACCCATACATTCAGTTAAATGTAATTGATATTGGATAAAAGAATAGCCGAAAGCGCTTGGAAATGCAGGACCTTTGGACAGTTTTTACACACCTTGTGTCTAGAAAATAAACACATATACGA
Source organism: Acanthosepion esculentum (assembly GCA_964036315.1). Taxonomy (NCBI): domain Eukaryota; kingdom Metazoa; phylum Mollusca; class Cephalopoda; order Sepiida; family Sepiidae; genus Acanthosepion; species Acanthosepion esculentum. The sequence continues at coordinate 61,130,605 of OZ038516.1, forward strand.
ACACAAGAAAAATTAAATAAAAAAATTAACCTCAGTGTCCTATCGGTCGTCTTTACCGAAACATATATAAATAATCTTTTGTACACATGTAAAAATCAAAATGACACGTGTTCATTATTTTGGTAAACTGCGTCTGCTGCAGGCAAACAATATAACATATTGTGTATGCAAAAGTGAGACTTACTTAAATTATTTAAAAATATATGCAAAGATCAAAAGAACTCCAGGAAGCCTTAAATCATTGCATAGTTGAAATCTATAATGATGGAGAAAACTACAAAAAGCTATTAAAACTATTTGGAGTGTACTTTTCCACGGCGCAACAAATTATTTATAAATGGAAGGCCTTTCATATATAAATACTAGAATAAAGTAGTGGGTGTTGGTGAAAAATAACAGTAAGAACAAGTAGACATCGAGGTCACCAAGCCCAGGCAAATTCTGTTGGGAACTTTGCGTTTATCTAGTGCCCTCTGGCCAATGTCGGAAATCAATGTACATACATCTACAGTGCGACGAGATCTGAACAATGGCGATCTTCAATACAGAATGCCTACAAAAATCCACTGCTTGCCAAATAGCACAAGCAAACTCATCTTAATGGCTGATTTTAATAAGATAGAAACATTCTGGAAAAAAGATTTATTGTCGGATCAGACTAGAGTTTTTTGTGAGGAATAATATGTGGGTATATCTGGCGGTCTCGTACTACGGCTTTTGAAGAGAATAAATTAATACCAAACATTAAAAATGGTGGTGACAGCATTATGATTTGCGATTGCAAAAATGGTACGCATTGACGGCACAATGGACCCTGCAAGATACCAAGCCATCTTGTCCTCAGTTCAAAAGTTTGGTTTAGGTCGGGGTTGGAAATTACAATCGGACAATGATCTGAAACAACAAATCAAATCCAGAAAAGAATGGGTTACATAAAAAAAATTCAAATCTTGGTTCGGCCGAGTTAAAAATCCTGATCTAAACTCAACTGAAAAAATCCTGATCTAAACTCAACTGAAAATCTGTGATTCAAGTGAAAGAAAGCAGAGCATGCAAGAAACCCAGGTAATATAGAGTAATTATGGTACTTTTGCGAAGAAGAATGGTCAAAACTTGGAACTCATTAGTGCTGGAAACTTCCAAAAGATGACAGAAAAAGATAGATTGACATAATTTCTTCAAAAGGAAGTCACCAAAAATTAAACGTAAAACATCAGTTACCCCTGCACATCTTAATTTTTTAGGTCATATTATTATTCGAGGTTGATAAAAAAATTTGAAAGGAGTTGTAATTGATTCAATAGAATTTGTTCTTAATTAATATATAGTTTAATTAAGATTTGTTGATCAATTAGATAAAAGGATAATTTATATTATATTAGGGGTTCACTAACAATTGCACAGCACTATATATATATATATATATATATATATATATATATATATATATATATATATATATATATATATATATATATATATATATATATATATATATATATATATATATATATATATATATATAGGTAACTATACTCGTGTCGAAAAAGATTCGAAATCTTGATTTAACAGTAGCCAAATCAATCACGAAGGGGAGAAAAAGGTTTTAAAGCCAGCTGACCCTGACGATCTGCCGAAGTGAAACCTTGATAGGTTTGTCTGGTTCATTAAATCACTATATATATATATATATATGTATATATATAAATCTAAAAATAAACACGCTAAAATTCACCTTCATCCCTGCCGTGACCCGACGGCTTCAGTCGGGTTTCGATCCTAGCTAGAGGCACCCGGACGTTTAGCCACACAGATGAGCTGCGAAACAGTCTGTCTGTAGATGACAAAAATATATATATATATATATATAGTTAAATCATACATTTTAGATGCATCAAGGGTGGTCTTCAGTGATGCACGATTTCGGGTTTTGCATCATATCGGCTCCAACAGCAACCCCGACCTGATTCTAGGGGAATCAGGCCGCCTCCTTGAAAGCGTCGTGCTACGCTCCGCGACATTTCTTTTTGAATTTTTAGGTCTGATGAATTGGATTGTATTTACAATTCCAATGGAATAAATTATGACCATGGAATATTAGTGTTTAAGTCTTTTTATGATATATATATATATATATATATATATATATATATATATATATATATATATATATATATATATATATATATATATATATATAATTATTTATTTAAAAATATGCTTCGTTCGCGACATAAGAGTTCTCATGTTTCAAAAACAAGAGCTGAAAACTTTAATATAATTATTAGAATTCAATTGAATTAAAGTACCAAGCTCTGTTTCATCTTCAAGCGAAATTTTGGGAATAACCAATCTTGAAATTTTTCTCTCTTTATAAGGATATTCATGATTAAAATTAAATTACTATGAAAACGGCTAGAGCAATTGTTTAAATAAGGGTGTAAGGGTTAATAATTTGTACCACTGCCCTCTCCTTTGCTTTCGATACGTCCTGTGAGTTTCAGATTCACTAAGCCTTCTTTATGTAACGGAGGAATCATATTTTTAAATAAGTAATTATATTTAGGCTCTACTTTTATATCGAGCACTGTTTTTTAAAAATAAAAACAAAAATACTAAAGAACTTCGGATTATTCACCTAAAGTGTTCTTTCCTATTTTTCTGTATATGTGCACACACACACACACGCGCGCGCGCTTATACACACACACACATATACACACACACATATGCACATTTCCTTGTGTATGTATGTTTTTTTTGTTTTGTTTTTTTTTGTAAAGGGTCGTGGAGATATTTCCCGTCTCGTCATTATTTTGTGTGTGTATATATCTAAATATGTCGGCTTGCTTATGTAGTATAATCTCATTGTGTATGTATTGTCTTTTGCAAGATGTCATCCTCCCCTACCTATATTTAGAATTCAAATGTATCTATGCTGTCATGAAGTTCAGGGCAACATTTGATATTAACGTTTATTCCAACTTAATTTCAATAAAAACAAAATAAATAGAATAACATATGTATTTTTTCCTCGGTAATTTTATAATTTTAAACTTAATTGAGATTAAATTTAAATTTTAAAATGGGTAATTTTTAATTTCAAATTTTATCGTATAATTTAATATTTATTAGTTAGAATAAAGTCTATTTTAGTCCAACCCCAACATTAAGGCATTAAATAATTATTATAACCTTACTTCGTTGTCAAGTTTTTTGAATTCTCGTATACTTGTATTTTGATTGGTCATTCCAGCTTAGGTAACAGCGTTTCCCCTTGCGAGGGGTGGTTAATTAATTTGAACCTTTTAAAACTCTTTATTCTACATTTAACATCATCACTTGATAAGACACCAGA
>OZ038516.1:61138962-61141462 GCA_964036315.1 Acanthosepion esculentum
TAAAATCGACCTTGCTATCCGAACGCTCGTCTGTGGCCGAAAATATGACATCTTACTTTATTTTCTTTCGAAGGACGAAAATTTTCCATGAAAATTTCTCGGACATTCAGACGAGTAAATGTTTTTTAACACTGTTTATTATTTTTTTTTAATCCCCAAAACAGAGCCTTTACTTATATATTCGAATCTATAAACAGAATGTATAAACATAAAAATGTCTGAAAATAACAATATATATATATATATATTTTTGTCATCCACAGACAGACTGTTCCGCTGTTTCACAGCTCATCAGTGTGGCTAGATGTCCGGTTGCCTCTAGCTAGGATCGATGAATTTGCGTTAGTCGGAACTTCTCCCACTAAGCCATCGGCGCACGGCAGGGATGAAGCTGAATTTTAGCCTGTTTATTTTTAGATTTAGATAAACACACAGTGACTGACAGTGACTCAATTCTGCCGAAGAGTCCTGCAACATATATATATATATATATATATATATATATATATATATATATATATATATATATATATATATATATGTATAAAATGATAATTAGTAGAGATAATTCTAAGGGGGACATTAATCTAAAGAGAGCTCAATGTAAGAACAGAGCAATATAATAATAATAATAATAATAATAATAATAATAATAATAATAATAATAATAAATACAAATGATCCTTAAAAATCCATTCGGTCCTAATTTATTTCAGACCGATATCTCGTTAATAATTAGAGTGAAGTTGTCCAGACGAAAGGAATAGGGAGAGGAAAAAAGAAAAAAAAAGATGAGGAAAACGTTTTAATATAAAAAGAGGAAGAAAGGAAAATATAATATATAAAAATAGAAGGTTTTTAAAAAAATTTGGTTAGGGAGAAAGAAAGAGAGAGAGAGAGAGAGAGAGAAATGGTGCAGGAAGAGAGGGGGAAGGAGAGAGTGAGAAAGAGAGGGAAAGAAAAGGGAGAAGAAAGAAATAAACATGAGCCGATAGGGTGACCTAGAAATAATTTTTTTTCTTTAAGGACTGGACAAGTTAAACAAACCGGGCCAGAAAGGAATCGTTCAGATTCATAGTAGATACATTGTGTTGTCAAGTCATATACGACAGCGAAACCGTTCCATTACAACCATCAAAATTTCAAATTATTATTATTATTATTATTGTTGGGGCGCACCCACCTTCACAACCACAATAGACTGATCCTATGATTATAAATAGAACAGTAGTTCTAGAGACTGAGAGCAGTGTAGTGCAGTTGCAGAGTGAGACTTCTGTAGTGATCAGTTTCACTTCCGTTTCTCGACCGGAAGATACCGTTGGACTTTATTACTATTACTTATTGTTACTACTAACCTACGTTCGTTCTACTACTAATATCTCTGATGTAAATACCTCTCTGAATATACCAGTATTTTTTCCTACGACTGTGTTTGTTTGTTATTACCATATACTCACGTGGAAACACTCAACATCTCAACAATTATTAATAATAATAATATCTGATATAAAGAAAATAAAGTAAGTTAAAATAAAATAAAGTAAATTAGATAAAAGTTAAAATATTCAAAATATACAAAATATCCATAAAAAAATTAATGAAAATATATATATATATATATATATATAAGTGTATGTGTGTGCGCGTGTGTGTGTGTACATGTACCTTGATATAAATGTAGATATAGTTATGAAGATTTAGCAAGTCAAGTGTGAGACATAAACCTGTGTAAGAGTTTAAATTAGATTTATAGACATTATTCATGCGTATAAAAAAAAAATGTTTGTTTTAACTGAGAACTAAATTTCCCGTGTTGATATTTTCCGTTTAAAAACACTCAACACGTTTCCTTCGAATAACATCCAGTATGAAAAGAAACAATGCGTTTCAAATACGTTTTATGGGGCGACGAAGTTTTTGTATTTCCGATCCAGCCGTCACTTTTGACTGTCATGTCGTTCTGTGATGCATTTAACTTTGGGAGTTGGGCAAACGAATCTAATATAGATAAGAAAAAGTTGAAATAAATGTCGCTTTTCCCCCTGAGATAATCGAAGAATTCTTGGCCCAGTGAAGCATGAACCAATACATTTATGTGGACATATGTGTGAGTGTATATATATATATATATATATATATATATGTTGTTATGAAAACACTCCCATGAGTTCTCAGTATCGCCACGTCAGTGACGTTATGACTTGGGGTCATGGCAAGTTTCGGATCTTCCAACATCATATTTGCTCGCCCAAGAGACCCTACCGAAACAATAGTATATATATATATATAGATAGATAGATAGATAGATAGATAGATAGATAGATATAGATATATATAAATATAAAAGAGAACATAGAAGTCAACACTTAGAGGCGACCTAAGTGTGGACTTCTATGTTCACTTTTATATTTACACACGCTCTATCTTTGATATTGAGCACTTTATCCCATAAATATAGCACACTTTATCCCATAAATATAGCACACTTTAAGACTAT
>OZ038516.1:61146462-61158962 GCA_964036315.1 Acanthosepion esculentum
TATTATCTGCCCTGCATAGCCCCAAGAACTTCACCTTTTGTCCTTTCTTACGCTCAAACAAAACCACAGGGTAACACTCTATCTTGAGTGGCTCTTGGGATTTGTATTTGGAGAAAGAAAAGAAATGTAGATAGGAAGAGACTCAGATAGATAGATAGATAGATAGATAGATAGATAGATAGATAGATAGATATGAGAATACAGACAGATAGATAGATAGATAGATAGATAGATAGATAGATAGATAGATAGATAGATATGACAAAACCTAGAGATAGCTAGATAGATATACTGATAGATAGATAGCTATAAACAGACTCACACAGAAAGATAAAGAGATAGATATGAAATAGATAGATAGATAGATAGATAGATAGATAGATAGATAGATAGATATGACAAGACCGAGAGATAGCTAGCTAGCTAGCTAGCTAGATAGATAGATAGATAGATATGAGAAGACAGAGAGATAGCTAGATAGATAGATAGATAGATAGATAGATATGAATAGACTGAAATAGAAAGATAAATAGATATGAGAAGATAGATAGATAGATAGATAGATAGATAGATAGATAGATACATTCGAACAGACTGAAAAATCGATAATATGATAGATATGCCCTACAATATCACAGACGGGGACTTTTATCAAATAACGAGAAACAACAACCCCCAAGTGCAAGCAAATGAGAATCACGTGTAAATAGAATGAAAAATAATGACATAATCAATCTGTTGAGTTTCCACACTACGAAAAACAAATATTTTGGAAGGAAATTCCCATCGGTATTAGGCGCTACCAGTTAATGGACTTCGGTAGTTTAATTTCCTGAATGTTTCCTCTATAGAAATGGCTAATTTTACCCTGTCTTTACTTTGATATTCGTAAAATTAGCCGTTTGCATCCAGGAAACATTTGGCAATCATTGACTAAATAATTAGATTTTTCTGTCGGTTTAAATTCATAAAACCTTTCTATTAAAAACAATTTTTCTGGTTAATAGGCTTCTAAAATCCATTAGCTGTTATCGCTCTTTTTAGAACTGGTGTGGGCTTTCCTTCCTAATCTTGTGTTTAATTTAGTGTATAAAGTCAACATCTTGATAAGGTTTTTTTATTTTTCTTCTCGTTACATGTGTTATACAATTTAGGCGTTTGTCCTTTTCGAAGTTCTCATACGCTTGAAGCCATTTTTAATTACTGAGATGAGAAAATGGTTACCTTAATTTCCCATGTATAACACGTCCTCTTCTATAATACGCACCCCTAAAATTGTACTGAATGTGTGGGAAAATGCTTCTATTCACGTATAATACGCTCTCCTTGTTTGGTAATCAAACCCTACAAATTGTACCTTTCCAATTTCATTACGGCCAGCGTTTCCTCCTCTTATTTAAAAAAAAATGGTTTTAAACATAGAATAATTTTATTCTAATTTAGTTTTATGATAATTCTTATTTTATTTTACATTTGTAAGTATTGTTAGGTACATGTGATTGTATCTGACATCCTTATGGGGTCGCAATCGCCGAATGTTGGTTTCAAATTGTCGTATGTTTGTGGTGAGTTGTCGTTTCGCAACTGAAATCGACCTATGAAACGGCAATTTTTTAAAGATTTTTTGTAGTTGTGCATAATACGCACCCCGAATTTTACTCATCACTTTTTAGAAAAAATGCGTTTACATGGTGCTACCACCTACGTCAGGATGAACCTGGGTACATCAGTAATTAAGAGTTGGTTCCACGCTCCTCAAAACCTTCTGATCAGAGGCCTTGCTGCCGTATATAGTTTATCGTCATACCCAGGACGAGTTTACGATTAGTTTTTTGGTTCTTTCTTCTATTTCGGTATTTCTAGCTGCATTTAGATTTTTGAAGATCCAAGTTGACTGGGAAGCAAGAAGCTAGAAGAGAGTTCCACAAGTAAGAAGTGCGATAGAAGAAACTGTTAGCATAGAACTTACGGTTATGTCTAACCGTTTTAACTGTATAATAATTAGAACTTGTCGCCAGTCTAGTACCGTACTTAAATTCTTAAAGTCTAGGTCCGAAATAGGAAAAGTTCATCAGGACAATTACCATGAAATTGTTTATAGAAATTGTAAAGGGAAGATATGGTATTGAGGTGGGAAAATGAATGAAGCCCAGATGCCAGGTTAGGACCAGTAATGTTGCAGATATTGTAATGGAAATCTTAGCCGTTTACTTAACATACAAAATTCATTGACCGAACTTAACTGTTACTGTCGGTTGAAATTTACAAAATCTTCCTCTAAAACGAGTCCCGTAACATCAATCTTTTATAATATATATATATATATATATATATATATATATATATATATATATATATATATATAGGCAGTTTCATTTTGGTAGATGGCTCCTGCTGATAATGAGAAGAATCTATTAAACTGACGATAATGGGCATAACCCAAAATTAGGTGCGAAATAGGGTTTCCTGCGTAAGCGACAGACGCCGAATTGATCACAGAGCGGACCACACGTGTTTTCGCTTACTCCAAAGAACAGGAGATGCAGACGCCGAGAAGATCTGGAATGAAGAAGATGTGGCTCAAGCCCTGCTCAAGAACAGGCATGCTGGGTACAAACTCAACCTGAATAATGCGAGGACAAGCAGCTAATAAAAGTAGGAATATGAACTCCGTTAAGATAAGAATGATCTGTTTCAAACAGATATATATTTGAATTTCTTCCTCCGTGACTTTTAACCGCTAAAAGAATAAGTTTTTAGCAGTCTTTAATCTCTTTCTCGTTATGGATTGTGTCTCTTGTATAAAGTCTGTTTTACAATATTCAATTGTCTAAATTTGTTTATCAAGCCATGACTTAGTTTTGGGAGTTCATTAAATATCCCACCCTTTCTAGTACTAATGGCGGCTTCTTTCTTAACATTGGGTTTAATTTAGTATATAAAACCAACAATTTAGTTATGTTATTTTCTTTTCTCTGAAGATTTCTAGTGATGTGGGATTTGTTATTTGGTTCCTTTCGTGCCTTTGTCCAGGTTTCTTTGCGCGTAAATGAATATAATAAACCCAACTGGAATTAGAACTCATTTCTCTGATTAATAATTTCCAGCAATTATCCATTACACCACCCTCAGCTGCATGCTTGCAGCACCTAGTATTCCCAAAAAGGTCACCCACACTGGCCAAACTTTACGTTACTTAACTACGGTTCAACCTGATGTAACCGTAAACTTATCTTGATTGAGCTGAGAAAAATCGTTATATATATATATATATATATATATATATATATATATATATATATATATATATATATATATATATATATATATATATATATATATATATATATATATATATATATATATATATATATATATATACGTTTTAATAAATATGGCGACAAAGATGAGGACAATAGTCCGAATAATTTAAATAGTGAACTTCCAAATCCTCCAGAAATGTTTCAACTATCAATTATATATATATATATATATATAATTGATAGTTGAAATGTTTCAACTATCAATTATATATATATATATATATATATATAATTGATAGTTGAACCATTTCTGGAGGATTTGGAAGTTCACTATTTAAATTATTCGGACTATTGTCCTCATCTTTGTCGCCATATTTATTAAAACGTTTCAGACGTTGTACGTTCCCGACTTCTTCAGGTAGTTGGAATATATTTCGCTCATTGCTGTAGACTGTTCTAGTTCCGCGTCCCATGTTTAATGGATGTCAGTTATCAGTTATCTCATGCTAAATCCCCTATCCAAGTTCTCCACTGCCTTTAACGGGTATTGAACTGGCGCTCTTTGGGTCCTGTCACTGGATCTAACCAACGCCTTTATCCACTGTGCCATGTGTCAATACCCGGTTAAGGCAGTGGAGAACTTGGAGAGGGGAATTAACAGGAGATATTATGGAATGCCCTTTAGGAAGAATGGAATAAGTCACCCAGCAAGAAATTGAAAATTTAATTTCCTCATGCAGTCGAAGATGTCAAAGTGTGATTGAAGCTAAAGGGCTTCACACTAAATATTAAATAATTCCAGTATTCTCTGTCATTTTTTATTATTTTGTTATTTTTTCAACCGTTCTGATCATTTTGGCCGCCATGGGTTTTGCAGTAAATCCCTAAATCATCCATAACTTTTGTATTATCCTCTCAAATTACACCAAAATCTCAGACAATAACAATTAATATCGTATTTATTGTCTGTGAAAATTATAGAATATAAAACCACTTTGATAAAAACTTATACCTACTTTTCTGACGAAAACAAGGCCGTTCTGAACATTTTGGCCGCAACTGTATGCGTTAAGCCTAGACAAGACTGTAACAGAGAATGCCCTTCAGAGTTCTTTCACTCTGCATCCTTCGGGCATGGCCGTACTTGAGGTGGTATCCTTGCTTCAGAAGAGAGCACATGCTGGGGAGCAGTTAACCTTTGATAATTGCTAAGTATATTAATTACTAGATTACCCGTAACTCGTTGTATCACTGTTGGTTCAGGTTACGAAACAATTGAACACAGTTGAAATAAAAAATACTTACTGTTAAACAACTCATAATCCAATGTACTTAAAATATTTTTTTAAATCAGATTAACATAAAAATATTTTTAATATGCTAAAAAGTATTTTAAAATCATATTCACTTGAACATATTATTTAAATATTCAAAAAATATTTTTTAAATAATTAAAATGTAGCCTGTTTAAAGAAAGTAAATAATTACTCTACAAACAGCTTGACGAAACGGCAAACGGCATCTCTTTGTGTCTGTTTTTTACTTATAAATATTTTAATAAAAAAAAATTGTCTGTTTGAAGAAATTCAAAATAAAAATACTTGCCGTATGAAAAGCTCGTATTTTTAAATCTTATTCAATATATTTAAAAAATATTTTAAAAATCACATTAACTTAAAATATTATGTGCCAAACGAACTCACGCGATCACAGACTTTGTATAATTGTTGTAACTTAGAAATTGTTACTGAATGAGGAATAACCAAAACGTAGGTTGGAAATGAAATGGCAATCTTTATAACATCAACAAAATACAATACTCACCAGCGGTGTGAAGTAGGTAAACCACTGCTAGTGATGGATTACTTAAACAGCGTATTGCCCCCACTTGCAAGTCTCCAATGGATTTATGAGGATTGGCACATAGCCATTAGTTTTCACAGGTATGGTATATAACAATATTGATGTCTCTTGCAAATCTGTTCTTTCTTTATTCCTTCGTCTATATGCCCCTTCTTTCTTTCTTTCCTTTTTTCTTCCTTTCTTTCTTTCTTTTTGTATATTTTCTCTTCCAAATCTCTTCTTTCTTTATTTCTTAGTCTATATGCCCCTTCTTTCTTTCTTTCTTTTCTTTCTTTCTTTTTATATATTTGTTGTAACCTAGAAATGGTTACTGAATGAGGAATAACCAAAACAAAGGTTGTGAATGAAATGGTAATCTTTATAACATCAACAAAATACAAAACTCGCCAGCGGCGTGAAATAGGTAAACCACTGCTAATGGTGTACTACTTAGACAGCATATTACGATATTTACCTGCTTCCCAACGTGGGAGGATGCTGCACAAGGCCAAATTTAATGTGGGGTATCCGAACCCGTAAACTTGGGCAAAAATTGCCGGTAGACCCCGCATACGTGGGATCGGGTATCTGTCTACCTCCCTGGACGAGACTCTGGCCTCCGACATAGCCTTGTCTGGGTTCCTCTCTGCCCAAAGGCAGAGAGTTCGACACGGCAAGAGCTTCCCACGCTGACAGCTCACTTTTCATTTCAGCAAACTTCCTTCATTGCACCCTAACACCTACCCGTAATGTATCTATCTCTATAACTGTCTTTCACTTTTTCTTGAGCAATCTCCACCCGTATCCCGTGGGGTTTTCTTTCTACCCTTTTCCCTACCCATATTCAACGCATAAATTTAATAAAAATAATAATCAACAGTAAATAATTAATGAAGGATAGGTTTTGACAGGTTCGCCTATCGTCCAGTTCATTCTTCTCCCCTGTCTTCTGAACGGAGGTTTTATTCCTTGTTTCTTGTCCAGGATTGGGTTTCCCGTTTTCTTTTACAGTCTTTGCATTCTCTTTCACTCTCAATAGCCACTTGCGTCTTAGTGGCATTATCGCCTTGCTTAGGGTAAATTAAGTGAAAAAATACTAAATACCCTACTAATCAATAATTTTTTTTTTTAAGTTAAAACTTTAAAAAAAAAGTAGCTTTCTGACAATTACGTTAGGATAATAAAATAAGCCGAAAATACGTGACAATGTAACTCATGATGCCCCATTGGCTATCATAAGTAAATAGTCGAGCCACAGCACAACACATATGGCCTGAAGATCGCGTTCACGCATGAAACAATGTTGCCACCCCGTATTCATCTCAGCGCTCTCATACTGTCTCAGTCGCTTTTGTTCTCACTGAGACCCACTTTCTAAATAAGAGATGCTCTCATTATCCTTCTCTCTCTCTCTCTCTCTCTCTCTCTCTCTCTCTCTCTCTCTCTCTCTCTCTCAGTCCTTGTCCTCATATCAAAAGCCGGATAAAAAATCTAATTTAAAACCCCACTGTTATTTTTAAAATACGCTCACCTCCCTCTCCTCTTTATATTTAAGTTACATATTTGCTTTTCTTCTTCTTTACTGTATACATGTACAATCCACTTGCATTCCTGTTCGTTTCTTTTCTTTTCTTCACCCTTGCTTTTTTCTTCTTCTTTCTTCTCTATACCCCTCTTCCTTTCTATTAAACTCAATGTCATGTTTTTCGATCGCCATGCGCCTGTTAATTTATTTTTGAAAAATAATTATGTAGCGTTCTTTGTGTTTTTTTTTTGTTTTTTTAATAAAGCGTGAAGGTGGTCATTTTCAAAAAGATCGCCCGAAGAGACCATCAGGTCGAAACCATGTCGCCTATTTTAATTGACCTCCTGATTTTTAAAGTTAAAAGCTCAACATCTTATTTTTACTTTTATTTTATTTTCCACAAGTGTATTGAGCACTTTTTAATAGTACTGCTTCCTGGTCTGATTCAACTCTGTCCATTGGTAGTCTATTATGGCGGTCATTTACCGGAAGTCGTTTATTTGCTTATTTATTTGGGTCAAATTGTTTTGCTTTTTTTTATTTATTTTCATTTTTTATTTTTTATCTTATATATTTGTTTATTTATTATTGATTAAAGCTGTTTGTTGAATTTTGGGGTTTAATGTTGTGGTTTGTTTTGAGTATTATTTTGGTGGGAAAAGGTTTTTGATTGATTATCTTTATTTGTTTTTTCTAAACGACTAGTTTATCGGTATCGGTTGTTAGTTTATTTATATATTTGGATGTATTTAGATCAATTTATTTTACTTGTTGTTATTTATTTGTTATACTGTATATTTTCTCTTTTTGGTTTTCGATTTTTAAGTAACGTAGTATATTATTTTTTATTAATTGTTTTTTTATATCGTTATATAACAGTTATAACTATTTTCCGTCCGATTTTTTGTTTTCATTTTTATAGTTTTATTTTTTGGTCATAATAGTTTGATAATTTGTTTATTATTTACTTTATTGATTTTTTTTCCTTATTTTATTATTCTATTTCGCCTATTCTAACAGGTGTGGTTTGGTAATTTGTTTGGATTCATTTATTTTGCTTATTTTATTGTCATTTTGTTTGTTTTTGTATTTATTTATTTTTCGATTTTAAGTTACGTAGTAAAAATTTGTTTTCATGTCTACATTTTGAGATTAGCTCAGATCTTTTATTTAATCATTTATTTTGGTCTGGGAAGGTAATGATAGCTATTTTTTCCTCCAAGCAAAGTTTGCAAGTTTTTGATAGGTTGTTGTAGGCTGATGATTTTTTCCTTATTTTCCAGTGGATGACATTGCAAGGACTTTGAGCTTATCTGTTGGGACAAACGCAGGGGTCATCAGTCAGAAGGAGTCATCTTGCATCATGACAACGCAAGGCCTCTCACAGCTCCCCAAACGGTGCAGACTATCAACGAGCTGGGCTGGGAACTGCTCCCTCATCCCCCTTACAGCCCAGACCTTGCCCCATCAGACTTTCACCTGTTTGGTCCCTTGAAAGCGTTCACGAGAGGCACGAAGTTTAAAAGTGACGATGAAGTCAAAAGTGTTGTGAGCGACTGACTGAGACATCAGTCCAAAGATTTTGACGCTGAGGGAATACGGAAGCGTGAGCACAGATGGGAAAAGTGTGTGACAGTGCTGGGAGACTACGTTGAAAAAAAAAAGTAAGCTTCTATCTGTATTAGAAGTCCTTATACCGAAAGATTCACCTTATTTATTGAATGACCCTCGCATATATATATATATATATATATATATATATATATATATATATATATATATCATAATAATAATAATAATAATAATCTTATAAATATAAGTAATTATACTCGTCTGGAAAACCTTAGCTGTTTTGGCTTGTAAATGACCAAACCAATACCCAAGGAAAAATAAGGAATGAAAAAAAGAAAGAACTAAGAATATGAAATTGAGGCGAAAACAATCGTCCAGAATCCAAGCTCAGAGTCCAAAGGAAAAAAACCTCCAAAACGAGTAATGCAAAGTGCTCAATACACTAAGTACAGCAAATCTAACTATGAACCTAAAGAGCCAGGTAAACCTACCTAGGTTTCACCTACGCGGATCCGATCATTCGCCAGTAATTTAAAATCGCCTGATGAGATGCATTGTGTACGCATCGAAACACGACTGCAATTGTGTAGCAATTTTGACATGTCTTTGATACAATATCTTAAAATAAATAATATTGCTCTTCTCTGTATTGAGCTCTCTTTTAAATTAAATGTTACGAACGTTGGAATTGTACTCTATTCGTTCTCATCTTACCTGTATATATATAAACATATCTATCTATCTATATACATATATATATATATATATATATATATATATATATATATACATACATACATGGTGTGTGTGATAAGAAACAAATAGGGAATATTTGTAAATGTAACATGTTTCGATTTAATTCAAGCTTCATCAGAAATTAAATACGGAGAAGAAAATAAGAAAATTCTGATAATTCTTTCATTTGTGTGTTGTTTGTTTTTCATTAAGAAAGACGTCACGATGAAAAACAAACGACATAAAAAAGTAGATTGTAATCTGTATTTGATCTCAGTTCACACACACACACAAACACACACAAACACACACACACACGCACGCACACACACAAACACACACACACACATATATATATGCGTGTGTGTGTGTGTGTGTGTGTGTGTGTGTGTGTGTGTGTGTGTGTGTGTGTGTGTGTGTGTGTGTGTGTGTGTAATTGCTAGTACGTCTGAGGAGTGGACTGTATGAGACCGGAGGGTTCGTCTACGAAAGTCTGGAGTCGGAATGCTGAAAGTGATAAACCTTTTACTTGCATTAATTTTCTATCTTTCTTTCTCGCTCTCTCTCTCTATATATATCTCTATCTCTCTCTCTCTCTCTCTCTCTATATATATATATATATATATATATATATATATATATATATATATATATAGTATCAGGCTGAGGTCTTGAGCGGGCTAGCTGCTTTTGATGGTGGTGTATAAACACTTTCTAAGCTTTAGTTAGTAAAACGTTAATGTTGGTTTCACGATAAAAAAGACTTCAGATGGGAAGGAAAACTCATGACAGTTTAAGCCGGTCATTATATTGCATGAGTCTGCCGAGAGGCGTGTACTGATTGGTACTGACTGTGATCCGGAGAGATGAAAAGTCGTCCGGAGTCTGTTGCACCGTTACTTTTTTTTATAGACAGATCCAAAAAGTGTGGATGGTCTGACACAAGCCTTCACCACTTGAAACAAATCATTGTGTTGGTTATCTGACAACTACATATAATTAGTTCCATCAACATTCCATTACAGACCTTTGAAGAAGTAGCTATGAAGAGATCAGAGTATCGTTCCAGCTTCCATGCAGGAATAAAGCACCATCAAGCTGTAAGCATCATTCGACTGCGTGAAACACGAAAGCGAAATAAAAAAGTGTAACTACTGCATTTGCATGCAATACTGTTTGTGGTCTTTTGTGCAATTCCCGAACTGGACTCAAAAGTCATGCAGATGATAAGTAGGTGGTCATCGGAACCTCATACGTCGTACTCAACAGGCAAGTCCATCATATATATATATATATATATATATATATATATATATATATATATGTATGAAAATTTCTCAAAGTTAACTTTTAGAGATGACAACATTTATAAATAAATGACGATAGGAAAACAGTAATTGCTGACGCGTTTCGTCCAATGCGGACTTTTTCAAAGCAAGAAACGAAATGAATTTAATTAAACAATGAAAATTAATAAAAACAAAAAACAGAGTGTTCTTGGAACAACTGGAATGTAGGAAACGCTATTTTCATATTGTTAACTGAAAATGACGTCAGTTAATGTCATGCGTGGAGAATATTTCATTAATCTGTGTTGATGGATTCAACCATTTTCTTTTGATTTTAATATGTTTTTGTGTACATTTGTTTGTGAGAGCAATAATTTTGTTAGAAAAGGTGAAATAGGGAAAAGGCCTGGGCGTAGATTAATATTTGGGTATTGTTCTATGGCGGCACTCTCTAGAATTTTCCTTCTCAGTGGGTTATTTTCTTTTTTTATAAGTATAGAATTTTTAAAATCGAAATTATGGTTGAATTTATTCCTATGTATTACTAAGGCATTATTTAAGTTGTTTATTCTAAGGTCTCTTTTGTGTTCATTGATACGTTTTTTTTTATGTTTCTGCTTGTTTCTCCAATATATTGGGAGGGACAGTTTTGGCAATTTATTTTATGACTGCCTGCTTCAGAAATGTTATAGCTATTGTTGTTTGAAGATCTTATTATATCTATAATTGTTTTCGAGGTATTTGTGACTATTTTAAGATTATTTAGATGGGATAGGTTATTCTGGATAGTGGATATGACAGAGTTGGTCGCTTGTATTATGTATCTGTTTTCATGTAATTTACTATTGCGGATTATGTTATTAGTTTTGTTTCGATTGTATAATCATATATAAATCCAAAATTTAAAAATTAATCAGTTTGTCTGACGATCGCAAATAGCGTGAAACCCAGATCACAAACTCACATCAATCCAACTAAACATATATATATATATATATGTGTGTGTGTGTGTGTGTGTGTTTGTGTGTGCGCGCGCGCGTGCAAATATATAGAAAAATAGGAAAGAACACGTTAGATAAATAATCCGAATTTCTTTAGTATTTTTATTTTTAAAAACATTTCTCAATACAAAAGTAGAGCCTAATATATATATATATATATATATATATATATATATATGTGTGTGTGTGTGTGTGTGTGTGTGTGTGTGTGTGTGTGTGTGTGTGTGTGTGTTGAAGTTTTTGGGTAGCCTGGTGTACTAGTGAGCCAGCCAAAATGAGCTGACTCATTTTATAGTTCACCAATAGAAGAGTTAACCAATCAGAAGGCTCAAAATATTCCTTACGTATAAAGGCGGCCATGTTTTTTTCCGGGATATTCACTGCCAGCCTTTGATATCAAAAACTGAAGAATTACGGAACAGCTGCTGGTGGTATTGGCGATATAGTCAGATTCAGTAGAGTGTCTGACTAGTGAGTGTTAATCTTTAACGTTGTTTCATTAAACAGATTACGTACTGCGCTGGAATCTATATTCATAGACTATAGTGAACATGGTCAAGAGGGTGTGTGTGTGTGTGTGTGTGTGTGTGTGTGTGTGTGTGTGTGCAAATATAGAAAAATAGGATAGAACACGTTAGGTAAATAAACGGGGGTTCTTTAGTATTTATTTTTTTATTTTTAAAAAACAGTGCTCCATACAGAAGTAGAGCTTAAATTATAATTATTTTTAATAAAATATTATTCCTTCGCTACATAAGAGTTCTCATGTTTCATAAACAAGAGCCAAAAACCTCAATATAATTATTGAAATTAAATTGAATTAAAGAATCAAGCCCTGTTTCATCCTCAAGAGAAAATTTTATTGAGGTTTTTGGCTCTTGTTTTTGAAACATGAGACTCTTATTTAGCGATGGAATCATATTTTTTTTAAATAATTATATATATATATATATATATATATATATATATATTCGGCTCTCCCGTCGTATTCGACGTATGAGGGTCAAGCAGCTCAGATCGTAGGAACCGACAGCCAGACACCAGCATTAGTGATTTTATTACATTGGTGAAGACTTTGTGCAGGACCATCCACACTATTTGAAGGGCTGAATACAGAGACCTGGTGCACTCCGTGCCACAAGTTCCCCAAACAACCCTCTGCAGGTTTTAAATTCAGAGGTGTCCTTCTCCTAGACCAGTTGCCAACCAAGGCTATAGAACCCAGTCTGTTCTGCTATTTACCCATAGTTGTAGGGAGAAGAAGAGGATTCAC
>OZ038516.1:61163962-61168962 GCA_964036315.1 Acanthosepion esculentum
TCTGGGGGAAAAAGAAGCAAAATCTGGGGTGCGCATTATGCACAGATGCAAAAAATCGTTAAAGCATTGCCGTAAAATAAAATCAGAATTATCATAAAACTAAATTAGAATAATATTATTCTATGTTTAAAACCATTTTTTTAAATAAGATTAGGAAACTCTGGCCGTAATTAAATTTGAGAGGTACAATTTATAGTGTTTGATTACCAAACAAGGGATGCGTATTATGCATGAGTTGAAGCATTTTCCCACACTCTCAGCACAATGTTAGGTGTGCGTTTTATGGATGAAGGCGTATTATACATGGGGAATGAGGCTACATAGGATATAAATTCAAAATTATCCCATTCGAATAGGTATTTCGCTCCACGAAGCCTTACTTGTAGGCCTTGTCAACACGGAGGAATTATAAAATAAAATTTTATTTCCTCACTCCTCTGTGTTGACAAAGCCTAAAAGTCTCAGTGGGCCGAAATACCTGTTCAAATGGGGTAATTTTGAATTTTTTTCCATGTAATTTATATGCTGTTATAATAAATACATTGAGCTCTTTTTGTGGATCAGTTTTAATATTTTATTAGCCTTCACTTGGATTATATACCAACGAATTATTACCTGTATATATATATATATATATATATATATATATATATATATATATATATATATATATATATATATATACATGTTTCATTAAATAATATAGATAAGTTTTGTCTATTTATTTTATATAAATTCTTTTCATATCGTCTGATAAGCTTAATAACATTATCATTAAACGAAGAAAGAAAATCACAATATTGATACATATTTTTTAATCCAATCTAAGCTTTCGGCTTGCACAGGCCATTATATAATTCCATATATATATATATATATATATATGAATAAAGACACTAGACAAAGATTTTATAACATATTTATGTTATAATTTTTAAATAAACCATTATATATGCTCTACTCTGTATTGAGCACTCTTTTAAGAATAGTAATTGTTGGTTACTGGAATTTATTCCGTATACACCTATCCTAGACTTGGGTATATATATATATATATATATATATATATATATATATATATATATATATATATATATATATATATATGGATAAAGACAAAAAGGCAACTTATCTTAGCCAACGCGTTTCGTCCTCTGATCGACTTTACCAAGGCAAATATAAGAATTTTATTTTTCAACAAGTATTTATAAACAAAAGTAAAAACGTTGATCATTTTAAAAAACAAATTAAATTTATGTGACGCTCATAAATATTCATCATGTTAACTGAATGGTCTCGATCAATTATGGAAGTGATATAATTTAATGCCTAATATACGAATGTGAGTAAATGGTTTTGTTACTGAATTTATTATGCAGTTAATAGTTAAATTATTTTAGTTTGGGATTAATTCATGTATTATATATTTTAAATAACAGGGCGTTATGAATTTAAACTTTTTCTTTTAAGTTTAAAACACTTCGGCATAAATGCATGCTGGCCTGGCATAATTTACGTAGACTCTGAAAGGATATTATTCTGAGCTTGTAATAACAACGTTACATTTGCTTTGATAACATCTATCAGGGTATAAAACGTGTCGTCTAAAATTTCATTTTCTCTTTATCCATATTATCCTTCTTCAGGTATATATTTTAGTTATAAATAGAATTTTACAGACACACACACATTCACACACACACACACACACACACACACACACACACACACACATATATATATATATATATATATATATATATATATATATATATTTAAAGATATTTTTGAAGGTACAACATTTTATCACAGCAATATACGTATGAAGCTTGATATTACTAGACACATTAAAAACGGGCGAAGCAACCGGTTTCGCTCCCGCTCATCAGGCTTTTAAACGGGAGATTTAATTTAAATTAAAAAAAACACAGAAAATGTACAATGAAAAGGAAATGTGGAGGAGGAGGGAAAAAACTCGTTATTTCACCTTAAGGTGCTGGAGGCACTTTACATCGGGTCCCGCAAGACTTCCTTGTGCAAACAAGGTGAGTGTTTGTTGGAGCTCGCTGTCATTTGCCTCTAGCTCCTTTTGCTCATATGTTTTTCCCCTCCTCCTCCTCCACATTTCCTTTTCATTGTACATTTTCTGTGTTTTTGAATTTAAATTAAATCTCCCGTTGTAAGCCTGATGAGCGGGAGCGAAACCGGTTGCTTCGCCCGTTTTTAATATGACTAGTAATATCAAGCTTCATACGTTTATTGCTGTGATATATATATATATATATATATATATATATATATATATATATATACCCTTGTGTAAATTCCTTGAAACAAAACGAATAATTCCGTTATTATTTACATTTCTTTTTTTCGTATTTTCCACTGAAACATGACCCAGTGCACATGTTAGTATTTCGTATGTCTATTCCACGAAGTCGTTCCTTGCAGATTGACCAAAGATTCTCGATTGGATTTAAATCAGGAAAGTTTCCTGGCCAGTCTGTTGTCCTTTGATTTGCTCACTGGCAAGGCTTTCCAGTGTGTCTGTGCAGCGTTATAATTTTCTTACGCTTCCTTAGAGTAGCGTCCATCGCAGCCAATGACCGTAGGACAACTAGTCGACAGTCGAGACAATAGTATCCGATCGTGATAAAAAATATGGTGCAATCACGGATGACGCAATATTTTTCAAGGCCAAACAAATTTCATCATACACTCTGAAAACAGATTCATGTTACTGCACACCACTGCAAATGACCTTATCTGAGGAAAAAATAAAAATCGATTACATCCTGGCACTCTGGTAGGTCTGAAACTGACCGTGTGATAAAAGAAAAGAAATTAAAGCGGTTATTTCAGCTAATTTGCTCAAGGCTATATATATATATATATATATATATATATATATATATATGCGTGTGTGTGTGTGTGCGTACGTTTGGATATATGATATATTCATGTGTTAGCCAAATGTCAAGCGTGCAGCTCGGAAAGGGGAATTCATTCATCTAACGATCCATCCGTTTACATTTAACAAATATGGCGCGGTAAGTCTCTCCAATGCAGCAGCTCCTGTTAGCTACAAGAAATTGCTAGACATTGCTAGACATTGCTAGACCTTTCATTAATTACGATGACTAGTACTCTGGCAGTAACATAGCGGATATTCTGTGACAAAAAAGCTGCAGAAACCTCACCGGTCACACCCGTTACATTGAAAACGCATGTACAAGCCGAACAGACTTTACAAAACGGGCCAGGCCCTGTACAAAACAACTTAGTTTTACCACATCTACAATAAGCATTTCAAATTACTTACAGGTCACCAAGAGCCATTGTCGTTCCCACGGGAACCAGGCATTGATCAAATCGAGATATCAACCTCGTTGAACTAGTCGACAGCAATCTGCCATATATTTATTCCCATATATATATATATATATATATATATATATATATATATATATATATATATATATATATATATTATTTTACATACTTAAATATGGTCAGTTGTTTGAAAATAAAACTATTCTCAGTAATTCTTTTAAAATCGTGTAGCCTCTTTACCACGGACACAGATTCACAAGACTGTCGCTACTCTATTGCTATTTCCATGTCAAAGATTCAGATCAGCCCCATTCTTTTGTCTCGCCAGTTTTGACCTCTGTAATGGGGTCATGCCATGCTGCTTCCACAGAATCAAATCACCTCCATTTACCCTGCATTCCAAATGTGAAAAAGAAATTCAAGCCAAACAGCATTTCCCCCAATTTGTGAAACCGATTCCCATTCCTCCCAGATAGCTACGGGCTTACGTCTATACCATGTTGAAAACCCAGTTCTCGTATGATAACCTTAGTTAAGCAACGTTGACCATGACCAGTACTTAGATGGGTGACCGCTTAGGAATACCAGGTGCTGTAAGCTTAGGTGTAGATGTCGTTTAATGCATAATAGCTCAAATTTGGAATCAGAGAGTTCCAATTCCACTCGGAAATAAGAATTTACAGACGTACATACCCTCCTGAGAACGAAAGCAGAAAATATATGCTAATTCCAAGATAGAGTCTTCTAAGAGAAAACTTAGCCATCACCCTATTCTAACACTATTTCTATGACAAATGTTCAAAAGAGCGTTTCATTCTTTAGTTCCACCAGTTTAGTCCATTATATTGAGGACACAACATACTGCATCCACATAGTCAACCCACCATCATTTCCCCTGTATTTGAATTGTATATAAAATATTCCATTCGCATAGATCTGCTAGATTTGAAACATTCTCCAGTCCAGGGTGGGGATCTTCAAGTCAAGGGTCAGTCCTTATCAATTGTACCTAAAGTTACTCTCTACCAGCTCCTTGTATATTCATATCACACAACTTAGTCAGTGAAGCTCTACCTTGACAGACTCTCGTGCATTGTGCTATCAATCCCTGATTCACGTCCATCCACAATAATGCCATATTATTTGTCAAATTCTGAAAGTTTCAGGTTGCGAACATAGCATGTTCATATATATATATATGTATATATATATATATATATATATATATATATATATATAGACAGTGTAACCTGGATATAAGAGACCCGGATATAAGAGACCCGGATATAAGAGAGATTTTCGCTGGTTCCAAATTAGAGCCTGTGTTAATGTATATATAATATACCAAACCCGGATATAAGAGAAACCCGGATATAAGAGACTTCTCCGGGCACGACAACTCTCTTATATCCGGGTTACACTGTATATATATATATATATATATATATATATATATGTGTGTGTGTGTGTGTGTGTTTGTGTGTGTGATTGTGAGTATCCGTGTGAGAGAGAGAGTGTGTGTGTTTTTGTGTTTGTATATGTATTTATCGGGTGTAACATCATCATTGCCCAATTGCTAGATTAAGCTTTGAACCGGTGTATCGTAGAAATGAATAAAGATATCTTACTGGACTTCTCCGAAGATTTTATAGCGTTGAACAATTCTA
>OZ038516.1:61173962-61251462 GCA_964036315.1 Acanthosepion esculentum
AACGCGTTCAAACGTGATTATAATTTTAAGAGAGCGAGTTTCTTGCGCACTTACAAAAAAATTCACAAATATCAATTACATTAATTATTTGTCTTAGCAATTTACTCCTGAAGATGATCTTGGATCAGATTGAAAGTGTTTGGGAAAATAAAAGAAATGACCAAAACAACAGCGTCGAATCAGTTTAATAACAACACTAAGAAATTGATTCGAGCATTCGAGAGGATTAAAATAAAACAAATAGAGATAATATCTCCAAATTATTAAACCAAACATCATACTTGAATGAATATAAACTTGCCTAAACACACACGCACACACGCGCGCGCGCACACACACACACACACACACACACACACACACACACACACACATATATATATATATATATATATATATTTATATATTTATATATAATGAGAGAGAAGGTATCTACTCAAATATGCATATCCAGTAAAAATAATCTTTAATTAAATTAATACAAAAACATTCACAACTGTCAACTATATTAATTTTTGTCTTCGTAATTCACCACTGAAGATGATCTTGGATGACATTGAAAGTACTTGGGAAAACAAAATTAAGAAGTTGAACCGAGATTTCGAGAGGATTAAAATGAATAGACATATGTCCAGATTATTCAGCCAAACACGCGTGAATGAAGATATGCTCCATAAACACACACACACACACACACACACACACACACACATATATATATATATATATATATATATATATATATATATATATATATATATAATAAAACTATAATGCGCAAATGTTTTTCAGTAACACGCCAACTTGAATTCCAGCCCCACTTTCTGTATTATACAATTTCATCTTAAAAGATAACCGTGAAAAGAACAATTAACAACAAACCCGTTGAAGATGTCTAAAGAAGTGGTCGAAACCACTTGGAGGAATAGACACTATGGACAATTTTTGCTCTTCCTTACACGCGTCAAAAGGAAAATTTGAGAAGACCAGAAAACTCAATAAAAAAAATTAACCAAACTTTCCTTGCCCATCTTATTCGACGAAACATGTCTAAAAGAAAGGTTGTTGCCCGAATTTACATTATATATCCATTACTCCACCCTTCTTCTTTAATATATATATTAAGGAGGTACGGTGAAGTAATGGGTAGCGACTTGGACTGTGGAATCAGAGAGCCGAGTTCGAAATCCAGTGGAATCCATTACATTCATTTACGTCCTAATACCCCTGGGAAAGGTGTGAATCCACGTCTTCTAAATCCAGCTATGGGTAAATAGCAGGACAGGGCCTCAGTATATATATGGAGACATTGTGGAGTAATGGATAACGGCTTGCATTGGGGAATTGGAGAGCCGAGTTCGAATTCCAGTCGAATCCATTACATTCACTTAAGTGCTAATACCCTTGGGAAACGTACGAATCCTCTTCTTCTCCCTCCAGCTATGGGTAAAATAGCAGGAGAGACAACTATAATAATTCGAACATAAAACTCAACATCTCATCCGGAAGTTGTAAAAGAAAACATCTTGTCGGTTATATTTCATCAAACTTGTTCGGATGAATACTTTCTACTTAAATATACTTATACATACATATAGATAATGGAAAACCTTTCCGAAATGCGTTGGTTGAAATCGATCTATTCAACCCTCCCACCGCCATATGATGTAATTTTTTTTATTTTCTATCTATCTATCTATCTATCTATCTATGTAATGCATATATATATATATATATTGGCTCCTGAAAAATTAATTTCGGTTGAGCTCTCTGGTTTGAGGTGTGAATTTGTAAACAGTGACTATTTAAGCTAACATTGCACGACTCTTCGGCAGAATTGAGTCACTGTCAGTCACTGTGTGTTTATCTGAATCTAAAAACATAAACACGCTAAAATTCACCTGAATCCCTGCCGTGCGCCGACGGCTTAGTGGGAGAAGTTCCGACTGACGCAAATTCAGTCGGGTTTCAATCCTAGCTAGAGGCAACCGGACATCTAGCCACACTGATGAGCTGTGAAACAGCGAAAACAGTCTGTCTGTGGATGACTATATATATATATATATATATATATATATATATAACAGGGGACACTAACGTCAATATATAGCGGCGACAGTCTGTTTCATAATTGCACGCAATCTTACACCTATTCATGTTACGTTTTGGCTCGATTATTTTTTTTATATATATATATATATATATATATATATATATATATATATATATATATATATATATATATATATATATATATATATATATATATATAAACAACAGGGGACACTAATGTCAATATATAGCGGCGACAGTCTGTTTCATAATTGCACGCAATCTTACACCTATGCGTGTTACGTTTTGGCTCGATTATCACACACACACACATATATGTATGTATGTATGTGTAAAATTGTTTATTGGTAATGAAACAGCGTCGTTTGTGTCTGTGAGTGTGATAGAGAGAGAGAATTAGGGGATTAACAGAATGTGACTAACAAGGATTTTCTCTCATTACTCCGGATACGATTTGTATTGAGATAATCTTCTTAATCGCATTTAGAAAAAAAAAACTCTTTGATTTCACCGTCATCTTTTCTTATATAGTTTTTATTGCTTTCAGATGGAAATTAATTATAACACGCATACACGCCATTATAGACGACGTAATATCTATCAATCTATCCATCTATATATCTATATAGATCTGTCCATATCTATCTATCTATAAATATATATATATATGTATATGTATATATCTGCTTCTATCTATCTATGCCAATCAGTTCATATCTATCTATATATTCACACACACACATATATATCTATATCTGTTTCTATCTATCTATGTCAATCTGTTCATATCTATCTATACATATATATATATATATATATATATATATATATATATATATATATATCTGTTTCTATCTATGTCAATCTGTCCATACCTATCTATATATATATATATATATATATATATATATATATATACCTATCTATTTCAGTCTGTTTTTTCTATCTATCTATCTATCTATCTATCTATGTCTCTTTGTTCGTATCTGTGCATCTATCTATGTCAATCTGTTCGTATCTATCTATCTTTCTTTCTTTCTTTCTTTCTATCTATCTATCTATCTACTTATATATAGATATATGTGTGTGTATATATATATATATATATTTTTTTTCTTTCTTTTTATCTATCTATCTATCTATCTATCTATCCCAATCTGGTTACATCTTCTGTCTGTCTATCAGTCTATCTCTATCTAGCTAGCTATCCATGCTATGTTCATTTATGTACTGGTTTCCATAAATTTATTGTAAATCATGTCTTGAAAGCATTTTCTCTCATTAAAGTATAGTTAGAACCTCTAGTACTTTGGGGATTTTATCATGTGTGTGCGTATATAACTAATAATAGTCTGTGAAAACTAGTCAATTCCGGCTTTTCCCCGTTAGCAACAGAACAGCTTGACATTTCCAGATACGGGCCTCTTTGCAACTTGTCCAGATCCGGGTCTTTAACAACTGTCTTCTGGTAGTAAAATCTATCAGTCTGTTCAGATCTATCTATCTATCTATCTATCTATCTATCTATCTATCTATCTATCTATCTATCTATCTATCCCAGTCTGATCATAACTATCTCAGACATCAATATCAAAAAATGGCGGTGATTGTTAGAAAGTTTTAATAGTGAGATGCAATGAAACAAAAGTCTTGAAAGAATGTATTAAGATACAATAAGACGGAGATAAAGAATTCACAATTAAAATAGAGGCCAATGACTTATTTAATTAATCCGTTCCCTTTATATTTTTAGTCGTTCAATTGTATTAATGATTCGTTGATTAATTTTGATATTATAGAAGTTTATTTTTGAATATAAACGTGACTCGAAATGGAAAAGATCACCAATAGAACGACAAAGACCGCGAAAACAAAGCTTTCCTTAAAAAAAATACAAGTCGATCACTTAGCAAAGGTATCTGAGTGCTTCCCAAGTAAAGCTAGAACAAGTAAGACTGCACTCCGAGAAACAGTAGCAATGAAACGGATTGATTAAATAGATAATTTTGTTTGTATAAAGATAAATATTTTATTTGTTTAAATACCTAATATAAGTAATTATTCATTTACTAAATTAACTAACTGAGTTTATTTACTTCGCTTCCCAGCGTAGGGCGTGGCACTTAAGACATAAATCAACTAATAAATACACAACGGTCATTATTATATAGTAGAAGATTATTAATATTATTATTATTATTATTATTTTTATTTTTATTATTATTATTATTATTATTATTATCATTATTATTATTATTTTTATTATTATTATCATTATTATTATTATTATTTTATTATTATCATTATTATTATTATTTTTATTATTATTATTATTATTTTTATTAATATTTTTTATTATTTTTATTATCATTATTATTATTATAATTATTATTATTATTATTTTTATTTTTATTATTATTATCATTATTATTATTATTTTATTATTATTATTATTATTATTATTTTCATTTTTATTATTATTATTTTTATTTTTATTATTAATATTTTTTATTATTATTATTATTTTTATTATCATTATTATTATTATTTTTATTTTTATTATCATTATTATTATTATTATTATTTTTATTATTATTATTATTATTATTATTATTATTATTATTATCATTATTATTATTTTTATTATTAGTATATTAACTCATTCTAGTCCTTTGGTTACATAGAGGCAACTCTAGTATCTATTTTAAATCATATTAATATTATTATTTTTATATGAGGCTAGATCCAATCAGATCATTTTACTAGTTACAGAAAACTGTAAAATATGTCCTATATTATTATTATTATTATTATTATTATTATTATTATTATTATTATTATTATTAATCACACGATAAACTCAAACCCCTGGGGCATAAGACTAATTTGAATGGATATAAAAGATTATTGGAAGCATTAAAATGATTTCGATCAGTATTGGGTTAAGCGCGGCCACATAGAGTCATATTAGCAATTAAATAGCTAAAAATGAAGATTGTCATAATTTTATCCCTGATCAAAACACCGAAATACTGTCAAAATTCTGACAGAATCGCATTAGACTTCAACTGGGCTAGAAATTTTGCTGGTATTTCGAAAGAAACTACATGACATCAATTAACACATTTTCGAGTTTTAAATTTTTCCACTCCAGCCTATCGTTTCTTTCAGACGAAATAAAAACATTAGATAAATTTTAACAGATAGAAGCGTCCACACTCAAAATTCCATTGGATTTTTGGATCATTATACTCTCGCAAACACTCATAGAAAAGGAAAACCCTGTTCGTTGTAGAACCTCAGGCATATCAATTCTATCACAAATTCAAAGAGAAGTATCACGATTTCTACAGAAGGTGGTAATTGTACTGATTCCCATTTAATATACGCCGGCCAATATACCAAACGAGACTTGATTTATGTGGATTGCACAACGGAAAAATTAAATGAAAGATTCAGTGGCCACAGGTAAGATGTCATACACAATAATGTAACATCAACGGAGCTTACTTACAAACGACTGTAATTTCGACAAACATCTTAAGGTGCACATTCTGAAAAAAATATTCGGAATCTATCAACCTTTTGACCCTCAAAACGCATGGGGATAGTCACGTATGCAATTTACTAACTTCCCTCCCGGGGTGTGGGGGAATGAACAGAATGACAGGAGAGTTTCATAAGACTTATACGAAGTTGTTTCCTCTTAGTAACTCATCAACTGACAGAAAATTCCAAGATGAACAAAATCGCTATCATATGAATAACGTTTCAGCCATTTTCTCATTACAAGACAAGCACCATACGAAAAGGACACGGGGGAGTGGACAAGATTAACCCCGACAAGTACTCCCGAAAACACTCATGGAAGAGAAAATCCCTGTTCGTTGCGCAATAACATCAGTTAAGTTAATTTTATCCCAGATTCAAAGAGAAGCATCACAATTTCTACAGAGGATTGTAATTGTACCGATTCCCGTTTAATATACGCCGGCCAATATACCAAACGAGACTTGATCTATGCGGTTTAAACAACGGGAAAATTAAATAAAAGATTCAATAGGCCCAGGTATGATGTCAGACAAAATAATGTGACATCAAAGGAGTTTGGGAACATTTTATTACAAACGACTGTAATTTCGACAAACAACTTAAGGCGCACATTCTGAAAATAAATATCCAGAATCCACCGACCTTTCGACCCTTAAAAAGTATTAGAATAGTCACGTGTGCAAATTACTCATTTCCCGCCCCGGGGGTCGGGGGTGAATAGAATGACAGGAGAGTTCCATAAGATTTATACGAAGTTGTTTCCGCTTAGTCACCTTGAACTGACGGAAAATTCCAAGATGAACAAAATCGGCATCATATTAAGAACGCTTCAGCCGTTTTCTCATTACAAGACCAGCGAAAATACGAAAAGGACACGGGGGCCAAGATTAACCGCGACAAGTACTCCCGAAAACACTCATGGAATAGGATAACCCTGTGCGTTGTGCAACAACATGAGTTAAGTTAAGGTGGTAATTGTACTGATACCCATTTAATATACGCCGCCCTATGTACTAAACGTAACTTAATTTATGTGGGTTGCACAACGGAAAAATTAAATAAAAGATTCAGTGGACACGGGTTTGATGACAGACACTGTGACATTAACGGAGCTTGCAGAACGTTTTATTACAAATGACTGAAATTCGACAAACATTCTGAAATAAATATTCAGAATCTACTGACCTTTTGACCCTTAAAACTCATGAGGATAGTTACATATGCAAACTACTAACTTCCAGCCCCGGTGGACTTAACGGAATGAGAGGAGAGTTTTACATGAAGCGGTTTGATTAATTCCATTTAGTGAGAAATCATCTCACGGGAAAATTCCAAGATGAGCACGATCATCATCATGTTACGTTTCAGTTGCATGCCATTCACTCTGATTGCGTTTCACTCATTTTGACGCATTGATTACCAGTACGGCCGTTTTCTCAAGACAAACGACGTTTGTACAAAGACTTATTTTTGTAGATTTTTTTTAAAAATATTTTTATACTTGTATATAATTTTTAAATATAACTTGAAGAAGACAGACATGTCGAAATATTGTTGAACATTGTCAAACTCAGTCTCTTTTCATTTATTTTTCTTTACTTAAATCACTTCTTCTCTAAATGCTGAAAAATATTGGAAGAATTTCGCCAATCATTTTGTTTGTTATTTGTATTATTTGAGTCTAGCTTCAATATGATCCATTGATTATATACAGAAAACTCTATCGTCAATCCTAAAACCTTGTATTATTATTATTATTATTATTATTATTATTATTATTATTATTATTTCTTTTGATTTCTGGTATATACTCATTTCTTTCCGGGTCCCGTCCAGAGATCTAAGGTCAGAAATGGCACCATGACATTTTCCACTGACCAATTACAACAAAAGAAAAACACACACACATATTTTGACATAGATAAAGCCCTTCGTTATTATTGGGAACAATTTTTTGAATTTCTTTAAGGCATGGGCTTCCAGGAATCCCTTCAATTAGACTACTGGAATCTCTTCCAATCAATCCGAGGGCTCCAACTACATCAGTGATTATTGATGTTCTCATGTGCCACATTTTGGAGATTTCGATTTCAAGGGCCTTGGCTTTTGATAGCTTGTTGAAGATTTTCAGATACTTTGCAGTCTGCAGGGACTGCCTTATTAGTAAGGAGGTTGGGTTTTTTTTTGCGATATCTTATAAAGATGTCAGGGCGATTAACCTTATTATTATTATTATTACTATTATTATTTTTATTATTATTATTATTATTATTTTATTTCCTTTGATTTCTGGTGTGTACTCATTTCGTTCCGGGTCCCAAACCAGAGACCTAAGGTCAGAAATGACATCATGACATTTTCCACTGAGCAATTAAAAAAATATAATTATATTTTCCATAGACGAAGTCCTTCGTAAGGTGTGGCTTATACTCATGAGAACAATTTGTTGTATTTCTTTATGGCATGGACTTCCAGGGATCCCTTCAATTAGTCTACTGGAATCTTTTCCAACCAATCCGTGGGCTCCAACTACAACAGGGATTTTAAATGTTTTCATGCGACACGTTTTTGAGATTTCGACTTCAAGGTCTTTGTATTTTAATAGCTTTTTGAAGATCTTCAAAGATACATTGCAGTCTGCAGGGACTGCCATATCAATAAGGTGGCATTTTAATGTGTGGGCGGTTAGCTTTATTATTATTATTATTATTATTATTATTATTATTATCATTATTATTATTATTATTATTATTATTATTATTATTATTATCATTATTATTATTATTATCATTATTATCATTATTATTATTATTATTATCATTATTATTATTATTATTATTATTATTATTATTATTAATATTGTTCTTGTTCTTGTTCTTGTTCTTATTATTATACTATTTCTGCCTGGATTCAATATTGTTATTCGGGTATATAGAGAAAATACTATCATCAATCCTAATATTATTATTATTATTATTATTATTATTATTATTATTATTATTCAAATTACATCTCATATTCAAATTAGATTACGGAAAATAACAGGTTCATTCGCCCAAACATCTATAGTTCGACCTTTTTTAAAATGACCAAAATTAGGAATTGTATTTTATCACGATTATTATTATTATTATTATTATTGTTATTATTATTATTATTATTATTGTTGTTGTTGTTGTTGTTGTTGTTATTATTATTATTATACTATTTGTGCCTAGATTCAATATTGTCATTTGGTTATGTACAGAATATACTATCAAAAATCCTAAAACTTTATATTATTATTATTATTATCATTTTTATTTCCTTTGATATCTGGCGTTTACACATTTCTTTCCGGGTCCCGCCCAGGGACCTAAGGTTAGAAATGGCATCATGACACTTTCCATTGCAAAAAAAAAAAAAAAATATATATAAAAAATAAAAAAAATAAAAATAAAAATAAAAAATATAATTACATAGAAATTATTATTATTATTATTATTATTATTATTATTATTATTATTATTATTATTATTATCCAGAGAATATAAAGAATATATTTCGGGATGAAAGGATAGCAACTTCAATCTACTGGGCCTTATGAAATTAATTATGATTTGTCCCAATTGGCCAGTGCTTAAGTACAAAACACTAGTTTGCCAAAAGAAGAGCCAAATATACAATTCTCGGGGACCCTGAGTTTCAAACGGATCACCCAACCTAGGCCAAGAGAGAAAATCTAATTATCGTAAGCAAAGGAAAAATATTCGCAGAATACGTCATAATTGTTCCATTGGGACTACCAAAAGAAAGGACTAGTTTTGGTATCTCTAAACTCATTACTTACATCTGATGATTCAAGCCTTACATCAAGCTCATACATGTCTTCTCAGTAATACCCCAGATCTTGTTGAATAATAAATAATAATAGATTTAATCATGCAGTTCGAAGTTCTCCACTCAGGATTGTCCCCAGTGGGTTGAAGCTGTCGTTTGAGAATTTGGTAATATAGTAATTGTTTGGGCTGGGTAGTGTATACTTGGATTCAAAAGAAAGAGGGAAAGAAATAAACAGTGCTGGACTAAATAAGGTTGCCCCAAGTTCTCAACTCTGGATTTGTTCCAGGGGACAATAGCCTAGTTGATTAAAGCTAACGTTCGTGAATTTGAAAATATATAGTAATTGCCTGGCTGGGTAGTGTATACTTGGATTCAAAAGAAAGAGGGAAAGAAATAAACAGAGCTGGACTAAATAAGGTTGCCCCAAGTTCTCAACTCTGGATTTGTTCCAAGGGACAATAGCCTAGTTGATTAAAGCTAACGTTCGTGAATTTGATAATATAGTAATTGCCTGGCTGGGTAGTGTATACTTGGATTCAAAAGAAAGAGGGAAAGAAATAAACAGAGCTGGACTAAATAAGGTTGCCCCAAGTTCTCAACTCTGGATTTGTTCCAAGGGACAATAGCCTAGTTGATTAAAGCTAACGTTCGTGAATTTGAAAATATATAGTAATTGCCTGGCTGGGTAGTGTATACTTGGATTCAAAAGAAAGAGGGAAAGAAATAAACAGTGCTGGACTAAATAAGGTTGCCCCAAGTTCTCAACTCTGGATTTGTTCCAGGGGACAATAGCCTAGTTGATTAAAGCTAACGTTCGTGAATTTGAAAATATAGTAATTGCCTGGCTGGGTAGTGTATACTTGGATTCAAAAGAAAGAGGGAAAGAAATAAACAGAGCTGGACTAAATAAGGTTGCCCCAAGTTCTCAACTCTGGATTTGTTCCAGGGGACAATAGCCTAGTTGATTAAAGCTAACGTTCGTGAATTTGATAATATAGTAATTGCCTGGCTGGGTAGTGTATACTTGGATTCAAAAGAAAGAGGGAAAGAAATAAACAGAGCTGGACTAAATAAGGTTGCCCCAAGTTCTCAACTCTGGATTTGTTCCAGGGGACAATAGCCTAGTTGATTAAAGCTAACGTTCGTGAATTTGATAATATAGTAATTGCCTGGCTGGGTAGTGTATACTTGGATTCAAAAGAAAGAGGGAAAGAAATAAACAGAGCTGGACTAAATAAGGTTGCCCCAAGTTCTCAACTCTGGATTTGTTCCAAGGGACAATAGCCTAGTTGATTAAAGCTAACGTTCGTGAATTTGATAATATAGTAATTGCCTGGCTGGGTAGTGTATACTTGGATTCAATGGAAAGAGGGCGACAAATAAACAGAGCTGGACTAATTAATTTAGCTGCAAGTTCTCCACTCCGGATTGTCCCAAGGGACAATAGCCTAGTGGCTAGAAACTAGCGTTCGTGAATTTGGTAACATGGTTATTGCCTGGGTTGGATAATGTATAATTGGATTGAATGGAAAAAGGGGGAGCAGTAAGTGAGCTTAACTAAATAAGAACTAAATGTGATATCTCCAGACATAGACAGAAGGAGAAAAACGTAACACCGAAGACTATATAAAGAAATTCCCTGGTGGTTACACGGGTCAACAAGCTCATAATAAAGATGAGGACAATAGGCTGCTTGTAAATAATGTTGACTCCTCAACCCAGAAATTCAAGCAGATATAAAACTGTATGCTTTAATTTATTATGAGTTATTTTATTATTTATTATAAATGTTATTATGGACGCAACATTTCGATCAAGTACACTCTGGTCATCTTCAGAGATTGGATCATAGTGCCGTAAGTTTTTAGTCTTAATATTCGAATTCAGACGGTTTTGACATTTGGTTATCATCCTACTGATTTTTATATTTTTGTATTTCAGACTCCCGAGAGAATACTTTCTCGATCACTACAATCTTAACCTCCACAAGTCTAGGGTCAATCGTTATTTTTGTATTTCATTTATGTTCCTTACAATAGACGTTATTATAGACATAACGTTTCTGGTCATCTTCAGGGATTCCTTGTTTTATCTCTTGTACCTGTGATGACAACGAATACGACTTAATCACGATTACAGTAACAGATGTATAACAGACTCTTATATTCACTACGCCATCGCTCCGGGGGACATCAGTGATGTATTTTTGCAGTGTTTAAATTCAAAGTCAGTTTTCAAATTTGGTTGTCATGGAGTACTTGCAACGTTTGTATTTAATTTTACTGGCGAGTAATTGCCGGCATATATTAAAATGCAAGAATGATATACACATTTATAACTGTTTGATTTAGTTATTATTGTAACCAGATTGCTTGGTTTGTTTTTTTTTTTTTTTTTTTTTTTTTGTTTAGCTGCATATCAATACTTCTATGGGTTATTTAATACCGAAATCGAAATATCTTGTAGCCAATTTTATTTTATTTTAAGGGACAATAATGGTTTTAAGGGTTCAAGTCTTACTAATTACTCCAAAGCTGGGGGTAGACGTGATGGATTCAAAACTTATTTGCGCTTAAGTGTATATAACGAACCCGTCCGGAACTGGAAGTCGACCTTGTTTAACTTTGGTAATCGTACGGGAGCAGGCGCTTCAACGTGAGGTGACGGCATATTATAAACAAAGAGTAGCTGAATAGTGTATACCTTACAACAAGGTTTCTCAAAGAGGGCGTCGTTGAAATCCAGCTGTTCAGTTACACTTTATTTAAATAACTGACCCAACGATAAGTGGAACTCGGTTCTCTGATTAACAATACTGAGCAATTACACCATCCGCACATTCAAGATTACAACACCTATTACTTCCAAGAGTATTGTTATATAAATATGATTTCGTTTGGATTTAATCCTTTGTTTCTTCGTAAATTCTGTGATAAAAAAAATCAGAGGTGGTTTTAAAAAAACGATAAGAAATATTCTTTCTTTCTTTAACAGTCATATCTATCTATCTATCTATATATATATATATATATATATATATATATATATATATATATATATATATATATATATGTCAGTCAGTCAGTTATGTGCCATACGTGATACACACTTAGGCCATTTAAGGCTATAGAACCCGGTCTGTCCTGCTACTTAACCATAGCTGGCGGTGGGGGTAGAAGATGGTTCATACCTTCCCAAACGTATTAGCACGTATCACAGTTCATTATCTATCTATCTATCTATCTATCTATCTATCTATCTATCTCAGTCTCTTCATTAACTATCTATCTATCTCGCTAGCTCAGTCTTTTTATTATCGATTTTTTATTTTATTATCTTTTTATTATCTAGCCATATATATATATATATATATATATATATATAATTATTGATTTGAATATTACA
Source organism: Acanthosepion esculentum (assembly GCA_964036315.1). Classification (NCBI taxonomy): domain Eukaryota; kingdom Metazoa; phylum Mollusca; class Cephalopoda; order Sepiida; family Sepiidae; genus Acanthosepion; species Acanthosepion esculentum. The sequence goes on from OZ038516.1 coordinate 61,186,815, forward strand.
ACATAAATATGTTATAAAATCACGACAAAAATAGCCATTTTGTTTCAACACTTCTGGTGTCTTGTCAAGTGATGATATAGAATATAGAATAAATATATATATATATATATATATATATATATATATATATATATATGTGTGTGTGTGTGTGTGTGTGTGTGTATGTGTGTCTTTTTTATTATCTAAGTCTTGGCATTGTCGATCTATCTAGCTATTTCAGTATTTTCGTCATCTATCAATCACAGCCTTTTTATTATCTGTCACAGATCTTTCATTATCTATTTCAGTCTTTTCATTATCTATCTGTCTATCTATCTATCTATCTATTTTGGTCTTTTCATTATCTATCTGTCTATCTATCTATCTATCTATCTATTTTAGTATTTTCATTATATATTTATCAATCTATCTATTTTAGTATTTTCATTATCTATCTATCTATCTATCTATCTATCTATCTATCTATCTATCTATCTATCTATGTATCAGTTATGTGCTATGCGTGATACACGTTCTAGTAGCAACAGTACAGACCGGGTTCTATAGCCTTGGGTGGCAACTGGTCTACTGCAGAAAGAAATGGCAACCTACTGCGGGAAAAATCAGTCGTGTATCGAAATTTACATGATCGTCTAAGCGTGTATCACGCATGGTACATAACTGACCGACTGATACGTTTTTTTTTTCTTAAACATTGAAGTTAATATCAACCGGCCTAGATCGAAAACTCCTGCTACTGAAAAGTGTGCCTTCCAACAGGAATCGAAAGTGAATCTCTTTTTTCGATTGTAGATTACCATTTTTGTAGCTGAAGCTTACCATTACAAATTTAGCCACGAGAGACAGTCATGATAATGTAAATCCCAATGAGCTACTTAATTACTCGTCAGAAGGCACATATACTTTCGAAGGACCTATCTGTCTAGTCCGGTTGATATCATTAATTTTAGTGCTTAAGAAAATAAAAATAAGTGATGTCAACTGAAACTAAAAATAACGTTTACAGTATAGCTGGCCACTCCCATTTGATGGTATCCGTCTTCTAGGGCGGTCAGCCAATCCCTATTGCAGTCACTTGCTCAGGCGCATTTGTGTTTGTTCAAAACCCATAGACACTATGCTGAGCAGAACTTAGTTACACTTTCTAGAAAAGAGTGTGTTACCTAGCGTGATCAACAATTTGAACAAGGCCAGCACGCTCATGCCCTCCGCCACGATGACTTGTGACTTCGTGGTAGTACAGGTATCGACGACTCCCAGGAGTTCAGTCTACCCAATTTCAGTCACAAGGCTTGGGTCAAAGGTGAATGACACTGGGATCGACCCCTCCAGCCCGATAACATCAGGAAGTCTCCTTCCTGACAAATCGACCATGGTGAGATTCGAACCCGGGTCTCATGGTCAGATTGCGAACGTTCTAAACCACTATGCCCAATTATTATTATTATTATTATTATTATTATTATTATTATTATTATTATTATTCCATGAAACCTTAAATTTTTCTGTTTCTTAATATATATATATATATATATATATATATATATATATATATATATATATATATAATAGCTGGCCGCTCGTATTCGACGATACCGTCTACTAGGGGGACTAGCCAGTCCATATTGCAGACGCTTTCTCAGGCGCATTTGTGTTTATTCAAAACCCTCAGATCTCATCTGTGGTTTATAATGCAACAATGCTGAGCAGACCTTAGTTACAGTTGCTAGAAAAGAGCGTGTTATCTATCGTATTCAACAATTTGAACAAGGCCAGCACACTCAAGCCCTCGGCCACGGTGACTTGTGACTTCGTGCTAGCACAGATATAGACGGCTCCCAAGGGTTCCGTCTACCCAATTTCACTGACAATGCTTGGGTCAACCCGAGGTATAATTTTTCAGGTATTTTACAAAGATGCCGCATGCTGGGATCGACCTCTCTTGTCCGATAACATCAGGAAGTCTCCTTCCTGACAAATCGATCATAGTGAGATTTGAACCGGGCTTTCATGGTCATAATGCGAACGTTCTAACCACTTGGCCATAACGTTTTCAGTGAGAAAAGTTAATTTGATAGCAAAAACCGTCAGTTACTTATGGAGAAATTATATAAAAATAATCGCAAAATTAATTTCTGAAGGTTGTCCGTTTCTTTGGTCGGTAATATTCAAATTTATTCAAATTTATTCGAATTTATTCAAATTTATCTAAACATGTTTCTTGGTATTTGATTTCTGCTAAAATATAACGTAGAAGACGCGTATAAGCATAATGCGGGTTGTGAGACGCGATCAGTTTATTTTTGCACAATATGATTTTAGTTGATGAATACCGAATGCTACTAAAATATTCTTCGTGCTGGCAAAACATCGACATAAACACGAGTTTTGTGTCCATAATTGGCGTACTGGGTGCCACTGCAATTTCACACAAAGCGACACTTACGAAACAACAGGCGACACTTACGAAACAGAATCTGAGTTTGCTGATAAAACAACATTACAGATAGGGGTTGAGTACTTTCCAACAGTAGACACCGGGCACATGACATGAAAGTAACAAACACAAGTGAAGCTCGCGTGGGATACGACCATATTGACTGACAAGCGCTTGGAGAGCAATCGCCCTGATATCATATTTGAGAGCAAGAGCGGCCATGAATAGATCTTGGTAGATGTTAAGGTACCTGGGGATGAGAATATCCCGAAGGCGGAGCCAGTGGAAATACAAAGGCATCAAGACTTGGCAAAGCAAATCAAAGAATTGTACAAAGCAGCAGACTGGGGATTATTTCCAGGAATGTTTCTGATCCTCAAGACGCCTTGGGGATACCTGGCATCATTGTTGGTGCGCATGTGACTGCACCGCTAGGAAAAGCTCATGAACTCAGGAAAACGTTGTGTCTCTAAGCAGCAGTTGCGAGTTGAGATATTATAATCACCCGGCCGAAACATCAGAGAGATTATCAATTAATAATCTCTATTAATATTCTACTTCTCCCCCCCCTTCCGTAGTTTGCTAGTTCCTTAGTCAATAAATAGTTAGAAAAATAAAAAGAAAGAAAGAAATACCAGTAGCTGAAGCCCACTTTAAACAAGACCATATGTAGACAAATAATAATAATAATAATAATAATAATAATAATAATAATAATAATAAGAAGAAGAAGAAGAAGAAGAAGAAGAAGAAGAACGTACCACAAATATATTACAAAGGACACCATGACAGAGTAGTCCTCGGGATAAATTGGTAGCCATACTTGAAATATAGCTTCGTCTGTGCAGATTAGCGTTATGACTATTCACCATTGTCAGTAGCAGAGAATGGGCAAGTGAAGCCCATGGGGGATAAGACCATCTCGACTGACAAGCGCTTGGAGAGCAATCGTCCTGATATCATACTTGAACAAAAGAGCTGCCATAATGAGAACCTAATAGAAGTTACGATATCTTGGGTTAAGAATATCGCGAATGTGAAACGAGAGGAAATGGGAGGGCAAATCAGAGAAATGTAAAAAGCAGCAGCTCAAGCGTATCACCTTTGGCGATTGGCGCACTGAGGACTATTTTCCTTTTACCTCGCAAGGCGCCTTAGGGATACCTGGCATCCTTAGTAGTGTACAGGTGGCAGCGCCGCTTGGAACAGCTCGTGTGCTGAGGAAAAAGTTGTTTCTGTAATTTGTGTGTGCGTGTTGAGATATGATCATCATCACCAGGTCGAAACATTGGAGAGATTATGAAATAATAATCTCTATTAAACTACTTCTGTATGTATAACGACTACGGTAGTGTTTGTGTGTTGACAGTCGACTAAAGTAAGCACCCGTTTATCTCACGAGATAAAGGTAGCGCCCTGTATGGTCAGAATTCAGTCCTTTGGTGGAGAGACTAGAGTGATTTCTTGAAGGTGGAAAGCGAGGGCGATAGTATATGGAGGACGCGCGCTTCCCAAAATATATAGCCTCCCGTAGTTATAATAATAATAATAATAATAATAATAATAATAATAAGAAGAAGAAGAAGAAGAAGAAGAAGAAGAAGAAGAAGAAGAAGAAGAAGAAGAAGAAGAAGAAGAAGAACGTACCACAAATATATTACAAAGAACGCCATGACAAAGTAGTCCTCGGGATAAATTGGTAGCCATACTTGAAATATAGCTTCGTCTGTGCAGATTAGCGTTATGACTATTCACCATTGTCAGTAGCAGAGAATGAGCAAGTGAAGCCCATGTGGGATAAGACCATCTCGACTGACAAGCGCTTGGAGAGCAATCGCCCTGATATCACACTTGAACAAAAGAGCTGCCATGACTAGATCCTAATAGAGGTTACGATACCTTGGGATAAGAAACGAGAGGAAATACAGAGGCAAGAAGAACTGGGAGGGCAAATCGGAAAAATATAATAAGCAACATCTCAAGTGTGTCATATTTGGCGGTTGGCGACTGTTTTGCATTTGCCTCGCAAGACGCCTTAGAAATACCCGGCATCATTAGTAGTGCACAAGGGGTAGTGCCGCTTGAAACAGCACGTGTGCTGAGGAAAAAGTTGTGTCTGTAAACTGCGGGTGCGTGTTGAGATATGATCATCATCACCAGGCCGTAACATTGGAAAGATTATGAAATAATAATCCCTATTATCATTCTGCTTCGCCTCTCCCCCATCCCCTTCGTTTTTTTGCTACTTCTTTAATCAATAAATAGTAACACAAAGAAAGAAAGAAAGAAAGAAAGAAAGAAAGAAAGAAAGAAATATATAGCCTCCCGTAGTTATAATAACAAGAATAAGAATAAGAAGAATCTGAAGTATAAATAATACAGAGGACACCATGACAGAGTAGTCTTCAGGATAAATTGGTAGCCATACTTGAAATATGTCTTCGTCTGTGCAGATAAGTGTTATGAACATATCACCATTGTCAGTAGCTGAAAATGAGGAAATGAAGCCCATGTGGGATAAGACCATCTCCACTGACAAGCGCTTGGAAAACAATCGCCCTGATATCACACTTGTGCATAAGAGCACTCATGGATAGATCCAGATAGAGGTTACGATACCTTGGGATGAGAAAATCGCGAAGGTGAAACGAGAGGACATGGGAGGGCAAATCGGAGAAATGTAAAAAGCTGCACCTCAAGTGTGTCATCTTTGGCGAGTGGCGCACTGGGGACTCATTTCCTTTTGCCTCGCAAGACGCCTTAGAAACACCCAGAATCATTGGTAGTGTACAGGTGTCATCGCTGCTTGGAACAGCTTGTGTGCTGAGGGAAAAGTTGTGTCTGTAAGCTGCGGGTACGAGTTGAGATATGATCATCACCCGGCCGAAAAATCGGAGATAATATCAAATTATTATCATTCACTTTCTCCAGCCACACCTTAGTTAGTTTGCTAGTTCTTTAATCAATCAATCAATAAATAAATAAAGAAAGAAAGAAAGAAAGAAAGAATGAAATGTCAGTAGCTGAAGCCCAAGTGAGACAAGACCATTCGACTAACAAGCGCTTGGACAGCAATCGCCCTGATAACACACTTCTGCATAAGAGAAGCCATGGATAGATAGATACTCCTAGGTTACAGTACCTTGGGATAAGAACATCGTGAAAGCTGTGGAAATAGTTGCACCAAGAACTGGCATGGCAAATCAAAAACTGGAAAAATGATCAGATCAATTTGTCCCTTTCTGCCGTTGGCTCCCTCATGACTATTGTAGCCTTCAGTAAATATTGAGAACTATGCAGGAATATGGCCTTGAATGCCCAGAGTAGTGGTATGAATATTCACTACCGTCAGCAACCGAGAATGAGCAAGTGGAGCTCGTGTGGGACACAACCATCTTGATTGACAAGCGCTCGGAGAGCAATCGCCCTGATATAACACGTATGAATACATCCCGATATGTTAGGATAAAAATATCGGGAAGGTGGGGCCAGCAGAAATGCAGAGGTACTAAGTGGATTTTTCAGTGCCCCCGACCCAGAGAAGAGATGCTACCTGGGAACATCTTTCCCCACCTCCTAGGGATTGAGCTTAATATTATTTTGAAACTTTCCCGCAGGCAGGGTAAATCGTAAAATATATATCAAGTAACACCTCAAGTTGTTCATTTTGGTATTGGCGTACTCGAGACTATCACCAGGAATCTTTCTCCTACAAAAAATGCCTTGTCATCCCTGGGCGGAACAGATCACCGCGCTGTTTGGAATCGGTCATATGCTGAAGAAAGTCTTGTGTCTGTAAGCTACAGTTAGGAACTGAGATATGACGGTCATCATTTAGCCGAAACAGCAAAGAGTTGGCGAGGATATTAAATAATAATAAAAAGAAATGGTTTCTCGAAAGTACGGCAGTGCCAACAGATAAAAAATATATATGTTAATGAATATAACAAAATATATAAATATATTTAGATTGAAATCTAATAATGAGGTTCCTTAGAACTAGTGTTATACCTAAACTACAGGCAAAAATATGAAGTCACCAGGATTTTCTTTAAAAAACCCTTAAAATGAGATATTTTCCTATAGATTTTAAATAAAAGATACATTTTCAGTAAATACAGCATTCAATCTTCAAATATTCAAATGTAATGTCAATCGATATCTTCTGTTGCCTTCATCTTGATCCCCAGTCCATCTCTATATCCTTTCCCCAAATACCCCTCTCCCCTCTTGCCCTCACTCTCTGTAACCCTTTGCGTGCTAGTGGCACACCCGCCTTGCTTGGAATGAAATGCTTATTTAAAAACTGTCAAAATTACTTCGAGTCAAAGAAAAATTTGAACATTATGATTCAGCCACGCCAATCTCCTGATCTCTCTCTCTCTCGCTCTCTCTCTCTCTCTCTCTCTCTCTCTCTCGTTGATTTAGTATGGGTTGAATTAGATAGGAGAGTTCGAAGAGAATACCCAGTGAGTGAGAGTGAGCTTTTTCAGTGCTTAAAGAAGACTTGAGGAGGTTTTCTATCTACTTCTTTTTTTTTTCAAAACATTTTGGAAAGAAAGCCAAGTATTTGTTAAGCAGTAATTAAGGCCGGCAGGTGGTGGTTTTATTGAGGAAAACGAAATATGAGGCTGTTGTATAATAATCGCTTATCTTTAAATGCTTAAAATGAAAGCAATTACACTGTACTTACTGAAATTTTATCTTTTACTTCCAAAAATATATCTAACAAAGTGGGGGATCTGTTTATTACATTTGATAGATCAGTGGTGGTAGTGGAATTTCGTGAAAGTACATGCAGAGAGGACGCGGCAGATTTTGGAGAAAAAAAATTCCATACGCTATGGTAATGTTTGTAACGCGGGGTAAATTTCCAATAGTGTAACATATAGTAACGTTATTTGTAACGTATAAAAATTGTCTTGTAACGTAAATTTGTCAGATTTGTAATGTACATTAATAGTGCTATGTTTGTAAGTAATAGTAAAGTTTCCTTGCTTGCAAAGTAAATGCCTACTGCTTGTAATGTGCAGTAAATGCTGCTTATTGTAACGTATATTCGTTATGCTTGTAACGTATAGAGACGTTGTCATATTTATAACGAAAGATTACCCTGTTCCAGAGAAAATTTGTCAAATTTGTGATATAAGATCATCATGTTTGTAACGTATGCTAATTGTCTTATGTTTGTTGTCCATAGTAGCCATGTTTGTGTTATGGGTCCTTACCTATAACTACAGAATGAACTCTTCCTAACACTATGTATACTACGCCTCTCAAGAGAGAGAGGGACGAATCGAGTCGAGCTGATAGTAGTTCACTCCAAACCAGACTGACAGTCATACTAACACCTTCCACATCTTGTATTATTATTCCGTGTAATATATCTTCGTTATTTCTACTCTTGTGTTCGTGTTGTTCTTCCTTTGTCCTAACCTGGGCCATAACAGTTTGTTAATGTATATTGTAGGGTGGCCCAAAACCTTTTGCCTTTAGTTTATAATAATGTGTATGAATTACATATAGAAACATTAACAAAATCCTTGGTCGTACCGATCTACAAGAGATGAATAAATTGCACTGCTTCATCTACTCAGCGTGTATTATCAGTTAAAGAGAATATAAACTCTGTACATATCTGAGAAAGTAATGAATATATTTACTAACCTGCCTTGCCCCATGTCTCGGGTATAATAATAGCTGGCCACTCGTATTCGAGGATACCCGTCTACTAGGGCAGCTAGCCAATCCCCATTGCAGACGCTCGCTCAGGCACATTTGTTTTTGCTCAACACCCATCTGTGGTTTATATTGCAACTATGCTGAGCAGACCTTAGTTATATTTTCTGGGAGAGAGCGTTTTATCTATCAAGGCCAGTACGCTCAAGCCCTCGGCCACGATGACTTGTGGCTTTGTGCTAGCAGAGCTAGCGACCCATTTTCACTCAAAAGGCTTGGGTCAACCCGTGGTATGGATTTCAGGCACTTTGCAAATGTGCCACATACTGGGATCGACCTCGATCCATTCCGATAAACATCAGGAAGTTTCCTTCCATGGGGAGATTCGAACCCGCGCCTCATGTTCAGAAAGTGAACGTTCTAGCCACTTAGCCACGCGTCCATCATCTCTCGTGTAATAACCCGGTAAAGCATTGAATTAAACAGAAAGTAAAAGAAGATAATAATAATAATAATAATAATAATAATAATAATAATAATAATAATAATAATAACACGATATTATTATTATTATTGTCCAAAATCGTCCAAATCGAGAAAATCAAGGATCTGGAGATCGGGATTAACAGGATGTGGGGAATGAGGACTGAGACGGTACCAATAGTAATCGGAGCACTGGGCTTCCTGAGAAAAAGAATGGTCAAGTAACATCAACGTACAAGTTGCCCAGAAGATCGCCCTGCTAGGAACATCCCATATACTAAGAAAAGTGCCATCAGTTAAATGACAATTCACCTATAGGTCCTGAGGACCATATTTTGGACCCGGCCCAACAGGATATAAAGCAAGAAACATAATATACACAAATAATAATAATAATAATAATAACAATAATAAATATCCAGAAACCATTGATCATCTTGTATCAGGTTGCACGATATTGGCACCCACTGAATATAAAACCCGGCATGACAGAGTGGGCCAATATCTGCACTGGAAAATTTGCAACTTCTATGGGAAGGAAACTGAAAGAAACTGGTACGAACACCACCCTGACCCGGAGATAGGACCTGTTACAATTCTATGGGACTACACAATACACACTGACAAAACAATCAAAGCCAACCGCCCAGACATTGTTATTAAAGAGCACAAACAAAATAAGTGCCTCCTTATTGATATGGCAGTCCCTGCAGACTGCAATGTATCTTTGAAGATATTCGAAAAGCTGTCAAAATGTAAGGACCTTGAAATGGAAATCTAAAAAATGTGGCACATGGGAACATCAACAATCCCTGTTGTAGTTGGAGCCCTTGGACTGGTTGGAAAATATTCCAGTAGGCTGATTAAAGGGATCTCTGGAAGTCCATGCCTCAAAGAGATACAAAAAATTGTTCTTTACGAAGGGATTTATCTATGTAATTATTATTATTATTATTATTATTATTATTATTATTACTATTATTATTATTTTGCAGTGCAAAGTGTCTTGATGCCATTTCTAACCTTAGGTCCCTGGGCGGGACCCAGAAAGAAATGTGTAAACGCCAGATATCAAAGGAAATAAAATAATAATAATAATAATATATACCTTCATTTACACTCGTTTTTCGTTTAGGTTAAGAAAATCTAAATAATTGTTTCCGCTTCACTTTTATACATGAAACCCGATCTTAAAAAGAATATGTATCCTTATTAGAAGTCATTTTACAGCAGGATACTGAGAATGCCACGGACTAAACATGCGAATAATGAGGAAGTTTTAAAGATAATGGAAACGGAAACAAAATGTCTGCTTCAACTTAGAATCAGAAAGTGAGCGTTGAAATTTCTCGGGCACATTCTGAGAAAAGAGGGCCTGAAGGATTTTAACCCTCACAGGATATATTGAAGGCAAGAGGGACAGACAGCGCCAGTGGGCAACCTACCTAGCGTGATTGTGGAAATGGATGGCAGAAAAGGGAGTGGCAGGGATTGTATAAAAAGACAAACCTAAGATCTCTAAATGATAGGTAGAGAGCTATGATCGCCGAAGTCCTGAGAGGGCCTCGGCCAACAGGACAAGAAGGAGACTTTTGAAACGAACTAACGTAATAGCAATAGCTGTTCCACCAGGTACTCACGGATATGTCAAAAAACAATGCTATTTACAATGTAGCTTATATACCTCTTTATGTAATGCAAATCAGATAAAGAGCAGACGTTTAAGTTATTTTGTAAAAATCCCATTTTATTCCCTATAAATTTCCAAGAATTAAATATTTCGATCCCCCACTTTCTGATCTGAAAACTATATTTCTTCCCCAAACGCACAAAGTGGGGGATCTGTTTATTACATTAGATATATCAATTGTAGTGTTGGTGGAATTTCGTGAATGTACCTGTTGAGAGGACGAGGCAGAATTTGGAGAAAATATCCAATACGCTATAGCAATGTTTGTAACTCGGGGTAAATTTTCCAATAATGTAACATACAGTAACATTATTTGTAACATATAAAAATTTGTCTTGTAACGTAAATTTGTCAGATTTGTGATGTACATTAATATTGCCATGTTTTTAAGTAATAGTAAAGTTTCCTTGTTTGCAAAATAAATGCCTACTGTTTGTAACGTGCAGTAAATGCTGCTTATTGTAACGTATATTCGTCATGCTTGTAACGTATAGAGACGTTGTCATATTTATAACGAAAGTTTACCCTGTTCTCAACGTAGAGAGAATTTGTCAAATTTGTAAGTTCATCATGTTTGTAACGTATACTAATTGTCTTATGTTTGGTGTCCATAGCAGACATGTTTGTAACCTGAGTCCGTCAAATTTGTAGCTTATAATAACGTTTTCTTAATTGTAATCTACATTTGGACAAAATTGTAGCGTAGGGAAATGTTTGTAACGTAATTTATTGTATTTGTATCTGTAGTAACGTTTTATTTTCTGTAACGTATATTCGTATGGTATGAGATAGTGTATTTGTAACGAAACATTGCCATGTTTAGAGAAATTGATATGTTTGTAGCACAATCAAAATGTTCATACTAATTGATCCTTCTTTGTAATATTTAGTAACGTTGTCAAGTTTGTAATGTAAATTTTCGATCTTAGAGCTGGAGGAGAGGTGAGCAAACTACGGCCCGCAGGTTACACGCGTCCCGTTGGTCTTTTTAATCCGGTTCGGATTGACTGAATTATGACTGCATTTATTTGACCTTGTCCTGTAGTGCCTGGCAACCCACTGGCTTTATTTCCGAACGCCACGGAACGGCTGCGCCGCGGTCACCGGAGCTGATTGCTGCCACTAATGCCACGTCTCAGCAGCGTTCCAGCAGCGTTTCTCCGCGCCGCAGCGCTATCAACTCGTAGCAGTTCTATTTTTGAGGGAGATGTTCTATTTTGACAAAATTGACCATTCACTTCAGCCGGTGTCATGTCTTGCCACTCAATACCCGGAAACTGCGCCACAGGAGTTGCAGTTGGAACTGATTGACCTCCAGTGTGACACTGTCTTAAAAGAAAAGTTCGTCTCTTAAACGGGACATTATTTAAATTATTCGGACTATTGTCCTCATCTTTGTCGCCATATTTATTACAACGTTTCGGCCGTTGTACGCTCTGGCCTTCTTCAGTTGGTTGGAATGACGAACTGAACCCTTTATTTCGCTCACTGGGGCAGACTGTTCTAGTTTCACGTGCCCTGTCGAATGGATATCAGTTATCCCCTGTTAATTCCCCTCTGAAAGTTCTCCACTGCCTTAACCGGGTATTGAACTCACATTCTTTCGGCCCTTTCACTGGATCTAACCAACGCTTTTATCCACCGTGCCATGTGTCCTTAAACAGGACGAGCAGCCAAATTTCCAAACATCCAGAAGATGACACAGATTATTCTGGTGTTGTTTGGATCTACTTATGTGTGTGAACGGACTTTTAATAGGATAATCACCAAAAAAGCACCCTACAGATCCCAGTTGAGTGATGATACCTCGGATCTGTTCTGAGATGTACACAACAAAACTAACACCAGACTTCAATGCACTGACAAAAAAGGGTGATCAACAACACTATTCTCACTAAAACTATATTAACACTGTAGTGTTTTTTTTCCGTTCATGTTTGATATGTGTGCATCGGGTGCTGGCGCTGCCCGTCTGTCAATTTTTAAAAGTCAATGTGGCCCCTGAGCCAAAACGTTTGCCCACCCCTAAGCTAGAGTAACGTTGTATTTTCTTGTAACGTAAATTCTTCATGTTTGTAACGTGTAGTAAATATCTCATGTTTGTAATTTAATTTTTATCATTATAGTGACATGGAATAAATTTTGTAACGTAACTTGTAACGTAACTTGTAACGTAACTTGTAACTATAGTAAAATAGACTTGCTCGTAACGTATTGAGAATGTGCCATATTTGTAATTCAAATTTCAAGTACTTGTAAAGAAGAATTTTTGTAAGGTATTTGTTGTCTTTGTAACGTATGGTGAAGTTCTCAAGTTTGTAATGTAAACTTGTCATGAATCTAACCTATAGCAATGTTTATAATGTAGAATACAGATGAGTTGTCTGTAACATAAATTCTCCAAATTTTAACGTATAGTAAATGTTTCATGCTTGTAATTCAATTTTCAAAATAGTAATAACATAATGTTTGTAATATAACTAGACGTCTTTGTGACTACAAGTTGTTTTGTTGTAACGTAGATTCATGTTACTAATATATAGTAAATTCCTCATGTTTGTGATATAATCTTGCCATGGTAATAACGTAATGTCTCCAAAGTAACTTGTGTGTGTAACTATAATAAAATTGTCTTGTTTGTAATATAAATTCAATTTTTATTTATCCAGATAGCAACGCTGAGTAATGCTTTTAACTTAACTTTTTGTAACTTGTATTATTCATGCTTGTAACGTATAGTGAGTGTATCATTTTTGCCATCCAAATTTGTAGTAATTGTAAAAAATAACGTTTGTAACGTAATTTGTCGTGTTTGTAACGTAAGGTTGTCACGTTTGTGATGTAAAAGTGTCATATTTGTAGCGTATAGGAAAATGCTATTTTTGTAACCATGGCTTGGGGGGGTTTGTAGTTTATCAATTAATAGAATTTTTGTTTGTCCCTCTCGTTGTTACGCTTTGGCAGACATTTTTGTTTTGTTTTTCTTGCTTCATTTTTCTGCGTATGTGCGTGCGTATGTGTGTGTGTATTTTTTTTTTTATTGTCCTCATTGTTAATTATTTTTGTTTCTGCCTTCAGTTCTCTTGGATAATTGTCGACTCAATTTCCCTCATACACATCCAGTCTTGTATATTTTCCCGCCAAAGAAACATGGCCGTCATTACCGCCAAAAAAGTTTGTTTTTTTTAATTTTGTTTTTTGTTGTTTTTTTTTTTTCGAAATATACATGTTTTTAGCTTTGTAAAAATTTTCAACACCGTCGCTCTTACGTTCAAGTTTGTTAGTCGTGTCATCTTAACTTTTAAAATAAAAAAGATTTAATTTGGTAAATTATTAATATGATTGATTTTTTTTTCAAAATTAAATTCAAATTTTCTTTTTTTATACTTTTTTTTCGCCCAGTGTCAATGCTGTCACTGTTTATATATTCATATATATATATATATATATATATACACACACATATATATATATATATATATATATATATATGCATACATTCATATATATATATACATTCATATATATATATATATATACATTCATATATATACATTCATATATATACATTCATATATATATATATATGTCTCTATATATATGTACATTCATATATATATACATTCATATATATAAATATATATATATATATATATATATATATATATATATATATATATATATATATATATATATATATATATATATATATATATGTACATCAATAATTATATACTATATATCCTTCCTTGTTTCAGATATAATATCGTTTATTTTAAGCATTTTTTTTAGCTTTCTCTACCGTATGTTTGTATGTCAACTTCTTAGTCGATTGTGACGCTTGGATTTAATTTATACACCATGACCATATGCAAAACGTCGCTAAGAGGAAAACCAGGTAGAGACTAAAAGAAGACCGAACTCCTGAGCCATTTGGGTAGCGGTTACTATCACGTTGGTCTGCCTGGACGATGATTCGAACTGGTGTCGTCGCCCGGGTCGTTGTAGTAGTCTGCAAGATAAATAAATAAATAAATGAATAAAAAAAAACAGAAGTAAATAATCAGAACTTGTTATCGCGATTAACACATTAATCTTAATCTTTTCAAATAGATGGTCACCAGTTATCTACCCACTTTATTCCTATATAAATTCATCAACGTCAGATTAATACTGATCCTCTCATTTGAACCGTTTAGCCTCGTTTTCAGTGAAATGTAGTATAAAAGATACAAGGAGAACATTTATACCGATTTTCTACTGTCACTTTATGGATTAATCTCATCGAGTCTGAATCTGCATTGTTATTCGTCCTGACCAAGCATATCCGGCTCCGATCAGTTCCCCAACACCACAATGTACCTTCCCTGTGTTTTTTATATTAATATCTCATGGTCTTTTTTCGTTTTTTTATTTACCACAAGGAAAGTTGGTTCTCTGTGTCACACCAGAAGGTTTTTATCACCTGAGTCCATCCTTCAAATCTATAAATCTACCATTCGTCCATGCACTGAATACTGCTGCCATATATGGTCTGTTGCCCCTGCTGTTCATCTCCAAACATGGATATGCAATGTGATAGGTCCTGATCTGGCATCTCTACTATAGTCACTTTCTCACAGATGAACGAATACTTTGATGAGAAGCAGGTGAGAGTTATGACATGGCCGCCCCAATCTCCTGACCTCAACCCAACTCCGTCTTTTCTACAAATATTTCCATGGCAACGGACGAGCTACATTCACTGGTACCGCAACCGCATGAATTTAAGCGTGCTACTAGTTTGGCATCATGGTCTCACCCTCTCACTGTCAAAACTCCACGAGAGCACTTCCCTGCATCTACTTGGTCTCATGCTTTCCACTGACCTTAGGTGGAACAACTACATTGAATCAATAGCTCCATCTACCACAAGGAAAATTGGTTCTCTGTGTCACGCCAGAAGGTTTTTCTCGTTTGAATCCATCCTTCAAATCTACAAATCAACCATTCGTCTTTGCATTCAATACTGTTGCTATATATGGTCTGGTGCCACTGATGTTCATCTCGAGATTATCGACAAAATCTAAAGACGGACATGTAGTGTGATCTCTCCTAACTTTGGGTCTCGACTCTAGTCACTTTCTCACCGATGTATCATGACTTCAGTATCTGTTTATATTTCTGAGATGAGGAATTATGTACACGATTTAAATCTTTCTCTCTCAGTTCCTTCCATACGAACGCTGGTGTTCCTCAAGACTCTATCCTTGGTCCTAGACCGTTTCTGATCTTCATCAATGGTCTTTCTAATGTCATCAGTTCTCAAATAGGCATCGATATTTACTTACTTTGCTGTCAAAGCTAACCTGGCCGTTGGTCTCGTAAACGACCTCAAATCTTTGGTTGACTGAGGCAAGAAATGGCTTGTGAAATTTAATGCATCCAAAACGAAATTGCTGTCATTTACTCACCATAGAGAGACTTCCCTGACTCCTATCAGCATGACTGATGCTCAACTCTACCAGAGCGTCTTTCTACGGCTTCTTGGTCTCACGACTTCCACTGGCCTGAGGTGGAACAACTACATTGAATCAATAGCTGCATCTACCACAAGGAAAATTGGTTCTCTGTGTCACGCCAGAAGGTGTTTCCCGTCTGAATCCATCCTTCAAATGTACAAATCAACCTTTCGTCTTTGCATTGAATACTATTGTCATATATGGTCTGGTGCCCTCCGCTGTTCATCTCGAGGTTCTCGGCAAAATCCAGAGACGGATATACAATGTGATAGGTCCTAATCTGGCATCTCGTCTACAGTCATTTTCTCACAGATGTGATGTGGCTTCCCTCTGTCTTTTCTACAAGTATTTTCATGGCAAATGCTCCTACGAGATTCTGTCAATGAATGATCTTAAGCGGGCTACTAAGTTAGCATCTCGGTCCCACCCTTTTACTGTCGAAACAGTTAAATATAACCGCCTCTTCTACTCCAACAGCTTCTTCTCTCGCACTTCCCAACAGTGGAACTCCCTTCCTCTTACTTGCTTCCCTGATAGCTATAATCTTCAAATATCCAAATGTAATGTCAATTGATATCTTCTGATGTATTGATCCTGATCCCCGTTATTCTCCAAATCCTTTCCTCTTGCTCTCACTCTCTGTAACCCGTTGAGTGGTAGTGGCACTCTCGCCTTGCTTGGGGTGAAATGCTTAAAAAAAGATTCCTCAAACGATTTCGTAGATGAATATATATAGATAGATATGCAGGTGCTTACCCCATAGAACATGAGACTGCAGTAAGGATTGAACCAACGATCGTTCAAGAACAGACACGTGACACATATATTCATCTGCTGACATTATGCAGAAAGATTTTTTTTTAATGTGCACATCTGCATATACTGGGTGTGACAGCAAAATTGTCCAAATCGAGTAACAGCAAAATTTTCCCATTGTTATATATAGATTAAGCTTTGAACCGTGTGTATCTTAGAAATGATTAAAGATATCTTATTGGCATTCTCCGAGATTTTTGTGTCACTAGTGGACTCTACTCTGAGCAGTAAGGATGTATAATTACTCTCCAAGCATAACAAAAGAATCGTGATGAAATCGATCAGAAACGAAAATGACATACTATTAGTCATAGCTAATGAAGGATTGAAATAAAGCTCATATATATATATATATATATATATATATATATATATATATATATATATATTAGCTTTATATATATACATATATATATATATATATATATATATATTTGAGCTTTATTTCAATAATTTATTATATAAATATTATATTTAAAATATTTCAATATTTAATATATATATATATTTGAGCTTTATATATATACATATATATATATATATATTTGAGCTTTATTTCAATAATTTATTATATAAATATTATATTTAAAATATTTCAATATTTAATATATATATATATATATATATATATATATATATATATATATATATATATATATGAAAAATATAGTCTTAGAGTGTGCTATATTTATGGAATAAAGTGGTCAATAACAGAGATAGAGCGTGTGTAAATGTTGACTTCTATGTTCACTTTTATATTTACACACGCTCTATCTCTGATATTGAGCACTTTATCCCATAAATATAGCACACTTTAAGACTATATATATATATATATATATATATATATATATATATATATATATATATATATATATATATATATAATAGCCGAACTAGCCACGCCTTCCTGCGTGTTACACATTTTTTTTAAGAAAATGATTCATTTTAAATCATTGTTATAATTTGTGGAGAAAAATGATGCATTTCAATATAAGACAATGATCTTGCTCATGTGACCTCCATCTTCTGGCTTTCACCCTCTATATTTTGGCTAAAAGTTATTTCCTTGTTCAAATATAAGTTTAATTTAAATCGAAGGGGACAAAATCAGTATGAGATTTGTACCCACCGGGGACACTCTTTAATCAAAATGAAATAAACTTATCCAAGTACTCTAGGAATCATTCCCTGGTTCAAATTGAAATTTAATTTAAATCAAAGGGAAAATATTCAGTGGAGATTTGTACCCACGGGGGACTCCTTTGATCAAAATGAAATATACTTAACCAAGTACCCTAGATAATGTAGTCTCAGAATATATATGGTCCTTGCGTGCGGTCTATCTCCAAAGCCCTAGGAGGAATTAGATAACAAACAGATAGACATGGGCTACAACTTATATATATATATATATATATATATATATATATATATATATATATATATATATATATATATATAATATGGAGAAAACAACTTAAAAGTTGCAAATTTTTTTAAAAATTGAATTTTTTTTTGTGAAAGTATTTATTTATATTTTTTTTATATATATATTTGATATTTCAGATCTGCCCCGATCTTTCGTCAGAAATAAATTAAATAACTGTATTCAGAAGTTTGTTTTCAAGTAGCGTCCGTCAAGAAAGTATACGTGGCTTCTCATTATGCTCTCTCTCTCTCTCTCTCTATCTATCTATATATATATATATATATATATATATATATATATATATATATATATATATATATTCTTGAAGCTATATACATAAAACAGTTGAATGAAACCTAACTTGAAAAAAATAAACTATGAAATCTCCACAAATATTCTTAAATGCCTATAATTGGTAACAGAAGTCATTGGTTTATACCAACGGCTTCCCATACTTAATACTTCTCGTTTTCACTCTCGCGTGGTCATGTGTGACGTCATGAGCTGCGGTGCGATTTTCGCTTCCAGTGTCTTATATGCACGAGTTTGTCGTTGCCTGGAAATCTTCCATGTAAACAGAAACAGACTAAATTGTATTGTCTGTGTAATATATTGTAATATTGTCGCTTAATATATTGTAATGTAATTGTCATCTTTGATAATGGCTTACGTAAGCCGAAAGCTTAGATAGGATTAAAAAATATGTATCAATATTGGGATTATCTTTCTTCGTTTAATGATAATGTTATTAAGCTTATCAGCCGATATGAAAAGAATTTACATAAAATAGACAACACTTGTCTATATTATTTAATGAAACATGCATCAATATATATATATATATATATATATATATATATATATATATATATATAGTCTTAAAGTGTGCTATATTTATGGGATAAAGTGCTCAATATCAGAGATAGAGCGTGTGTAATTATAAAAGTGGACATGGAAGTCAGCACTTAGAGGCGACAGTCTGTTTCATGCTAGTGCAATCGTCAGGCCTATAGAACCCGGTCAGCCTGACGATTGCACTAGCATGAAACAGACTGTCGCCTCTAAGTGCTGACTTCCATGTCCACTTTTATATATATATATATATATATATATATATATATATATATATATATATATATAATTTTAGTGGAAAATATACACATACATATGCAATCATATATCTAAAATATATATATATACATACATACATACACATACATATGTGTATAAAAAATAATTCCAAGAGGATATGATCCAGGTAGAACTTAATGTCCAGGACAGAGTAAGGATATAATAAAAAGGCTTAAACGCTAATATTCCATGGTCATAATTTATTCCATTTGAATCGTGAAAACGATCCAATTCATCAGACCTCCAAATTCAAAAAGAAAACAGTGGGTATGTACTTATGTTGTTGTGTATGTGTGTATACGTATGTATTTTTGAGCATAGAAATTGAGGTCCTCGCTAGGTTAGATAATCGTTATTTTTATATTTTTATGTTTATATTAGATTTGTAACCTGTTGTCGATATTACCTTTGTCAAATTTTCTTGATTACGCAGCGGCCCTTTTATAAACGCAATCCGCTTTTTGTCCCCCCCCACCCCACCTCCTCCCACCCCTTTTTTTCCTCCTTCTTATCCTCTATTTCTCTCATCTACTGAACTTTAGGATTATATCGTCTATTGTGTGTGTATGTCACCAAGAAATGTATACACTTTTCCGGTGTATCTTTGGACATTTGAAAATATGCATATTTTTCTCACTTAAACCGTCTTTCACCCCGCCTCTTTAAAACTTCTCTCTGTTAAATCTTAATCCCCCTTCATCTTTAGACCTTCCTGTTCGTCTCTTGTCTGTTACCACTCTCTATAGATTTCATTTGCTCTAGTGTTCGTCCCACACTCTCAATAAATTTTATTTTTTTCCCGGATTTTTTTTTTCTGTTTTCTTTTTCAATTTGTAGATCTGATGAATTGGATCGTATTTACGATTCCAATGGAATAAATTATGACCATGGAATATTAGTGTTTAAGTCTTTTTATTATATATATATATATATATATATATATATATATATATATATATATATATATATATATATATATATATATATATCTGTGTGTGTGTGCCTGAGCAAATTTCTGCAATAGGGATTAACTAGTTATCCTTGCACATAGGGAAATCAGGAAATGAGTAGCCACCTATATAATGGCTTTCATTCGCGAAAGAAGATTCAACATCTGACGAAGGGCTGTCGGTTATTTGAAGCACCTGTGCAATGTTGATGTGTAATTGTGAATAGTGGTCAGATTAAAGCTTGCTAATCCCCTAATCCGCTCAGAGTCTGTGGATTGATTCCATGCGATTAACTGGAATATACTCTGAGGTCATTTTTTTTTCCATTGATCACTTACCGTCGGCTGTTGTTTGAATGTACACTGGGCACTGTCCTTGACCATCGGGGTGAGCAAATACTCAACCAGCTTTGCGGCGTTTCTGTTGCATTTTCTCGTAATTGCAGTCTCAATGCAGTTGTATACTCGCTTCATACTACTGCAATTGTTAAAAAAATGAAAAAATGGTTAACATCAAGAAATGCGTGTATAGTAATAGATAACAGCGAATAAAAATGGAATCGGAGAGCCGAGTTCTAATTCCAAGATAACCGATCAGGACCGTAACAGTGACAATATTTTTTTTTTTTAGTGGGTGGGGAGCAAAAATTAGAAAGAAATAGAGAGAGAGAGAGAGAGAGAGAGAGAGAGAGAGAGAGAGAGAGAGAGAGAAACAGTGAAAGATAGACAAAAAAAGAAAGAGAGAGAGAGAAAGTGAGTGAAAGCTAGAAAAAGAGATAAGGATATTAAGGGGGCAAAAATTAGAAAGAAATAGAGAGAGAGAGAGAGAAACAGTGAAAGATAGACAAAGAAAGAAACAGAGAGAGAGAGAGAGAGAAAGAGAGTGAAAAATAGAAAAAGAGATAAGTATTTTAAGGGGGCAAAAATTAGAAAGAAATAGAGAGAGAGGGAGAGAGAGAGAGAAATTGAAAGATACACAAAGAAATAAACAGAGAGAGAGAAAGAGAGTGAAAGATAGAAAAAGAGATAAGGATTTTAGAAGGGAAATTAGTAATAAATAGAGAGAGAGAGAGAGAGAGAGAGCGAAAGATAAATTAAGTGATAAAGATTTTAAAGGGGGGTGCAAAAATTAGAACGAAATAGAGAGAGAAAAATCAGGTGAAAGATAGAAAAAGACATAAGGATTTTAAGCCCCTAAAAAATAAGAAAGAAACTGAGAGAGAGAAAGAGAGTGAAATATAGAAAACGAGATAAGAATTTTAAGAGGGGGGGTCAAAAATTAGAAAGAAATAAAGAGAGAGAAAGAGGGTGAAAGATATTAAAAGAGAAACGAATTTTATGGGGAGGGCAAAAATTAGAATAGAGAGAGAGAATGCTAGTGAAAGATAGAAAAAGACATAAGGATTTTAAGGGGGTGCAATAATTAGAAAGAAATAGAGAGAGAGAAAGATAGAAAAAGACATAAGGATTTTAAGGGGGTGCAATAATTAGAAAGAAATAGAGAGAGAGAAAGATAGAAAAAGACATAAGGATTTTAAGGGGGTGCAATAATTAGAAAGAAATAGAGAGAGAGAAAGATAGAAAAAGACATAAGGATTTTAAGGGGGTGCAATAATTAGAAAGAAATAGAGAGAGAGAAAGATAGAAAAAGGGATAAGGATTTTAAAGGGGGGCAAAAATTAGAAAGAAATATAGAGAGAGAAAGAGGGTGAAAGATATTAAAAGAGATACGAATTTTATGGGGAGGGCAAAAATTAGAATAGAGAGAGAGAATGCTAGTGAAAGATAGAAAAAGACATAAGGATTTTAAGGGGGTGCAATAATTAGAAAGAAATAGAGAGAGAGAAAGATAGAAAAAGACATAAGGATTTTAAGGGGGTGCAATAATTAGAAAGAAATAGAGAGAGAGAAAGATAGAAAAAGACATAAGGATTTTAAGGGGAGGGCAAAAATTAGAAAGAAATAAAGAAAGAGAAAAAGAGTGAAAGGCAAGTAAGGACTTTAAGGAAAAGCAAATGTTTTGTTTTTATTTGAATTCTTTTCAATTTGTTTGTACGTTTTTAGTTTTTAATTTATTATTATTATTATTTTTATTTTTATTTTCTTTTATATCTGGCGTTTACACATTTCTTTCCGGGTCCCGCCCAGGGACCTAAGGTTAGAAATGGCATCATGACCCTTTCCACTGCAAAAAAAAATATTCATAGATAAAGCCCTTAACTTGTGGGCTGTACTTGTCAGAATAATTTTTTGTATCTCTTTCAGGCATGGACTTCCAGGGATCCCTTCACTTAGTCTACTGGAATCTTTTCCAACCAATCCTAAGGCTCCAACTACAACAGGGATTGTTGATGTTCCCATGTGCCACATTTTTGAGATTTCTATTTCAAGGTCCTTGTATTTTGACAGTTTTTCGAATATCTTCAAAGATACATTGCAGTCTGCAGGGACTGCCATATCAATAAGGTAGCATTTATTTTGTTTGTGGTCTTTAATAACAATGTCTGGGCGGTTGGCTTTGATTGTTCTGTCAGTGTGTATTGTGTAGTCCCATAGAAT
Source organism: Acanthosepion esculentum (assembly GCA_964036315.1). Taxonomy (NCBI): domain Eukaryota; kingdom Metazoa; phylum Mollusca; class Cephalopoda; order Sepiida; family Sepiidae; genus Acanthosepion; species Acanthosepion esculentum. The sequence goes on from OZ038516.1 coordinate 61,209,492, forward strand.
TGTAACAGGTCCTATCTCCCTAACCGGGCCTGGGTGGTGTTCGTACCAGTTTCTTTCAGTTTCAGTTTATTATTATTATTATTATTATTATTAAATTTTATTCTTATTTCTTATTTTATTTTCTTCGTCTCACCACAATTTCAAATTAAAATAAAAACGCACCCAAGCGATAAACAAATGACCATCATCATCCACCTTTAAAGAAGAATTCTTCCATCGGCGTTTTATAAAAGTTATATTCTTCCTTGCTTGATATTTTTTCTTTTCTTATATTTCTTTCTTTATTGTATTTTGTTGCATTCACTCTCTCACTAACAACCTAGGGCAGTGGTTCCCAATCTTTTTTTTTTCTGGCCCGAATTTTCGGAAAGAATATGTTGCTCGCACCTCACCAAATTTTATGTGAAAAAAAAATGTACTTACATTTCAAAAAAAAAAAAAGAGTAATATTGCGTTAACTTTTTTTAAAATTTTTTTATTTTTTTTTAAGCGTTTCACCCCAACCAAGGCGGGAAGCCACTAGCACGCAAGGAGTTACAGAGAGTTGGAGCGAGAGAAAATAGGAGTGATAGAGGAAAGGATGAAGAGAAGGATAGGGGGGATAGATCAGGGCATCTGGAGGCGATTTTATTAAATAAATATAAAATATATAAAAGAAAAGATAAATATAAAAAATAAAATTATAATAAAAAATTAAAATAAAATAATAATAATAATAAATATTGATTAAAAGTAAGATAATAATTTAATATTAATATTAATAATAGTAATATAATAGTAAAAATAATATAAAATATAAATATAAAATAATAATAATAATAATAATAACAATAATAATAATAATTGATTGAAGGGATCCCTGGAAGTCCATGCCTCAAAGAGATACAAAAAATTGTTCTGACAAGTACAGCCCACACTTTACGAAGGGCTTTATCTATGTAATTTTTTTTTTTTTCAGTGGAAAGTGTCATGATGCCATTTCTAACCTTAGGTCCCTGGGCGGGACCCGGAAAGAAATGTGTAAACGCCAGATATCAAAGGGAATAATAATAATAATAATAATAATAATAATAATAATAATAATAATAACAATAATAATAATAATAATAATAATAATAATAATAATAATAATAACAATAATAATAATAATCGTGTTAAATTACAATTCCTAATTTTGGTCATTTTAAAATAGGACGAACTATAGAAGTTTGGGCGAATGAACTTGTCATTTACAGAATCTAATTTTGGATATGAGATGTAATTTGAATAATAATAATAATAATAATAATAATAATAATAATAATAATAATAATAATAATAATAATAATATAAGGCTTTAGGATTGTTGATAGTATATTCTGTATATAAGCAAATGACAATATTGAATCTAACCAGAAATAGTATAATAATAATAACAGCAACAACAATAATAATATAATAATAATAATAATAATAATAATAATAATAATAATAATAATAATAATAATCGTGATGAAATACAATTCCTAACTTTGGTGATTTTAAAAAAGGTCGCACTATAGATGTTTGGGCGAATGAACTTGTTGTCATTTACGGAATGTAATTTGGATATGAGATGAAAATTGCCTCTAGATACGATTCCAAAGAACTTTGGTCATAAAAGTGAAAAAGGCACTTACTTGCACAATTCATGTTTCGAGGCGTATTTCAGTTTTGTGAAGATGTTTACTGATTTGTTGATAAACTTGTTGAAGCAACTCTCGGTGTCGGCACTTGCCCGCAGGAAACAGGAATGGTACAGGGCATACCCTGGGGGGTGGAAACAAGAAAATAGAATAAAATAAAAACAGAGAATATGAGTTAAGTTTTTTTGTTTGTTTTTAAAAAAAAAAGAAAAAAATAGATTCTTTACCTTTATCTATTTCAAACTTTTTTAGAGGGAGGCGGACACATGCAAATATTGGAGAGTTACAAAAGTTAGCACACCCAGTGGCATAGATGAGGATATTTGCCGGAATAACGCTTACGATGATTACGCTCAAAAAGCTCAAATATAGAAGAAGGCCAGAGAATTCGTCGGTCGATATACAGTGATAAGAAGAGCAAGGATATGGGTGACTAGAAGGAATAACTTGGACAATAATGACAATGATTAATATATAATGCTCAAATAGAAACGAAGGTTAAAGAAAATGTAGACTGATTAGAAAAGCCAAACATTTCGGTTGGTACACCGTATAGGCGGGCTACTAACCAAAATAACTCGTAAAATCCTGGCAATTACTTTTAAAAGAATAGAATATTTTTAGGTAAAAATTGCTATGTAAACGCAGAAAAGTACCTTGCATAAAAAATAAGTCACTATCAACAGTCCCATGACTAGGTGTGGTTGTTGGGCCGCTGTAGCGTGTCTTGGGCAAATCACACCTGGTAGTGACCATCGATTTCCAGGTCATTAATAACAAAAGAAAATTTATAACTTTTATGAAAGATATTTCCACATAAGAGAAGGAGATGGAGTAAACTCCTCCTCCTTCAAGTGTTAGCTTATTGCTTTATTTAGTATTGAATCAGTCTTTTATTGTTTTGTTTAGTATTGAATCAGTCTTTTATTGTTTTGTTTAGTATTGACTAAGTCTTTTATTGTTTTGTTTAGTATTGACTAAGTCTTTTATTGTTTTGTTTAGTATTGAATCAGTCTTTTATTGTTTTGTTTAGTATTGACTAAGTCTTTTATTGTTTTGTTTAGTATTGACTAAGTCTTTTATTGTTTTGTTTAGTATTGAATCAGTCTTTTATTGTTTTGTTTAGTATTGACTAAGTCTTTTATTGTTTTGTTTAGTATTGAATCAGTCTTTTATTGTTTTGTTTAGTATTGACTAAGTCTTTTATTGTTTTGTTTAGTATTGAATCAGTCTTTTATTGTTTTGTTTAGTATTGACTAAGTCTTTTATTGTTTTGTTTAGTATTGAATCAGTCTTTTATTGTTTTGTTTAGTATTGACTAAGTCTTTTATTGTTTTGTTTAGTATTGAATCAGTCTTTTATTGTTTTGTTTAGTATTGACTAAGTCTTTTATTGTTTTGTTTAGTATTGAATCAGTCTTTTATTGTTTTGTTTAGTATTGACTAAGTCTTTTATTGTTTTGTTTAGTATTGAATCAGTCTTTTATTGTTTTGTTTAGTATTGACTAAGCCTTTTATTGTTTTGTTTAGTATTGAATCAGTCTTTTATTGTTTTGTTTATTATTGACTAAGTCTTTTATTGCTTTATTTAGTATTGAATCAGTCTTTTATTGTTTTGTTTATTATTGACTAAGTCTTTTATTGTTTTGTTTAGTATTCACTAAGTCTTTTATTGTTTTGTTTAGTATTGAATAAGTATTTTATTGCTTTGGATGTAGTCGCTACGACTTTTATGTAGAGGTTAGATAGATTCATTTCGATTGTAGATGTTGTAGAATTATTCGACGGGATAATATACTTTCTTGATTCAAATGGTTCCTCAAGAGGGGCTTTTTTGTTCTGGGATATTTTATGGGACTTGTGTTTCGCATTGAATATTAAATAATTAGGGTACTGAAGAAGTTTAAAAGTGTTTTCAATGTATTTCTCCTCTTCGTGTAAATAATCCGAGTTGCATATTCGTAGTTCGTAGGATTCTTAGGTAGAATCCGATGAATTGTAGCGAACAAAACAAGATCGAGATTTAAAATTCAAATGCTAAGCACTGACTCATTGAAACCAAAACAAAACTCGTGAAGTTTCACACCTCGATGCGAAATGTTTTTCGGCCAATAGAAAACTAGGAAATATTTAAAAACAAAATTCAAATAATCTTCAATTCTCAGAAACAAATTCTTTTACGGAACATTTCGCGAGCCGACGCGAAGTTTGTTCGTCTTCGAATGGAAAGGCCCGAATCATATCTGGGAGTGAATTCCCAAATGACCTTTTCAAGCTCCACAAACAAAATAAAAGACGGGCAAGTTCGCCTGTCACCAGAGAGAAGGAGACGAGCGTATTAACACGTCCCTTGACAATTGTTATTATTATCTCTACCTTTCTCCCTCAACTCTTTTATACTTGATAAACGAACGGAACATTTTAAGACTGAGCGATTACTTCAAAGACATTCCTACCCTACGATAACGCTCATAGATACATACATCCACACATACGTTCCTGCCTACGTACACGTAAACTCATTCTTGCAAGGACTACTACGAATATTTAGACGACCTTATATCAACCAAAATACATTAATTTTATTTGTAGAGACCTTCATTGGTTCATATGTATATAAATTTGTTGTTTCTCTTTACAATTTGATTTTCTTGTTTTATACCCTCCTCTTATGGTGGGCTATCTAACTAACAAGGCCAAATCAAACTAATCGGTTCCAACACTCGTACACTTCACTATAGCTGATAACCCACTATGGATTAGGTCGGATTTTATTTTTCTATTATGATGAGTATGGAAATGTATTAGGTTATTTTAGTTGGTTGATTTGCGGTGGACACGGAGTTTTAACACACACACGCGCGTGCGCGCGCACACACACACACACACAGAGGGTGCGATGGCTAAATTGTCGTCTTAATGATGCAAAAATAAAAAATGAAAAATAACTCTGACATCTCATCTTAACAGATATATTTACCAGAATATACACAAAAATATCTTCAAATACTAAAGAGTAAATTTATTCAATGAAATCGCTATTGGCGTCAAACACGGCCTCTTTATGACTTCAGATCATATTGAATAATTTGGAAAATGATCCTGGAATAATAATAATAATAATAATAATAATAATAATAATAATATAATATAATATAATATATATATATATATATATATATATATATATATATATATATATATATAGTTGAACTTTATTTCAATCCTTTGTGAGCTTCTGATCGTTAGCTATTATTAATTAATGATGACGATGTCATTTTCGTTAATGATCGATTCTTCTGTTTAGCTTGGAGAGTAATTATACATCCTTGTTGAATCCAGTAGTGATATACAAACCTCAATAAGATTGTTTTAATCATTTATAAGATACAATGGTTCAAAGCTTAATCTAATAAATGGACAATTTTCTTGTTATACTCGGTATATATATATATGTATATATATATATATATATATATACATATATATATATATATATATATATATATATATATATATATATATATATATGTATTTATGTATGTATGTATATGGAATTTATATCTATCCTTCATGATCTTCCCATCCTTAGCTATTATTAATTAATGATGAACATGTCATTTTCGTTTATGATCAATTTCATCACGATTCTTTTTTTAAGATTGGGGAGTAATTCTACATTGTTATTCCTCAAAGTAGAATAGTGTTATAAAAACGTCGGAGAATTCCAGTAAGATATCTTTAATCGTTTCTTAGATACAACGGTTCAGATCTTAATATAACATTTGGAAATGTTACAGCATTTGGACAATTTTGCGGTTACAAACGGTATATTCAAAAAGTTCAACAAACGTGTATTTAAAATATTGTAATTCGTCCCAATCGAGGTTCAAAAGTTGAAATAAATTTAAAAGTTGAAAAAAAAAATATATATATATATATATATATGAATTTTATATCTATCCTTCATGAGCTTCCGATCTTTAGCTATTATTAATTAATGATGACGATGTCATTTTCGTTTATTATCGATTTCATCACGATACTTCTGTTAAGCTTGGAGAGAAATTATACACTCTTATTGCTCAAAGTAGACTCCAATAGTGTTATAAAAACCTTGACGAATTCCACTAAGATATCTTTAATCGTTTCTAAGATACAACGGTTCAAACCTTAATCTAACAAATGGACAATCTTGCTGTTATACTCGGTATTTTATTATTATTACATATATATATATATATATATATATATATATATATGGAAAATAAGAAAGGTTTGTTTTTGTTTTTTATTGTATTTTTTTTCAGTTTTCGTATTACATACTGTATATCAGGATCAAAATTATGAATAAGCTGTCCGAATGTCAGGTTTGTTCTCTCGTTTTTGTACAAGTACTTGTACAAGGCCCGATGGAGTAATGGATAGCGGCTCGGATGGAGGAAACGGAGAGTCCAGTTCGAATTCCAGTCGAATCCATTACTTACTTGCTAATACCCTTGCGAAAGGTATGAATCTATTCTCCTTTCCCCAGCTATGGGTAAATAGCAGGACAGACAGTATTCCATAGCCTTGGATGTTAACCTACGATGGGAAAAATCTGCTTTCGATACATGACTGACGAGGTATATTTTTTTATGTATCGAAAGATACATGATCACCTAAGCTTACTTTCACGGTAATTGCTCCGATGAGCTGCTTTCGCTGGTTCCCAGGCCTCATGAATTTAAGAGTCCTACGAGGCTGGCATCCCGTTCCCATCCCTTCACCGTTGAAACTGTTAGATGTAGACGTCTCTTCTACTCCAATAGCTTCATGTCTCGCAACTCTCGCCTGTGGAACTCCCTTCCTTATTCCTGTTTCCCTGACAAATACAATCTCCAACTATTTAAGTGTAACGTCAATTGACATCTCCAGTTGCCTTGATCTATCCACTTCCCTTCTCCACATCCTTTCACCTTTCATTCCTATCTGCTATCACTCCAAATCTTCTGTAATCCCCTTGCCTTGATCGATCCACTATCTTTCTCCACATCCTCTCCTTTACCACTCCTATCTGCTCTTCCTCCAAACCTTCTGTAACCCCTTGCGTGCTAGTGGCTTCCAGCCTTGCTTGGGGTGAAAAGCTTAAAAAAAAATAAATAAATAAAAAATAAAAATCACGCATGATACATAACTGACTGATTTTCAAATGCCTCAGTCATTATCAAAAACCATGTGTTGCCAGTCTTGTACCCAGGAATCTATTGGCTACAACCTGGTATTTTCTAGAGAGCTAATAGTTTGAATCTGTCAACAGTGATAACACGTGTAAATGTTAATGGACGCAAGATAGAATCAAATGTAATACATAAAATGTTAGATTTTTCATTTTTGACGCATAATAAATTGAAGATGAAATATTTTATTTTTCTATTATTCCATCAGCTTTGTGTAAAGTGGGTGGCCGCTTTTGAAGATACCACTTCACAGACTTTATCGCTGGTCATAAAATATGTTGAGACCGAGATAAAAAAAAACAAAAACAATCAGGCGTGGCTGACCAGATACGAAGAGAAAAGAGAGATCACCGCCCTCTGTGGGGTCAGGTTGAGATCATAGACAAAGAACACCAATGGAAAATTCGTAAACTTATGGAATCAGTACATAAGCTAGACCACAAAAATTTCCTGAGCCGACCAAGCATAGAAATGAATACAATATGGGAACCAGTAATAAGGAGTACCAGAGAAAAGCGATAATAAGAAAAAAATTGCAATATGAGCTCTGGTAAAAACGTGTTATGATAAAAGCAAAAATTGCAATATGAGCACTGATAAAAAAATTTTGCTGATGACATTAGGTTTATAATACACAGAAATTCATGGACAGATGTTCTCAAGGACACATGGCACAGTGGATAAAGGCGTTAGTTAGATCCAGTGACAGGACCCAAAGAGTGTGAGTTCAATACCTGATTAAGGCAGTGGAGTAGTTGGAGAGGGGAATTAACAGGAGATAACTGATAACTGACGGCCATTAGACATTCTTCCCCAGCGAGTGAACCACACTTAACCTATATATTACACACAAACACACACGCATATATATTATTTGTTAAGTCATCTAGAATGCAAGTAGATGTTGATTTGAGACACTGTGATTGAGGTATGTTCATAAAACTAGGTACAGTATTTACATTATTCTGACTATTGTCCTCATCTTTGTCGCCATATTGTACGCTCCGGCCATCTTCAGGTGGTTGGAATGTAGAACTGAACCCTTTATTTCGATCGCTATAAAGTGGGTTTTTTAAGATACCACTTCACAGACTTTATCGCTGGTCATAAAATATGTTGAGACCGAGATAAAAAAAAAAATCAGGCGCGGCTGGCCATATATGAAGAGAAATAATATATGAAGAGAAATAATATCTACCCACGTGGACTAAGTTTGGGCTTTGGGTCGAGATTCCAACAAATATCACCTGAAGAAGGCCTGGAGCGTACAACTGCCGAAACAGTGTCAATAGTGTAAATAGTTACCATACCTCATCTCAGAAAAATAGACAATCCTGAAGAAGGCCGGAATGTATAACAACCGAAACGTCGGGAATATGACAATAAAGATGAAGACAAACGTCTGAACAATGTCAATAGTGTAAATCGTCATAATACCTCATCTCAGAAACAGAAACAGATCCTGAAGAAGGTCGCAGCGTATAACGGCCAAAATGTCGTTAATATGGCAATAGATTTGAGGACAAAAATCCGAATAATGCCAATAGTGTAAATAGTTATAATACCTCCTCAGATATAGAAACAGATCCAGAATAGGCTGGAGCGTATAACGGCCGAAACCTTGAGAATATAGCAGTAAAGATGAGGGCAAAATTTCGGACAACGTCACTAGTGTAAATAGTTACAATACCTGATCTCGGAAATAAAGACAGCTCCCTTCACGTTCAGTAAAATGCGAAACGCGATCAACAACACTGCTCCATAGTGAAGTGCCACTCAGGACGGATATAATCCCGACGTTACTAACGCCTATTATTCTAGTTATATTAAACTGGCTGATTGTTGTCAAGTCATAGATTTTTGGAACATCAGTGACAGTAAAATAAATTGCTTGAACTTTGACATAGTCCAAAGTTGCTAGATATTTTCTGATTACAACGAAGATAAATTTTACAAGAATATAACTTTATTCTTCCCGACAGTAAACGATTAATCATCATTTATATATATATATATATATATATATATATATATATATATATATATATTACAATATATATGTATATATATATATATATATATATATATATATATATATGTATATATATTACAATATATATGTATATATATATATATATATAGAGAGAGAGAGAGAGAGATAGAGAGAGCGAGAGAGAGAGATAATATCAGTGGTTAATATACACATAATATATATATATATATGTGTGTTTATTTAAAAATAAATACGCTTAAATTCACCATCATCCCTGCCGTGCGCCAACGGCTTAGTGGTAGAATCCCGACTGACGCCAATTCACTCGGGTTTCGATCCAAGCTAAAGGCAACGGAACGTCTAGCCACACTGTGACACAGAGTAACACTCTCTCTGTGGATGATTATATATATATATATATTTATTTATTATAATTTTATATAGACAAAACCATTTTACTCACAACAAAGATGCAACTTGGTTTCAGTGCATTTTAACTGCACATCTACGGGTGAGTGTCGGAAAATATATATACATACATACACTGGACTCTCTCGTCATTTTCGACGCATGAGAATACAGCAACTCACTTCTTCAACCAGAACAGCTAGACTACATACACTTTTTGGAAGATCTGAATACAGATATCTGGTCCACATAGTATGGCACACAAAGTCCGCAAATTTTTCTTCTCCTAGACCGGTTGCCACGCAAAGCTACATGACTCAGTGTGTCCCTTTTTTACTCAGAGTTAGTAAGAGAAAATATGTATTCATATCTTTCACAAGGGTATTTACATGCAAGTAAATTTAAGAAACTCGGCTGGAATTCGAAATCTATTCTCCGATTCCTCACACACACACACACACACACACACACACACACACATATATATATATAGTATGAAATGGACAATTATTTTAAGACAATTTTATGTTTATACATTCTTTTTATAGATACAATGATTTAAGTAAACTATATTAAACAGCATTTACCGGCTTGAATGTCAGAGAATTTTTCATAGAAAATATTCGTCCTCGGACAGGAATCGAACCTGTATCCTATACGGAACCATCACATAGCCTGACGTGCCTTTAACCGATTTGGATACGCAATGAGCAAATATGAATGTACGTGAGAGAATCATGGAAGATTGTAGTTTAAAGGCAGTAAAATCGACCTTGCAAATCGAACGCTCCTCTGTGGCCAAATTGGTTAAAGGCACGTCAGGCTAAATGACGGTTCATGATCAAACATAATAGACATTCGTTGTCTGTTATAATTCAGAATATATGTTTGTGTGTATATACATATATAAATATATATATATATGTGTGTGTGTGTGTGTGTGTGTGAGTGTGTATATATATATGTGTGTGTGTATAATATATATATATATATATATATATATATATATATATGAAGGAGAAGACATTAGAAGGAACTGGAAAACCAAACCTAAACACCTTCAGAGGACTACTATGGATTTTTTAACTCGAGGACATATATATATATATATATATATTTCTTAACTCGAGGATAAATTAATATATATATATATATATATATATATATATATATATATATATATATATATATATATATATATATGTGTGTGTGTGTGTGTGTGTGTGTGTGTGTGTGTGTGTATTTAGAACATTTCATTGAATACGACGGACAAGGTGCTTTTATCTAGTTTTTTATACAATTTCTAATGCGATCTAATATTTTTTTTTCTTTTCGGATGATAAATTGTATAAAAACTTTCTTTTTATCCGAGCGCTTTCGGCTATACCTTTAGCCATTTTCAAGAATTAAATTTAAAACCTCTAACCTTATAGTTAAAAATAATATATCACCTCCTAGAACAAAACTAAATAGAGCAAATATTATTTACAAATTTAAATGCCCATTAAGGAATTCCTGATCAATCAAAATTCGTAAATAATTATATAGGCCACACTACAACATGTTTGACACGCAGGCTCACTCTACACCTTTCTGACCATAGCTCAATTAGATCTCATTTAAATATTCATGGGGACCTACCGGACACTATTCGTAACATACTTGTTGACAACACTAATATAATAGCATCATCTACATGCAAAAAAGGCTAAAAATAATGGAAGACTTATTAATAAAAAAACAAAACAACACTTAATAATATTAACTTTGAACATGGACATAATATCTTGACCGTGTTTTGAAAAATGAAAACATTTTATAAAACATGCATACAACAAACTATTTCTTATATAACAGTTAAAATATTTAATCCTTGAAAATGGCTAAATATATAGCCGAAAGCGCTCGGATAAAAAGAACATCCGGACAGTTTTTATATAATTTATCATCCGAAAAGAAAAATAAATTATGAGATCGCATGAGAAATTGTATAAAAAACTAAATAAAAGCACCTTGTCTGTCGTATTCAATGAAATGTGCATATATATATATATATATATATATATATATATATATATATATATATATGTGTGTGTGTGTGTGTGTGTGTGTGTGTGTGTGTGTGTGTGTGTGTGTGTGTGTGTGTGTGTGTGTGTGTGTGTGTGTGTGTGTGTGTGTGTGTGTAAGTAAGAAGGAAACAGCCATCAAAACTGGGAAAAGCGATAGCAGCGACTGGACTTGAGAAACCTATTTTCCTGAAAAATTATTTTAATAGAATGATTTGATAAATGCAACCGACGGTAACACTCGCTTCCCTTTTAGTGAATGCCAAATATTTCCAGAGGGGGAAATGTTTAATATCACCATTACAAGTAAGCATAAAGAAACAAAAGAAAAATATCATTAAAATGCTATGAAATAAAAAAAAAACGATACGACACAGATATTTAAATGCTTTAAAAAAAAAGCCTACATGACACGCAATAACACAATATTTAAAAAACGATGAAACAGATATAGCCAAAAAAATATGACGATGTCTTATGAAATCTGAAAGTGCTCAGGCATTGGATAATTTATATTTAACTACTTACTGGAATCTCGGAAAGTGGGACGAATATTAAAAAAAAACATTTTTGTAAAATTATAAAAGTCAATAGAACAAGAATTGTCTCGTGAAGAGGCGATGATACAATTAAGCATAAAGAAACACGTGAAAAACATGATTAAAATGCTATGAAAGGTATGAACAAAATTATGTTTCTTCAATAAAAAAAAACGATACGAATACAGGAATTGCCACGTGAAAACGCGATACTCAAAAAATGCCGACTTGATACGCAAAGACGTGATATCTGAAAAACGACGAAACTGAAATAGCAAAAAAAAAAAATTAAAAAAAAGAATTTTGATGATGTCTTTGAAAGCGCTCAGATATCGGACAGTTTATATTTAAATATTTAATGGGACGAAAGATAAAAAAAAAATGTTTTTTTTTTATCCTTTACGAATAAGTTTCGTTGATTTTTAGCCAAACTTGTATTTCAACGATTATGTTTATGTGTGGCCTTTTGTCTGTCTTCGTAAATTAGAGTGTATTTCTGTCAGTGGATAATAAATTATCCAGTGATATTCGATCAACCGAAAGGTCACACCCACGTTGCCAAAAAATCTATGTAACGTATATTTCTAAAACGGACAGATATCGATCTGAGTGATTAAAGCAAAATTATTCTTGCCCTTTCAGTCATATCTGAACCGATGACATCGGTGAAGCGGCATTCCTGTGTGGCTGGAGGAGCCCTCAAATCTCCTCAGCACCAGGACGTCTACGCAGACATTTCCCGCCTGCCCAAGCTTTTCCCGCCTAAAACACGCGTTTCATCCGCCTTAACGAGGTAGCGGAAACGTCATCGGAAAGATCTTTTGATAGAGACAACGAGAATTTGATGCGCGGTCTTGTGTCATTCTGAGGAGAAAACGCGAGAAATGAATGGGGGGATGATAATCTTTTTTTTTTCTTTTTTTTATTATTCATTGCAGTCGATTTCTTACTCATCTTTCTGTCACGTGACCTTTGTATACGAAGAAAAGATTCTTAAATAGATAAAGTCCATGTCGGTGTTTTAGTTTCCCTCTGCTTGTGCAGTTAAAGTATTCGGTTGATGCATAACTATCAGGCTCCAAATAATACACAATGTTAGAGAAATCTTAAAAGTGTATTTCTAGATTAGTGATATACAGAGTGACTGAAAGGTAACTTTTTATGTGAGATGCATTCTTTCGTCTAACTATAATTTTGACAAGACGGGAGACTCCATCATACAAATTTATAGACCGCACTACAGCATGTTTGACACGCAGACTCACTCTACACCTTTCTGACCATAGCTCAATTAGATCGCATTTAAATATTCATGGAGACCTACCGGACACTATTCGTAACATACTTGTTGACAACATTAATATAATAGCATCATCCACATGCAAAAAAAGAGGCTAAAAATGATGGAAGCCTTATTAATAAAAAAAAAAACAACACTTAATAATATTAACTTTGAACATGGACATAATATCTTGACCATGTTTTGAAAAATGAAACATTTTATAAAACATACATACAACAAACTATTTCTTATTTTAACAGTTAAAATATAATCCTTGAATATAGCTAAATGTATAGCCGGAAGCGCACGGATAAAAATAACATTCGGGCAGTTTTTATATAATTTATCATCCGAAAAGAAGAAAATTATTAGATCGCATGAGAAATTGTATAAAAAACTAAATAAACGCACCTTTTGTGTCATATTCAAAGAAATGTGCACAGATATATACATATATATATATATATATATATATATATACACACACACACACACACACACACACACACATATATATATATATATATATATATATATATATATATATAGGACGGAAACCGCCATCAAAACTGGGAAAGGCGATAGCAGATACTGGACAAGAGAAACCTATTTTCCTGAAAAATTTAGGAAGGTAATAGGGATTTACATTTTAATCAACCTGTATACCGTTTAGCCGATATCTATGCAGTGCCGTACCAAAATCATGGGAAGCAGTATATAAAGGCAAATGTAGGTGGCGCCACCCAAAATTGATGTCATGGAAATCTCTAGCCATATATTTGTTCTCTGACATTTAGTGAATGGTGCCTAGTATCTGGCAAGGGCAGAAACTCGATCTACTGTTGATTCGTAAAGACGTCGAGATGTTGACTTATACTATCTTGATAGTTGTCCATAGCTCCTTAGAAAATATACATTCAGGATCTTGCATACGAAGAGGCTTCTTATAACATCATATAAATGCTCGGCTGAGCTCGGGTTGGACGAACATACACCCTTATGCAAAATTATTGAAACAACCGCATTAGCTTCCTTTATTTTACCATACGGACATTTCTACACCCCCTGGAGTGAAAGTGTTTAATCGATTTTTATTTTTTTCTTCAGATTCGATCAGTTGCAGTCGTGTGCTGTAATATGAATCTATTTTCGAGGTGTATGATGAAATTTGTTTGGGTTTGAAAAATATTGCATCATCCGTGATTGATATCAGATTTTCACCACGCCCAAACACTATTGTCTCGACAGTCGATTAGTTGTCCTACGGCCATTGTCTGCGATGGACCTTCCTCCAAGGAGGCGTACGAAATTTGTAACGCTGTACGAACACACTGGCAAGCCTTACAAGCGAATAGGTCAAAGTACTATAGATTATGGCAACTATAGATTAGCTTGAAAAGTTCCTTGATTTAAATCCAATAGAGAATCTGTGGCCAATCTGCAGGTAACGACTTCGTGGAATGGACATATGAAGTACTAACATGTGCACTGGGTCATTTTTCATTGAAAAAATACGAAAAAAGTAAATAATTGGGAAATTATTCGTTTTGTTTCAATTAATTTGCACAAGGGTGTACACATAAAAAATAAAAGTCAGTAATGCCATGTGCCGTGCGTGATACACATTTAGGCGATCATGTATCTTTCGATACATGATTGACGAGGCAGATTTTTTTCCAGCAGTAGGTTGCCATTTCTTTCTGTGGTAGACCAGTTGTCATCCAAGGCTATAGAACACTGTCTGTCCTGCTATTTACTCATAGCTAAGGGCGGGGAAGGGTTTCATACCTTTCCCAAGAGGATTAGCACGTAAATGAATGTAATGGATTTGACTGAAATTCGAACTCAGCTCTCCGATTCCTCAATCCGAGCCGCTATACCTGAAAACGACTACAAATTCGAGAAGAATTAACCATAAAAAACAATCTAACATCAATAAACTCTTGTCAAATTTGGGAACAAACATAGTAAATATATTACATTAATAGATTAAGAAAAGCAAACATACGAGACAAGGACGCATGGCACAGTGGATAAAGGCGTTGGTTAGATCCACTGACAGGACGCAAAAAGTGTGAGTTCAATACCCGGTTAAGGCAGTGGAGATCTTGGAGAGGTGAATTAACAGGAGATAACTGATAACTGATATCCATTAAAAACATGGCACGTGGAACTAGAACAGTCTCCAGTGAGCGAAATAAAGGTTTCAGTTCGACATTCCAACCACCTGAAGAAGGCTGAGCGTACAAAGGTCGAAAGGTTGTAGTAAATATGGCGACAAAGATGAGGACATTAGTCCGAATAATGGAAATAGTGTACATAATACCTCATCTCAGAAATATAGACAGATACTGAAAGGCCGAAACGTTGTGATAAATACGGCGACAAGGATGAGGACAATAGTCCGAATAATGTAAATAGTGTACATAATACTTCATCTCAGAAATATAGACAGATACTGAAGGGCCGAAATGTTGTATTAAATATGGCAACAAAGATGAGGACAATAGTCCGAATAATGTAAATAGTGTACCTCATCTCAGAAATATAGACAGATACTGAAAGGCCGAAACGTTGTGATAAATATGGCAACAAAGATGAGGACAATAGTCCGAATAATGTAAATAGTGTACATAATACTTCATCTCAGAAATATAGACAGATACTGAAAGGCCGAAACGTTGTGATAAATATGGCAACAAAGATGAGGACAATAGTCCGAATAATGTAAATAGTGTACATAATACCTCATCTCAGAAATATAGACAGATACGAGAGAAATGTTTCTGTGAAGACGCAAAGAATTTAACCCGGCATAAAATAAAATATGGAATCATACATAAAAGGAAAAAGAATGTAAAAAAAAGGAATAAAACAAATGGAATGAATGTTAATGTCTTAAGTAGAGAAAGGGAAATAACATTTGATTCATTCATTCATAGAAAAATACACAAAAGATAAAATTAATAGAAATTATACATTAAGCACATAGCAAATGTAAAAAAATAAAAAAAATAATTTTAAAACAATTCCCGTGGTAGCTGGTATGAAGAAGTGGCAATATGAGAAGAAGAGAAGAAAAGATATGAAGGGAAAGTAAATAAGAAAAAGATATGAAGGGAAAGAATATAAAAAGGATAGATTACAAAGAAACTAATAATCTCTATCTATAAAAGACAGGATGTGTGTGTGTGTGTGTGTGTGTGTGTGTGTGTGTGTGTGTGTGTGTGTGTGTGTGTGTGTGTGTGTAACGAATGCACGGCCGCAATTTTCAACAGATTTGCACCAAATTTTACATGCACATGCTCCAAGTTAGTCGAAACATCAAGACCGAGTTTGCATTTCCCAATTCCATCGATAGTGGAAATAATCGATTCTTTCATGCTTCTACGGCAGTTTTCATGTAGTTTGCGGCCATTTTCTACTAGCCAGAGTGAGAGCCTATAGCTGGCTGCCACGAATAGGCAGGAAGATTCTGTTGGCCAGCGTGAGAGCCAACAGCTGACTGACACGAATGTTAACTAGCATGATAGCATGCTAAACAAAAAATCGATAGCTGCATTCATCACAAGTGGGAAAAATTTAAATCTGCATGGCACTTTACTCCAATTGGCTCATTCGCTTGCTTAAACTCAACGTTCATTCTGATTCCGCAGAACTGGGTTGGGTGTGAAAAAATATTTGTTGTTAACATTCTTTTTTCATTCGGTTTTTCCAGTTACGAGTCCTTTTTTAAAGCTGATTGTTTTGTGTTCATTTTGTTTAGTTCTTTTTTCGTAACAGATTTAATGTTTAGTATAGAGCTTAGAAAAATTCGCAGTGTGAGATAGGCAAGAAGTAAGGCATGTAGCATCATCAGCACGGCAAAGGGCATTCCTTTAAAGGCAAGGAAGGGCAAAAATATTGTAAGTCAAGTGATAGCGATTGCTGTATGAGTCGTACGATTTTTTATTCAAGCCCGGGCAACGCCGGGCCATGCTGCTAGTCATACATAAACGGTTAATGAATGTGTGGAAAAATGAATGGGAGAGCGACAGAGAAAAAAATGTTAGAGAGAGAGAGAGAGAAATAAAATAAAAGCGTCATGTACTGAAGGAATGCACTGTTTTTCCGACTTTCTGCTACCTATGTACTCGGGATTCGGGAAATCGTCCAAAATATTGAAAAGAATGAGCTTTCCTTGGTCAAGCTTGAAATTTGTTGGGAAGCAGAAAACATTTTGGCGCCACACGATGTTGACCTCAGTCTCACCTTTATTAAATATCGTGAATCCCGTAACCCCACCAGTATCATAGGAGCACCACATTTAGTACAGCCACAGTAGAAGTGGTGTTTCTTGGGTAAGATAGCCTGACGGAGCACAACCTTCTCCAGGCCTTATTAAATATACTGTGTGATAAATAAATAGAACGTGTACTCAAATACATATATCTACTAATATATATATTTACATATATATATATATAAATAAATATATATATATATATATATATGATAAAATATAGTTATAACATATGCTATTCATG
This sequence comes from Acanthosepion esculentum, assembly GCA_964036315.1. Lineage (NCBI taxonomy): Eukaryota > Metazoa > Mollusca > Cephalopoda > Sepiida > Sepiidae > Acanthosepion > Acanthosepion esculentum. The sequence continues at coordinate 61,227,188 of OZ038516.1, forward strand.
ATAGATTAAAGAGTTCAATATTATATATATATATATATATATATATATATATATATATATATATATATAAAAGTGGACATGGAAGTCAGCACTTAGAGGCCTCTAAGTGCTGACTTCCATGTCCACTTTTATATTTACACACGCTCTATCTCTGATATTGAGCACTTTATCCCATAAATATAGCACACTTTAAGACTATATTTCTTTATATATATATATATATATATATATATATATATATATATAGTGGGCAATGAAATCAAAACCCAGCGGTGAGTCTTTTTCAAGATTATACGCAATCGGCAGGCTACACACACATACACAAATATATATATATATATATATATATATATATATATATATATATATATATATATATATATATAGGGTATGATGGCTAAATTGTCGCCATTTTATAATTTTAATTTCCCGCGTGCGCTTTTGTTTGTTTTTGATTTTGTCGACTGTACAATATAAGAGGATCAGTCGGACACCGTCTGTGAGAAAAAGAGCACCATGACGCAATTCACCCAGCCAGAAATTTGGAAACGACATGCTGCACTGCTTGGCATTCGCACCGGACGATCCAATACGAACATTTAAGAGGGTTTGGATGTCAATCTGGGGAGAGTGCAGAGGATTCGGAAAGAATTCGTTGAGTCTAATGGTGATTGGGAAGAGACAACAGCACGGAAAAGTCACTCCAATTGCTCTGATAAGAAAAGAACTCTCGAATTTGTTGGTGAGGGCCTCAGACGAATGCCTACATCTGAGGAGGATGTGCTGCCCCGAGTCAAGAGGGTGGCTGCTGCGTGACCCTATGTCTGGCCACAGCACTCTGAAATATGTCACACAAGCGGGAGAACCAGTCATGGCTGTCAGACACCTTTTGCGACCACATCATCTAAAATGTTCCAACAGTCGGATTTTCTATTATAGAAATAGTACTTAGATAAGCAAGATATGCATTTGTTTTGCAATGGGCATTCGTTACTATGGCAGTAATCACATTATGCCATCTGTACATCCAAGTTTACGGTACTTAGTATTCCCAAGCAGTCACCCATCTAGTTACTGACCAGGCTCGATGTTGCTTAACTTCGGTGATCAAACGAGAACCAGTATTTGTACATGCTATGGCAGCTATCACATTATACCATATGCATATCAAAGTTTACGGTACCTGGTATTTCCATGGGGTCACCCATCTAGTTACTGACTAGACTCGATGTTGCTTAACTTCGGTGATCAGACGAGAACCAGTATTTATACATGATATGGTAGTAATCACATTATACCATATGCATATCAAAGTTTACGGTACCTGGTATTCCTAAGCAGTCAGCCATCTAGTTACTGACCAGGCTCGACGTTGCTTAACTTCGGTGATCAGACGAGAGCCAGTATTTGTACATGATATGGTAGTAATCACATTATACCATCTGCACATACAAGTTTACGGTACCTGGTATTCCTAAGCAGTCACCCATTTAGTTACTGACCAAGCTCGGCGTTGCTTAACTTCGGTGATCAGACGAGAGCCAGTATTTATACATGATATGGTAGTAATCACATTATACCATCTGCACATACAAGTTTACGGTACTTAGTATTCCTAAGCAGTCACCCATCTAGTTACTGACCAGGCTCGACGTTGTTTAACTTCGGTGATCAGACGAGAACTAGTATTTGTACATCATATGGTAGTAATCACATTATACCATATGCATATCAAAGTTTACGGTACCTGGTATTCCTAAGCAGTCACCCATGTAGTTACTAACCAGGCTCGACGTTGCTTAAATTCGCTGATCCTATGGGAACCGATATTTCAACGTCATATGCCCGTGAGCCGTAAAAGAAAGGGAGAGAAAGGACGATTAAACCTGCTAATCGTGTATGTTACAGTGAACTGGTGCTAGGCAAATTTACCTCTTCTGGTAAAGGTTGCCTTTCACACCCGGGCATACATTATACGGTGATCTTTAATGGTCATTAAAGAAATCCGAGAAGATAACGAAATCCTCAAATACTGATATATTTAAAACTTCTCTATTCGAAGTTTAATTAAATTCTTCCATATTTTTGGCAACTTCACCGAACCCCTTTTTTTGCATAAAGTATGTATAAATCTTTAGATAACCTGACGATGCTTGGTCTCGGGGTTTAAATATGTCGAATATCGTTTTTTTATGCTGGCCATCTTCGCAAACTCGGTGGGTACGATGTCCCGCAGCGTATATTTGGTTTAATCCAATCATTCTTATCAAATCGAGTAATGAAGATAGTTTTGAACGGCCAAGCTTCCAGATCATTTCATACTAAAGAGAGGGTCTCTCAAGGTTATATCCTTGGACATATGCTGTTTCTGATCTTCATCAATGATCTTCCCGTTATCATCAGTTCCCAAGTAGGTATTTGTAATTAAATAGGGGGAGGATAATATGCATTCTAAGTAGACCACCAATGGCAGTGGTTTACCTACTTGGCGCAGCTGACGAGTATTGTATTTTGTTGATATTATAAAGATTACCATTTCATTTCCAACCTCACTTATTCCTCATTCAGTAACCCTTCCTAGGTTAAAACAGATAGATAGATAGATAGATAGATAGATAGATAGATAGATAGATAGATAGATAGATAGATACGAACTAACTGAGATAGATAGATAGAAAATAGATTGATAGATAGATAGATAGATAGATAGATAGATAGATAGATACGAACAGACTGAGATAGATAGATAGATAGATAGATAGGTAGATAGATAGATAATGAACCAGCTGAGATAGATAGATAGTGTTGTATACCGTACATATGAACACTAATGGTATCTCCCAATTCTCATAAATACGTTGGACACTATTGTAAATTAGGGTAATATGGCGTCTTATTAGTCCACCAATAGCAGTGGTTTACCTACTTAACGCCGCTTGCGAGTATTGTAGTTTGTTGATGTTATAAAGATTACCATTTCATTTCCAACCTCCGTATGGAGTATTGCTGCCATATATGGTTTGGGGCCCCTGCTGTTTGCCTCAGGGTTCTTGATAAGATCCAGAGACGGATATGCAATGTGATTGGCCCTGATCTGTCATCTCGTCTGCAGTCGCTCTCTCACAGACGTGATGTTGCCCCGCTCTGCCTTTTTAACAAATACTTTCACGGTAATTGCTCCGAGGAGTTGTTTTCGCTTGTCCCCAGGCCTCGTGAATTTAAACGTCCCACGAGGCTGGCATCCCGCTCCCACCCCTACACCGTTGAAACTGTTAGATGTAGACGTCTCTTCTACTCCAATAGCTTCATGTCCCGCACATCTCGCCTATGGAACTCCCTTCCCTATTACAGTTTCCCTGACAAATACAATCTCCAACGGTTTAACTGTAGCGTCAATCGTCATCTCCAGTTGCCTTGATCTATCCACTTCCCTTCTCCACATCCTTTCATCTTTGATTCCTATCTGCTCTCGCTCCAAATCTTCTGTAACCCTCCTTGCCTTGATCGACCCTCCGTCTTTCTCTTTCTCCACATCCTCTCCTTTACCACTCCTATCTGCTCTTCCTCCATCCCTTCTGTAACCCCATGCGTGATAGTGGCCCCCAGCCTTGCTTGGGGTGAAACGCTTAAAAAAAAAAAAATTCCTAATTCAGTAACCCTTTCTAGGTTACAACAAATATGTAAAAAGAAAGAAAGAAAGAAAGAAAGAAGGGGCATAGAGACGAAGAAAGAAAGAAAGAACAGATTTGGAAGAGACATCAATATTGTTATATACCGTACCTATGAACACTAATGGGTATGTCCGAATCCTCATAAATACGTTGGACACTATTGTAAATGGGGGTAATATGGTGTCTTATTAGTCCACCAATAGCAGTTGTTTACCTACTTCACGCCGCTGGCGAGTATTGTATTTTATTGATGTTATAAAGATTACCATTTCATTTCCAACTTCCGTTTTGGTTATTCCTAATTCAGTGACTTTTTTCTAGGTTACAACAGTATTTGTGCAGATGACACTACCATTTGCTACTGTTTCAGTAGGTAAGCCGACAGATCTACGTAAATCAACACCTCTTGAAAAGTACCTCTCATCAGGGGTTAAATGGGGCAAAAAATATCTGGTAAATTTTAACGCCTCCAAAGCAAAACTGTTTTCGTTTAATCAGCACAGAGAAACTTTTTTCTATCCGCTATCAGGGTAGCTGATGTTGGACTCCAGAAGAGTAACACTCTACGCCTTCTTGGCCTTACGTTTTACATTGAATGAATTGCATTTCTTATATTGAGTCAGTTGGCGACAGATGCTGCGAGGAAGGTTTGATTACTGTGCCGTGCCAAAAAACTCATCTCGTCAGAATCCATCTTGCGCATTTAGAAATCTACATTTTTGTCTTTGGTTTTGGGGGTTTTTTTTGGCACGCAAGGGGTTACAGAGAGTTGGAGGGATAGCAAAAAAAGAGGAGTGATAGTGGAAAGGATGAAGAGAAGGATAGGGGATAGATCAAGGCATCTGGAGACGTCGATTGACATTACATTTGAATAGTTGGAGATTATAGCTATCAGGGAAGCAGGAAAAGTGGAGGAAGTTTCACAATTCATTCGTGTATTGAATACTGTTGATAAATCAGGTCTGGTCTTGTTGCTGTACCGTCCTTGGTATGACGATAAACTACATCCGCGTCCTGGGTAAGACGATAAACTACGTCCAACAGCAAGGCCTCTGATCAGGAGGTTTTGAGAAGCGTAGAACCACCTCTTAATTGCTAGTGTTCTCAGCTCCACCCGGACCCAGAGTGGTAGCACCTTTTTGGTACCCAACTATCGGCAAATAGTTAACACCGAAAGTGGAATCAAAAAACTATGAAAGTGTAAAAATAGGTTTTAATACCAGCAATGATATTTTGAAGAAAAGCATTCTTACCAGCTAGGCATTTTTGAAGGAAAAATCAATAAATTTTTGGAAACAAATAACCCATTGAGGTTGATATGCCGTAAAGCAAAACAAAACAAACCAAAAATCTTGTCGGCATTAAATAACCAATTGAGGTTGATATGCCGTAAAGCAAAACAAAACAAACCAAAAATCTTGTCGGCATTAAATAACCCATTGAGGTTGATATGCCGTAAAGCAAAACAAACCAAAAATCTTGTCGGCATTAAATAACCCATTGAGGTTGATATGCCGTAAAGCAAAACAAAACAAACCAAAAATCTTCTCGGCATTAAATAACCCATTGAGGTTGATATGCCGTAAAGCAAAACAAACCAAAAATCTTGTTGGCATTAAATAACCCATTGAGGTTGATATGCCGTAAAGCAAAACAAATCAAACCAAAAATCTTGTCGGCATTAAATAACCCATTGAGGTTGATATGCCGTAAAGCAAAACAAACCAAAAATCTTGTCGGCATTAAATAACCAAATGAGGTTGATATGCCGTAAAGCAAAACAAAACAAACCAAAAATCTTGTCGGCATTAAATAACCCATTGAGGTTGATATGCCGTAAAGCAAAACAAAACAACCCAAAAATCTTGTCTTCATTAAATAACCCATTCAGGATGATATGCCGTAATGCAAAACAAACCAAAAATCTTGTCGGCATTAAATAACCCATTGAGGTTGATATGCCGTAAAGCAAAACAAAACAACCCAAAAATCTTGTCTTCATTAAATAACCCATTCAGGATGATATGCCGTAATGCAAAACAAAACAAAAATCTTGTCGGCATTAAATAACCCATTGAGGTTGATATGCCGTAAAGCAAAACAAAACAAACCAAAAATCTTGTCGGCATTAAATAACCCATTGAGGTTGATATGCCGTAAAGCAAAACAAAACAACCCAAAAATCTTGTCTTCATTAAATAACCCATTCAGGATGATATGCCGTAATGCAAAACAAAACAAAAATCTTGTCGGCATTAAATAACCCATTGAGGTTGATATGCCGTAAAGCAAAACAAAACAAACCAAAAATCTTGTCGGCATTAAATAACCCATTGAGGTTGATATGCCGTAAAGCAAAACAAAACAACCCAAAAATCTTGTCGGCATTAAATAAGCCATTCAGGTTGATATGCCGTAAAGCAAAACAAAACAAACCAAAAATCTTGTCGGCATTAAATAACCCATTGAGGTTGATATGCCGTATAGCAAAACTAAACGAACCAAAAATATTTTCGGCTTTAAATAACCCATTGAGATTGATATGCCGTAAAGAAAAACAAAACAAACAAAAATCTTGTTGGCATTAAATAACCCAGTGAGGTTGATATGCCGTAAAGCAAAACTAAACAAACCAAAAATCTTGTCGGCATCAAATAAACCATTGAGGTTGATATGCCGTAAAGCAAAGCTAAACAAACCAAAAATCTTGTCGGCATCAAATAACCCATTGAGTTTGATATGCCGTAAAACAAAACTAAACAAACCAAAAATCTTGTCGGCATCAAATAGACCATTGAGGTTCATATGCCGTAATGTAAAACAAAACAAACCAAAAATCTTGTCGGCATTAAATAACCCATTGTGGTTCATATGCCGTAAAGCAAAACTAAACAAACCAAAAATCTTGTGGGCATTAAATAACCCTTTGAGGTTGATATGCCGTAAAGCAAAACTAAACAAACCAAAAATCTTGACGGCATTAAATAACCCATTGATGTTGATATGCCGTAAAGCGAAACGAAACAAACCAAAAATCTTGTCGGCATTAAATAACCCATTGAGGTTGATATGCCGTAAAGCAAATCTAAACAAACCAAAAATCTTGTCGGCATTAAATAACCCATTCAGGTTGATATGCCGTAAAGCAAAACAAAACAAACCAAAAATATTGTCGGCATTAAATAACCCATTGAGGTTGATATGACGTAATACAAAACAAAACAAACCAAAAATCTTGTTGGCATTAAATAACCCATTGAGGTTGATATGCCGTAAAGCAAAACTAAACAAACCAAAAATTTGTCGGCATTTAATTACGCATTGAGGTTGATATGCCGTAAAGCAAAACTAAACGAACCAAAAATCTTGTCCGCTTTAAATAACCCATTGAGGTTGATATGCCGTAAAGCAAAACAAACAAACCAAAAATATTGTCGGCATTAAATAACCCATTGAGGTTGATATGCCTCAAAGCAAAACTAAACCAACCAAAAATATTGTCCGCTTTAAATAACCCATTGAGGTTGATATGCCGAAATGCAAAACAAAACAAACCAAAAATATTGTCGGCATTAAATAACCCATTGAGGTTGATATGCCGTAAAGCAAAACTAAACAAACCAAAAAGCTTGTCGGCATTTAATAACCCATTGAGGTTGATATGCCGTAATGCAAAACAAAACATACCAAAAATCTTGTCGGCATTAAATAACCCATTGAGATTTATAGGCCGTAAAACAAAACAAGACAAACCAAAACATTACAAATATAGATTCTATTCATAGTAAAAAGGTAATCTATTGTAAAAGTCTCGTCGGCATTAAATAACCCATTGAGGTTGATATGCCGTAAAGCAAACCAACCAAAAATATTGTCGGCATTAAATCACCCATTCAGTTTGATATGCCATAAAGCAAAACAAAACAAACCAAAAATCTTGTCGGCATTAAATAACCCATTGAGGTTATATCAACCTCAATGGGTTATTTAATGCCGACAAGATTGCCGTAAAGCAAAACAAACCAAAAATATTGTCGGCATTAAATAACCGATTCAGGTTGATATGCCGTAAAGCAAAACAAAACAAACCAAAAATATTGTCGGCATTAAATCACCCATTCAGTTTGATATGCCATAAAGCAAAACAAAACAAACCAAAAATCTTGTCGGCATTAAATAACCCATTGAGGTTGATATGCCGTAAAGCAAAACAAACCAAAAATATTGTCGGCATTAAATAACCGATTCAGGTTGATATGCCGTAAAGCAAAACAAAACAAACCAAAAATCTTGTCGGTATTAAATAACCCATTGAGGTTGATATGCCGTAAAGCAAAACAAAACAGACCAAAAATCTTGTCGGCATTAAATAACCCATTGAGGTTGATATGCCTTAAAGGAAAACAATACAAACCAAAAATCTTGTCGGCATTAAATCACCCATTCAGTTTGATATGCCATAAAGCAAAACAAAACAAACCAAAGATGTTGTCGGCATTAAATAACCCATTGAGGTTGATATGCCGCAAAGCAAAACAAACCAAAAATCTTGTCGGCATTAAATAACCGATTCAGGTTGATATGCCGTAAAGCAAAACAAAACAAACCAAAAATCTTGTCGGCATTAAATAACCCATTGAGGTTGATATGCCGTAAAAGAAAACAAACCAAACCTGCTGCTGTATATCTCGCAATTCTTGACAAAATACAAAGAAGGGTCTGCAATGTAATAGATCATGACCTGTCATCTTGGCTTCAGTCACTTTCACGCCGACGTAACATGGCTTCCCTTCCTCTATTTTACAAACATTTCCATCGCAACTGCTCTGTTGAGAATTTTTCCCTGGAGCCCGGACTACATGAATTTAAGCTTGCTACTGGATTGACATCTAGGTTTCACTGTCTTACTCTTGACCTAGTTTCGATGCAATTACCACGTCTAATCGAACTGTTTAATTTGTGGTACTTCCCACCTGTGGTACTCTTTTCATATTTCTTGCTTCCCTGATAACTACAATGTTTAAAAATTTAAATGCATCCTATGTCTTTACTGATCCCTGTTCCATTTTTATATTTTCCTCAATCCTCTCTATTCTCAGTCTTCTCATTCTCATTCTCTTTCACTTTCTCTCCCTATAGTTCTCCTGCGTCTTAGTGGCATTATCGCCTTGCTTGGGGTGAAACAAAAAAATAAAAGGTACCATCCACTACAAAAAAAAAGCGGGTTACCTACCTGACGAGCTTATATGAATGGATGGTTGGTGGAACGGGTAGTAGGCCGTATGGCAAAAAGATAAACATTTCAAAGATCTATAGGGAGGAAAGTTGTGGAGAGCCATGATCGTCCATGTCCTCAAAGGACACGACACATAGAAAAAAATATTTATCTTCGGACTTTCGTTATATTGTCACAAGTTCTGCACTAGATTATTGGCACTATTCCATGAATTATCCTCTCAAGGGGATTATTTTTTATTTTCCCATCAAATAATCTATCATCTTCATCTTTGATATTTTTTTTATTGTTCATTTTTAAAAAAATGAAAAACGAATGACCCCCGGCAAATCTCATGTTTTAGAAGAGAAAGAAACAGCTAACCTCACTACTTTTTTATATTCTTTTCTCGCTTAAAACAAGCTTAATCTCACGATCTCACTTTCCTCAGATCTCCTACATTCTCTGTACCCTTATCTAGAGCTGGCATGGGAGTGTATACGTAAGCCTTCTCTGTTTACAGGGGTCAAACGAACGCTTGTTCACAGTTTATCCTAAGAAACTAGGAACGAAATAATTTTAAAAATTATCACTAATGCAAGGATAAAAAATATCAATAACTGATTTTTATTACACAAAAATTACTTATCCTGAAATATATAATATAAAGTTATCCTGAAATATAGAATATAAAGTATGCGTTGTATACATGAATCCTTCGTTACTACTTTGTATACGCCTTACTTCCGGCGGAAACGGTGCCGGCCATTATGTGTCCGTCAGATATGTTATTCCCGAGCAACAAACCCTATAAGTCGTTAGAAGTTCAAGATATTTTGATGAACATAAAGAGGGTGATCAGTTTAGTACTTGAATATAAACAAAACTGAATCGCCACCTTAGGTACATCAAAAATATTTAAAGAAAAACTGGGCAGATTTGGAATACTTAAGGGGCCTGAACCCCTCTCTCTCTCTCTCTCTGGTACAATTCCGGATCACCTGCGTTCAAGACGGAACACTCGCCGGCCTCTTTCATTCATGCTAGGGGATAAATTCAAATCTTCCGTATCTAAATGGAGATTTTGAAATTCTGTTCTCGTTTACAGATGGCTTAACATCACGACGATCTATTTTTCCCTCCCACATCGAATATTAATTATGCTATCAAGTACAAGTTGACTTTCTAAAACAAATTTTTTTTTTATTTATTCATAAACCTGGACGTGAAGAGCCCCAGATTGTAGTTGTCAGAGAAGCACCCATTCGGGAGTCTGTTCCCAAAAGCAACACTTCCGGGGAAGTAGCTGCGCGTTACTTGGTCCTTATCAAATGGATACAAAAATAATTTAGATTGTTTGGCTCCGTGAAAATAGCACGAACTGGTGGAACTAAGAGAGATGACTCGTTCGAACATCTGCCATGGTAAAAAAATACAAAAAAAATACAAAGAAACTGGAAAAATTCGCGGAGAAATGAGTGAGAAATTGTTTTGTAATATTAATCATCTTATATGACAGGAAATGCTGAACAATTTCCACGTAGATGAAGAGAAAACGGGAGGCAACAGAAATCTTGTTCTACAGAAGGATGCTGAGAATACCATGAACGGAGAGAGTAAACAACGAAAAAATCTTTAAAAATGTGAAAACAAAAATAACATCATACTCGGATTCCGCTGAAATACGTTGGACACATAATAAAGAAAGTGGGCTTCGAGATTTTGACACTCACATGGCATATGGAAGGCAAAAAGGAAATTTGAAGGTAGAGGGTTACCTACATAACGAGCTTATATGAATGGGTGGATAGTGGAACGGAGAGTAGGCAGCATGGTAAGAAGATAAACGTTTCAAAGAACTATATGGAGGAAAGTTGTGGAGAGCCATGATCGTCCACGTCCTCAAAGGACACGGCATATCGAAGAAAATATTTATCTCCTGACTTTCATTAAAGTTTGTGCACTAGACTATTGTCGCAATTCCATGATTTATCCTCTTAAGGGGATTATTTTCATTATCCCATCAAATAATCTGACTAGCATCTTCATTATCTGTCTATATTTCTGAGATGAGGTATTATGTACACTATTTACATTATTCGGACTATTGTCCTCATCTTTGTCGCCATATTTATCACAACGTTTCGGCCTTTCAGTATCTGTCTATATTTCTGAGATGAGGTATTATGTACACTATTTACATTATTCGGACTATTGTCCTCATCTTTGTCGCCATATTTATTACAACGTTTCGGCCTTTCAGTATCTGTCTATATTTCTGAGATGAGGTATTATGTACACTATTTACATTATTCGGACTATTGTCCTCATCTTTGTCGCCATATTTATTACAACATTTCGGCCTTTCAGTATCTGTCTATATTTCTGAGATGAGGTTTTATGTACACTATTTACATTATTCGGTCTATTGTACTCATCTTTGTTGCCATATTTATTTCAACGTTTCGGCCGTTTTACGCTCTGTCCTTCTTCATGTGGTTGGAATTTCGAACTGGACTCTTTATTTCGCTCATTGGGCTAGACTCTTCTAGTTTCATGTGATATGTTTAATGGATGTCAGTTATCAGTTATCTCATGTTAATTCCTCTCTCTATGTTCTTCACTGCCAGTGGATAAAGGCGTTAGTTAGATCCAGTGACAGAAAGTGTGAGTTCAATACCCGGTTAAAGCAATCAAGATCTTCAAAAAGCTATCACAATACAAGGACGTTGAAATCGAAATCTCAAAAATGTAGCACATGGGAACATCAACAATCCCTGTTGTAGTTGGAGCCCTCGGATTGGTAGGAAAAGATTCCAGTAGACTAATTGAAGGGATTCCTTGAAGCCCATGCCTTAAAGAAATACAAAAAATTGTACTCACAAGTATGACACATACCTTACGAAGGGCTTTATCTATGTAAAATACGTGCGATTTTCTTTCAAAATTGCTCAGTGGAAATTATCATGATGCCAATTCTGACGTTAGGTCTCTGGTTGGGACCCGGAAAGAAATGAATATACAACAGAAACCAAAGGAAATAAAACAATGCATGAGGACATTAACAATTCCAGTTGTAGTTGGAGCCCTCGGATTGATTGGAAAAGATTCCAATAGAATCATTGAAGAGATTCCTGAAAGCCCATGCCTTAAAAAATACGAATACGCCCCACACCTAACGAAGGGCTTTATCTACGTCAAATATGTTTGACTTTTTTGTTTTTAAATTGCTTAGTGGAAAATATCATGACGCCATTTCTGACCTTACCCGGAAAGAAATGAGTACACACAAGAAATCAAAGGAAATAATAATAATAATAATAATAATAATAATAATAATAATAATAATAATAATAATTGGAGAACAGTCTTTCTAGAGATGGTTCCTGGCTAACTGTAAAACGGACATCAGTTATCACTCTTTGATTAGTTTCTCTTAGTAACTAATCAACTAAAGGAAAATTCCAAGATCAACAAAATCACTATCATATTAAGCACATTTCAGTTGTATGACATTCACGCTGGCTGACTTTCATTCATTTTGACGCGTTGATTACCAGTACAGCCGTTTTCTCAAGACAAGCGACGTTTATACAAAGACTGATAATTTTGTGTATTCTTTAAATTTTTTTTATACTTGTATACAATTTTTAATCACAACTTGAAGAAGACAGACTTACTGTCAAAATATTATTGTTAAACATTGTCTTTTCTTTCCTTATTTTATTTTTTTATTTTCGCGCTCTTTCTTAAGCGTTGAAAAACATTGAAAAAGTTAGTCAATCATTTTGTTTAAAATAATAATAGCAATAATAATGATAATAATTGGAAATTTTGAGATGGTTGCTCGCTAACCGTAAATCACATCTCAATCATCATTGAAAAGTCAGCTATTTACGATAGAAATAATAATAATAATAATAAGTTCAAAATGGAGTTTCAAATGAGCGCTGAAATACAAGTAAAGCGCAATACACCGACTGAAGCTGCAAAATACTTAAAAAAGAAAGCAAAGACAAATGCAACCGACCAGATACAGAAACAATGGCAAGATAAACCGTTTCATGGCCAACACTCTGCCCGTACCAAACAAGCTGACGTAGACAAAACCTGTACCCATCAGTGGCTACGTAGTGCAGGGTTGAAAGCTGAAACTGAAGGTTTTATCATTGCTGCACAGGACCAATGCTTGTTAACTAGAAATTATCAAGCACATATACTAAAATACTGTGTTAGCCCAAAATGCAGATTCTGTGATAAATATCCAGAAACCATTGATCATCTTGTATCAGGTTGCACGATATTGGCACCCACTGAATATAAAACCCGGCATGACAGAGTGGGCCAATATCTGCACTGGAAAATTTGCAACTTCTACGCGAAGGAAACTGAAAGAAATTGGTACGAACACCACCCAAACCCGGTTACGGAGATAGTATCTGTTACAATTCTATGGGACTACACAATACACACTGACAGAACAATCAAAGCCAACCGCACAGACATTGTTATTAAAGACCACAAACAAAATAAGTGCCTCCTTATTGATATGGCAGTCCCTGCAGACTGCAATGTATCTTTGAAGATTTTCAAAAAGCTATCAAAATACAATGACTTTGAAATCGACATCTCAAAAATGTGGCACATGGGAACTTCCCTGTTGTAGTTGGTGCCCTCGGATTGGTTGGAAAAGATTCCAGTAGACTAATTGAAGGGATTCCTGGAAGTCCATGCCTCAAAGAAATACAAAACATTGTTCTCACAAGTACTGCTCACACTTTACGAAGGGTTTTATCTATGTAAAACATGTGTTTTTATTTTGTTTTTTTGTTTTTTGTCAGTGGAAAGTATCATGATGCCATTTCAAACCTTAGGTCTCTGGGCGGGACCAGAAAAGAAATGTGTACACGCCAGAAATCAAAGGAAATAAAAACAATAATAATAATAATAATAATAATAATAATAATAATAATAATAATAAAAACTATAAAAAAAAACTATCAAAATACAAGGTAAATGTGCAAGTTTTACGGGAAGGAAACCGCAAGAAACTGATATGAACACCACCCAGACCCGGTTACGGAGATGTTATGGGACTTTACAATATACACAGGCAGAACAATCAAAGCTAATCGCACAGACCACGGGATCAAAGACCCCCAAAACAGAATGCACCTTCTTTATTGACATGACAGTCCCTGCAGATTGCAATGAATGTAAAAATGTAAGGATCTTGACGTGGTACATGAGGCCATCAATAATTCCAGTTGTAGTTGGAGCACTCGGATTGATTGGAAAAGGTTCCGATAGATTCATTGAAAGGATCCCTGGTAGCCAAAGCCTTAAAGAAATACAAAATATTGTATTCCCTTAAAATGGCTTTATCTACGTAAAACATGTGTGCATCTTTTAATTGGTCAGTGGAAAATGTCATGATGCCATTTCTGGCCTTAAGTCTCTGGCAGGGGCCCGGATGGAAATTGGTATACAACAAGAATATAATAATAATGAGAATATATATATATATATATATATATATATATATATATATATATATATATATATATATATATATATATGTAACTATACTCGTGTCGAAAAACCTTCGAATTCTTAATTTACCAATAGTTAAATCAATCTCGAAGGGAAAAAAAGTTTTAAAAAAGAAAGAGCCAGGAACATGAAAGTCTGTCGAAAATAATCGCACAGATACAGGTTCAAGGCCCAAAGAAAAAACCGCGATACGAGTAAACAACTAACTAAAGAGCTCGATACAAACGTAGAGCAGACCTATTAAAACCTAATGAGCTAGAAAAACCTACCAAGGTTTCACTTAGGCAGATCGTCAGTGTCAACTGGCCTGACGATCTGCCGAAGTGAAACCGTGGTTTGTTTGTCTGGCTCATTAGGTTTGACTATATATATATATATATATATATATATATATATATATATATATATATATATATATCATCATTTGTGCCTTGTCCTGTAGATTTATTTTATTTGATTACAATTCTTAATACGTCCTTATTATTTTGATATCGATAGCTAACTAAATAAATAAATATGAATGTAGAAATACTGGAGGGAACGACAGGGAGATATGAAAAAAAAATATAATAATAATAATAATAATAATAATAATAATAATAATAATAATTTTATAAGACTTTACAATACACACGGACAGAACAATCAAAGCTAATCGCACAGACCTTGAGATCAGAGACCACAAAAACAAAATGTGCCTTCTTATTGACATGGCTCTCCCTGAGGATTGTAATTTATCTTTGAAGAAAAAAATAATCAAAATATAAGGACTTTGAAATGGAAAACTCAAAAATGCGGTATATGAGAATATTAATTCTAATTGTAGTTGGAGCCCTCAGATTGATTGGAAAAGGTTCCGATAGACTCATTGAAAAGATGTCTGGTAGTTCATACCTTAAAGACATACCTAAAATTGTACTCACAAGTACAGTTCCCACATTACAAAGAACTTTATCTATGTAAAATGTGTGTGATCATTTTTTTTATTTGTTTTTTTACAAGGAGTATCAGTGGAAAATGTCATGAAGCCATTTCTGACCTTAGACCGCTGTTTGGGATCCGGAAGGAAATGTGTATACAACGGCAACCAAAGGAAATAATACTAATAACAATTAGGGGTCAATCGTTCGATAGCTGGGTGCTGCCTAACCGTAAAACATGCCTCAATTATGAGTGAAAAAGTCAGCTATTCATATACCAGATGTAACAGCATAATTGTCCATCCCACAAAATGTTTAATATCCATGGTTCTTTTTTCCCGGTTTTAAGATTAGACATTTAACCATCTTCACACCATTTGTCGTAAGAATCACAAAAAAAAACCTTTGAGTTATTCAGCTAGAAAGAGAACAGGTTAAAATTGTTTTGTGTGAGACCCACTGCCTTCTCAAATGAGCAATGGTGAGAGAAAAAAGATCATTCGGGCTTACAGTAATGGTACCAACATTCATACTCTGGCTTCCATCTTCAAATTCCATTCAAGAGAAGGCTAAATAAGTTTTAAAAAGTGGGAAACGTAGAGAGGAAATCTGGATGAGGAGGTCACAACAGGAAGAGGGATCATCATTTCAACGTAGAGCTAAAGATATCCAACTCAATCCATAACACATTTGGCAAGTGATTGAGGAGTTTCAGCTATGACAGTCCAAAGACCAGTGAAAAAAGACTTGAAAATGAAATCATACTTGACACTTGTGTGGCACCTTGTTTCCAGGACAGAAACTTAGAAGCTTAGAAAGGGCGAAGATCGTCTTGAATAAGTTGGAAAATGACACTGGAATAATATATATATATATATATATATATATATATATATATATATATATATATATATGAACTTTATTTCGATACTTCATGAGCTTCCGGTCCTTTTCTGTGATATAATTTTCGTGTTTGATCGATTTCATTACGATTCTTCTGTTAAGCTTGGAGATAATTATTCATACTTATTGCTCAACAAAGAAAAGAGTACTGAACTGCTACGTGATATTTGCCCTGCTTTACGGCAGCGAATGTTGGACGTTCTCCTCAAAGATGAAGAACAGACTGGAGACAACGGAGGCATGATTCTACAGAAGGATGCTGAGGATATCATGCACCGAGGGTGTGAGCAACGATGAGGTTTTGGAGAGGATGCAATCAAGAAGGAAGCTTATACTTTATATCAGGAAGAAGCAACTGAAATTTCTGGGACATGTAATGAGATAGTAGGCCTTGGAGAATATGATACTCACAGAGGGAAAGAGAGACACTATATATATATATATATATATATATATATATATATATATATATATATATATATATATATATATTGAACTCTATTTCAATCCTTCATGATCTTCCGATCCTTAGCTATGATTAATTAATGATGACGATGTCATTTTCGTTTATGATCGATTCCATCACAATTCTTGCTGTTAAGCTTGGAGAATAATTATAAATTCTTATTGTTCAAAGGTGGCTCAAGTAGTGTTATAAAAACCTCGAAGAATTCCAGTAATATACCTTTAATCATTTCTAATATACAACAGTTCAGAAGTTAATCTAGGAATTGGACAATGTTACACGATTTTACTGTTATGCCCGGTATAGTAGAAATCAAAGGAAATACTACTACTACTGCTGCTGCTACTACAACTACAACTAGTAGTACCACGACGACGACGACGTCGAAGAAGAAGAAGAAAAAGAAGAAGGAGGAGGAGAAGAAGAAGAAGAAGAAGAAGAAGAAGAAGAAGAAGAATGAGGAGGAACATAAAAAGAAGAAGAAGAAGAAGAAGAAGAAGGAGGAGGAGGAACATAGAAAGAAGAAGAAGAAGAAGAAGAAGAAGAAGAAGAAGAAGAAGAAGAAGAAGAAGAAGAAGAAGAAGAAGAAGAAGAAGAAGAAGAAAGGAGGAGGAGGAGCAGAAGAAGAAGAAGAAGAAAAAAGGAGGAGGAGGAGGAGCAGAAGAAGAAGAAGAAGAAGAAGAAGGAGGAGGAGGAGGAAGAGAAGAAGAAGAGGAGGAGGAGCAGCAGCAGCAGCAGCAGAAGAAGAAGAAGAAGAAGAAGAAGAAGAAGAAGAAGAAGGAGGGGAAGGAGGAGGAGCAGCAGAAGAAGAAGAAAAGAATCAGGAGGAGGAGGAGGATCAGAAGAAAGAGGAAGAGAAGTATCAGAAGAAGAAGAAGGGGGAGAAGGAGGAGAAGGAAGAGGAGGAGCAGAAGAAGAAGAAGAAGAAAAGAATGAGGAGGAGGAGGATCAGAAGAAGAAGAAAGAGGAAGAGGAGTAGCAGAAGAAGAAGAAGGGGGAGAAGGAGGAGGAGGAGCAGAAGAAGAAGAAGAAGAAGAAGAAGAAGAAGAAGGAGAAGAAGAAGAAGAAGAAAAAGAAGAAGAAGAAGAAGAAGGAAGAGGAGGAGGAAGAGAAGAAGAAGAAGAAGAAGAAGAAGAAGAAGAAGAGGAGGAGCAGCAGCAGCAGAAGAAGAAGAAGAAGAAGAAGAAGAAGAAGAAGAAGAAGAAGAAGAAGAAGAAACTATGAGTATGAGAGAATAAATTGAAGGTGGCGCTTAATTAATTCCGTCATGACTTACGTTCGTAGATTCTGTCGTCTTTGCAAAGTTTATTCAGTTCATCTTGGGTTTGACTCAAATTTATCATAGCCATTTCCATACGTTCTTTTTGGTTCCGATTACATTTGCTCTTCAAATCATCCACGCATCGTAGCGCCTTCAGAAAAGAACTGAAACAAGAAAAAAAACAAAAAACATATTTACTATCAAATATTTTTTTTAAAAAACCATCTAAATAGGAAACAAAACACAGCAAATAAAATTCTACACTCATTTATCAGTAGGTCTTATTCTATATGCCGAAATCCATCAGCACGTCTACAATCATATATATATATATATATATATATATATATATATATATATATATATATATATATAATAAAAAGACTTAAACACTAATATTCCATGGTCATAATTTATTCCATTGGAATCGTAAAAACAATCCAATTCATCAGACCTACAGATTCAAAAAGAAAACAGAAAAAACAACTCCGGGAAAATATTAGTAAGAGTATATGTGTGAGAGTTTGGGAGGACATGGGATCTATATAGAGGGGTAACAGACGAGAGAGGCAGGGAGGTCCAAAGGTATATATATATATATATATATATATATATATATATATATATATAAATGGTGGTACTCGTTTGGAAAAACCTCGGATAGCTCAACTTGCAGTAGAACAAATCTGTACCCGAGGAAAAATGGGGAATAAAAAAAAGAAAGAACCGAAAACATTAAACCAAGGCGAAAAAAAGATAATCCTAAGGAGCCAGGCAAACATACGTTGAGGACACGTTTAGGTGAAACCTAGGTAGGTTTGCCTGGCTCCTTAGGATTATCTTATATATATATATATATATATATATATATATATATATATATATATATAAATGAGGGCTCGATGCCGATAGTAGAGTAACAATTATTTATTATAATTTTTTTTTAATATGGACAAAAGCAATTTACTCACTACAAAGCTACAACTTCGTTTCGGTGCATTTAAAATTGCACTTCGACAGGTTAGCATCTAAAATAGCGTTTCTAAATTCTTCTAGTAGCTAACGACATGTTGTTTGTTGTTTAAAGATACTTATTTCAAGAAATTCATTTCGCTTTTTGCCTTGAAAATGTCCACATAGGACGAAACGCGTAGGTTAAAACAGTTTTCCTATTGACTTTATTCCCCCGTATATATATTGTCTTTTTCTACAAATGAATTCTGACAAACTTTTACATATGTATATATATATATATTTTTACATATGTATGTATGCATATATATATATATATATATATATATATATATATATATATATATATATATACATATATATGTGTGTGTGTGTGTATATGTGTGTGTGTGTGTGTGAATTTTCTACATGTGATTTCTGACAAATTTTTAAATATGTATGTATATATATATATATAGAGAGAGAGAGAGATGTGTGTGTGTGTGTGAGCGTGCGTGTGAATTGTCTACATGTGAATTCTGACAAATTTTTCTATATGTATGTATATATAAATATATATGTGTGTGTGTGTGTTTGCGTGTGTGTGATATATGAACATATATCTGATTATAGAATATATATTATTATTTAATGTTTATGTTATATATATATATATATAAATATATATATGTATATATACATAAATATATACAGATACACACACACACACACACACATATATATATATATATATATATATATATATATATATATATATATATATATATATATACTCATATATACGTACCTATGTTTTTATGGATGTGGAAGGAAAAATTGTCGTACGTATGAGAGGCGTTCCAACGACAATTTTTCCTCCCACTTCCATAAAAACACCGATATACGCAACCATATATAAATCCAACATTTTAAAATTAATCAGTTTGTCTGACGATCGCAAATAGCGTGAAACCCAGGGTCACAAACTTGCATCAATCCAACTAAATATATTAGCTCTATTTCTGATATTGAGCGCTTTCCAATAAGTACCGCGCATATATAATATATAAATAATATATATATATAAAAATTACATATATATATATATACATATATTTTTATATATATATATATATATATATATATATATTTATATTTATATACATACACATTTCACACATACACACACACACACACACACATATATATATATATATATATATATATATATATATATATATTATTTGAATATATTATTCAATATATTCCGTGCTATTGAACAAAACAAATAAACCATCAGACAGACAGGCAGGCAAACATGACGTGCTTACAATTACGAAATCGGAGGTAGGTACCTCGTTAAAAAAGAGGGAATTCTTTTTTTAAAAGATGTTCACATTTTTCGGGGCCCAAAAGCCACCTGAAGAAGCGAGTTACTTGAATAACTGACACAATTTATGGAAATATGAGTCGGAGATAACGGTTGAGCCTAGATTTGAACAGTTTAAGATTGTAGTGATCGGGGAAGCATCCTCTTGGGAGTCGCTTCCACAGAGCATTGATTCGTAGGAAGAAGCTGTCCGAGTCGACCATACATCTCACCAAATGAAAAACAACCGTATGGGGTGGTTCGCTAAAATGGTGCTTAACATGGCGGGTGTTAAGCGTAATGGTTAGAACTGGTGGATCTAAGGAATATTGATCGGTTGAACATTGGCCAAGGAATAATAGCATTTCGTCTGTGCGAGGGGGGGCATGGTAAAGAAAGAAAGAGTGACAAAAGCAAAGAATGCATTAAACAAGAAAGAAAGAAAGAAAGAAAGAAAGAAAGAAAGAAAGAAAGAAAGAAAGAAAGAAAGAAAGAAATGAATGGAAATATAAAGATGGTCACGGAAAGAGACGGGGGGGATTAAAATGAGTGTGAAAGAAAGAAAGAAAGAAAGAAAGAAAGAAAGAAAGAAAGAAAGAAAGAAAGAAAGAAAGAAAGAAAGAAAGAAATGAATGGAAATATAAAGATGGTCACGGAAAGAGACGGGGGGGATTAAAATGAGTGTGAAAGAAAGAAAGAAAGAAAGAAAGAAAGAAAGAAAGAAAGAAAGAAAGAAAGAAAGAAAGAAATGAATGGAAATATAAAGATGGTGACGGAAAGAGACGGGGGAGGATTAAAATGAGTGTGAAAGAAAGAAAGAATGCAAGAAAGAAAGAAGAAAGAAAGGAAAAAGAAAGAACGAAAGAAAGAAAGCAGCTTCTAATAGAGAGAATTACAGACAAGAATGGAAAAAAGCAAAAAGAGAAAAAAATAAAAAACCAGCCCGGAGAAGAAAATAAACAAAAAATGCGTAGTAGAAAACCAAAGCGAAAGAAATATTGAGAGAGATAAAGAAAAATGAATGAAGTGAAAGAGGAAATACATAAACGTAGAGATGAAGAAGTAAAAACAAAATGAGGGAAATTCATATTGCAAGCCCCCAAAAATAAAGAAATAAAATTAAGCTGTAAAAATTAGCCAAACACAAAGAACATTTTTTAAATAATGGAAAAAAAAATGAAGACAAAGAACAAAGAATTATTCTACCAAATTCCGACCATCGATTTCTTGAAAAACACGAAAACCATTTATCAGCATTTTGTTTTCCTTTCTTCCAACATCTTTTTATTTCTTTTTTGTAGTTTTGAATTGCAAACGACACAAATAAACAGGGAAATGTGGGCCAAGGACGCGGCGGGAAGCGAGTAAAGGAAGTGATGACGTCACAGTATGAAATCGTCAAAATTTGGAGATAATGCGAGGAGGAGGAGGTGGGAGAATGCATTCCGTTGTAATGTTGGAGTGGGGGATAATGAATGGCGCTTAGAGAGAAAAAGAGGTTAATTTAATTCGTGTATGAATTTACAAAAGTCATTTCAAATCTATCGCTGTCCGTTAATATTTCATGTATGTGTCTATCACACTTTATATATATATATATATATATATATATATATATATATATATATATATATCATAATTATATATATATATCATATATATATATCATATATATATATATATATATATATGTATGTATGTATATGTATATATAAGTTAGTTATATCTTTCTACACATTCAAACACAAACACACATGGACACAAGATAAAACCCATACACAAGGATACACAAACACACACGCATACACACACATATATATATTCATTTTTCTATCTATCTATCTATCTATCTATCTATCTATCTCTCCACACACACACACACACACACACACATATATATATATATATATATATATATATATATATATATATATATATATATATATATATATATATATATATATATCGGTTCATTTTCTATCTATCAATATATATATATATATATATATATGTCTGTCTTTCTGTCGCTTTCTCAGTCACTCTCTCTCTCTCTCTCTCTCCATATATATCGGTCCTGTTTTATATATATATATATATATATATATATATATATATATATATATATAGCTCATTATTTCTTTGTTCACTTCTGTCCAGCTATCTGTGCGCACGCGCGCGTGTGTATGTGTGTGTATGTGTGTGCGTGTGTTTCTGTGTGCGTTTGTATTTGTTTGCGTGTGTGTGCCTGTGTGTATTCGTATGTCGGCATCTCAGCATAATTATAAATATATATATATAGTTTCATTAAATATAAAAGTTGTCCAACTGTTCTGCATATCCAAGCGCTTTCTGCTATTCTTTTAGCCATTTTCAAGGATAATTTGGACTTTGATTTTCAAATGAATGTATGGATTTTTATATAAGCCTTTAGAATTATAAGACTGTCTTTTTTGATTTTCCAAACTCTGCCCGCACATTGTGGCCGTATTCATAGTTGATATGAAAGACTTTTGGCTTTTGTTTTTTATTATCAATGTTTACCTTCTTTTTTTTAGTCTTTTTTTTTACATGTGTGTGTTGATATCATAATTTTCTACAATTATGCTGCGGGTGAGTTTCTTATCTTTCAGGTCCTGCTTAAATTCCTATAACTCCAGATACATACATAAAAATTCCATACATTCAATTAGAATCATTCTCGTCAGTATCTGTCTATATTTCTGAGATGAGTTATTATGTACACTGTTTACATTATTCGGACTATTGTCCTCATCTTTATCGCCATATTTATTACAATGTTTCGGCCTTTCAGTATCTGTCTATATTTCTGAGATTAGGTATTATGTACACTATTTATATTATTCGGATTATTGTCCTCATCTTTATCGCCATATGTATTACAATTTTTCCGTCCTTCAGTATCTGTCTATATTTCTAAGATGAGGTATCAATATGGTGATTTCCTTTCGTTTTTCAATGATAATGTTATTAAGCTTATCAGACAATATGAAAAAACTTAAAATAAATAGACAAAACTGGTTTATATTATTTATTGAAACATGCATTAATATATATATATATATATATATATATATATATATATATATATATATATATACGTTGTGAGCTTGTGCTACTAAAGAGTAATTAAGAGAATGAAAAAACGCAAAACGAAATATAATAAGGTATATTTTGAAATGTAAGTGACCGAAATAAATGTTTTCCTCCTTATTACACAATAAACAACCCAAGAGTTATTTCCCTTTGTTAGAATCATTCCCAAAATATTGATATATCGACCAACCGAGATTTGTAAACAGAACAGAGTTAAATTTAAAATTTACAAAAATATGTTTATAGCATAGAAAAATATATCAATGCCAAACGGACGCCATTTTGATGACGTCACTACAGAATCTTTCAATTTCGGAAGGAAATTATATAAATGCGTTTATCCGATAATAAAGTAAAAAAAAAAAGAAGAATATCGAATAGAATTAGGAAATAATGCTGTTTTTATTGATTACAAATTCAAACATTCCGATTTGGCTGTGTTGTGATTAAAATGCGAATAAATTGTCATAATTGTGACAATTGTAAGAAAATATATTTATGCTTCGTCTTTGGTCAGAATGAGAACAAATATGGAATTTTATATTTAAAACTTTGGATTTCCTTGACATTCAAAAATAACTATGATGAGATGGACAAACAGGCATATACACATTATTAAAATAGCTTAATTTATTAAAATAAATTGCGATAGAAATAATTTGTAAAAAGGGTTAGAAAGAAGTAAATCTATATTTTTTAAGGTTTTATTGAAATTTTATTTAAGTTTCCACATGTCCTCCATTAGTAATACAAAGGGTAATACGATTTTGCAGTTCACGGAAACCATTTGCCAACTGATTTACAGTAATGCCTGAAATCACATTAGTTATTTTAGCTATACTTAAAACTAGG
>OZ038516.1:61256462-61276462 GCA_964036315.1 Acanthosepion esculentum
CCAATGTGACCTCCATCTTCTGGCTTTCTCCTTTTATATTTTCGATAGGAGTTATTTGCCAATGTGACCTCCATCTTCTGGCTTTCTCTTTTTATATTTTCGATAGGAGTTATTTGCCAATGTGACCTCCATTTTCTGGATTTCTTCTTCTATATTTTGGATAGGAGTCATTCCCTTTTTCAAATTTAAATTTAATTTAAATCAAAGGGGAAAAAAGTTCAGTGTGTGGCTTTTGATTCCCGGGGACTCCCTTTTATCAAGATGAAATATATTTATCAGATTACCCTAGGAGTCATTCCCTTTTTCAAATTTAAATTTGATTTAGGTGGAAAGAAAGTGTGTTTTATGCAAAAAATAGCTTGAATTGACACCTTGATTGACTGAACTGATGAGCAGATTTCAACAATATGTCAGTTGAATTGTCGGAACAAATATGTATTGTAAGGCACTACTCACTGATTGTTATTTCTTACTCAATTTGACGTCCATATTGCCTCGTGTTGATCTTGCCGATGTGACCTCCATCTTCTGGCTTTCTCCTTCTATATTTTGAATAGAAATCATTCCCTTGTTCAAATTTAAGTCTAATTTATATCAAAGAGAAAAAAAATCAGTGGGGGTTTGTGCACCCCCCCGGGGGGAACCCTTTTCTCAAAATGAAAAATACTTCTCCAAGTACCCTAGAATTCATTCCCTTGTTCAAATTTGAATCTAATTTATGTCAAAGGGAAAAAAGTTCAGTGGCGTGTATGCCTCTCTGCCTATGCGTAGTTCAGTAATAAGCGAAGACAGACAAAGGCTTCAATTTTATATATATATATATATATATACATGCCGGGTCATAGCCTTTGACACTGGGGAAGCAAAGGGTGTGACTTTTGTTGCGTCTACCTTAATTAAACCAAAGACAATAACAAAAAAATTCAATGGACATCGCTCTTCGCAGGATATGGCCTGAACTTGTTCCAGTCATTTTTCCTGGAAAAATGGCTTTTTTTGTTTGATTTAATCTCTAGCCCCTTTAATGAGTCTGTCAGAACCTTTTCCAATCAATCCGAGGGCTCCAACTACAATTGGAATTATTGATGTCCTCATGTGCCACATTTTTGAGATTTCCACTTCAATATCTTTGTATTTTGGAAGTTTTGGGTTTTGTTTTTTTAAAGATCTTTAACGATACACTATGATCAAGAAGAAAACACATTCTGAGGTCCTTGATCACGATGTTTGGGCAATTAGCTTTGATTGTTCTGTCTGTGTGTATTGTAAAGTTCCATAAAATTGTTACAGGTCCTGGGTAATGTTCATATCAGTTTCTTGCAGTTTCCTTCCCTTAAAAGTTGCATATTTTCCAGTGCATATATTGAACCACTCTATCACGCCGAGTTTTATAGTCAATGGGTTCTAACAGTGTGCAACCTGATGCAAAATGATCAATTGTTTCAGGATCTTTATCACAGAATCTGCATTTGGAATCATCATAATTTTATTATTATTATTTTCTTTGATATCTGGCGTTTACAGATTTCTTTCCGGGTCCCGCCCAGGGACCTAAGGTTAGAAATGGCATCATGACACTTTCCACTGCAAAAAAAATAAAAATAAATAAATAAAATAATTACATAGATAAAGCCCTTCGTAAAGTGTGGGCTGTACTTGTCAGAATAATTTTTTGTATCTCTTTGAGGCAAGGATTCCAGGGATCCCTTCAGTTAGTCTACTGGAATCTTTTCCAACCAATCCTAAGGCTCCAACTACAACAGGGATTGTTGATGTTCCCATGTGCCACATTATTCTCATTATTATTATTATTATTATTATTATTATTATTATTATTATTATTATTATTATTAAGTATCCCAAACACATTATTATTTTTTGTTTGTGTGTTATGTTTCCTGCTTGCATCCTGTAGAGTCGAGTCCAAACTATGGTCCTTGGGCTCTACATGAGAATTATCATTTAATTGATGACACTTTTCTTAATATATACGATTTTCCGAGTAGGGTCATATTCTTTAGATTTCCACATGAAGATCTGTGTATTTAGATACATTACAGTCTGCTAGGACTGCCATGTGAATAAGAAAGCATTTTATATTTTTTTGTAGTTTCTCTCGGCGATTTGATTTAAATGTTCTGTCTGTGTGTATTGTAAAGTCCCATAAAATTGTTACAGGTCCTATCTCTGTAATCGGGTCTGGATGAGGTTTATACCAGTTTCTTGCAGTTTCTTTCCCGTAAAAGTTGCAGAAATTGGCCCACTCTGTCATGCCGGGTTTTATATTCAGTTCGTGCCAATACCGTGCAACCTGATAGAAGATGATCAATTGTTTCTATATATTTATCACAGAATCTGCATTTCGAATCATCACAATTTTTTTATTATTATTATTATTATTATTATTATTATTATTATTATTATTATTAACAAGTCTGATACCAGTATAACAAACAGATTATTTTTGTGTGTTATGTTTCCTGCTTTGTATCCTGTAGAGCCGGGTCCAAACTATGGAACTTAGGACCTATAGGAGAATTGTTATTTAGCTGATAACACTTTTCTTAGTATATGGGACGTTGCTAGTAGGCGATCTACTGGGCAACTTGTATTTTGATGTTACCTGGGACATTGTTTGTAAAACTGTTCATTGCTTTTCTCCCGAGGCCCAGAGCTCCGATTTCTATTGGCACACCCAATCTTCATTCCCCACATCCCGTTAATCTCGATGCCCAGTTGTACAAAGACCTGCAATTTTTGCGCTTTTAATTTTTTTTTTTTTAATACTTGTATGCACTGGTAATGCATAACTGAAGAAGGGAGAGCGACTGTCGAAATATCGTGAAACAGTTTTAGGCATTGGGTCCTTTTCCTTTTCTTAAATTGCGCACTTGAAAAATATTACGACAATCAATTTCTTTATTTATTTATTATTATTGTCGATATTGTACTTTATTGGTGTATCTAATTCAGTCCATTATCTATCTATCTAAATCTGTTCACATTTATCTAAGGTTGCTCACATCTATCTATCTATCTATCTATCTATCTATCTATCTATCTATCTATCTATCTATCTATCTCAATCTATTCGTTATCCATCTATCTAAGATTCCTAATAACTTTCTGTCTATCTATCTATCTATCTATCTATCTATCTATCTATCTATCTATCTATCTATCTATCTATCTATCTCAATCTATTCGTTATCCATCTATCTAAGATTCCTAATAACTTTCTATCTATTTATCTATCTATCTGTCTGTCTATCTATCTATCTATCTATCTATCTATCTATCTATCTATCTATCTGTGTCAGTCCGTTCGTATCTATCTATCTGTCTATCTATCTATCTATCTATCTATCTAAATCTGTTCACATTTATCTAAGGTTGCTCACATCTATCTATCTATCTATCTATTTATCTATCTATCTATCTATCTATCTATCTCAATCTATTCGTTATCCATCTATCTAAGATTCCTAATAACTTTCTATCTATTTATCTATCTATCTGTCTGTCTATCTATCTATCTATCTATCTATCTATCTGTGTCAGTCCGTTCGTATCTATCTATCTGTCTATCTATCTATCTATCTAAATCTGTTCACATTTATCTAAAGTTGCTCATATCTATCTATCTGTCTATCTATCTATCTATCTATCTATCTATCTATCACAGTCTCTTACTGATCTATCTATCTGTCTATCTATCTATCTATCTATCTATCTGTCGGTCTGTTCATATCTATTTATCTATCATCATAGTATCTTAATGATCTATCTATCTATCTATCTATCTATCTATCTATCTATCTATCTATCTATATATCTATCTATCTATCTATCTATCTATCTATCAGTCTGTTCTTATCACTATCTATCTATCTGTCGGTCTGTTCGTATCTATCTATCTATCTATCATCATAGTATCTTAATGATCTATCTATCTATCTATCTATCAGTCTGTTCTTATCTATCTATCTATCTATCTATCTATCTATCTATCTATCTATCTATCTATC
Organism: Acanthosepion esculentum; assembly: GCA_964036315.1. Lineage (NCBI taxonomy): Eukaryota > Metazoa > Mollusca > Cephalopoda > Sepiida > Sepiidae > Acanthosepion > Acanthosepion esculentum. Next base: position 61,260,491 of record OZ038516.1, read on the forward strand.
TGTCTGTCGGTCTGTTCGTATCTATCTATCCCTCTATCATCATAGTATCTTAATGAGCTATCTATCTATCTATCAGTCTGTTCTTATCTATCTATCTATCTATCTATCTATCTATCTATCTATCTGTCATAGTCTCTTACTGATCTATCTACCTCTCTCTCTCTATATATATATATATCTCTATCTAGGTATCTATTTATCAGTTTCTTTCTTTCTATGTATCTATCAGTCTGTTTGTAATTATCTATCTATCTATCTATCTATCTATCTATCTATCTATCTATCTAGTTTATTGATGTATTAGTTTATTCATTTATTAGAATTTACCTATGACCTTCCACTCTTATTATTAATATTGGGTCTCGATTTCCAATCAATTCCCGCCTTTTACTATTTTATGCTCCGCCCCATTCCTTTTGATTGGTTCTTTCTTGGCTGTCAGTTATTACAGATCTCTCCGAAATCTGCAACTTCTACTCTACATCATTTTCTAACGCAACAATACATTATCTGTTTTTCCGAGTCCTCCCACTAATTTTGATTGGTCACAATTTTAGTGACTCGCTATTTAAGCCCCGCCTCCCTTGAATGTAATTATTACCTTCGCCTCTTATGAGAGTTCTCTGCTGTTCTGCTTCGCCTATGACTATTATTTTCAGAGTTATAAATCTTTGTTTATTGCGATCCGGCATTCCAACGAGAAAAAAAATACTTTATAGCATCTTTGCTTTTAGCTAGACTCAACTTCCGACTTTTAGGGTAAGTAGCCAATATGCTACAATAAGACTCTTACCAAAGAACAGTATCTTATCATGGGGTTCAGAATTTAAACAAAATGTATTTTGACGATTTCTCCAGTGTCGCGGAAAGTCAGTCGAGAAAATACTAGAATTTTTACATTAGAAAAGATCTAATTTGACGCATTGTGAATTTTTCTATAGATTTTTTAAAAAAATTTCCTGTCATTCACGCAAAACAAATTCCAAGTACCAATCAAGTCGATGATTTCATGAATGAGTTGCTGGTAACGATTGACTCTGGACTTGAAGAGGTTAAGATGTTAGAGAGAGGGGAGGTAATATCTATATTTCTGAGATGAGGTATTATGTACACTATTTACATTATTCTAACTATTTTCCTCATCATTGTCGCCATATTTATCACAACGTTTCGACCGTTGTACGCTCAGGCCTTCTTCAGTATCTGTCTATATTTCTGAGATGAGGTATTATGTTCACTATTTACATTATTCTAACTATTTTCCTCATCATTGTCGCCATATTTATCACAACGTTTCGGCCGTTGTACGCTCCGGCCTTCTTCAGTATATGTCTATATTTCTGAGATTAGGTAGTATGTACATTATTTACATTATTCGGACTATTGTCCTCATCTTTGTCGCCATATTTATCACAACGTTTCAGTCCTTCAGTATCTGTCTATATTTCTGAGATGAGGTTTTATGCACACTATTTACATTATTCGGACTATTGTCCTCATCTTTAACGCCATATTTATTACAACGTTTCGGCCGTTGTACGCTCCGGGCTTCTTCAGGTAGTTGGCATGTCGAACTGAACCCTTTATTACGATCACTGGGTTAAACTGTTCTAGTTCTAGTTCCATTTGTTTTAATGGATGTCACTTATCAGCTATCTCCTGTTAATTCCCCTCTCCAAGTTCTCCACTGCCTGAAACTCGGTATTGAACTCACACTCTTTGTGTCTTTTCACTGGATCTGAGCAATGCCTTTATCCACTGTGCCATGTGTCCTTGAGTGAGCGAAATAAAGGTTTCATTTCGAAATTTCAATCACATGAAGAAGGCCGAAGCGTTCGTCAGCCGAAACGTCGTGAACAGGACAATAATAAAGATGAGTACAACAGTCCGAACAATGTAAATGAAAGTTGTAATATCTGCTGAGTATGGCAGATGGGTGAAATCTTGCCAGTATGTCGAAATAATGATGGGCAGTATGGGTGGTTACTTTGCTTTTTTCCTTTTTTTCTTTTCCTTTTTGATTTTTTTTTGGTGTGACTCCTTGTTGATTTCCTGGGTCACCAGTTATTGCAGACGTATTTGGTGGGAATATTTATGTGAAAGCCGAAAGATATAGAAATGAAATTATGAAACAATACTACACGGATAACAGCAACAAGTAAACCGTTTTATTGCACTAGGAAAACCAAACAGGAAAGCTATAAAAAGAGTTAAATGGGAAAAAAAGTCTTATTGAAGATGTTGAGAGACTTATATAGACGAGCTTCTTGTTGGTTACTTAGAGATACTAGTTTAGAGCATTTGTATACTGTTTGCCATGTAAATAGTGACAGAGAAGCACTAGGCTTGTGACATTTCGTCTTCGGGAAAGTGGTAGGTGTAGGAAGTAAATCATTCTATCTATCTATCTAACTATGTGAGCCCGTTCCTTTCTGTCTATCTATCTATCTGAGCCCGTTCCTTTCTGTCCATATCTATCTATCTATCTATCTATCTCGATCTGTTCCTATCTATCTATCTATCTGTCTATCTATCTATCTATCTATCTATCTATCTATCTATCTATCTCAGTCTGTTCATATCCATCTATCTATCTATCTATCTATCTATCTATCTATCTCGATCTGTTCCTATCTATCTATCTATCTATCTATCTATCTATCTATCTCAGTCTCTTCCTAACTACCTATCTCCGTCTGTTCATGTCTATCTATATATATGTATATAGAAATAGCTTGCTAGCTAGATAGGTAAATAGAAACAGAAGATGTAGATAGATAGATAGATAGATAGATAGATAGATAGATAGATAGATAGATAGATAGATAGATATGAACTATATATATATATCGGTATTTACGTAATTGTGAATTGTGAAAACTGGAGATTTATTTCACAAGAATTCAAGCCTACTTCGTCTTTCTGTATGTTCTTAATATTTCGTCACGAATCTCGGCGCCACTAGAACCGACAAAATATCTCACCAATTGCTACCGACAATCGCGTGCTGCCCGTTAGCCCGTTCGAAATTGAAACTCTTGAATCACGTCCAACGTAGACTTGCCCAAGAAAACGCTATTAATTCTAAACCGCAAGGCAAAGCTGCATCAATTCATCACATTTCGAATGGTCGCTTACGGACGGAGGATGATTCCAAATCGTCTCCAAGACAAACTACCAAATTTAATACAATAAGGAAAATTCCTTTTACCACAAGAACACGATTTATCGAAAAGATAATTTATGGTCTAATATATTCCTGATCAAGTCAGCGACATTGATTGTCATCAATCAAACTACTGCTATATAACCTTTGCTAAATCGTCGATATGTATCGATCAGAATATATGTATGTTTGTGTGTGTGTGTGTGTGCGCGCGCGCGCCTTTCTGTATATATGTATATATATATATATGTGTGTGTATTGCCATCAATCAAAGTACTGCTAAACTGTAGCTAAATCGTCAATATGAATCGATCAGTATAAATATAAATATAAATAAGGAGGCACGGTGGAGTAATGGATAACGGCTTGGATTGAGGAATCGGAGAGCCGAGTTCGAATTCCAGTCGATTCCATTACATTCACTTACGTGCTAATACCCTTGGGAAAGGTGTGAATCCTCTTCTCCCTCCAACTATGGGTAAATAGCAGGACAGACTTGGTTCTATAGCCTTGGATGGCAACTGGTCTAGGAGAAGGACAACTCTGAATTCAAAACCTGCGGAGGGTTGTTTGGGGACCTTGTGGCATCCGTTGCACCAGGTCCCTGTATTCGTCCCTCCAAAAAGTGTGGATGGCCCTGCACAAAGCCTTCACCACTATAATCAAATCCTGTGTGGCTGTCGGGCTTTCAGTTTCTGGGAACTGATCTGTCTGACCCTCATACGTCGAGTTCGAGAAGCATTATATATATATATATATATATATATATATATATATATATATATATTAAACATTTCACCCCAAGAAAGGCGGGAAGCCACTTGCACGCAAGGGTGTAACAGAAGATTTGGAGCAAGAGCAGATAGGAGTGATAGCGGAAAGAATGTGGAGAAGGATTGTGGATAGATCAAGGCAACTGGAGATGTCGATTGACATTATATTTGAATAGTTGGAGATTATAGCTATCAGGGAAACAGGAAAATGGAATGGATTTCCACAGGAGAGAGGTGCGAGATATGGAGCTATTGAAAGTAGAAGAGACGGCTACATTTAACAGTTTCAACAGTGAAAGGGTGAGAGCGGGATGCCAGCCTCGTAGGACGCTTGAATTCATGAAACCTGGGAACCAGCGAAAGCAGCTCGTCGGAGGAACTACCATGAAAGTATTTGTAAAAAAGACAGAGACAGCGACTGCAGACGAGATGACAGATCAAGGCCAATTACTTTGGAAATCCGTCTCTGGATCCTATCAAGAACCCCGAGACAAATAGAAGGGGCTTCAGACCATATATGACAGCAATACTCCATATATATATATATATATATATAAACACTGATCGACACATATCGATGATTTAACTACGGCTATATAGCAGTAGTTTGATTGATGACAATCAATGTCGGTGAATTGATCAGGACTGTTTTAGACAATATGGATGGGCGGTAACGATTGTGGTTTGCATTATTCTCGAGGCTACTGGGTGGGAATAATTGTGGATCCGAATGCTGATTTTTGGCAATTTGTTGTGTTGTTTGTTAATAATATTTCTACCAGACATATCTATCTTCAGGCCATGTGTATGGTGTTATGGCTCAACTATTTATACATGCTGGTTAATGGTGCATTCAGAGTTCTAAGCTTTTTGTCTTATCATTTATTGGTTATAGAGTGGGTTGTAAAATCTGTGCTTCATATTATTCTAGAGGCTATTTACTAGGAATTATTTTGGATTCGAACACGGTTATGTGTAACCATTTTATAGTATTGTTAACCTTTTACTTGTTATTAATTATTCATTGCGTAATCCTTTGTTTATTATTATTATATTTAGTTATGTTTATATGTGCAGTCATAGTTTGTTAATTTGTTTATTATTTGCTTAATTTCTTTATTTATTCAGATCTCTGTTTATTTTATTTCTTTTTCTTTTCTTGTGGTTGCTCATTTTATTTGTTTCATTTAAGATATTGGCTTTGTCTAAAATAATATAATAAAAAGAACAACAGTAAAATAACCAACAAACCATCCACACAAACCCAGCTGTAATTTACGGGGGTAGATATCGAATGCCCCTTAAACGGCAATTGCTAACAGAACAATGTAATATACCAAGCCACTATAAAATCAGTAGATAACGAAGAAGAAATATAAATGAAGAACTCTGGAAATAGAGAAACTTTGTGCACAAAACATCCTTTACATATAGTAAATAATCGAAGAGCACAACCTTTGGTAACCGTTTCCTGTTTGTTTTTATCTCATCATCCTGTCGGATCTCTATCTAAATTTCATCTAGAATTGATCCTAACGTAATAATGGAGATTATGCTGCTCTCCGAGACTTTATCCATTTCGGTCTGGAATCATCTTCTGAGGCAGGGACCAATGGCAAAAGTCTGATTCACAATTCGCCTATGCATTTTAGGCCTCTTATCATCGGCTTTTTAATTGGTTTGGTTTGATTTGTTTACGGCTTATCAAACTCAATGGGTTGCTTAATGCCGATAAGATTTTTATTGCTGGTTTGGTTTGTTTTACGGCATATCACCCTCAATGGGTTACTTAATGCCGACAAGATTTTTATTGCTGGTTTGGTTTGGTTTGTTTTACGGCATATCACCGTCAATGGGTTACTTAATGCCGACAAGATTTTTATTGCTGGTTTGGTTTGGTTTGTTTTACGGCAAATCAACCTCAATGGGTTACTTAATGCCAACAAGATTTTTGGTAATGCTTTTTTTTTCGAAAGTGTATTACTAGTAAAATTTATTTTTAAAAAACATTGTAGGTAATATTTTTCCAAACGCGTATTGCTGGTAATAGTTTTTTATTGCTGGAAATTTCTTATATTAAAACTTATTTTCACACTTTTATAGCGTTTTTACCCAGTTTTGGGTTTCACTATTTGCCCATAGCTGTGACCCTAACAGGTGCTGCCACCCCGGGTCAGGGTAGACCTAGGAACACCGGCAATTAAGAGGTGGCTCCACGCTCATCAAAACCTCTTTTGGAATACCAGGTAACGAAATTTGGATGTGCGGATAATGGGTAACAGCTCAGTCTGAGAAATCGGAGAGCTGAGTTCGAATTCAAGTCGGGTTCATTATATTCACTTACGTGCAAATACCATTCTGGAACGTATGGCTCCATGTCTTCTACTAACTATGACTTAAACTGTAGGTCTTCTATCAGAAAATCATTATTATCTCAAAAACATTCATACAGTCCAAAATATGTTTCGGCTTTAAATAACCTTAATAGGGTTGATAAACCGTAAAGACACAAATCTATTAATCAGTTATATATACATACACACACACACACACACACACACACACACACACACACACATATATATATATATATATATTAATACATGTTTCATTAAATAATATAGATAAGTGTTGTCTATATATTTTATGTAAGTTTTTTTCATATAGTCTGATAATCTTAATAACATTATCATTAAATAATGAAAGAAAATCACAATATTGATACATACCTTTTTTTATTTAATCCAATCTGAGCTTTCGGCTTACATAAGCCATTATCAAAGATGACAATTACACAATATATTTATGCAATACACGAACAAGAAATTGATGATAGTATTATTTGTTTACATGGATGATTTCCAAGCAACGATAAACACATGCATATAAAATATATTTTAAATAAAAACTGACAACTTTATGGTTCCATATAATAAATTATTTCACCACAGCCCTTTTAAAGGACCGCGGATCATCAGACTTTACTTCCAAAGATTGAAACGACAAATGAAAAGAAATTTACACATTTTTGACGGGCATTACTAAGTATATGTAAATTAACGAAGTGTGGAAGTGAAGCGGGGAGAGAGACATGATTGAGTTAGATGTAACATTTCTATTCTTACAAATTTAAATTGTTTGAGGAAATCCAGACACTGACACATTAAATCGGTTAACTTAACGGAAGTTATATATTGATATGGAAGGGGGAGAAGAGAAAAACGCATAAAGAGAAAAAGAGAGAGAAGTTATGAGAGAAAGTGTCATTAACTTTCTTTGGAATGAAATAGACGCTGTTGTTTTGCTTTACTTTGAGAATTCGTAAATATTATAATGTTTGATATAAGTTTGAATATTTAAACAGTCTATAGATAGATAGATAGATAGATAGATAGATAGATAGGTAGGGATGTATTTCTTATTCATTAATCCGACAGATGTTATTACAAAAACATTATCTTTAGTGGATCCACGTATTTGCCGCACTCAGTGACCGTGACGTTTATAAGCAAGTTAGGTCTGATGAAGGTTTCTTCGAGGAGAACGCAGGTTCGAATCTTGTAAAGGAGTGCATGTTTTCAGTATTCATGAGCAATTAAAAAAAAAACAAAAAAAAACACTAATGACTACCGTAAAGTCCTGTGTAAATTTTTAAAAAATGAAAAAAAAATGAAATTAAAAATCTGTATTTAGTTATAGGTTTCTTAAAAAATATCTTCCATTAATTTGCAAAAGTTGAAATGCAATGTCAATCGCTATCTACTCTCCTCCTGATTACTCTTTCCTCTCCCCGCTCATTATTAATGTTTCTGTTCCTAATTTTCCACTCCCTTTAACCTCTTTGTCGAAATGGCTTTACTGCTTTAAATGGGGTAACATCGATCAAAAAAAAAAAAAAAAGAAAAGAAAAGAATATTTTAAAAATATACAAGAGGAATTCAGAAGAGGTTATATTCGTTTCTTTTCTCGCACTTCTCGCTTGTGGAACTCCCTTCCGACTCCACACTTTCCAGCCAACCTTTAATCTGCAAAAGTTTAAATGCAATGTCAGTCGCCATCTACTGTTCTCCTTATTACTCTTTCCTCTTTCCGCTCATCATTAATATTTCCGTTCCTAATCCTTCCACACCCAAAAGTAACCCCTTGTGTCTTAGTGGCTTTACTACCTTTCTTTTGGTACTCTCTTCCGGCTCCACACTTTCCAGCCAACTTTAATCTCTCAAAATTTAAATGCAATGTCAATCGCCATCTACTGTTCCGATTACTCTTTTCTCTTCCCGCTCAGTATTAATGTTTCTGTTCCTAATTTTCTACACCCTTTAACCCCCTTGTGTCTTAGTGGCTTTACTACCTTGAAAGAATATTGTTAAAATATACAAGAGGAATTCAAATGAGGTTATATTCGATATTTTTCCTTTCTTCTTTTCCGTCTATTCTGTTTTCACATGCTTGGTCTTACTTCCGTTTCTCGCTTCGATCAATTCGGACTCAGCCAATCACCTCGCGGCACAGTTGTTCGTTAGATGTGCTTATAATGGCGGAAAATAATTTTTTCCGCTTGTTTGACAAGAAAGTCTCAGTGTGATTTTTATTTTTTTGCAATTTGGGGTCGAGAAGTTAGACTTTATGCAATTGTTCTTGATTTTGGTGTTGTTTTTTTATTATTTTCTTTTCATCTGACGGTATATATATATATATACATATATATATATATATATATACATATATATATATATATATACATATATATATATATATATGAAAAATATGGACAAGACAAAGCAAAAACCGAATATGCAAGTTTACTGTTTTAATTTTGTTTTACTGTCGACGTCAGGACATGGTTATTGGATACATATTTATATTTAAGTCAACATGTTAACTTCATGTTGATTTAAATATAAATATATTTCCAATAACCTTGTCCTGAAGATGGTCTACTAGACCGAAACGTCTGACGTCGACAGTAAAACAAAATTAAAACAGTAAACTTGCATATTCGGATATTGCTTTGTCTTTTCCATATTTTTCATCATACCGCCGGATATACATCCACATATTTGCTAACATATATATATATATATATATATATATATATATATATATATATATATATATATATATATATATATATATAGGGTGTCCATAAAGTTCGTGTGCACTTTAAAAAATTTATAACTTTATTTGTATTTGCGATAAAAATAATCTGTAGAAAATGTTATAAAGTTTAATGTACCTAGTTTTAAGTATCGCTAAAATAACTAATGTGATTTCAGGCATTACTGTAAATCAGTTGGCAAATGTTTTCCGTGAACGGCAAAATTACCCTTTGTATTGCTAATGATGGAGGACATGTGGAAACTTAAATAAAATTTCAATAAAACCTTAAAAAATATAAATTTACTTCTTTCTACTCCTTTTTACAAATTATTTCTATCGCAAATACAAATAAAGTTATAATTTTTTATAAGTGCACACGAACTTTATGGACACCCTGTATATATATATATATATATATATATATATATATATATATATATATATATATATGTATATATATATATATATATATGTATATATATATATATATATGTATATATATATATATATATATATATATATATATATATATATATATATATATATATATATGTATATATGCATGCAGGTGTGCAGTGAAATAGGAAAGAACACGTTAGGTAGATAATCCGGTGTTCCTTAATATTTAGCTTTATTTTCAAAAGGACAGTGCTCCATACAGAAGTAGAGCTTATATTATAATAATATTTTTAGTTTTTAAAAATATGATTCCTCCGCTACATAAGAGTTCTCATGTTTCAAAAGCGAGAGCCGAGACCCCTAACATAATTTTTTAAGTTATGAAGAGTTAAGGCGTCTGGACCCGCTTCCTTGTCAAGCGAGAATTTGGGAATAAGCTATCTTTTGGTTAGCTGGTGTTTATAACTACGGTATCATTGGAACATTTGTTGCTATGGAAACGGCTAGTTTCGGCCGTTGAAGTTTGGTGGTTTAAGGGGCTAAGAATTAAGAATTAATTTTTATCTACAGGCCAGTCCCTTTCTAAAGAAGCGTATAGCCCCTTAAACCACCAAACTTCAACGGCCGAAACTAGCCGTTTCCATAGCAACAAATGTTCCAATGATACCGTAGTTATAAACACCAGCTAACCAAAAGATAGCTTATTCCCAAATTCTCGCTTGACAAGGAAGCGGGTCCAGACGCCTTAACTCTTCATAACTTAAAAAATTATGTTAGGGGTCTCGGCTCTCGCTTTTGAAACATGAGAACTCTTATGTAGCGGAGGAATCATATTTTTAAAAACTAAAAATATTATTATAATATATATATATATATATATATACTAGAGTCATTCAACAAATAAGGTGAATTTTTCGGTATAAGGACTTCTAATACAGATAGAAGCTTACTTCTTTCTTTTTTTTTTACTTCTTTTTCACATGGATTTAATTTCTTTTGCAGATTAAAAAAAACTTTGAGAGTTTTGGCGATTAACAAAGATGGCCGACCAAGAAGCATGCTCCAGGATTGAACAGCGGTCAGTTATCAAGTTTTTGGTTGCTGAAGGGTGCAAACCAGTTGAAATTCATAGGAGAATGTCAACTGTGTATGGTGCCACATGTTTCAGCCAATAGATGTCTACAAGTGGGCTAAATTGTTTAAAGAAGGACGGAGCAGTGTTGAGGATGAAGACAGGCCTGGGAGGCCTACAGAAGTGAGGTCTCCTGAGGTGATCGAATCAGTCAATGACCTCATTCAGTCTGACAGAAGGGTGACAGTTTATGACATTGCAAGGACTTTGAGCATATCTGTTGGGACAAACGCAGAGGTCATCAGTCAGAAGGAGTCATCTTGCATCATATATATATATATATATATATATATATATATATATATATATACACCCGGGTGTAACAGCAAAATTCGTCCAAATCGGGTAACTGCATGGTATAATTGTGCATCTCACAAAATATTTAATATCTAAAAACAACTCACCTAATTGAATTTCTTTTTTCTAGGTTTTCAGATAAGACGTTTAGCCATCTTGACACAATTTGTCGCAAGAACGTTTCATGTCAAAACTTTACTCGTAATTTATTGAATAGTTTCCAGATAATGGCGAATATATAATTGAATGAACATGGTCTACAATCAGTTGTATCATTTACATAGATATTATAATGTTAGGGTCTATTTGTCAGTAAGGAAACTTTTGATGGTATCGGTCTGGAAGTGTCGATCACACATTGAGTTATTCAGCTAGAAAGAGAACAGGTTGAAATCGTTTTGTGTCAGCCCCACAATGTCTTCCAAACTGAGCAATAGTGAGAGAAAAATGATCACTAAGGCTTTCACTAATGGTATCAACATTGGTACTCTGGCTTCCACCTTCAAAGTCAATACAAGAACCATAAAAAAACTGAATCAGAAAAACTGAATCAAGAGGTCACAACAACAAGAGGGATCATCATTTCCAGCAGGATTTGAACCTGCGTCTCCCTGGCCGAAGGGAAACTTCATTAAATCAGATGAAGAAGGGACTTGAAGCAACAGAAACAAAAAGAACTGAACTGTTATGTAGTATCGGTTCTTCTATACAACACTATATGCTTGACAATCTCCATAAAGGTGAAGAAAAGACTTGAAGCAACATAAGTGTGGTTCTACAGAAGGATGCTGAGAATACCATGCACCGATTATATGGGCAATGACGAAGTTTTAGAGAGAAAATGGAAACAAAAAGGACACTTATACTTAACATTAGAAAGAGATAGTTGAAATTTCTAGGGTGTATAATGAGGAAAGAGGGCTTGGAAAATTTGATACTCACGAGACAGATTGAAGACAGGAGTGACAGAGTAAAAAAAAAGACGTATAACATACCGCGAGAGCTTGGGTAAATGGATGGTGGAACAAAATTTATGTGCTAAAAGGACAAAGATTAAATTATAGGGTCAACCCGTGGGGTATGGTTTTCAGGTCAAAGGTGACGCACGCTGGGATCATTTCCTTCAGACTGATGACATCAAAAAGTCACATTCCTGACAAATCGACAATGGTAAAATTCGAACACGGATTTCATAGTCGGAATAGCTTTGGTATCTCTTTTACCACAACCGGCAAAATAGCCTTTGTGTCTATTTTAAGGGAACCTGTAAAATTGCCTCGCTTTCTATTTTACCGTGACAGATAAAATGGGGTTTGGTATCTCTTTTAGCAGAACCTCCAAAATTGCCTTGGTTTCTATTTTACCGTGACAGGCAAAATGGTGTTGGTATCTCTTTTACCAGAACCGGCAAAATAGCCTTGGTGTCTATTTTAAAGGAACCTGCAAAATTATCTGGTTTCTATTTTACCGTTACAGGCAAAATGACATTGGTGTCTCTTTTACCAGAACCTGCAAAATTGCCTTGGTTTCAATTTTAACGTGACACACAAAATGGTGTTTGTATCGCTTTTACCAGAACCTGCAAAATTGCCTTGGTTTCAATTTTAACGTGACACACAAAATGGCGTTTGTATCGCTTTTACCAGAACCTGCAAAATTACCTTGGTTTCTATTTTACCGCGACAGTCAAAGTTTTTTTTTACCAGAATTGGCAAAATAACCTTGGTTTCTATTTTACCGTGACCGGTAAAATGGCCTTGGTGTCCCTTTCACCAGAAACGGCAAAATAGCCTTGGTGTCTATTTTACAGGGATCGTCAAAGTAACCTCTTCTTTTGCTTAAACTGTGCATAAAAAAAAGTTTTTCAGGTCAAAACTTTACTCACAATATATTGAAGAGTTTCCAGATAATGGCGAATATACAATTGAATGAATATGGTCTATAATCAGTTGTATTATTTACATAAATATTATAATGTTAAGGTCGATTTGTCAGTAAGGAAACTTCTTGATGGTATTGGTCTGGAAAAGGTGATCCCAGCGTGCAGCATGTTTAGAAATTACATGAAAACCATACCAAAACTTGACCAAAGCTTTGTGTGTGATATTGGCTCTACGGAACCCTTGGAGCCCGCCAGTGGTTGTGTTAGCACGAAATCACAAGTCATCGTGACCGAGCTTTTGAAAGTGCTAGCCTTGTTCAGCCTGTTGATCACGCTAGATAACGCGCCCTGTGGGTGTTGAAGAAACACAAATGTGCCTGAGCTAGGCTCCTAGTTGAAGGGAAATTTCAGATTCGAGTGGCTACTACTACTACTACTATAATGTTAGTCAATGATAATTAAAGAGATTGGATATTTCTTTAGCCATGTCCCTTTATCGTACAGGAGATCACGGCTCCCCACATTTTTACAATCTGTACATCACCGTAAATTCTTGGTCAAAATAATGGCGTGGTTCACAGTTCGCTACGGTTTTAGATTTTTGGTATATTCTTTCAGGGTATAGCGGATCATGGCACTCCACATCTTCCATTTCTTTATTAACTGTGAATTAACACAATTTCCTAGAATAGATGATAGAGTGGCTTTCAATTTGCCATGTTTGGAATATTGAAGAGTTTTATTTAGGCTAAGCCATTTCAGATCAAAGGCGATCATGGCTCTCCACATATTTCATTTCTTTATCACCTGTAAATTGCCATGACTTCTTGGGAAAGATAATGGACTTCGTAGTTTTCAGTTCGGAGTAATCCTTTTCCTACACTGGCGGAAACTTCAGTCTACAGGCATTTAACCCATAGTGCGGGGAAATAAAATGGATTCATGCCTTACCCCCAAAAGAACGTGTGCGAAAGTGCATGCAACAGACGACCTGGAAACATAGAACTCGACTCACGTCTTCTGCTTTCGGCGTTGCTAACCTTTAAGGTACCCACACCTTGTTGAGATATTGCTGGTATTAATGTTTAAATAACTAAGCGAATTTACCTTCTTTGGATCGTGTCCCTTCAGGACGTGGGAAGTCATCGCTCTCCACGTTTTCCTATCGTTTGCAGCTCTTAGTAACTTTGTGTTTTTGCCGTCCCTCCACCCTACTTGTCCTCCCGGCCATTCACAAAAACTGGTCCGGTAGGTGAGCCGCTGCCTTTTCTCGTCCCATTTGACTTCAATATGCCCTGTGGGTTACGGTTAGGGTTAGGGTTAACCCTAACCCTAACCCTGTCTCCAATCCCACTTTTTTGTTTATGCGTCGAAGTAATTTCAGCTTTGTCATTTTGTTTCTGAATGAAAGTGTCCCTTTTGTTAGCGTCTTCATTCAAACCTCGTTGTTCACATGCTCCATTCATTTTATACTCAGTATCCTTCTGTAGAACACACAATTCTTCCGTCTTCAGAATTCTCTTCATTTGTAAGAATATTGTGCAACAGTCACTGACGTATAGGAGGACTAATATAACATAGCTAATAAGCCGTCTTTTCTTTCCTTGTACCATGCTTATAATAACGTCTTATTCATCAAGAAATATTATCTTCTTTTTCATAATATATTTTCTGTAATAATAAAAATAATTATAATAATGATTTAATTATGTTTTTTTCTCTTTATTATTGTAAAATAGAACCATAAGATGTCTGTTATTTGTTCAATGTGAATGTTCGTTGCTTCCTTTCTATAATATCCAGATCTAAAGGATAAACGACTTTTCTTTGCCTAACAAAACAGACGAGGAATTCTTTTGTCCAAGAAACAATAATTCTCTGAAAATAAACACTCTTTGTGAAGTGGGAAACAAGTTATTCTGCTCCCTCACTAAATCAAGCCCTTCCATCGGAATTCTGGCGTTAGATTTTTATTTCAACAATCATGGCTTTGTTCGGATCATTTTTCATCCGTTCATTGAAATCTAATTCTTCTTTTATTTCTCTTTTTCCTTTTTTTTATGATTTTTTTTTTTTTTGCAACCTTTCGTTTCTATCATTCGTCCGATTTTATTTTTCGGATTCTTTCAGCTAAACTTTTCGTCTTCTTATTCTTAGTTTTCTCGTCCTTCATAATATCATTAAACTTTTCTTAGGCTAAGAGAAATTGACAAAACGGATCTTCATCAGAAGCAGGAATTAGGATAATCCCCATTCCAAATAATAGAGATGGATTAATTCTTTTTCTACTGCTTATGAACCATTTGCCGTCTATTTAAAGCCAGAAAATATACACTATTTACATTATTCAGACTATTGTCCTCATCTTTGTCGCCATATTTATTAGAACGTTTCGGCCTTTCAGTATCTGTCTATATTACTGATATGAGGTATTATGTACACTATTTACATTATTCGGACTATTGTCCTCATCTTTGTCGCCATATTTATTACAACGTTTCGGCCTTTCAGTATATGTCTATATTTCTGAGATAAGGTATTATGTACACTATTTACATTATTCGGACTATTGTCCTCATCTTTGTCGCCATATTTATTACAACGTTTCGGCCTTTCAGTATCTGTCTATATTTCTGATATGAGGTATTATGTACACTATTTACATTATTCGGACTATTGTCCTCATATTTGTCGCCATATTTATTACAACGTTTCGGCCTTTCAGTATATGTCTATATTTCTGATATGAGGTATTATGTACACTATTTACATTATTCGGACTATTGTCCTCATCTTTGTCGCCATATTTATTACAACGTTTCGGCCTTCCAGTATCTGTCTATATTTCTGATATGAGGTATTATGTACACTATTTACATTATTCGGACTATTGTCCTCATCTTTGTCGCCATATTTATTAGAACGTTTCGGCCTTTCAGTATCTGTCTATATTACTGATATGAGGTATTATGTACACTATTTACATTATTCGGACTATTGTCCTCATCTTTGTCGCCATATTTATTACAACGTTTCGGCCTTTCAGTATATGTCTATATTTCTGAGATAAGGTATTATGTACACTATTTACATTATTCGGACTATTGTCCTCATCTTTGTAGCCATATTTATTACAACGTTTCGGCCTTTCAGTATCTGTCTATATTTCTGAGATGAGGTATTATGTACACTATTTACATTATTCGGACTATTGTCCTCATCT
>OZ038516.1:61281462-61308962 GCA_964036315.1 Acanthosepion esculentum
TAAAAAGGACAGAAAACAGTGGAGAGCCGTGATCGCCAATTTCCTAAGTGTACGAAATGAAGAAGGAGGACTTAGATAATTTGATAATGTAACTGCAGATTATGAGGATAAGTAGGATAGATAATGATTGATTATAAACATGAAGAGGTTAAAATTGCATTGCTCGGGAAAGTATAATCTCTCCGGAGTCTATTACATAAAGTAGCCGTTCTTGAAAAGAAGCTATCCAATTGAAACCTCCTTCTTGCCAAAGAAATACCAAAGAGACGGGGATGGTCCGCTTTTTTATATATGGCATGGGATCGTAGCTGTAAATTTCTGAACTGGTGGAACTAGGGAATGAAGCTCGTCCGAATATTTTCCATGTAAATAGCGACAGAATCGCGAGAAACCTGCAATAATTCGTCTGTGGGAAACGTGTTGTAGGGTGGGTTTTACGTATTCGCCTACAACGCTGCGTAATTGCTTTTGAACACTGTCAAGCCTGGACAAGTGAAGATTGGGCGCCTCCAGTCGAGATATGTCAGCAATAAGACATTTTTAGTCTGGTCTTGCTCTTGCAAAGTTGTTTGAAGTTTGTTTGAAAAAATAAAAATTAACATAAGAAATTTGATTGAACGAAATAAATTATGTTCGATTTTATCAGAATACGACCGTTAAAATTTAGTATCGTTATATGTAACAGTCAGAGGAATCCTAGGTAAACCTACCACCACTACTCATTCTTCATGTAACTATTTTCAAGAATTTTTTTTTCTTACTGTGTAGTGTGTATATCACTGCAGATCAAGTAGAATTTGCACTCAGTGTCCATCAGAGAAATCATGTGCATCAGCGGGTTGAACTTATAGAAAACATCCTACACTTCGGGTGCAAATCCAATGCCAGTGACTGCGCCCCGACATGTAAAAACCTGATCGACCCAGCTGAGCATGGGATGGAAACACGTGGGAAAAACCGTATGTCAGCTAGATATAAAATCACCCACGGCGATTGAGAAACGAATAAGTTGGCTAAAATGTAATAATAGGCATATGGGATTTGGTCCCGTTTTTTATTACTCCGTACGACAAATACAATGACAGGTTAATGAATTGTGTTGTCGTTAGATGTCTCTTTTTTTTTCTTTTTTTTTTTTTTTTAATTTCAATGCCATGTCCCTCCAGGATGGACACAATAATGGCTTCCCGGGAATTCTTTTTTATTATTATCTACGAATTACCAATCTATGATTTCCAAATAAAGAGGATGACTTTTAAATCACGCAGAAAACACCGAAAAGAAACACCGAAATCGAAGTTAAGCAACGTCGATCCGGTTGGAAACACTGGCAACTGTAAGCAACCATCTACAATCCGAAAAAAATGTATTAGCTTTAAATAATCCACAAAGGGTTGATAAGCCGTAAAAAGATAATTCGATCAATTAATCGAAGGATAGATAGATATAAAAAGACTAGAGATAGATAGATAGATAGATAGATAGATAGATAGATAGATAACACACCGTGATAGATATACAAAGACTGAGACAGATAGATAGATAGATAGGTAGATATATATATATATATATATATATATATATATATATATATATATATATATATAGATAGATAGATAGGAAAAGACTGAGATAGATAGATAGATAGATAGATAGGAAAAGACTGTGATAGATAGATAGATAGATAGATAGATAGATAGGAAAAGAATGAGATAGATAGATAGATAGATAGATAGATAGATAGATAGATAGATAGATAGAGATAACACGCCGTGATAGATATACAAAGACTGAGATAGATAGATAGATAGATAGATAGATAGATAGATAGATACGAAAAGACTGAGATAGATAGATAGATAGATAGATATCAATCTATGATACTCTAAACCTGGTCACATTTATCAGCTTTCACTTCCTCAATTTTTCTCCTCTCCTCTCTCTCCCCCTCTCTCTCTCTCCCCTCTCTCTCCCCCTCTCTCTCTCTCTCTTCCTGTAGCTATAAATTCCATCTTTCTCATCACGTGACCGTCGTCTTTCTTCTTTTCAATATTTCTGCCCGTCATCACCGAAAATTTTCAGACGGTAAACCTGGAATCTCGAAATTACCCCCTAGTCCAGCCCAGTACGCTTCTTGGCTAGTCCACGGACCGAATTGTGTCGTCAGTAAGTCTGCAAAAACGTTCAGCCAGGTCCTATCCACCCAATAAATATAAACGCCAGTTATTCCAGACATTATGATTATCAGGCTCGGGAGAAAGGCTATATCTGCGGAACAGGTAGCCAAAGCGCAAAATCCCTCGTGTCAAAGGGAGCAGACAAAATGGCGCTGAATACGGCAATGCCTACAGGAGAGAAGAACAGGTTCATTGGCCGGTAAACAAAAGCATAAAGCAGGGTATCTCAACGATTCGTTATTTCAAAAGACAGAGAAAATTCTAAGCGTCTCTACATAGACCAGCAGACGCCTTTACCATTGTATCAACGCTAACACGGCCATGGCCTATCTACTTGTGGTCAATTCTTACGCGATGTTTAGTAATAATGCGTTGGAACGGCTCTGCGATCTTTACGAGCCTCAAACCAAGCATTTATCATTGTATTTGAACAAGAATCATGACCTCCCGAACGTGTGGCGCATTCAGGAAGGATCGAAATAACAGATGATATAATTGCATTCATTTATTACGTGAAGCTTTGCATTATTGTACCGAAATGGCTCTGCGAACTTTACGAGCCTCCTAGCTAGTCTTGAAGGTCATTATCACTGGATAAAGTTCTATCATAGCTCTCTGACATAACATGATATACTTGCATTCATTTATTACGTGAAGCTTCGCATTATTGTACCGAAATGGCTCTGCGAACTTTACGAGCCTCCTAGCTAGTCTTGAAGGTCATTATCACTGGATAAAGTTCTATCATAGCTCTCTGACATAACATGATATACTTGCATTCATTTATTACGTGAAGCTTTGCATTATTGTACCGAAATTTTTTCCGTTGTCATTTTGACAACGGAAAAAAATGGCAAAAGTGGATAAATGGGAAAAAATGGCAATTCGACAACAGAAAATTATGACAGTTCGAGAAGGATGGGTCTAAGCTCCCATACATCTAGTTTAGAATAGAGCTAAGTCCCCCCCCTCAATATTTTAAAATAAATATTTTTAAATAGATATTTACTCTAGTGTTGGTGGGGAGCTAGGCTCCTTCTCCTCTTGTTTTAAATAGGGGCTAAGTTCCCGTTCCTAGTATTAAAAACATTATTTTTAAATTTTCGATGTCGATTTTTAGAAGTTTTATGGTGGGGGGGTGGGGGGCTAGGTTCCTACTCCTAATTGCAGTATAAGCACAAATCGCAGCGTGTTTAAGTGAATTTGATGACTATAATTAATTTTATAACTGAGAGATGACATATATATATGTAAGTGTATTAGTGTGTGTGTGTATATATATATATATATTTATTTATTTATATAAAAGTGAACATAGAAGTCAACACTTAGAGGCGACAGTCTGTTTCATGCTAGATGCAATCATCGGGCTAGCATGAAACAGACTGTCACCTCTAAGTGTTGACTTCCATGTTCAGTTTTATATATACACACGCTCTATCTCTGATATTGAGCACTTTATCCCATAAATATAGCACACTTTAAGACTATATTTCTTCATATATATATTTATATATATATAAAATAAGTGTATTAGTGTATATATATATATATATATATATATATATATATATATATATATATGTGTGTGTGTGTGTGTGTGTGTGTGTGTGTGTGTGTTTGTGTGTGCGCGCGCACGAACATTATGGACACCCTGTATTATAAACAATTGCTAATGAAGCAATTTCTTGTGGGACAAAAAAGAAGAAGGGTGTCTTTTGATGGAACATACTCGCCTTCTCTCAAATTGAAGTCCTACATGCCAGACAAAGACGAACTCTCTTTCGTCGAGAATAAGGCAAGTCTTGGTCACCATTTCTCCCATTCGACTCCCTGTTCCGGTCCATTATGTCTGCTACACGTTTCGCGCCAAGAGAACCGAGCAGTTAGTGGCACTTCCGGTTGAAATTTATAAAAGCTTTCTCATAAAACATTTTTTTCAGAATTACTACTGTTATGGATATTTTGGGGTCTGGAAAAAGTCATAATGTGTTATGTTCCTGTTTTAATCTAGTTTATAGTCATTGTTGTTTTCATTATTAGTATTCTTATTATTATCATTATCATTATAATTATCATTATTATTATTATTTTCTTCTTATTATCATTATTATTATTATTTATTTCCTTTGATATCTGGCGTTTACACATTTCTTTCCGGGTCCCGCCCAGGGACCTAAGGTTAGAAATGGCATCATGACACTTTCCACTGCAAAAAAAAAAAAAATAATTACATAGATAAAGCACTTCGTAAAGTGTGGGCTGTACTTGTCAGAACAATTTTTTGTATCTCTTTGAGGCATGGACTTCCAGGGATCCTTTTCCAACCAGTCCAAGGGCTCCAACTACAACAGTAGTTTTTCAGTCTCTAATAACAATGTCTGGATGGTTAACTTTATTATTGTTATTATTATTATTGTTATGAAATATAAATCTGTGACCCTGATTTTTTCAAATACCACCTTTCCTGAAATATATACTCTTTTTCCAATGCCACTATGCATGTCCATAAAAATATTAAAAATTAAAAGTAAATTCAAAACCTATTTTTTAAAATAAGTAATTAAATACATTTCTCAAATTAAAATTAAATAAGAAATTATAATTAAATTTTAAATCTTCAACAACAACAATGAAAATATTTACTAGTTTTCGTTTATTGGGCATTGAATTACATTTCATAGGGTCGTTCATAGTTTACCTTAACTTTCACGTTTAACCCGAGGACGCCAAGTGACACTGTTCAATGTCTAGTAAACAAGAGGGAGTAAATGACGTTCTTGAAAGATCAGGTCATCCCATAAGTTCTGTCCGAATTTTGAATAAAGAAAACAAGTGACCAAATGTTACATTTAATTACAGATTCAATCAACAATGTATTTTCCCTGATTATCTATGACTTCCTTCCATCTATTAACAAGCTTACTAATTCCATTACTGTAAAATTCTTTCGGCTTTGATTCGAAGAACTCACAAATGTCAGTTTTAACCTCTTCCTGTGTTACAAAAGCTGTTTCTTCCAAATGATTCTGTAAGCTACGAAACTAATGGTTGTCAGAAGGAGCAAGGTTGTGAGAATAAGGTGGATGAGGAATTTTATCCCAACAAAGTTCTTCGATCTTTTCTGACGTGATTCTTGCTGTGTCTGGTCGCGCATTGTCCTGATGAAACATCACCCGTTTTCGATTCACTAGAGCAAGTCTTTTTTCCTCAAAGCTTGGTTCAAACGCTCTAATTGCTGACAGTATATTTGAGCATTAATTGTTGCATTAGGTGGTAAGAATTCAAAGTGAATTATTCCTTGGAAATCCCACCAGATTGAAAGAAGAATCTTTTGCCCATGAAGCTCCTTTCTCGGCTGTGGCTGGGGTTCTTCCCCTTTACCAAGCCACTGTCTACGACGCTTAACATTTCAATAAAAGATCCATTTTTCGTCGCCAGTCACACGTCTATCCAAAAAAGGTGAAACAAGTTGGCGAGAATGGAGAGAAGAGCAGATGTCAAGTCGGGATTTGAAGTTGTTTTCAGACAATTCATGAGGCACCCATTTTCCAAGTTTAGGAACTTTTCCAAGTTGTTGAAGATGACGATGAACAGTTGTATGGTTTGAACTGCCAATTCCTGATCTGATAAAGCAAGATTTTCTTCAAGGGCTGCTTCAAGAAGCTTTTCATCAAACTCAGTAGTAATTCTTTCAGAAATGTAGATATTGGAAAAATACGGATTTATTTCTTGAGAAGATTCTATAGCGCAAATCTCGAGAATTTTCTGTCTAAATTACTTTCTCTTTTAATAAGTGTGGCATTCTTTTGATCGAAATTGTAGTTGAATTTATTTCTATGTATAACTAATGGATTTGCTAAATTATTGTGTATAAAATCCCGTTTGTGTTCATATGTCCGTTTTTGTTTGAATTTCTACAAGTTTCTCCAGTGTATTATGAGGAGCAATCCTGGCAATTTATTTTATATATACCTGCTGCAGAATTATTATTGTTATATTTGTTTTTGGTTCTGATCATAGCTATAATAGTTTTGAATGTTGTAATTATTCCAAAGCCTTTTTTTTTTCAACGTTGATCTTAGGAAGCGGCTGTATACAGCAGACAGTTTAGATATTTCTGAACGGGTTTCGGCGCCATGAATGACATCCATATAAAAGTCTTGTTTAAAGAGGGATGATCTTTGCCAAGAGCCGCTGGTTTCGCTCGCTCAAATCCTTCTTTCAACATTAATCTTAGGAAGCGGTTGTATACAGCTGAATGTTTAGATATTTCTGAACGGGTTTGGCGCCATGCATTACACCCACGATTTGATGAGTCTATTTAAGAACATGGCTTTTTGGTTGCATAGCATTCTGCGGTATTGTATGAAACTATCTATGACGCAGCCTAGTCTATGTTCAATTGCTTTTTTCTCTTTTCGCATTCAAATCAGAAGAAAGTTACAGTAGCAATCGTAGTAATTGTTTTAAAAAATAAAAAAAGGATAAAATTATTATTATTAATAATAATAATAATAACGGATTCATATGAATTATAAAAAAACCAATGATTATTTCCGATAATGACTCAAGCTATATTGTCGAATTATTGATGTACCACAAATGTCTGCGTAAATTGTTGTTTACCGAAAATGATGAGCAACGCACGGAGGGACGTCTAAGTACGCAATTGTCTGGCGCAATGTCGGCAGGAAGTACCCTGGCGCCATCTTGTCTCTTTCTCCGCTTTCATCTGCCAGACGCTCGGACGGGAATTACGTCACGGGTATTGAATAAAAAATGGTGGAAAGTTGACCACAACGATACAATTCCGGCGTCTCGTCAAACCTCGTCGTGCAACAGACGCAGACAAGCGGTCGGCAGGGTAATTACTAGTCTTTTGTATTTGAATCCGGGGGAAAATGAATTGAATATTTTGTCCCACCCTTACCTGTGGGGTCCTTTATAGTTAAAGTTATTGTAATTAGTTTCATCGGCTTGTTCTGTTCGGGAGATATGTCGATGAATAAAATGCTGAATTTCAAAAGGGATAACAAAACAAGACTTTTTTTTTAAATTCCATTTTTAATCTTGTTTCTGCTTTTATTTTATTTGTTCCTAGTAGATCGCAATCAAGTCACAAAACGTAATTAGAATATCTGATTTTATGGCCGGATACATACGGCTGATAGGTCAGCTGTAATCCAGAAAGATGGATATGTGTTCTGCCATTTGCAAAGCGGAATACACTCTCTGGGCAACGCAAGAACTGTTTATGGCGACTCTCATATAAAACAATCAAAACAACGCCTTGCTTTAGTTGGAATATCGGTGAATAATTTTCCTACCAAGCTCAAAATTACACAACCGGCAAGAAATCAATGACTTTATTCGGAAAATAGTTCATTTTGGCACACCTTATCACCAATTAACATTTCATTTACAAGACCAATGGACTTCTGCCAAACTGCTGCTGCTTTTTTTCTGCTTCTTCTTTTTCTTTTTCCATGATTAGCATTTTCCCTTCTTTCTTTCCTCCTCCTTCTTCGACCTTTCTTCCTTCATTAATTGCTTCTTCCTCTTCTTCTTCTTCTTCTTCTTCTTCTTCTTCTTCTTCTTCTTCTTCTTCTTCTTCTTCTATTATTATTATTATTGTTATTATTATCATTTTCCCTTCTTTCTTTCCTCCTTCGACCTTTCTTCCTTCATTCCTTTTCTTCTTCTTCTTTTTCTTCTTCTTCTTCTTCTTCTTCTTCTTCTTCTTCTTCTTCTTCTTCTTTTATTATTATTATTATTATTATTATTATTATTATTATTATCCATTCTTTCTTTGTTCCTTCTTCTTCAACATTTTTTCTTCATTCCTTTCTTCTTCTTCTTCTTCGACCTTTCTTACTTCATTCCTTTCTTCTTCTTCTTCTTCTTCTTCTTCTTCTTCTTCTTCTTTTTCTCTAACTTTTCTATTATTATTATTATTATCATTTTCCCTTCTTTCTTTCCTCCTCCTCCTTCGACCTTTCTTCCTTCATTCCTTTTCTTCTTCTTCTTCTTCTTCTTTTTCTTCTTCTTCTTCTTCTTCTTCTTCTTCTTCTTCTTCTTTTATTATTATTATTATTATTATTATTATTATTATTATCCATTCTTTCTTTCTTCCTTCTTCTTCAACATTTTTTCCTTCATTCCTTTCTTCTTCTTCTTCTTCGACCTTTCTTACTTCATTCCTTTCTTCTTCTTCTTCTTCTTCTTCTTCTTCTTCTTTTTCTTCTTCTTCTTTTTCTCTAACTTTCTATTATTATTATTATTATTATTATTATTTTCCCTTCTTTCTTTCCTCTTTCTTCTTTAACCTTTGTTCCTTCATTCTTTTCATCTTCTTCTTCTTCTTCTTCTTCTTCTTCTTCTTCTTCTATTATTATCATTATCATTATTATTATTATTATTATTTATTTCCTTTGATATCTGGCGTTTACACATTTCTTTCCGGGTCCCGCCCAGGGACCTAAGGTTAGAAAGGGTATCATGACACTTTCCACTGCAACAAAAAAAACATTATTATAGAGATAAAGCCCTTCGTAAAGTGTGGGCTGTACTTGTCAGAATAATCTTTTCTATCTCTTTAAGGCATTGACTTCCAGGGATCCCTTCAATTAATCTACTGGAATCTTTTCCAACAAATCCTAAGGCTCCAACCACAACAGGGATTATTGATGTTCCCATGTGCCATATTTTTGAGATTCCTATTTCATGGTCCTTGTATTTTGACAGTTTTTCGAATATCTTCAAATGATAACAATGTCTGGGCGGTTGGCTTTGATTGTTCTGTCAGTGTGTATTGTGTAGTCCCATAGAATTGTAACAGGTCCTATCTCCGTAACCGGGTCTGGGTGGTGTTCGTACCAGTTTCTTTCAGTTTCCTTCCTGTAGAAGTTGCAAATTTTCCAGTGCAGATATTGGCCCACTCTGTCATGCCGGTTTTTATATTCAGTGGGTGCCAATAACGTGCAACCTGATACAAGATGATCAATGGTTCCTGGATATTTATCACAGAATCTGCATTTTGGGCTAACACAGTATTTTAGTATATGTGCTTGATAATTCCTAGTTAACAAGCATCGGTCCTGTGCAGCAAGGATACAACCTTCAGTTTCAGCTTTCAACCCTGCACTACGTAGCCACTGATGGGTACGGTTTTTGTCTACGTCAGCTTGTTTGGTAAGGGGAGAGTATTGGCCATGAAGCGGTTTATCTTGGCATTGTTTCGGTTGCATCTGTCTTTGCTTTCTTTTTTAAGTATTTTGCAGCTTCAGCCGGTTTACCGTGTTGTACTTGTATTTCTGCGCCCATTTGAAACTCCATTTTGAATTTGTTGGCTTCCTTTATTACGGAGTAAAGACGCTTACGGCTTTCATGTTCCTTGACACATATCATCATCCAGTCTTCTGTAGTTTCCAGGTATCTTTGGAGGCCAAATTATTATTTTCCGCCATCGTCAATGAAGGACTGTCTTTCGGTGACTTCTCATACATGTCATATATGTATGATGGAAATGAATTGCTCATGATTTTACTATAAGAATGCATTGAAAATCAGGAAGAAAGGGATTGTCAGTGGTCAGGAATGAAGGCAAGCATTACTGATAGAATAGGGCTATTATATGTATAATGGAAATGCATTGCTAATGATTTTACTATAGGAATGCATTGAAAATCAGGAAGAAAGGGATTGTCAGTGGTCAGGAATGAAGGCAAGCATTACTGATAGAATAGGGCTATTATATGTATAATGGAAATGCATTGCTAATGATTTTACTATAGGAATGCACTGAAAATGAGGAAGAAAGGTATTGTCAGTGGTCAGGAATGAAGGCAAGCATTACTGATAGAATAGGGCTATTATATGTATAATGGAAATGCATTGCTAATGATTTTACTATAGGAATGCATTGAAAATCAGGAAGAAAGGGATTGTCAGTGGTCAGGAATGAAGGCAAGCATTACTGATAGAATAGGGCTATTATATGTATAATGGAAATGCATTGCTAATGATTTTACTATAGGTATGCATTGAAAATCAGGAAGAAAGGGATTGTCAGTGGTCAGGAATGAAGGCAAGCATTACTGATAGAATAGGGCTATTATATGTAAATGTAAATGAATTGCTCATGATTTTACTATAGGAATGCATTGAAAATCAGGAAGAAAGGGATTGTCAGTGGTCAGGAATGAAGGCAAGCATTACTGATAGAATAGGGCTATTATATGTATAATGGAAATGCATTGCTAATGATTTTACTATAGGAATGCATTGAAAATCAGGAAGAAAGGGATTGTCAGTGGTCAGGATTAAATGCAAGCATTACTGATAGAATAGGGCTATTATATGTATAATGGAAATGCATTGCTAATGATTTTACTATAGGAATGCATTGAAAATCAGGAAGAAAGGGATTGTCAGTGGTCAGGAATGAAGGCAAGCATTACTGATAGAATAGGGCTATTATATGTATAATGTAAATGCTTTGCTAATGATTTTACTATAGGAATACATTGAAAATCAGGAGGAAAGGGATTGTCAGTGGTCAGGAATGAAGGCAAGCATTACTGATAGAATAGGGCTATTATATGTATAATGGAAATGCATTGCTAATGATTTTACTATAGGAATGCATTGAAAATCAGGAAGAAAGGGATTGTCAGTGGTCAGGAATGAAGGCAAGCATTACTGATAGAATAGGGCGATTATATGTAAATGTAAATTAATTGCTAATGATTTTACTATAGGAATGCATTGAAAATCAGGAAGAAAGGGATTGTCAGTGGTCAGGATTGAATGCAAGCATTACTGATAGAATAGGGCTATTATATGTATAATGTAAATGCATGGCTAATGATTTTACTATAGGAATGCATTGACAATCAGGAAGAAAGGGATTGTCAGTGGTCAGGAATGAATGCAATCATTACTGATAGAAGAGATATGTTATATGTACAATGTAAGTGCATCATTAATTATTATCCTATAGGAATATAACCAAAATTAAGAAGAACGGGATTATCAATAGTCATGGATTAATGTAAGTGTTTTTGTTACTGGGATATCATATAGCTTTTTGGCTCTTATGATTGGGGTGCTGGAATCTTCTTACTAATTCCTATTCACCCAAATCTCGCCAAATGGATTTAACTTCTTATTTCTTCTGAGTTAAACCGAGAACTTCTCAGCACTTCGAAGTACGCAAATTATTTCATTTTTTTCTTTTATTGGGTCTTAGCTCCAAACGCAAAATGCTTTGTTAATCTGAAACAAAACGGTTTTAAAAGATACCAGGTTTTTTCCGATTATTATTTAACCTTTCAACTTACGCTATCGATATATATATATATATATATATATATATATATATATATGTGTGTGTGTGTGGTGGGCACCTCGCCGTGGTGTAATGGTTAGCAAGTGAAAAGTGAGTTCGATCCTCACTAGGTGCCCCATACTTTCGGCCTTGTGTCACATCTAAACTACGCTTAGAAAATAACTATATATATATATAAATATAAAAGTGAACATAGAAGTTAACCCTTAGAGGCGACAGTCTGTTTCATGCTAGATGCAATCATCTCTGATAAAGTGCTCTATCTCTGATATTGAGCACTTTATCCCATAAATATAGCACACTTTAAGACTATATTTCGTCATATATATATATATATATATATATATATATATATATATAAATCAAATATGTGGTGCAGTTCAATTTATATTACAATGAATCATTCGTACAAAAAGTAGATTAGTAAAGTTAATGATATAAAATGGCGAAAGTCTTCGCAAACAAACTACAAATAGACACATTTTCGCCATTTAATTTCATTAACTTTACTAATCTACTTTTTGTACGAATGATTCATTGTAATATAAATTGAACTGCATCACACATTTGATTTAAAAGAACTGATCCGACGTGCAAATTTTCGGGATAACAGCTGAGACATTACTCTATTTATTGAACAATTTAGTTCATGCCTCATTGTCTGATAAACTCCTACAACAAAAAATTTCTGAAATTACCATATTAGTAAAAAACGCACTCTCTTAAATTTTCAAAAAAGTTCAACCTTAGCGTTGCGACTGCACGCTCCAAAAGTTTGTATCCGTTAACAATAACACATTTAAAAAAAACATATTTCAACTCACATTTAATCTTTCGTCTCTGATGCTACCTGGATTTACTAAAAACAAAATAATTTTCATGCCTGAGGATGACTGTATGTACAGTTGAAAGTACTTGCAGATTAAAAAAAAGACCTTATACAGCTTGTAGTTATTAAAAAAACAAGGATCATAACATTCATCGAGTGGTTCGTAGGTTAAAGCAACTTTAAAATTTTGTTTGCGAAGAGTTTTCGCCATTTTATGTCATTAACTAATTACTAATCTACTAATCTACTTTTTGTTTGAATGATTCATTGAAATATATATATATGTGTGTGTGTGTGTGTGTGTGTGTGTGTGTGTGTGTGTGTGTGTGTGTGGTTACATGTGTGCGCGTGTGTCCGAGTGCATTTTATAAAAGTAATTTTAAAAAGAAATTAACTGACCGTAACACTGTGGAGGCTCAAACGCCTGCATTTGTTTGAAGTTTCATCTTACAGCGTCCCAGGGCTAACATTATTGCCTGATCATCAGACGCCATTATCCAAACTCTACACCCCACCGACCCTCCCACCCCAGCAACATGACTGACCTTAAACAATAGTTTTCTCTGTTTATCAGTTTCACTGGGAGGAGAAGATTAAATTATCATGTCTATTATATCGATAATTCAGATTGTCAGAAAATTCAATTGGCAATAATAATAATAATAATAATAATAATAATAATAATAATAATAATAATGATAATAAAACGAAAGATTCATGATCGCCTAAGCGTGTATCACGGATGGCACATAACTGGCTGACTGGATAAAATAAACATTGGCAGTAATAATGAAATAATAATAATAATAATAATAATAATAATAATAATAATAATAATAATAATAATAATAATAATAATATTACGGAGATAGGACCTGTTACAATTCTATGGGACTACACAATATACACTGACAGAACAATCAAAGCCAACCGCCCAGACATTGTTATTAAAGACCACAAACAAAATAAGTGCCTCCTTATTGATATGGCAGTCCCTGCAGACTGCAATGTGTCTTTGAAGATATTCGAAAAACTGTCAAAATACAAGGACCTTGAAATCGAAATCTCAAAAATGTGGCACATGGGAACATCAACAATTCCTGTTGTAGTTGGAGCCCTTGGACTGGTTGGAAAAGATTCCAGTAGGCTGATTGAAGGGATCCCTGGAAGTCCATGCCTCAAAGAGATACAAAAAATTGTTCTGACAAGTACAGCCCACACTTTACGAAGGGATTTATCTATGTAATTTTTTTTTTTTTTTTTTTCCAGTGGAAAGTGTCATGATGCCATTTCTAACCTTAGGTCCCTGGGCGGGACCCGGAAAGAAATGTGTAAACGCCAGATATCAAAGGGAATAATAATAATAATAATAATAATAATAATAATAATAATAATAATAATAATAATGAAGACATTAACAATTACTGTTGTAGTTGGAGCCCTCGGATTGATTGGAAAAATATTCCAATACACTCAATGAAGGAATCCCTGGTAGCCCATGTCTTAAAGAAATACAAAAAATTGCACTCACAAGTCCCGCCCACACCTTACAAAGGGCTTTATCTATGTAAAATATATCCGATTTTATTTTATTTTATTCAATAACTGTTCATTGGAAAATTTTCTGACCTTGGGTCTCTGGTCGGGACCCGGAAAGGAATGTGTATACACCAGAAACCAAGCGAAATAAAACAACGCATGAGAATATTAACAATTCCAGTTGTAGTTGGAGCCCTCGGATTGATTGGAAAAGATTCCAATAGATCCATTGAAGGGATTCCTGGTAGCCCATGCCTTAAAGAAATACAAAAAAAAATTGTACTCACAGCCACACCTTACGAAGGGCTTTATCGATGTAAAATATGTGCGATATTTTTTTTCGAAACAGCTCAGCAGGAAATGTCATGATGCCATTTCTGAGCTTAGGTCTCTGGTCGGGACCCGGAAACAAATGAGTACGCACCAGAAATCAAAGGAAATAAAG
The DNA here is from genome assembly GCA_964036315.1 of Acanthosepion esculentum. Taxonomy (NCBI): domain Eukaryota; kingdom Metazoa; phylum Mollusca; class Cephalopoda; order Sepiida; family Sepiidae; genus Acanthosepion; species Acanthosepion esculentum. The sequence continues at coordinate 61,295,805 of OZ038516.1, forward strand.
CAATAATAATAATATTAAATTAAAAAAAAATTATGATCTCAACCGTAATACTCTAATTTCTGTATCAGTAAAAAATAAAAAAAACGCGAAACGGAATTTTGCAAGCGTAATCTATATATAAAATTCTGTGACTACCGTTCGTCCTTCCCTCCATCACACCCTCTAAATAGCCATACTTTGGCCGATCGAAACCAAATTTTGAGGAGAAATGCAAACAACTAAGGGGAAAACGTACAGATAGTTTTACTAGTGTGAGTAGCTTAGTACAATAAATTTTTGTTATTTTGGGGAAAAATTTAAATTTTGTTATTTAACGTACAAAATGTTCTACTATTTTAAAAACCGTTTAACGATTACAGTAACAAATACTTATTTAATAAAATAAAAATACATTTTCGGTCGGTAATTTGATCAGGTCCGCGGTTGAGCCGGGGTTCGTCGTCCGAGACGCAGAGATTTAAAAAAAAATAGCTAAATATTCTTCTCTTGCTGATAGATTTTTTTTTACTTCTGTGGCAGTGGAGACTTCAGGGGTTATTGGCCCTCGTTCGATGGCGTTCCTCCGGAGGATTGGCGCGATTGCGTCTCAATTAAGGAACGAGCCTCGCGAAACGGAGTGGCTCTTGCAGCGTGTCTCACTGGCGACGGTTCGAGGTAATGCTTTCTCCATCATAGCGGCTGGCAGACGATAGAAAATATTGTTTATAGTTACGTTGTTCTGGAATTGTCATCAATGGTCGACTGAACTTGCTTTGTTTCAATGACTTTTGTTTTGTTATTATTAATTACTTTATACCCATTATTATTAAAAAAAAAATCGGCTTCCCAAAAAAAAAAAATCGGCTTCCAGAAAAAAAAAAAAATTTAATCAAAATGCAATAGTGTTTTTGCATATCTTTTCTGTCAGTTTTTATATACAAGAATCCAGTTTCCAGTTCGCCCTGCTTTTTCGGGAACTATAAACAAATCATAAGGCCAAACGCTTCAAAAAGTTGAAATTTGGCTTCAAAAAGAAATATTTATGCATACCCAGTTGTATGTTGCATGCTCAAGATTAAGAAATCGTAAGAATTTATTCTTCGCGGTTAAAAAGAAAAAAAAAAATTTTTCTTAAAAATATTGTTTACCATGAAGTCCGATAAAAATTAAATTAAAGAAATTATTAAAACCATGAAGTTAGGTTTTTGTCAAAGTGTTTTCCAAACAAATCAGCTTATTCAAATTTCATTGATTGGTTTGCGAAATTAAACGAAACGTAGAGTTTGTAAATGTTGACAAAAAACGTAAGCAATAACTTCAACAATATTAAATCGTGTGAGGATTTCAACCCGTGTCAGTGGGTTGGCAAAAAAATTCTAGTACCGTTAAAATTCCTTAATTTTTTGACTAAAGTCCTTTCCAGACCAATGAGCCCAGCGATGTCTGAATCGTCGTCGGCAGCCGTCCGTGTCGAGCCTGGTCGGGATATATGGAGAACAAGGGCTGCCCAGACGTCTAGTTCCCCGTCTCGGCCTTACTAGCAGAGTCCAAAGGAGAGGATAAACCAATACAGTTTGGTATCAACGCGGCTGCAGGAGTTGCCGGAAGGTAGCCGTCCATCCGCCTTCGGGGCTCCACTCCAGGTTTGAATTCAGAGTTGTCCTTCTCCTAGACCAATTGCCATCCAGTCTGTCTTGCTATTTACCCGTAGCTGGAGGGAGAAGAGGAGGGTTCATACCTTTCCAAAGGGTCAGTCAGTTATCTGCCATGCGCGATACACGCTTAGACGATCATGTATCTTTCGATACAACACTGACGAGGCAGATTTTTTCCCGCAAAGTTTATTCCTTGCCATTGCTTTCTGCGGTAGACCAGTTGCCATCCGAGGCTATAAAATCCGGTCTGTCCTATTATTTTACCCATAGCTGGGGAGAGAAGAAGATGATTCACACCTTTCCCAAGGGTATTAGCACATAAATGAATGTCATGGATTCGACCGGATTTCGAACTCGCCTCTCCAATTCCTCAATCCAAGCCGGTATCCCTTATTCCACCGTGTCTCCTCCAGCGATGCCTGAGTATTATTTCAGTAATCAAATATACATTTTAAATGAATAAAAAAAAGCAGATCTTTTTTCGTGGGTAGGGAACTCCATGTTTATTGACTGCTAATTAAAGTCTAACCATAAAACGAGATTCAATCTTGGTACACACCTAGGTTTTAGAGTTTTCTGTATCTAAGAAAAGGACCATGCAGAATCAAGACGCAATGAATAATCGGAAGTCTGGACATCATGAGAAAAGGAATGGACAATTTTACTAACAGTGTCCAAGGTTATATCAACATACAAATTGCCCAGAAAATAACCCTGCTAGGAACATCCCATATACTAAGAAAAGTGCTATCAATTAAATGATAATTCTCCTATAGGGCCTAAGGACCATAGTTTGGACCCGGCTCTACAGGATATAAAGCAGGAAACATAACACACTAACAGTAATAATAATAATAATAATAATAATAATAATAATAATAATAATAATAATAATTGAGTATAAAACCCGGCATGACAGAGTGGGCCAATATCTGCACTGGAACATCTTCAGCTACTACGGGAAGGAAACTGGTATGAACACCACCCAGAACCAGTTACGGGATAGGACCTGTTACAATTCTATGGGACTACACAATACACACTGACAGAACAAAATGCCATGGATCTTTGACGATATTCAAAAAGCCGCCAAAATACAAGGACCTTGAAATAGAAATCACAAAAATGTGGCACATGGGAACATCAACAATTCCTGTTGTAGTTGGAGCCCTTGGACTGGTTGGAAAAGATTCCAGTAGGCTGATTGAAGGGATCCCTGGAAGTTCATGCCTCAAAGAGATACAAAAAATTGTTCTCACAAGTACAGCCCACACTTTAAAAAGGGCTTTTTCTATGTAATTTTTTAAATTTTTTTGTCAGTGGAAAGTGTCATAATGCCATTTCTAACTTTAGATCCCTTGGTTGGACCCGTAAAGAAATGTGTAAACGCCAGATATCAAAGGAAATAATAATAATAATAATAATAATAATAATAATAATAATAATAATAATAATAATAATAGTGCTCCAGGTAACATCAATATACAAGTTGCCCAGAAGATGGCCCCACTAGGAACATCCCAAATACTAAGAAAAGTGCTATGAATTAAATGACAATTCTTCTATAGGGCGTAAGGACCATAGTTTGGACCCGGCTCTACGAGATACAAAGCAGGAAATATAACATACACAAATAATAATAATAATAATAATAATAATAATAATTATTATTATTATTATTATTATTATTATTATTATTATTATTATTATTATTATTATATATTGCTAGGTTTAACAATAATAATAATAACATTAATAAGCATCGCCCAGATGTCTTGATCAAAAACCACAAAAACAGAATGTGCCATTTTATTGGCATGGCACTCACTGCAGATTGTAATGCATCTTTGAAGATCTTCAAAAAAACAAAACAAAAAACAAAACAAACAAAGCTTGTTGAAGCCATAGGTTTAATTGGAAAAGATCCCGATAGACTCATTGAAGGGATTCCTGGTAGCGAATGTCTTAAAGAAATACAAAAAAAATGTTCTCACAGGTGAAACTCACACATTACGTCGGGATTTATCCATGTAAAATGTGTGCGATCTGAAGTTGCTTATTTTATTTTATTTTATTTTTTTATTGTAAACATACTCACTGGAAAATGTCATGGTGACATTTCTGACCTCTGATCTCTGATAATCGTGGTAGATTGGGGGATATTCTCCAGTTTACTACCAAGGCAACAAACAAGAAGAGATCATCGAAAGTCAAATAATAAAAATATTTCCCGACTTCAGTTGCCCAATTTCACACAGGCAGCTTCGTCATTATTTGCTGATCTCACAAGTAAAACGTCACCGGTATAAGGAGAAGATAGATAGATAGATAGATAGATAGATAGATAGATAGATAGATAGATAGATAGATAGATAGATAGATAGAGAGCGAGAGAGAGAGAAAGAGAGAGAGATAGGGAGATTGAGAGAGAGATCCGAAAAGACTGAGATAGATAGATAGATAGATAGATGTGAATAGACTGAGATAGATAGATAGATAGATAGATAGATAGATAGATAGATAGATAGATAGATAGATATGAAGAGACTTGTATAGATAGATAGATAGATAGATAGATAGATAGATGGGAACAGACGAAGATAGATAGATAGATAGATAGATAGAGAGAGAGAGAGAGATCCGAAAAGACTGAGATAGATAGATAGATAGATAGATAGATAGATGTGAAAAGACTGAGATAGATAGATAGATAGATAGATAGATAGTAAGATAGATAGATAGATAGATAGATAGATAGATATGAACAGACTTGTATAGAGAGAGAGAGAGAGAGAGAGAGAGATCCGAAAAGACTGAGATAGATAGATAGATAGATAGATAGATAGATAGATAGATAGATGTGAATAGACTGAGATAGATAGATAGATAGATAGATAGATAGATAGATAGATAGATAGATAGATAGATAGATAGACAATTTTCATTATTTAATTAAAGTTAATCTTATTCGAAAATGTCTTTTTCTTAACATGTCTTTTTACATTTTCTTTGTCTCATGCCTTTTTGTCTTCATTCCACATGTCCAGTCTGTTCTCCTATGCTTGTAAAATCTTCGTCTCCGTTCACTTGATTCCTTTCGTTCCTCACTTCCGCCTCAGTGTGCTTTCCATTTCATCTGGGAGATTTAAATTCCGTCTCTTCCATCACCGTCTGTTTAGTCTCCGAGGGAGAAGGGAAATTCGATACATTGCATTGGTAATAGACGTCGACCCCAGGCGAGATATCAAACTGGACTTCGATGAGAAAATGCTGTTGTCTTTTCAGAGTGGAGCCGTATGAAGAATTGAGGGTCGAAGAACAGTCAAAGGAAAGCAAATTTTCTTGTTGAAACGTTGAAGTGGGGAAGATGCGAAACTGAGACGTCAAGATGAGGAAAATGAAAAAACAAGAAGGGAAGGAGCAAGAAAAGGGAGAAATATGGAGGAAATGATGAAGACAGAGAAATAGAATGTGACACCAAAGATTCTATTCAAGACAAAACAATAAAAGACAGAAAATCATGCCAAAGATTCTGTTGTGACCAAGTAAATGGTTAAGTAATAACAAAAACCAAGTTTGCAGATACAGTGCTTTTCGATAAAAGTGACTCAACTGATTTTTTTTTTTTACTAAAAGTTCTCTTCTCCGATGAAACGAAAGTTGAGCTAAATTCAAAGGATAAGAGATCTAAAATCTGAAGAAGAAGCTTTGAAAGCTCTTTGAATTTAGCAGTAAGTACTGTCAAGCATCCGTTCAGTATAATGTTCTGGGGATGCTTTTCTTTTCATGGAACTGCTTTCTTAAAACCTATTGAAAAGACCCTCAGGAGCGAGCAGTGAAAGAAAATTTTAGAGTCTTGTCTGCTCCCTTCTGCTGAAAGGGTGCACATCGACCCCACCAAGCTCATTTTTATGCAGGATAATGCTCCCTGTCACAAATCAAAATTGATGAAGGAATACTTTGATGAGAAGCAGGTGAATGTTATGACATGGCCGCCCCAATCTCCTGACCTCAACACCATAGAAAACTTATGGAGCATTATAAAGTACAGGCTCTTGAGAAAGCAGTTGAGCAACAAAGAGGATTTGATTGTGAATTTTATATCCGAATGGAATTCAATGATTGGAGATGAGATTTGCCAGAACCTAATCAAGTCAATGCCAAAAAGGGTTGAAAAGATTAGTCAAAATAAAGGAGGACCCATAGATTATTAAATATTTCGAACTATATTACCTATTATAAATAAATTATACCTCTATTATTCTTTATTTAAAGCTGTTCGGTTATGTTTCTATTCATTACTAGTTGCAGGAAATAAGTGAGTCACTTTTTTTGCACAGAGTTTTTTCCCTAAAATCTCATTTATATCCAAAATTATAATTATCACTAGAATACGTTAGGGTGAATAAACTTTTTTTTACTAGGTGGTCGGGAAGGGGTCTTTATATTAGTAAGATTAAAAATTAGTTTGACCCCCAAAAACAATAGGCGAAAAATTTTTTAAGTAAAAAAAAAAAATCAGGTGAGTCACTTTTATCGAACAGCACTATATATATATATATATATATATATATATATATATATATATATATATATATATATATATATATATATAAAACTTTAAGGACAGCAGAAGAGTATTTCACATTTAGTAAGAGTGAATCGAATCAACCACCGCTCAATTTATTCACAATTCACTGTTAATATTTAACATTCCCCTCCCGCGAGGGATGTATGTGGCACAAGGCCGAGTTTACTGTAGCTTTTCCGAACCCGTGGGCTCGGCCAAAAATATTCCTGTTGTTTCCCGCATAAGTGGGTCCGGGTCTGTCTACCTCCTCGGACGAAACTTTGCCCTTCGGCAAAGCCTCGTCCGAGTTCCTCTCAGCCAAAGGCAGAGAGTTCGACAGTTGAACAGTTTGGAGCACTGTTAATATTTAACATCCCCCTATTAGGGATGTATGTGGCACAAGGCCGAGTTTACCGTGGGTTCTACGAGCCCGTAGGCTCGGCAAAAAATATTCCCTTAGAACTCGCCTAAACGTCTACCTCCCCGGACGAAACTTTGCCCTTCGGCAAAGCCTCGTCCGGGTTCCTCTCTGGTCAAGGCAGAGAGTTCGACAGGACGAATTCTATTCCCCAAAGCTTCTCTCCTACTAATAGTAGGCGGAAGAGTCTAACATTCCAATATTACAATATTGTTTTAACTTCGGAACACATAATGTTGGCCATATTAACTGGACGCCTTTCTAACTTCAACATGGTGTCCTCGGTTCTGGTTAATTAATCTGTTAAAAGATAGATAGATAGATAGATAGATAGATAGATAGATAGATAGATAGATAGATAATGAAAAGACTGAGATAGATAGATAGATAGATAGATAGATAGATAGATAGATAGATAGATAGATAGATAATGAAGAGATTGAGATAGATAGATAGATAGATAGATAGATAGATAGATAGATAGATAAGGAACTGACTGAGATAGATAGATAGAGAGATAGATAGATAGATAGATAGATAGATAGATAGATAGATAATGAAGAGATTGAGATAGATAGATAGATAGATAGATAGATAGATAGATAGATAGATAGATAAGGAACTGACTGAGATAGATAGATAGATAGATAGATAGATAGATAGATAGATAGATAAGGAACTGACTGAGATAGATAGATAGATAGATAGATAGATAGATAGATAGATAGATAGATATATAGATAAACTGCTAAAGTATTTAAAATAAAAATAGGGCGTCTATATCAAATAAGAGTCTCCTCTATAATAACGTTCGAAATACCGGTGTTCATTCATGAATTGAGCCCTACAGCGAAACAGGCTTCTATGACTATATTACGCTCTCGTTATTCGATCGAGCACTATAGAGAAATGGGTAATTTCAAAACAGTAGCCGCCGTTGCTCTTAACGCACCGCACCCTTCATTATAGAATTGAATCCTCTGACGTTTGTATACATCCGTATATAATGCGTTACAATTTCCCTTTCTCTGCCGTGCGCTGATACCTTAGGAGTAGGATAACTGACTGATGCCATTTCGGTCGGGTTTCGATCCTGAAATGAAGCAATCAGATGTTTAGCCAGACAGATGAGCTGTGGTACAGCGAAACAGGCTTGCACGTGGATGACTATATATATATATATATATATATATATATATATATATATATATATATATATATATATATATATATATATATATATATATATATATATATATATATATATATATATATATATATATATATATCAAAGATTGATAAAACAACCCCTCTCGAACATGCACCATACTCTAATTGAGAAAACAAAGTTATAGATGAGGAGGCTAAAGATTCTATTTAATATTACACACACACATATATATATATATATATATATTCAGAGAGATATATAATTATTATTATTTATCTATGCAGGTTCTTTTTTATACATCCCGTGACTGCAGCTAGAGTTTAAGTGAAGCTTCCTGGGCAAGGGAGCCCAACCCTCTCCTGGCCGGTTTTGAATTCGGAGTTTTTCATTCTCCTTGACGGGTTGCCACCCAAGGTTACAGTAGAATCAACTTCTACTCTTCCCCAGCTATGTGGAAGAGTAGAAGTTGAATGCAATGGATCCGACTGGAATTCGAACTCGGCTCTCCAATTCCTCAATCCGAGCCGCTATCCATTACTCCACCTTGCCTCCGCCTATATATGTTTATATCTCTATAAATATCCAGAGATATTGATATAAATAGATACATATATTTATACGCATATATATGTATCTAGCAGATATACGCGCTTAAGGAAGAAAGGAAGACAGACGTAAAGGGCTGGAAAATAAATAAATATTCAAATAGAAAGAAAGAAACGAAAGGGAAAAAGAAATAAAGAAACGAAAGAAAGGAAAGGAAAAAAGAAAGAAAGGAAAGGAAAAAAGAAAGAAAGGAAAGGAAAAAAGAAAGAAAGAAACGAAAGGAAAAAAGAAAGAAAGAAACGAAAGGAAAAAAGAAAGAAAGAAACGAAACGAAAAAAGAAAGAAGAAACGAAACGAAAAAAGAAAGAAAGAAACGAAAAGAAAGGAAAAAAGAAAGAAACGAAAGGAAAAAAGAAACGAAAAGAAAGAAACGAAAGGAAAAAAGAAACGAAAAGAAAGAAAGAAAGAAGGAAAGAAACAAAAGAAAGAAAGAAAGAAACGAAACGAAAGAAATGAAAGGAAAAAGTGTACAGGTTTTATCTAAAGATATTTTTCCTGTCGATCTTGACGTAATATTCTGACCCCAGGGATGTAGCAATCTGCATACAAATGGCCATAGAACGCACCCTCGTGCAGAAGAGATCTCTATCTTGTTTATCCCCCTGGGAAGAACCGTGGCCTTCTTCTCTACACAAGAAGGACACGGCCACACGGCCTTTGTACACATCAGAGCCGGTCTGGCGCCAAACAAATAAAAGCCATTTCCAACAGCCTCCGCACAGGGGCTTCATTATTTCCAGAAATATTTAAATTACGAAGTTAGAACAGTCAAATGTAAACTTGAAAGTAGAAACATAAAAACATAAACACACATACACACACACACACATATATATACATATATATAATTATTTACTTACACACACACACATATACATCTCTCTCTCTCTCTCTCTCTCTCTATATATATATATATATATATATATATATATATATATCGGGTGTAACAGCAAAATTGTCTAAATCGTGTAACTGCAAAATTGCCCAATTGTTAGAATAAGCTCTGAAACGTGGTATCTTAGAAATGATTAAAGATATCTTACTGGAATTCTCCGAGGTTTTTATAACACTATTAGACTCTACTTTGAGCAGTAATAATGTATAATTACTCTCCAAACTTAACAGAAGAATCATGATGAAATCGATCATAAACGAAAATGACATGTTCATCATTAATTAATCATAGCTAAGGATCGGAATCCCATGAAGGATTGAAATAATGTTCAAGTATATATATATTATTTCATGATCATTTTCCGACATATTCAAGATGACCTTTGCAGTTCTCTAACCCTCTAATTTTCTGTCCTGGAGTAACAAGTTACGTAATATGTTTCACGTAGGATTTCATTTTCAAGTCTTTTTTCACTGCTCCTTGGACTGTCATTGCTGAAACTGCTCTCGCACGTACAAACGTCTTATGAATTGAGTTGCATCTTTTCTAATTGATCTCTTTAGCCCTAACTTAATATGATGATCGCTCTTCCAGTTGTAAACTCCTGATCAAGTTTTCCTCTCTACTGTTCCCTCTTTTTAAAACTTGTCCACCGTTTTCTTGACGGTTCTTGAATGAATTTTGAAGATGGAAGCCAGTGTATGAATATTGGTACCACTACTGAAGGCCTGAATGATCTTTTTCCTCTCACCATTGTTTAGTCGTGAAGACAGTGCGTCTGACACAAAGAAAATTTCAAGCTGGTCTCTTTTTAGCTGAATAACTGAAAAGGTTTTTCAGTGATCCTTACGAATCCTTCGTATATATTTATGCATTACACCCTAATTTTTATTCGGTAAAAATGTCATTGCTAATCATGCATTACTTTTTAAGTAATACACATATTTATATCTTTGTTGTTTCCGTTCCTTATATTATGGGCGCTACTGTATATATATATATATATATATATATATATATATATAGGATATATATATATATATATATAAAAGGAACATAGCTCTTATCTCAAATGACAACTTAAAAGAGACTGTTTGACCAACACAAGGAATGTCAAAAAGATAAATAAATAAATAATAAAAAAACAAATGAAAACTACAGACAAACGTTCGTTTTCTTCATCAAGACATTCATTTCTGTAGTTTACTGCTACAGCAAGCAGAAACATTTTTTCTCTCCCGATGATGGCCATGTTGGCCGAAACTAGTCGAGGAATATAAATGAAATAATAATAAAAGCATAAGAATATTAATCTACAACCCAGTATGTCTGAAGATTTTAATTAATTTTTTTAATAATTTTTATCGTCCAAAATATATATGTATATATGTGTGTGTGTGTGTGTGTGTGTGTGTGTGTGTGTGTGTGTGTTTATACCGCCAAAGTAAAAGGTTACTAGGTTTAAATCACATTTTGTTCTTCTTGAAGATTTTTCGTTTTAATTTCAAGGTCATTTATTTCGATTAATATTTACAATGAGCAAAAGTCTTTTCTTTATTTCAAACTGAATTTAAATTGATTGGAATGAGTTTTAGTTTTATTATTATTACTGTCAGTAAAACAATACTATCGTCCAGTACATTTATAAATCTACCAATCGTCCGTGCATTGAAAACCTGTTGCCAGGTCTGGTCTGGTTATCCTGGAGTACACCTCGAGATTCTTGGCAAAATCCAGAGAAGTCTCTGCAATACAGTCGGTCCTGACCAGGCATCTCGTTCCCGGTCAATTTATCACCGACGTGATGTGGCTTCCCTCTGTCTTTTTTTTACATATATTTTCATTGAAACTGCTCTTACGAGCTTTTTTTTTCTCTCTCTGTTGCTTCGACTACAAGAATTTAAGCGTCCTGCTAGATTGACAATTAGTTCGAAACCTTTTACCGCTGAACTAGCTACATGCAACCTTCCTTCCGACTTTAACAGTATTTTTTTCTCGCACTTCCCACCTGTGGACATCCGTTCCGATTTCTTGCTTCCCTGATAACTACAGTCTTCAAAAAGTTAGATGCAACTTCAATTGCCACCTTTTGTTTTCTTGAAACCTGTCACGTGTTGTCATTTCACCAATCCTCTCTATTTTCAGTCTTCTCGTTCTCTTTGGCTTTCGTTCCATGTAACTCCCTAAATTCCAGCGGAATTATCGCATCGGGGTGAAACGATTAAAAAATATCTCCGGCTTGTATTTATACGCGCTTCCGACTTTCACCATTGAATACGGTTAGTTAATCTCATCTTCCATTTCTATACAGTCCTGAGAAGAAGGGGAAACGATAAACGCTCACTTTCTTCTCTAAGACTTTTTTTTATCTGACAGTATAGAAATGGCTGGCGCTCTACATTCGTCTGCAAATATCTTTTTGTTTGGTGACTTCAATGTTCATCATGGTTTCTACTGTTATTTACAAACTAGATCCCCAAAACACGCGCGGACTTATCGGTATCCTTGCAAATGTCGTAAGGAAATGTACTCGAAATTCTACAACAAATACGCTGTTTTTTATTGCTTTCCAGCTTGTTGGAAATACGTTTCTGCAGTTCATGTCTTTAAGAACTCTGCTGAACATTCTGGTTCTTCGAGATAACGTCTTAGTCTCTGACTAAAGTAATTAATAATAACAAAACAAAAGTCATTGAAACAAAGCAAGTTCAGTCGACCAATGATGACAATTCCAGAACAACGTAACTATAAACAATTTTTTTCTATCCTCTGCCAGCTGCTATGATGGAAAAAGCATTACCTCGAACCGTCGCCAGTGAGACACGCTACAAGAGCCACTCCGTTTCGCGAGGCTCATTCGTTAATCGAGACGCCAATCCTCCGAAGGAACACTATCGAACGAGGGCCAATAACCCCTGAAGTCGCCACTGCCACAGGAGTAAAAAAAAATCTATCATCTCTGACTTATTTTCGGCAACTTCCTAGAGCATCGAATTAACTCAAATTTGTTAAGCATCTCACGTCACACGGCCTTCTTTCAAATAAACAATAGGTCTTTCTCTTTCTTACGCCAAACGCCGATGTGATAAGAGCTATTTCTGAATTTTATCTTTCAAACTTTACATAAGAACGGTGAGCCTCGTGTTTTGAAGTCAGTTATCTCGTAGGCGTTTGACAAGGTTTGGCATTGTTTCTGGGCGAATATTTGACATAATCTAATCTTTCTTTAACAAATCGTGCAGTGAAATTCGTGATCCTTTCTAAATCCGTTCCCCTTAATGTGTGGGTTCCGCAGAGTTGTATCCTTGTTTCTTGTCTTCAACAACGACCTTCCCGATGGAATCAGTTCTCAACTTGGTATAACGCAACTATTTCCTCTTGTCTTCAGAAGAGGTCTGATAAAATAAACCTGACAGCTGATCTCAAAAAGGACATAAAATTAGGTTTGTTTTCTTTTCTTTTCATTTGTTTTACGGCATATCAACCACAATAGATTATTTAATGCCGACAAAATTTATTTATTGCTGGTAATTGTTTTTTTTTTTAATGTATTGCTGGTAATATTTTCTTCTTCAAAAATCTATTTCTAGGAATATTTTTTCTTCAAAAATCTATTCCTGGTAATATTTTTTTCCAAAAATGTATTGCTGGTAATATTATTTTAAAAATGTCTGATAATAATCCCTCCCTTTAAAAATCCATTGCTGGTAATAATATTTTTATAAAGTATTTCTGGCATTAAAACCTGTTTTTATGATTTCATAGTATTTTGACCTCAGTTCGGGGGTCAACCATCTGTGGGCAGATGGTTGACCCGGTTCAGAACCAACTTGAAAACACTAATACTCAAGAGGCGAGTATCCT
>OZ038516.1:61313962-61316462 GCA_964036315.1 Acanthosepion esculentum
GCGAGAGAGAGTGAGCGAGAGAGAGAGCAAGAAAGAAAGAAAGAAAGAATTTAAGAAAGAAAGAAAGATGAAAAGACTGCAGAAAGAAAGAAAGAAAGAAAGAAAAAGAAAGTGTACGAGAGAGATCATGCAAAAGAGAGTAAGAGAACTATTTAAGCAGAAAGAGGCTAATAGATAGATAGATAGATAGACAGATAGATAGATAGATAGATAGATAGATAGATAGATAGATAGATAATGTGAACAGATAGATAGATAGATAGATAGATAGATAGATAGATAGATATTAACATGCTTTAGATAATGTGAACAGATAGATAGATAGATAGATAGATAGATAGATATGAAAAAACTGAGTTACAAAGAAAGAAAGAAAGTGTGTGGGAAAGAGATTGAGGGCGCAAATGAGAGAGAGACAGAGAGAGAGCATAAAAGAGTGTAAGTCTTTCAGACTAAACGCCTACTTGCTTAGTTTCAATCTGAAAACACATCCAAAAAAGCATGAATTTATCGGCAAGAGGAAAGCATATTTTTCCTAAAGTTCATGTCAGGTAAATTCGCTGACAATTCCGAACTTAGATCAAATATTCTAATGTCCGAATTTGTAAGAATTTACTTTGGAAAAAAAAAATCAGGTGAGAGAAAATGAACAATTCGCCGCAAATGGCCAGGTTGTTTGACACCAAGGCAATAAATTAAAGGTGAATACCTACTTATTTTAAATGGTCCGTAAATTTCTTCCTATTTTTCCTCTGATGACACACAATATTTCTTAGAGCGAACTTATAGCGGACATCCATGTTTCTAGAAATAGATTTGCATACGATTTTGTGAAGCCATATTCACGGCCCACCCTGTTCCAAACTATGCCCGGCCGGAATCTTCTTGCTTTACTATGTGAATACTCAAATATGAATATATATTGACAACAGGCATAACAGTCACCGTTAGGGCCACGAAAGAGTCAATCAGAGTAAATATTAGAGAATAGTATACAAAGTGCCAACTAGTGTGAGTACTCTCTCAGTTCATCATTCTTCATGCCTCAGTTGTTTCCCTTTAACTCAAATCTCCAGATTTTCCCTCACCACTGCTGTGGCCTGGTATTGAACTCACAACTTTTGGGTCCAGTAACTGGATCTAACCAACGTCTTTACCCACTGGTCATGTATTCTTGAGGATAAATGTCCGAATAATGTATATAATGCAAGTAATCATAATACCTCATCTCAGAGATATAGACAGATATATAGAGAGACATAGACATACAGGCCGGAGCGTACAACGGCCGAAACGTTGTGAATATGGCAATGAAGATTAGGATAATAGTCCGAATAATGTAAATAATGCAAGTAATCATAATACCTCATCTCTGAGATATAGACAGATATATAGAGAGACATAGACATAAAGGCCAGAGCGTACAACGGCCGAAACGTTGTGAATATGGCAATGAATATTAGGATAACAGTCCGAATAATGTAAATAATGCAAGTAAATATTATACCTCATCTTGAAAACGTATATGGACATCGACAGCAATCAATGTAAATTTCGTAAAGACAGATGAAAACATCTTGAAAACGTATACAGACGTCGACAGAAAGGCAATATAAGTTTCTGAAAGATATTTGAAAACATATAAACCGGCCTGGAGAGGGTGTATATATATATATATATATATATATATATATATATATATATATATATATATATATATATATATATATATATATATATATATATAATTAAATTTGAAGTTTTTAACTTCGGCTTTTGAAACTTGGTAATTCCTGTGTAGTGAAGAAACCATATTTTAAATCAGTTAATTTATCCATATATATATATATATCAGGATTATGCCTTCTGTGCATTTTTGAAAATAATTGATTTTCTGTATCTTAATTCAATTAACTTTTGTTAAAAAAACTTATGAAGAATATGAAATAATGAAGGTTTATTTTTAAAATGTTAAAAATTGTCACACATAAAATGAAATGAATTTTAGTAGTACCTTGACTTCTAGAACTTTCTGGGCAGTTTTACAACATTTCTGGAACCTTCTAGAAACTTATGGAATCTTCTAGAACTTGTTTTTCTTTATTTGTAAGTTTGTATATTATGCTATAGCTATAAACTGTTATAATGCGTTAAAAATTGCATAAGTTTTATCCAAATACATCATTCTTTTTTTTTTTTATGTGCCATGTTCTTTCTGGACGTAGGCGATCATGGCTCTCCACGAAACAAGGTCGATTTGACTGTCTTTAAACTACAATTTTTCAAGAATCACTCACGTACATTCATATCTGCTGAATGCGTATCCAATTGTAAACAAATGACGTCACACATTATAAAATGGACAAAGTCCGAAAATTATTTTAAAGACCTTTTTCATTATAAACAGGGCATTTACGTAAATATTTGTATCTCTAAAAATATGGTATAAACTGAAAGTCTGTCAATGTCTAAACTGTACAACGGATTTGAAGAGGATTTT
>OZ038516.1:61321462-61326462 GCA_964036315.1 Acanthosepion esculentum
GAGGCTACCTTCCTAACCTTTTCAGGAAAATAGGTTCCTCAAGTCCAGTAGCTGTTATCGCTCTTTCCAGTATGGATGGAGGCTACTTTCCTAACCTTTTCAGGAAAATAGGTTTCTCAAGTCCAGTAGCTGTTATCGCTCTTTCCAGTATAGATGGAGGCTACCTTCCTAACTTTTTCAGTAAAACAGGTTTCAAAAGTCCAGTAGCTGTTATCGCTCTTTCCAGTATAGATGGAGGCTACCTTCCTAACCTTTTCAGGAAAATAGGTTCCTCAAGTCCAGTAGCTGTTATCGCTCTTTCCAGTATAGATGGAGGCTACCTTCCTAACCTTTTCAGGAAAATAGGTTCCTCAAGTCCAGTAGCTGTTATCGCTCTTTCCAGTATAGATGGAGGCTACCTTCCTAACCTTTTCAGGAAAATAGGTTTCTCAAGTCCAGTAGCTGTTATCGCTCTTTCCAGTATAGATGGAGGCTACCTTCCTAACCTTTTCAGGAAAATAGGTTTCTCATGTTCAGTAGCTGTTATCGCTCTTTTTAGTATAGTCATCGACAGTAGGCAATGTATGTTTTGTAAAGATATATGAATACCGTATTTTCCGGCTTAAAAAACGCAAAGAAAAGACTACTGAAGTGTTCCTTAAAAAGACCGATTACGTGAAAGAGCAGAGAACAACAGCAAGTTTAAATGAAAAAAATATAATTAGAGACTCATGAAAATAATCTAATAACGATTTGCAAAAAATAATTTATATCGATAATTACCGTATTTTCCGACTTACAAGACGTTGCAGCTTGGAAGACGCACCCTAATATCAGAAAGAAAATTCTAAGAAAAAAAAAGTAAATCTCATACAACAGTCATTCACCATGCATCCCCCACATACTAGCGCTATGTATTATTTACATTAATCACTCGTCCGACTTATTTGTATGGCAAGAGCAGAAAGGCTCCTGCCGCATGTTTAAGCTTGTGGCTCGGCTCCGGGAAGGTTTATAGTCTTGGAAATACTTGTAACAACTAACTACTGAGGTTACATCATATAAAGGGCTGAATGAGATAGCTAATGTTATAGTGTAATAATTTAACATTCAAACCCACGTACCTATCAGTCAAGCCCATTAGGGGAGCGTCGAAGCTTACTTGAACCTGCGCGTTGCCTTACATTCGTCTTGGAAGACGCGCATATATTTTCAGGGTATTTGTCAGGAAAAAGTGCGTCCTGAAAATATATATAGACTAGCATCATGGCCCGGCGTTGCCCGGGCTTGATTCAAAAATCGTACGACTCATACAGCAATCGCTATCACTTGACTTAAAATATTTTTGCCCTTCCTTGCCTTTAAAGGAGTGCCCTTTGCCGTGCTGATGTTGCCACATGCCTTACTTCTTGCCTATCTCACACTGCGAATTTTTTCTAAGCTCTATACTAAACATTAAATCTGTTACGAAATAAAGAACTAAACAAAATGAACACAAAACGATCAGCTTTAAAAAAAGGACTCGTAACTGGAAAAACGAATGAAAAAAGTATGTTAACAACAAATACTTTTTCACACCCAACCCAGTTCTGCGGAATCAGAATCAACGTTGAGTTTAAGCAAGCGAATGAGCCAATTGGAGTAAAGTGCCATGCAGATTTAAATTTTTACCACTTGTGACGAATGCAGCTAAAGATATTTTTTTTTGCATGCTAGCAGGCTAGCTAACATTCGTGTCGGTCAGCTATTGGCTCTCACGCTGGCCAATAGAATCTTCCGGCCTATTCGTGGCAGCCAGCTATAGGCTCTCACTCTGGCCAGTAGAAAATGGGCGCAAACTACATGAAAACTGCCGTAGAAGCATGAAAAAATCGATTATTTCCACTATCGATAGGAGTTGGGAAATGCAAGGTGGGCCTTGGCCTTCCCGCTAACTTGGAGCATGTGCATGTAAATGTTGGTGCAAATCCGTCGAAAATTGCGGCCGTGATTTTTTTACGCACACACACACATCCTGCCTTTTATAGATAGAGAGGTCGACTGCAGACAATGTAAATTATGTAACGGCATATGAATACATCTGGAAAACGTATATAGACGTCGATAGCAGGGAGTGTAGGATAGTTAAAGACATATACGTAATTCTTGAAAGCCTGTATAAGCGTCAATAGCAGGCAATTTAAATTTCGTAAAGACATCTGAAAAACGTATATTGACGTCGACAGCGGCTATTTAAGTTTCGTATATAAATATGAACACGTCTTGAAAACGTATATAGACATCGACAACAATTAATGTAAGTTTCGTAAAGACAGATGAATACATCTTGAAAACGTATATAGACATCGACAACAATTAATGTAAGTTTCGTAAAGACAGAACAATACATTTTGAAATCGTATATAGACGTCGACCGCAATCAATGTAAGTTTCGTAATGACAGATGAATACATCTTGAAAACGTATATAGACATCGACAGCAATCAATATAAGTTTAGTAAAGAAATATGAATATCTCTTGAAAACGTATACAGATTTCGACGTCAGGTAATGTAAATCAGGTAAAAACCCTATATGCAATCCTTGAAAACGTATATAGACGTCGATAGCAGGCAATTTTAGTTTCGTAAATAAGTATAACTATGTACACAACAACCTTTACATTACCTTAATTCAAAGCGTTTCTTACCTGCAAAGTGCCCGGACCGCCTCAACGTCAATACCCGTCAACAGCTTGAGTTGATTACTTCTTATATTTGACAACTGAATACTGTAATCCGTCAGGCAGGCATTAGATCGACTGTAATAATCTTTGGGGCAGTGAGATGCTGCTGTCAACGTAACTGAAAAAGCCAAAAAGAGAAAAGAAAAGAGATTTAATTATGAATGTCTAGCGTCTATGATCTCGAAGATATTTTCTGAATTACGTTTCGAATATCTTAACCGCTCTTAAAATCAGAAAATATGTAACATTTGCTGTTACATTAATTTGGAGGAGGTCAGTTTTTTTTTAATATTATTTTAGGTCGACAAAACCAGGGCCCAAGCGCTAAAGCGTTACTGAATTCATTGTTAAAAGTAGATAGCTCTTGACCGGAAACTTGAAGATGTTAATATCGTAGTGATTGGGGAAGCATCCTCTCTGGAGACTGTTCCGCACATTAACAATTCTAGGGAAGATATTGAACGAAATTTCCTCTTTACCAGTAGAATGCAAAAGGAATGGGGATGTTTCAACCTTGTTTACCTGACACGTTGGTTCCTAGCCGTGGACTGTTATCTATCCTGCATATTCTCATATCTATTTCATACTTCCTCCCGTTACGGCCTTACAACAACCTCATTCATTAGTCCTATATCTTGATTGGCTTTTCGGCATTGTATTGGATAAACAATATTCTTTTCCTCGTGTCTACCGCCGAAAAATCTGTCATTATTCATGCGTAACTAATATAGATGAGCAATGTGGTTTAACGGATAGCGACTCAGGATTAGAATCGGCAAAGTTGGGTTCGAATTCCCGCCGGGTTTTCTACACTCATTCATTGGGAAAGGTATGGTATCCATCTCTTCTCTCCCCTACTCATTTGTGGGTTGAATTGTAAGACAGAGTGCGTCCTATTGCCTTAGCTGGCAAGCAGTCTAGAACAGAAAGAGACAGCTTAGTCAGTCATGGATGAAAAGTGACTGGATCGGCCAAACGTGTATCATGTATGGCAGTTAACTGACTGATTATACAGCGAGAATATTCCCCATATTAGTTCTAAAACTATATCTAAAACCAGTATATGGGGTATACATGGTAAATGTGTTGTATGATAATTATTTTTATTTTTTTCTTGGAATTTTCTTTCCAATATTAGGGTGCGTCTTCCAAGCCGCAACGTCTTGTAAACTGGAAAATACGGTAATTATCGATATAAACTATTTTTTTGCAAATCGTTATTAGATTATTTTCACGGGTCTTAAATATATTCTTCCCAATTAAACTTGCTGTTGTTCTCTGTTCATTAACAGCTCATTAACAATTCTAGGGAAGATATTGAACGAAATTTCCTCCTTACCAGTAGAATACGAAAGGAATGGGGATGTTTCACCCCTGTATACCTCACATGGTGGTCCCTAGCAGTGGACAGTTATCTATCCAACATATCCTCATATCTATTTCATATTTCCTCCGGTTACGCAATTAGACCAACCTCATCCATTAATCCTATATCATGATTGGCTTTTCGGCCTTGTATTGGATGAACAATAGTACTAAAATGTCAGGTTTAGAGCGATAAATTCTTTTCCTCGTGTCTGCCGCCGAAAACCCAGACTGCAAAAAATCTGTCATTATTCATGCGTAACTAATATGGATGAGCAATGTGGTTGAACGGATAGCGACTCAGGTTTAGAATCGGCTAATCTGAGTTCGAATTCCCGCCGGGTTTTCTACACTCATTCATTGGGAAAGGTATGACATCCATCTCTTCTCTTCCCTACCCATTTATGGGTTGAATTGTAAGACAGAGTGTGTCCTATTGCCTTAGCTGGCAAGCAGTCTACAGCAGAAAAAGACGGCAACCTACTGCCTAGTCAGTCATGAATCAAAAGTGACATGATCGGCCAAACGTGTCTCACGTATGGCAGTTAACTGACTGAATATGCAACAAGAATGTTCGCCTACTTTAGTTCTAAAACAATCCAAAATATAAAATCTCTCTCGACGCTATCAGATATTGAAAGAGTGATTTTCAAAATGACAGTTAGATTTCGCTTCATATATAATCGTTCATTTCAACCCAATCAAGACAATAAAGCCACTAAGACGCAAGGGGAGGGGTTACTCATTGTGAAATAAGATGAGAAAAAGAAAAAAAAAACATCATTAAGAAGAGAGGATCATAAAAAAGAGGAATTAAGAAGACAGAAGATAACGATTGACACTGCATTTAAATTTTAATCGTTTCTCTTCAAGCAAGGCAATAAAGCCACGAAGACGCAAGAGTGTTACTCAGTGTGAAAGAATATGAGAA
>OZ038516.1:61331462-61351462 GCA_964036315.1 Acanthosepion esculentum
TATCTTCATCACCCGCTTCCCTAGCTACTATTTCTTTGCCCCTTTTCATCCGTCTCCATCTTCTAGCTGTATCTTTTTCTTCTTCTTCTTCTTCTTCTTCTTCTTCTTCTTCTTCTTCTTCTTCTTCTTCTTCTTCTGTCTGCCTGTCTGTCTGTCTGTCTATCTGAATATAACTTTTCCGTTTTCTTTCGACTTCTTATTTTTCCTTTCATGAAAACTTTCTCGTCTGCCTTTTCCCAATCTTTACTTCTCATTTGCTTCATCCTGTCGCCATTTTCTCCTGTTCCTTTTTCGTCTTTCTTCTTTCGAATTTCATTATAAATCTTTATTAAAATTTGTCTCTCTTCCTTTTCATTATTGTATTCCGGAGCTTCTCTCTTTATCTCTTTCGGACGAAAGTCTCTCTTTATTTTAGGTCTCTTTCTTATCTTTCTTTCTTTTCTTTTCTCCTTCGTCATTAAATTGTCCTTTCTTTTACCTTTTCCTCTTTCTTCTTTCTTTCTTTCTTTCTTTCTTTTCGTTTGCCTTTCATCATTACCTTTTCCTCTTTCTTCTTTCTTTCTTTTCGTTTGCCCATCATCATTATCTTTTCCTCTTTCTTTCATTCTTTCTTTCTTTCTTTCTTTTTGTTTGCTTTCATCATTACCTTTTCCCCTTTCTTCTTTCTGTCTTTCTTGTCTCTCTTTCTTTTCTTTTTCATTAGTATTTAAGTTTTCCTTTCTTTCGATCTTTCTTTCTTTCCGCTTGTGCTTCATCATTACCTTTTCCTCTTACTTTCTTTCTTTCTTTCTTTTCTTTTGACCTTTATCATTACCTTTTCCTCTTTCGCTCTTTCTTTCTTTCTTTTTCTTTCTTTCTTTCTTTCTTTCTTTTCGTTTGACCTTTATCATTACCTTTTCCTCTTTCGCTCTTTCTTTCTTTCTTTCTTTCTTTCTTTTTCTTTCTTTCTTTCTTTCTTTTCGTTTGACCTTTATCATTACCTTTTCCTCTTTCGCTCTTTCTTTCTTTTTCTTTCTTTCTTTCTTTCTTTTCGTTTGCCCTTCATCATTACATTTTCCTCTTTTGTTCGTTCCTTCTTTCTTTTCCCTTATTCTTCGTCATTACCTTTTCCTTTTTCTCCTTTATCTTATCCTTCGTCACTTTTTCTTCTATTTGTTTGTTTGTTTGTTTGTTTCTCTCTTTCTTTCTTTTCGCTTTTCCTTCGTCATTAACTTTTCTTCTTTATTTATTTATTTTTTTTTTTTGCTTATCTTTCTTCTTCTTTATAGAAATACTTTATCTTTTGTTTTTCTTCTTCTTCTTTGTGGAAAAGTTTTCTTCTTCTTCCTCTTCCTCTTCTTCTTCTTCCTCTTCTTCTTCTTCTTCTTCTTCTTCTTCTTCTTCTTATTATTATTATTATTATTATTATTATTATTATTTGCTATCATCCGGTCTCATTAGTCAATTGAATACAACAATCACAACATGTCTGTATTTTATGCCATTTTTTTAAATTTTATTTTAAAATAAGATCTTCAATTTATAGTAAAAAGAAAAATTTTAATTTTTTTCTTAAATTGAAAATTAAAAAAAAAGAAAGTATATTTCAAAAGAAATAAAAATTCTGACAGAAACAAATTGAAAAAAATTAAATCTAATTTGCATTTATATCGTTATCAATTCTATTTTGTTCATTTATATTTTATTTCTAAATTTTCAATTCGCTGATTTAAATATTTGCAGATGAAAAGTATTTTCTTCCGTCCGGTTTTCATGCCCCTCCCCACGACCCACGATCCTCCATCTTGTCTGGTCACGTGAAGGCTTTTCATGGCGGAGAAGAGTGATGGCGTCTTAAATCAAAAGCGAAGAATAATGCTGACGCCTTGCTCAACATTCCAAATAATGGCTTGTCCTGCTCTGATCATTCGCTCTTCCTAATTGCCAAGCGACCGCTTTGTTGCTTGCTTAATTTCATTAGATTTTTCCATGAAAAAGAAAAGCCTAATTTCATCCCATGTTTGTTTGTGTTCGGTTTTTCAATTTCATTTTCAGTTTCTTTATTGAATCCCGTCCATCCAGAACATGTTTAAATTTAGTCCTTAAATTTATTTTTCTTAAAAAATTGATTCATCAATTCTATTTTCGTTTTTCTTCTAAACTTAATATTTTTGCTCATCTCTTCAAATCATTTTTAAATTTAATTTCTTTTCCCCTTGAATCTGTTTCTGCAAGACAACTATACTTATTTGAAAATGCCTGATTAGTTATTTCTACTAATGGGGTCCTTAGAAAGTGAAAAGAAATATATTGTTTTTTCGATTTTCCATATTGGGTATTTATATTATGTAACTCTACAAAAATCGCGATATCACAGATTTAAAATGAATTTGTATAAATGAAAAAGAATCTTTCATTTTAGCTAATTTGGTTAATTTTTAAAATTTACTATTTCTAGTAAGCAAAATAATTTCTGGTATCTGTCTATATTTCTGAGATGAGGTATTATATACATTATTTACATTATTCGGACTATTGTCCTCATCTTTGTCGCCATATTTATTACAACGTTTCGGCCTTTCAGTATCTGTCTATATTTCTGAGATGAGGTATTATGTACATTAGTTATGTACATTATTTACATTATTCGGACTATTGTCCTCATTTTTGTCGCCAGATTTATTACAACGTTTCGGCCTTTCAGTATCTGTCTATATTTATGAGATGAGGTATTATGTACATTATTTACATTATTCGGACTATTGTCCTCATCTTTGTCGCCATATTTATTACAACGTTTCGGCCCTTCAGTATCTGTCTATATTTCTGAGATGAGGTATTATGTACACTATTTACATTATTCGGACTATTGTCCTCATCTTTCTCGCCATATTTATTACAACGTTTCGACCTTTCATTATCGATCTATGTTTCTGAGATGAGGTATTATGCACACTATTTACATTATTCGGACTATTGTCCTCATCTTTGTCGCCATATTTATTACAACGTTTCGGCCGTTGTACGCTCCGGCCTTCTTCATGTGGTTGGAATGTCGAACTGAACCCTTTATTTCGCTCCTTTTTATAAATGAGAGACAGGCTACCCCCTTAAGGTGTAGCTTCAAGAACACCAGAAAGCTGTAACACGAGAGGAAGTGGAAAAATCGGGCGTGGCTGACCACATATGTAGAGACAAGGGAGATCACCGCCCTCTGTGGGATCAGGTTGAGATCATAGACAAGGAACACCATTGGAAAATTCGTAAACTTAAGGTATCAGCACATATGCTAGGCCACAAAAATCTCCTGAGCCGACCAAGCATAGAAATGAATACAATATGGGAACCAGTAATAAGGAGTGCCAGAGAAAAGTGATAATAACAACAAAGTTGCAATATGAGCTCTGGTAAAAACATGTTTTGATAACAGCAAAAATTGCAATATGAGCACTGGTAAAAATGGTTGCTGTAGACATTAGGTTTATAATACCCAGAAATTCATACACAGATGTACTCAAGGACACATGGCACATTGGAATAAAGGCGTTGGTTAGATCCATTGACAGGACCCAAAGTGTGTGAGTTCAATACCCGGTTAAGGCAGTGGAGAACTTTCAGAGGGAAAAATTAGCAGGAGATAACTGATAACTGACATCCATTAAACATGGCACGTGGAACTAGAACAGTCTACCCCAGTGAGCGAAATAAAGGGTTCAGTTCGACATTCCAACCACCTGAAGAAGACCGGAGCGTACAACGGCGGAAACGTTGTTATAAATATGGCGACAAAGAAGAGGACAATAGTCCGAATAATGTAAAAAATGTACATAATTTCCGGTATATTTCAAATAGAAATAGATATTGACTGGAATCGATTTTTTCTTTTTTCATTAAAATCAATAAAAATGGCCATTTTTAACACCTTTTGTAAACAAAAGTTAATCTTTTTGAAATCTTTCAAGAATGAAATATATATCTCTGAAACGTTATTTGAGGAAAATTAGCATACCTTAAATTTTAAATGATACCTTAATTTTAAAATGAATTTTTAAAAATGAAAATATTTCGTGAGAGCGCTTATTTTAGTTTTAATTTCAAGCTAATAGATTAAATTTAACATTTCCAATAATCAAAATATTTTGCTGTATTTGAAAAATTAATTTAAATTGATTGGAAGGAGATTTTTGTTGTTGTTCTTGTTGTTGTTGCTAAAATAGTTGATTAACGTCCAGTTTAGTCGTCTTTCATCGCAAAGTAATGTCCCTTTATTAAAAAATTTCCCAAAAATAAAATATATTTTTCAGAAACTTTATTTGAGAATTTTTTAGCTGATTTACCGTATAGTTAAACGGATTTGAAACAAATGTTATTTACTTTAACTTTAAAATATCTTAGAAATTACTTTTTAGCCAAACAATAGTCGTGTTTTTAATTTATAAAGTTTTAAATCTTTTAAAAGTCTGTATTAATTTCCACCTTTTTGATGATATTGTTATTAAGTGAAAACTATATTTAATTATCATAAACGGAAAAGCTTAATGCAAACCATCACTCACCAATATTTTAAAAAGAATTTTGAACTAATTTTAGTATATAAACGTGCCGATATTTGTAAGTGCAGTCGATCTTATGCGATATTATCAGAAAATAAGAGTGATAACTATATTAAATTTAAACCGAATTTTTTTTAAATTCAATAAAATATTACATAACTGAGAATATTTTCGTAGATTTTTAAAATTACTGAGTACTTAAAAAATATATAAAAAAGGCGCTCACGTTATATTCTTCACTCTAGCGGTGAAATGGAGGACACATTCCAAAGAGACAAAAATAAGCGGCCATAAATGAGCAAATACGAGAAGAAATCGTGGAGAGCCATGACCAATATGAGAAAGAATATCGACAAACTACAAATAAATTCAGAGAAAATAATATGACACCGTTTTCATAAAATAGATTCTCGTCGACCACTTGATGCATCTTGTCGATTGGGAACTTATGCAATTGATTTCTTGTTGTTTTTTACGGGATATCAACCTTTTGGGGGTTATTTAAAACCAAAATGTTTGGGGATCATACGAATAATTCTTTTCTTTACGAATGAATATTGCATTAACGAATTTTTGAAAATAACAATGATTTTTCCAGATTCACTCCTAATATTTAACCCATAGCTGGGGAGAAGATGTAAGGTGAGAGAGAAAAGAAAAGGAAAGAAATCCTCAAAACTTTTACAGATTTGGGGGATTTGGGGAATAATTCTCTTTATGTAAGTCATACTATATGGATAGATAAAAATACTTATTACATAAACAAATATAAACATAAATAATGTCTTGAAATAATTGTCGGTCTTTGTGCATTTCATAATGTGTGACGTCATTTGCTTACATTTCGATACGCATCGAGCAGATATGAATGTACGAGAGAAAATCATGGAGAATTGTAGTTTAAAAGCAGTAAAATCGACCTTGCTAACCGAAACGCTCCACTGTGGCGAAATCGGTAAAAGCACGTCAGGCTATATGACGGTGCCGTATAGGATACAGGTTCGATTCCTGTCGGAGGACACA
This sequence comes from Acanthosepion esculentum, assembly GCA_964036315.1. NCBI lineage: Eukaryota > Metazoa > Mollusca > Cephalopoda > Sepiida > Sepiidae > Acanthosepion > Acanthosepion esculentum. The sequence continues at coordinate 61,337,018 of OZ038516.1, forward strand.
TATTTTCTATGAAAATTTCTCGGACATTCAGGTCGGTAAATGCTATTTAATACCGTTTATTATAAACGGAGCATTTACTTAAATATTTGTATGTATAAAAAGAACGTATAAACATAAAAATGTCTGAAAATAATCAAATATCTACACGTGGGAAATTAAGAAAGCCAAAGACATTGGATATATCGCACAGAGGTTATTTCAGGTAGATTAATGCGATAGAGAGAAACAAAGCAGTTTTATAGAAACAGTTAACGCCATTGGCCCGCGAAATCAAACGACGCCATTTTGATTATTTTACAATTCTTTGAAAGAAATTTGGTAAAACTTGTAATTGCAAATGATTTTAACTTTCTCTTTCAACTATTCTACAACTTTTGAGCTTTCTTCTTCCATCAACCTGTGTCTGTCCCCAGATCTGTCAGCCTAAAAATCTTAAAACCAAGATATTTACGTCACGGACATCCAAAAAACAGGGATTTTTCACCAGAAGCAGTGAGAAGAAAACGGATATCCAAAAAGATAGGCTTCAAATTCAAAGCAGTTATTTCCAACGGAGGCGTGAGTTGGGACCAATATTAACCAGTTACAGGCCAATGTTCTACTTGTAAACAAACTTATAAACAAACGTTGATTCAGAGAAAACTGTGATCGAAAAGGAAGCACTTTGAATGAGAACTCATTCATAGATAGATAGATAGATAGATAGATAGATAGATAGATAGATAGATAGATAGATAGAGAGTGAGATATGAACAGACTGACTTAGCTAGATGTGAACTGACTAAGATAGATAGATAGATAGATAGATAGATAGATAGATAGATAGATAGATAGATAGATAGATAGATAGATAGATAGATATGAACAGACTGGAATAGATATGAACAGACTGGAATAGATATGAACAGACTCATATATATATACATATATATATATATATATATATTTATAAAGAGATAGATAGATAGACATGAACAGACAGATATAGAGAGAGTGAGATATAAACAGACTGACTTAGCTAGATGTGAACAGACTAAGATAGATAGATAGATAGATAGATAGATAGATAGATAGATAGATAGATAGATAATCAACACAGTAAGATAGATAGATAGATAGATAGATAGATAGATAGATAGATAGATAGATAGATAGATAGATAGATAGATATGAACAGACTGGAATAGATATGAACAGACTCATATATATATATATATATATATATATATATATATATATATATATATATATATATATATATAAAGAGATAGATAGATAGATAGATAGATAGATAGATAGATAGATAGATAATCAACACAGTAAGATAGATAGATAGATAGATAGATAGATAGATAGATAGATAGATAGATAGATATGAACAGACAGACATAGAGAGAGTGAGATATGAACAGACTGAGTTAGCTAGATGTGAACAGACTAAGATAGATAGATAGATAGATAGATAGATAGATAGATAGATAGATAGATAGATAGATAGATAGATAGATAGATAGATCTCGGCAGTAATTTAAACGAATCGTGGCCGGAAACGGTAAAACAGTTTGCCAAACAGATACGCACTGAATTTACACTCGGCATCACTTGTCGTTGACGAAGCTCAACAATTGATTTGCAGGGATAATCTTGTAAAAGGTGACTGACTCGGCGGAAGACCAACATTTAACAACTAACCGGGAAAGCACGAGTTAACGAACAGCAAGACCAAGATGAAGTGCTCAGGACAGCGAGTCACCAGTTGACAGGCTTCATTCAGACATCCGCCGACTCCCAAAGAAATAACAATCGTCCTCGCAACGTGAAAAACACAGCTCCGTGAATCTCGAAGACTTCGCCATTATTTCTGTCAACTGTCAGCCAAAATCGATACAAACATCTAAACGCGGGAAGTTAACCTGAAGCGCGTTCTAACAATTAGTCTACGTCCGTCCGCCGACGAGACTGCAGGCAGGAGAAGTTAGAATTGAGAAGTGAATCGACAAGATCAGATATAAAAGGGGAAGCAGAAGCTCGTCAATTCCAAGCAACAATCAGAGGGACGAAATCATTTTTTTTGTCTCATGATAAAAGCTTAAGCTGGAGACAATAGAAGCAAATGTAACTCCTCGGCTAACTCCTCGCGATCAGCACGCCATCCGGGCCCGAAAACACCCAAACCAAATCCAATCCACCCTCTGACGCACCGCCTTTGACTGTGTCAAGATCAAAGACGTTAACCGATTGACAACATGAGGTTGTATTATATCCGTGAAGGATATCTTGCGGGATTTAACGAATATTAATTATTATGTTGTTGCACGGTTCGCTGGATCTCTCTCTGTCCCACTCTGTCTGTCAGTCTGTCTACTCTTCCTCTCTCTCCTCTCTCTCCCTCTCTCTCCTCTCTTTCTCTCTCTGTCTTTCTCTCTCCTCTCCCTCTCTCTCCTCTCTCCTCTCTCTCCTCTCTCTTTCTCTCTCTCTCTCTCTCTGGCATCAACATCACTTCACTGCACTGCGTCAAATCAAAGTCCTATCTAAAAAGTTGAAAAGAGTTGACAAGGATCCAAAAGAAGAAAGCCTTTTCATAAAACATCAATATATATATATATATATATATATATATATATATATATATATATATATATATATATTGGCACGGATTTCCGGTCGGGTCATCTTTGAACGCGAGGGTTTGGATAAACATAATAGGAGAGCACACGTGAATTACTGAAGAGAGGAAGATACAGGTATTTGGGGAGATGCTGTCATGGCGGCTGCAAGATGGGCGAGGTGGGAATTTGTTTCCCAGAGGATTCGTCTGGACTCAATAAAAGGAAGCACTTTGAATGACAACACGTTCATAGATAGATAGATAGATAGATAGATAGATAGATAGATAATGAACAGACTAAGATAGATAGATAGATAGATAGATAGATAGATAGATAGATAGATAGATAGATAGATAGATAGATAGATATGAACAGAATAATAAAGAAAGAAAGAAAGAAAGAAAGATAGATAGATAGATAGATAGATAGATAGATAGATAGATAGATTACAACGGTTGAACTTAAACGAAGAGGTTAAGACTGTAGTAACCAGGAAATCATCCACAGGGAAGTGCGTTCCCCGGACTACCGACGCTTGGGAAGATGCTGCTCGAATAGATCTTCCTTCTTACCTAAGGAATACGAAGTCAATAAGGGTCAGTCGACCTGGTGTCTCAGCTTTGAATATATGATCTGGTTAAACTAAAGAAATAGTGATGAATTTGCAATAGTCCCGCGACGTTGCGTCTTTGCGAGAAAGACGCTTGGCTGGAAAATAATTCATCATCGACATGACCGCGCCAATACCTTTCGATTCTACTGGAGAGAACTGACTGGTCAACACCAGCTCAGATATGGCAGCAATAAATAATTTTTGGTTTGACTTGATTTGCGTAACCATAAAGGATCTCAGAGTCCGGTAGATTCCGAGACCTTACAATGACGCGGGCATTCGTCTAGCCATTTTAAATCGATCGTTTGTATGTATGATTTCTATTTGAAGTCTGGTTCATTGGCTTATTTTGTTTTACGGCATATCAACACCTCAATGGGTTATTTAATACCGGCAAGATTTTTTAGGATAGGTTCGTATGAATAGAATATGTATTCTTTGTAAGAAATGCTTTTGTAGGAGATCAGGTTTCATTGACGTATTTTTGTAAAGAGGGTTTGTACAGAATCTGGTTTGGTTTATTTTGTTTTAAAGCATATCGTCGTCAATGGGTTATTTAATGCCGACAAGATTTTTAGGATAGGTTCGTATGAATAAAATATGTATTCTTTGTAAGAAATCCGTTTGTAGGAGATCAGGTTTCGTTGACGTATTTTTATAAAGAGGGTTTCTACAGAGTCTGGTTTCGTTTATTTTGTTTTACGACATATCAACGTCAATGGGTTATTTAATGTTGAGAAGATTTCTATGATAGGTTCGTATGAATAGAATATATATACTTTGTAAGAAATCCGTTTGTAGGAGATCAGGTTTCGTTGACGTAATTTTTATAAAGAGGGTTTCTACAGAGTCTGGTTTCGGTTATTTTGTTTTACGGCATATCATCGTCAATGGGTTATTTAATGCCGACAAGATTTTTAGGATAGGTTCGTATGAATAGAATATATATACTTTGTAAGAAATCCGTTTGTAGGAGATCAGGTTTCGTTGACGTATTTTTATAAAGAGGGTTTCTACAGAGTCTGGTTTCGGTTATTTTGTTTTACGGCATATCATCGTCAATGGGTTATTTAATGCCGACAAGATTTTTAGGATAGGTTCGTATGAATAGAATATATATACTTTGTAAGAAATCCGTTTGTAGGAGATCAGGTTTCGTTGACGTATTTTTATAAAGTGGGTTTCTACAGAGTCTGGTTTCGGTTATTTTGTTTTACGGCATATCATCGTCAATGGGTTATTTAATGCCGACAAGATTTTTAGGATAGGTTCGTATGAATAGAATATATATACTTTGTAAGAAATCCGTTTGTAGGAGATCAGGTTTCGTTGACGTATTTTTATAAAGAGGGTTTCTACAGAGTCTGGTTTCGGTTATTTTGTTTTACGGCATATCATCGTCAATGGGTTATTTAATGCCGACAAGATTTTTAGGATAGGTTCGTATGAATAGAATATGTATACTTTGCAAGGAATCAGTTTGTAGATCAATGACGTATTTTTGTAAAGAGTTTTTTTTTCTCGAGTATCAAATGTATTGTTTGTAATATATTTTTTTAAAAACTTATATTACTGGCACTTCTATATGAAAAAATCTGTTTTTATACTTTTCGTAATGTTTTGAACCCTGTTTGTGGGATTTGCGCATAGATGGGACCCTTGCAAGTGCTACCTCCCTGGGTCAGAGATGGTTGCAAGCTCCTCTGAACCACTAGATCAGAGGCCTTATTACTGGAAGTAGTTTATCGTTATACCCAGGGCGACTTGAAATTTGGGATGAACTTGAGTAAATATAGACGCTCAACGTAATGAGATTCTTTTAGAGAGTCAACATTTATCGTGACGAATGGTAATTCAGCGTCTGTTTTGGAGGTACAGAAAATGTTGTTTTTTGAAATGGGCAGCCATAAATTGTGTCATCATCTCCATACATATTTCCTAACGATGTGGGACTTATTGATTTACCTTGCTCTATCTTCGATTTGATTTGGATTATTGTCAGTTTTCTGTTAGTTACACAGACCGAGAACCTACGTAGTCTATAATTAACATCATAATATCGATATCTTTGAGTCGCGTCAACAACATCTTAGCAGGTGTTCTGCAAAACAGTTTCAAATAAATGGCCTAGCTCGTCCGACATTTCTTTTTATTTATCGATCTTTTTTTTCTACCATTTTATTTTTCAAGCCTCCGGCTAAAAGATCCGATATCAGTATTGGCTATAAATAAATTTTAATAAATAAATAACCCCATGCAACAGATAGGAATAATAATAACACTTTGGGGGATTACGTTATTTGAAGACGTTTCGATACGTATAAAATCTCGCTCAGTCCGGCCAATGTTCCGAAAATCGAACTAGGGCCTATCGCGACGAACGGGCTTCCTCTCAGGTAGGTTGCGCCTAATGGATCTAAACCCTAACCTCGAGTGAGGACTCGTACATAAGACCCATTGCTAAAGATGGACAAATGCTAGGCGCCCTGTACCGCACCAGTAAGCACCTGACTCCTCCTGCTATCCTTTGCTTTTACAAGAGAGAGAGAGATCAGGCCGAAAATGGAGTACTGTTGTCATATATGGACAGAAATTATCCAGTCTCCACTTTCCAGTATCTATAAAGTTCAATAGCGACTCCGCGTCCTTGTGGGAGATGAATTATTTTCCACCCTACAACCTCTTTCTCATGGACTAAAAGATGCAAGCCTCTTGCTGCTCTTTCACTTTTTGCATGGAAAAAGTTCAGACGAACTATTTTATTTATCTTCTTAATTCTTATTCTTTTATTTGTCTTTTTCCCTAATCGTTAGATTTTTCTCATATTATCGAAAGCTATAACTCATACTAACGCTGCTTAACAAGTCAAATGGATGTGAAAACTGCTTAACCAATTGTTGTAACCTAGGGAAGGTTACTGAATAGAATAATCACACGAAGGTTGAAAATGAACGATAATACTTAGGACTAGAACAACACATATAAGATTCACCAGCTGCGCGTAGAAGAAGTTGTCAACTGCTAGAAATGAGTCAAATGAATTCCACAATGAATCTCTGACTGCAGGGTAACTACCAACCGTCCCATGTGGTCAGATGTGGCACAAGACCGAATTTAATGTGGGGTATCCGAGCCCGTAAACTCTGCCCAAAATTCTCAGTAGACGCCGTATAAAACGGGATCGGATAGCTGTTTCCCGAAACGAGACTCTGCCCTTCGACACAGCCTCGTTTGGGGATCCTCTCTGCCCGGAGACAGATAGTTTGACCAGCACAGCTGGAGACGAATCCCCAACTTCAGGATATCTACCAACCACCCCACGTCTACAGATGTGGCACAAGGCCGAACTTAATGTGGGGTATCCGAGCCCGTAGGCTCTGCCAAAAATTCCCCGTAGACCAAATATAAAACTGGGTCGGGTAACTGTTTCTCGAGACGAGATTCTACCCTTCGACATAGATTCGTCTGGGGATCCTCTCTGCCCGGATGCAGAGTTTGACCAGCTCAGCTGGAGACGAATCCCCCAACTACAGACCAACATACAGTATTTACTACTTTATTTATTTGAATGGGGACATCCACATTCTCGTCCATAGATATACTACAAAACCAATGAAAATCAAGCAATACAAAAGTAAAAATACCAGAATTTTTATTTTTCTCCATATCTCATATTCTGATGAAGCTTTAATAAAAGTGAAATATTTTAGATTTATAAACAATACCTATTGGTTCTTTATTCTACCATTCTGTCAAATTCCAATCCATATTTGAACTGCATTTGATGCCAATTCATATTTTTATATCAATCCTCGTACCTGTCTATATTTCTGAGATGAGGTATTATATACACTATTTAAATTATTCGGACTATTGTCCTCATCTTTGTCACCATATTTATTAGAATGTTACAGCCCTTTAGTATCTGTCTATATCTCTGAGATGAGGTATTATGTACACTATTTACATTATTCGGACTATTGTCCTCATCTTTGTAGCCATATATATTACAGCATTTCGGCCCTTCAGTATCTGTCTATATTTCTGAGATGAGGTATTATGTACACTATTTACATCATTCCGACTATTGTCCTCATCTTTGTCGCCATATTTATTACAACGTTTCGGCCCTTCAGTATCTGTCTATATTTCTGAGATGAGGTATTATGTACATTATTTACATTATTCGGACTATTGTCCTCATCTTTGTCGCCATATTTATTACAACGTTTCGGCCCTTCAGTATCTGTCTATATTTCTGAGATGAGGTATTATGTACACTATTTACATTATTCGGACTATTGTCCTCATCTTTGTCGCCATATTAATTACAACGTTTCGGACCTTCAGTATCTTTCTATATTTCTGAGATGAGGTATTATTTACACTATTTACATTATGCGGGCTATTGTCCTCATCTTTGTCGCCATATTTATTACAACGTTTCGGCCTTTCAGTATCTGTCTATATTTCTGAGATGAGGTATTAAAAAAATAGAAAAAAACTTTATTAGATCGCACGAGAAATTATATAAAAAAACTAAATAAAAGCACCTTTTAAGTTAGTTTTTAGTCGTTTTTAATGAAATGTGCATATATATATATATATATATATATATATATATATATATATATATTAAATCCTTTTGAATCCGAGATAGGAAATTATGACCCGTTGTATATCTACTAACAAGTTCCTTTTGAGTTCACTTGAAGTGGGATAAAAGGAATGTATATATATTTCATTTAACCCCCACCTCCACCCACCGATACAGTTACAATACACTTACATTTCCCCTCCTCATACACCTAACGTTCCCCTCCTCATACACCTAACCACACCTCTTGTAGTGCTCTCATTTATTTATTTCCATTTTTTTAAAATATAGCATTCATAATTGTTTTATTTTTAAATAAAGCGTTCGGAAATCTGAAGCTACAGAAAGTTTGAAACAAGGTAACGGAATCGACTTATTTCCTAATTTCCTATACCACATATATATATATATATATATATATATATATATATATATATATATATATATATATATATATGTTGTAAATTAACTGATTTAAAATATGGTTTCTTCCCTACACAGATTGGTTTATACAGATATGATGGGTGCTAGTAATATACATACTAATATTTGATATGAAAAAATAATTTTTAAATAATTTAAGTAATTCTATTACATTTACTTGTTTTAAAAAGAAATATAGTCTATTAGTAATTAAGAGTAAAAATATTTAAAATTGTAGTTAAATAAAACGTGTTCTAACCCAAACACCCCTTTAGAAAGAATCTTTAAGTATACAAGTACGAATTTAACAGAAAAAATGACGAAAAACTTTTTATCGTTAATAAAAAAAAAAACCAGACGACATGCATTTAACGGATGTCAGAATTCGTTGAAAAATGCACACCTACCCTCCAAAACTTAACCTATTTTTCGAACGTAACTCATAATTGATACAACAATAGTTAATAAAAATGAACACGCTACCGCCCCTTGTCTGAATGATTGGATTTCTCTGTATCCTTGGAAACAGGAAATTATGAATTTATATGTGCGTTTAAAACTCAGTAAATTTAATAATAAGTTATTCCAAAATTCACTTGAAGATGAAACGGAACTAATGATTTTTATTTAAATTTGAAGTTTTCAGCTACGGTTTTGAAACATGGTTATTACTGTGTAGCGAAGAAACCATATTTTAAATCAGTTAATTTATAATATTTATGCTCTGTAAATTTACATTGAGCACTGTTTTGTAAAAATAAAAGATATCAATAAGAACACCGGATTATATATCTTACTGGGTTTTTTTATTATATATATATATATATATATATATATATATATATATATATAGAGAGAGAGAGAGAGAGAGAGAGAGAGAGAGAGAGAGAGAGAGATTACAAATACTTGAAGCAATTTATATTAAAAATTAAAGCTGGGACTGAACAGAATCAAGTATAAATACTGCAGCAATGTTCTGAAATGCCTGTAAAGGAACAGTTTTTTCACGTTGTGATTTTCTTTCATTGTTTAATGATAATGTTATTAAGCTTATCAGACGATATGAAAAGAACTTACAAAAAGTATATAGACAACGCTTGTCTATATTATTTAATGAAACATGTATGAATGAAAAAATGCTGTCTAAATACACACAATATATATATATATATATATATATATATATATATATATATATATATATATATATATATATATATATATATTACATGAATCATTCCTACAAAAAGCAGATAGTGAAGTTAATGATATAAATGGCAAGAATCACTCTCGCAAACAATTTTTATTAAAATACATTAACCTCGAACCTGTAAATGAATGTTATGATCCCTGTTTATAAATTCCAGTTGTATAAGGTCGCACAATTTAAAATTTAAAAAATTCAACCTCAGCGTTGCGACCGCACACTCCAAAATTTCTCACAGTTAACAATAACACTTTTCTAAAAACATATTTCGGAGTACATCTTAACTTTCGTTGTCCCTTTATTACGTGGATGTAAAAAAGACATATCTATTTCCATACTTGATGATGATTGTATGCATAATCGAAAGCTTGTAGTAAAAAAAGACCTTATACAACTGGAATTTATAAACAGGGATCATAACATTCATCTACAGGTTCGAGGTTAATGTATTTTATTAAAAATTGTTTGCCAGAGTGATTCTTGCCATTTATATCATTAACTTCACTATCTGCTTTTTGTATGAATAATTCATGTAATGTAAATTGAACTGCACCACATACTTGATATATATATATATATATATATATATATTAGGAATTATTTTTTGAACAATAAAAATTATTAAAAAAATTGAAATCTTCAGACACACTGGGTTGTAGATTAATATTCTTTTGTTTTTATTATTATTATTTCATTTAGATTCCTCGACTAGTTTCGGCCAACATGGACATCTTCAGGAGAAAAAAATATTTCTGCTTGCTGGTAGCAGTGAACTACAGAAATGAATGTCTTGATGGAGAAAATGACCTTTTGACTGTAGTTTTCATTTGTTTTTATATGGATATATATGTGTGTGTGTGTGTGTGTGTGTACGTGATTGGAGATATATATGTGTGTATGTGTTTCTGTGAGTGTGTATGTGGATATATATACATTATAATGAATATATATACAGTGTAACCCGGATATAAGAGAGTTGTCGGGACCGGAGAAGTCTCTTATATCCGGGTTTCTCTTATATCCGGATTTGGTCTAATTTATATACATTAACACAGGCTCTAATTTGAGACCAGAGAAAATCTCTCTTATATCCGGGTTTGGTCTATTATATATACATTAACACAGGCTCTAATTTGGGACCAGAGAAAATCTCTCTTATATCCGGGTTTCTCTTATATCCGGATTTGGTCTAATTTATATACATTAACACAGGCTCTAATTTGGGACCAGAGAAAAATCTCTCTTATATCCGGGTTTCTCTTATATCCGGGTTTGGTCTATTATATATACATTAACACAGGCTCTAATTTGGGACCAGAGAAGATCTCTCTTATATCCGGGTTTCTCTTATATCCGGGTTTGGTCTATTATATATACATTAACACAGGCTCTAATTTGGGACCAGAGAACATCTCTCTTATATCCGGGTTTCTCTTATATCAGGGTATCTTATATCCGGGTTACACTGTATATATATGGATATATACATGTGTGTGTGTGTACGTCATTGTATCTATATATATGTGTGTGTATCTGTGAGTGTGTATGTGGATATATATATATATATATATATATATATATATAAGGATATATGTGTGTGTGGTGAGGTATATATTTTGCGCATTTGAAGATAAGATGAAAGTGTTCCTTCTTGAAGTACAATTAATCTGAAGTGGTTTGTCCCGAGAAAAATCGGTAGAGGGATCATGAAATTTGATCTGAACCTTCAACAAATGGAGATGTGTCTTCTTTTTCGGGAACTAGAACAATGTGGGTGGGTTTGGTAAATTCATGTGCGTGCGCGTGTGTGCAAGAAAGGAAATGAAAGAGAAAGCGGGTGTTTTATGCCAGAAACCAGTTGACTGGAATCTGCTAAAGAGAAAAAAGGCGTAGACACTCCCAAGCACTCAAAAGCACTTATTAAAAAAAAAAGAAAAAGAAAAGGCAAAAAGCAATCCTCCGAAAATATAGTTACACAATCATATACCTCCTCAAACAATTCATATCTATCTATCTATCTATCTATCTATCTATCTATCTATCTATCTATCTATCTCAGCCTGTTCATTATCTATCTATCTATCTATCTATCTATCTATCTCAGTCTATCCATATAAACAATAAGAAAGGTTTTCTCATCGTTAATGTTTATCCCATTTTATAGACAACGGACAAAGAGATGATCAGATTAGCTTCTACCATACACACATGTATGGGCACAGACGCGTTTACACACACACACATTAATATATATATATATATATATATATATATATATATATATATATATATATATATATATATATATATATATATATATGAAGAAATATAGTCTTAAAGTGTGCTATATTTATGGAATAAGGTGCTCAACATCAAAGATAGAGCGTGTGTAAATATAAAAGTGAACATAGAAGTCAACATTTAGAGGCGACAGTCTGTTTCATGCAAGGCGCGTGGCCTGACGATTGCGTCTAGCATGAAACAGACTGTCGCCTCTAAATGTTGACTTCTATGTTCACTTTTATATTTATATATATATATATATATGAAGAAATATACATTTATGAAGAAATTTATATTTATATATATATATATATATGAAGAAATATAGTCTTAAGGTGTGCTATATTTATGGGATAAAGTGCTCAATATCAGAGATAGAGCGTATGTAAATATAAATATAAAAGTGAACATTGAAGTCAACACTCAGAGGCGACAGCCTGTTTCATGCTGGAGGCCTGCGGATTGCGTCCAACATTCAATCGAGTGCTTACCAGTGATGAAAAGTGGGTTCTGTACGAAACTCCCAAGCGTTCCAGACATTGGTTATCTCCTCAGGATGCTGTCCCTCACACCGCAAGACCGCCTATGCACCCACGCAAGATTATGCTTTGTGTCTGGTGGACAGGTCGTCAAGTGGTTCATTATGAACTGCTACCAACGGGCCAAACGGTCACTGGAGACCTATACTCGCAGCAATTGAAACGTATGCAACAGGCATTGCGCCAGAAGGAGCCAGCACTGGTGAATCGCAAAGGTGTGCTTTTTATCCATGACAACGCCAGGACGCATGTCAGGGATACCATACAGCAACTTGGGTGGGAGACTTGGTGGTATCCAACTTATTCACCTGACCTTGAGCCATCCGATTACCATCTCTTCCACTCCCTGGATAATCATCTTCGTGGGAAATCCTTCACCAATGAACCAGACTTGCGCAAAGCCCTCGCGGACTTCTTTGCATCAAAACCCCCCGAGTTCTACCGCAAGGGCATTGAACAGCTGGAGACACGTTGGCAGAAGGTGCTGGATGCCGATGGCGATTACTTCGAAGACTAAATATAAGTTACACATACTCTGAAGTGTTTTCTTTTTTTTTCCTTTAAAAACAGACAGAACGTTTTTGGTTACCTTGTATTAGTAAAAATGTTGATTCTACATTTCAATGATAATTCTAACATTTTTAGTAATATATCTACAACAGATCATAGCAAAAAAATTAAGTATTCTCTCCAACTATGAACAAACTATAATGGCTTACGTAAGCCGAAAGCTTATGAAGGAATTTGATTAAAATAGACAAAACTTGTCTATATTATTTAACGAAACCTGGATTAATATATATATATATATATATATATATATATATATATATATATATATGTGTGTGTGTGTGTGTGTGTGTGTGTGTGTGTGTGTGTGCGTGTGTGTATTTAGGCAGCATTCTTTCTTTTAAATACGTTGTATTAAACGCCAAAGACAACATATTTTCGAATGAGACTTTTTATTTCAAAATTATATTGATATATATATTTTCCAAAAGACAACCGAGTTCTTTCGAGCGTCATCGTTCATCATCAGGGTCACATATTTTAACATTAGCCAATTGCCTTGCAGCGGAATTGTATTGCTACATTTATAAGAACCAAATAAACGTTACGAATTATTTTTAATTCAAGAGACGCGTTAATGTTATCGCGTGCAGGCGAAGTCATGTGATCGTATGAAGGGGTGAAAAAGATTTTTTATTCTAAATACCTAAAGATCAAAAATACGGAAATGATTATTTGATCCTGATAATGAACAATGACGTTGGAAAGTACTCGGTTGTCTTTTGGAAAATATATATACCAATATAATTTTGAAATAAAAAATCTCATGTGAAAATATGAGAAAATACAAAAGAAAATCAGCAGGACTAAATTGTCTTTGGCGTTTAATACAACGTGTTTAAAATATATATATATATATATATATTGTGCGTATTTAGGCAGCATTTTTTCATTCATACATGTTTCATTAAATAATATAGATATAAGTGTTGTCTATATATGCACGTGTTTATCGTTGCTTGGAAATCATCCATGTAAACAAAAACAGACTATCATCAATTTCTTTTTCGTGTATTGCTTAATATATTGTGTAAATGTCATCTTTGATAATGGCTTATGTAAGCCGAAAGCTTAGATTGGATTAAAAAATATGTATCAATATTGTGATTTTCTTTCATTGTTTAATGATACTGTTATTAAGCTTATCAGACGATGTGAAAAGAACTTACAAAAAATATATAGACAACACTTATCTATATTATTTAATGAAATATATATATATATAAATGTGCGTACTGCAAGTTGAGCTATGTGAATTTTTTCCAAATAAGCACTACCATATATATATATATATATATATATATATATATATATATATATATATATATAAGTGAGAGGTTATAATTGTTCAAACGAGAGAAAAATGTATATTTTAAAAAAAGAGAGAAACGTTTTTGGTCATAATGTGGATTTTTTTAACTATATATTATACTTTATTTTTCATCAGGTAACGAGTCCACATATTATTAAAAGAAATTAATTTTCCTTCTGTTTTCTGATACACAAAAGACAATGTTTAAACATCGGAAAACATGAGGAACATTAATTCCTTTATTAATGTGTGTAAATAACCTCTCTTTGCCTGATGAAGGTCACGAGACCGC
>OZ038516.1:61353962-61361462 GCA_964036315.1 Acanthosepion esculentum
ATGCGCAAATATACACTTGTAATATATATTGCCATATACAGCCTGCGATGGATAAATTGTCGTCAAAATAACGCAAAAAATTTTTTAAAAAATAATACTGACCTCTCATTTTAACAGATATATTTAACAAAATTACACAAAAATGTCTTGAAATACTAAAGAGTAAATTTCTACAATAAAATCGCCATTAGCTTCAACCACTGCGACTTCGGGATCGCATGCAGCTCTTCTTAACAATTTTATGGGACTTTACAAGACACACAGACAGAACAATCAAAGCTAATCGATCTGACACCGTAATTAGAGACGGCAAAGACAAAATGTGCCTCCTTATTTACATGGCAGTTCCTGCAGACTGCAATGCATCTTTGAAGATCTTCAAAAAACTATGGAAATACAAGGACCAATTCCAGTTGTATTTGGAGCCCTTAGATTGACTGGAATAGATTCCAATAAACTCACTGAAAGAATTCCTGGTAGCTCATGCCTTAAAGAAATACCAAAAAAATTGTATTCACAAGTAAACCCAAACCTTGCGAAGGGCTTTATCTATGTAAAATATGTACGTTTTTTACCAAAACTGCTCAGTGGAAATTATCATGATGCCATTTCTGACCTTAGGTCTCTGGTCGGCACCCGGAAACAAATGAGTATGCACCAGAAACCAAATATAATAATAATAATAATAATAATAATAATAATAATAATAATAACTATATTGGCACCCACTGAATATACAACCCGGCATGACAGAGTGGGCCAATATCTGCACTGGAAAATTTGCAACTCCTATGGGAAGGAAACTGGAAGAAACTGGTACGAACACCACCCTGACCCGGTTACGGAGATAGGACCTGTTACAATTCTATGGGACTACACAATACACACTGACAGAACAATCAAAGCCAACCGCCCAGACATTGTTATTAAAGACCACAAACAAAATAAGTGCCTCCTTATTGATGTGGCAGTCCCTGCAGACTGCAATGTATCTTTGAAGATATTCGAAAAACTGTCAAAATACAAGGACCTTGAAATAGAAATCTCAAAAATGTGGCACATGGGGACATCAAGAATTCCTGTTGTAGTTGGAGCCCTTGGACTGGTTGGAAAAGATTCCAGTAGACTCATTGAAGGGATCCCTGGAAGTCCATGCCTCAAAGAGATACAAAAGATTGTTCTGACAATTACAGCCCACACTTTACGAAGGGCTTTATCTATGTCATTATTTTTTTATTTTATTTTTTTGCAGTGGAAAGTGTCATGATGCCATTTCTAACCTTAGGTCCCTGGGCGGGACTCGGAAAGAAATGTGTAAACGCCAGATATCAAAGGAAATAATAATAATAATAATAACAATAATAATAATAATAATAATAATAATAATAATAATAGATTAATGCTGTGTAACATATAGTTCTTGAAGGTCAAAGAACGGGAGACAATTTTTTCACAGATAAAAAAGAAATTTGAAGCGACAAAGATGGGTTTCTACCTAGGAATTCGGAGAATAATATGGACACAATATGTGAGCCATGTGAATGCGTTAAGGAAAATATGAAATACGAGGAAACTGGTATTTCCCTTGTTTTAAATGTCATTGGACTTCTATCGATGCCACTGCTACAGAGCCATGGTTACGCTATTACATTGCAGAATACGTCAAGAGTTTTATAGCATTTCTGCAAGTACGTGTGGTAAGGTGGAGAGCTTTGGAAAATCCAGATTTCGAAAGGAAGTAAAATCAGAGATTAAATGGAGAAAAGGGAATTCGGAACAGAAAGATGTTCAAAGGGACTATGAAAATATATATATATATATATATATATATATATATATATATATATATATATATAGAGAGAGAGAGAGAGAGAGAGAGAGAGAGAGAGGGATATGAACAGACTGAGATAGATAGATAGATAGATAGATAGATAGATAGAGATGAAAAGACCGAGATAGATAGATAAATAGATAGATAAGATAGGCAGAGAGAGATGAACATACTGATAGATAGATAGATAGAGAGAGAGAGAGAAAGAGAGAGAGATAAACAGACTGAGATAGATAGATAGATAGATAGATAGATAGATAGATAGATAGATAGATAGATAAAGAGAGGGTGAGAGAGAGATGTGAGCAGCCTGGTACATAGATAGATAGATAGATAGATAGATAGATAGATAGATGTCAACAGACTTTTAGATAGCTAGCTAGCTAGCTCGCTATCTATCTATCTATCTATCTATCTATATAGATAGATAGATAGATAGATAGATCTGAACAGCCTGATAGATAGATAGATTGATAGATAGATAGATAGATAGATAGATAGATAGATAGATAGATAAATAGATAGATAGATAGATTTGATATTCCGACAGGATGTAGACAACATGGAGTACTATCTTCCTATTTTTCTCTACGTGGACCTGTGTTACTGTTTTTGATGGGGCTTTTTTCCTTATAAATACATTCCTTATTAAAGCGACCGGAATTCACGTATTTGTTATAAATACATTTAAAATTTAATTGCTAGGTCGGGGATAAAAAAAAATCCCCAAATCCTGCACCCAGCATTTAAACCGCGTTCAGTTGTTAAATTCGGTCTGATACCACAGCTACACTACCTCCTTACATATTACGTCAGCCGTCTGGTCCCATTCCAACGAGTTGATGAGACAGAAACTATCACAGCTACTGCTGTTTCTAATTATTTGGGACTTCAGTTTACTTATATTTCTTTGTGAAATTGTGGACTCATTGGGATGGGTGAGCTTCTGTATGGGAGTTCCTCTGTTCCGTCACGTGAATAGTAAAATACTTGCATTTGTATGTACTTATACATGTGTGACTGAGTGTGTCTTTGAGTTCAATTAGGAAATGTGTGTGTCTACGTTTGTGTTGCTTTTTTTGGGGGTAATGTGTGTACCCGTGTTCATGTCTGCTTATATAAATGCTCCACAGTGCGTCGTCTAAGAAGAGACATCATTTGACGGATGGACGAACAGACAAGAGTCAGCTGCTAACGAGAACAGAACACAACAGACACACACACGCGTATATATATATATATATATATATATATATATATATATATATATATATATATATATAGTTTACGAAAAACTAGGTAATCCGTATGGGTAGACCCAAGGAGGATAAAATACATACATACATACATATATATATATATATATATATATATATATATATATATATATATATACGCGTATATATCTATCTGTCTATATATATATGTGTGTGTGGGGGGGGATGTGTAAGGTAATTCATAAACATATATAAATTCACATAGATATATATGACTGTATGTGTACGTACGGGAACGTGTGTGTGCATGTATATATTGATAGACATACAAGCTGTATATATATATATATATATATATATATATATATATATATATAATAAAAATTTTATTTGTCCTCACCTCCAGAAAAACAGTTGAACAGGGTATTTCTAGAAGAAAACCTCTTGTGCAGAAAGAGATGATTAAGTATGGTAGGCAGAATTCCTTTTCTTTGTATCAGCGTCCGGACATCCTCGGCTCCCGAACCACAATCATGCCCGCGCAGGATTTCTGCCCGTCCCGCCAATTTAACCGTAGTAAGGAATTTGCATATTTTTCTGATGGTGTCAGTTGTTATCTTGTCATTCCTGCAGCAAAATCAGGAAACTTGTTTAAATATTATAACATTAATTTCGTTGATTTTTCTTCAAACCTCGAGTCCAAGACAGGCTTCTGGACGGAGCGATCTGAGGTCGAGACAATTTATTTTAGTCAATTTGATATCATCGCCCGCCTCCGATACACTACATAGCTGTCTGGTCCGCTCTCTCCAAAAGGCTTTTGTCCCTTGGTTTATATCCTCGTATTGTTTTGAAAGCCATTTGATAACACCAAAACACTCTACAGTCTACTGCACCGAATGCAAAAATGGCCCCAAATCCTAGAAAATATACTTCACGACAGGAAACGGTGTCTTGAAATGCGTATGATTTAATTAATGGGCGCATATATACAGGGTGTCCATAAAGTTCGTGTGCACTTTAAAATATTTATAACCTTATTTGTATTTGAGATAGAAATAATTTGTAAAAAGGATTAGAAAGAAGTAAATCTATATTTTTTAAGGTTTTATTGAAATTTTATTTAAGTTTCCACATGTCCTCCATCATTAGCAATACAAAGGCTAATACGATTTTGCAGTTCACGGAAAACATTTGCGAACTGATTTACAGTAATGCCTGAAATCACTTTAGTTATTTTAGCTATACTTAAAACTAGGTACATTAAACTTTATAACATATTTTACAGATTATTTCTGTCGCAAATACAAATAAAGTTATTGTCTCGACCTCAGACCGCTCCGTCTAGAAGCATGTCTTGGCCTCGAGGTTTAAAGAAAAAACAACTTAATGTTATATGTTTCCTTATTTTGCTGCAGGCATAACAAGATAACAACTGACACCATCAGCAAAATATGCAAAAACTTTATGGACTTTTTTGCCTGACGAGGGTCGCGAGATCAGAAACACGTGTAGCAGAATTATGGAAAATAAAGCAAAATATGCAAAAAAAAAAATCCGCATTACAACCAAAAACGTTTGTGCTTTCTCTCTTCTTTTTAATATATATATAAATTCATATATATATATATATATAAATATATATATATATATATTTAAAGACATTTTTATGTTTAACATTCATTTTTATAGATACAAGTATTTAAGTAAATGCTCTGTTTTATAATAAACAGTATTAAATAACATTTACCGGCCTGAATGTCCGAGAAATTTTCATAGAAAATATTCGTCCTCCGACTGGATTCGAACCTGTATCCTATACGGAACCGTCATATAGCCTGGCGTGCCTTAACCAATTCGGCCACTGAGGATCGTTCGGTTGGCAAGGTTGAATTTACTGCTTATAAACTTCAATCTTCCATGAATCTCTCACGTACATTCATAACAGCTCATGGCGTATCAAATGTAAACAAATGACGTCACACATTATGAAATGGACAATGTCCGACAATTATTTAAAGACATTTTTATGTTTATACATTCTTTTTTATAGATACCAGTATTTAAGTAAATGCTCTGTTTTATAATAAATAATAAATAATAAATAATAAATAAATAATATATATATATATATATATATATATATATATATATATATATATATATATATATATATATATATATAAGTCAAACCTAATGAACCAGACAAACCTACCAAGGTTTCACTTAGGCAGATCATTATTGTTATTGTTTGTGTTTTCTTGTCGTCTCTATATACGCCGTTTTGCTGTTGCCTCTTTAGCCAGCCGACCCTGACGATCTGCCTAAGTGAAACCTTGGTAGGTTTGTCAGGCTCATTAGGTTTGACTAGGTCTGCTCTACGTTTGTATCGAGCTCTTTAGTTAGTTGTTTACTCGTATCGGGGTTTTTTCTTTGGGCCTTGAACCTGTATCTGTGCGATTATTTCCGACAGACTTTCATGTTCCTGTTTCTTTCTTTTTTAAAACTTTTTTTCCCTTCGAGATTGATTTAACTATTGGTAAATCAAGAATTCGAAGTTTTTTCGACACGAGTATAGTTACCTCTATACATATATATATATATATATATATACTCTTCGGAATCTGTACGTTAGTAAGCACGCGAGAATAAAATGTGTTAGTGCCCAATGAGGATATACGATATATTAATATGTTGTATGAATAGTGCTGATGCAACCCTTATTTTCAATGTCTTCTCCTGTATATATGATCCGCCACCATAATCCGTCAATATTATCACGAGGTTCCAAACTTAATCCAATTGAAATAGATCGGGGTGGTGTAATTTTATTTGCCGACGGCATATATATTCCTTTCTCTCATCCTGACTTGCCTTCGCGAAAGACACATCCCTATTTTCGACAGGAAATTCCACCCCACAAATCCCCACCCTTCCCGACATAAGTACTTCAGTCTATGAAGTCTTGTTAAGAAACCACTTATATACTTACAAGCCATATAAATAATCAATGCTTTTAGGAAAAGCCATATGTGAACACTTCTTCCACGTGTCCCCTGCTGGATAATTTGTAGATGAGACAGATATATATATATACACACACACACACACACACACACACACACACACACACACACACATATATATATATATAGATAGATAGATAGATAGATAGATATGAAAAGACCGAGATAGATAGATAGATAGATAGATAGATAGATAGATAGCACTGGACGCTATATCGAGTCTAATTCGTTACCTCTTCGTCGCCGAGGTCCGTTGGTATGACGTCGTATCGTAACGGTCCGGGTTCGATTCCCGGTAGTGGATACGCACTGCTGATGGGTCCCAAATATATGGCGACACGGCAGTCCATTTGTTTCTGCGTTCTGTTGAGGTTTCTTCTAGACTCGATGAATTAATCAATATATATATATATATATATATATATATATATATATATATATATATATATATATATATATATATATATATAAAAGTGGACATGGAAGTTAGCACTTAGAGGCGACAGTCTGTTTCATGCAAGTGCAATCGTCACGAGCATGAAACAGACTGTCGCCTCTAAGTGCTGACTTCTATGTCCACTTTTATATTTACAGACGCTCTATCTCTGATATTGAGCACTTTATCCCATAAATATAGCACACTTAAAGACTATATTTCTTCATATATATATATATATATATATATATATATATATATATATAGTTTTAAGGTGTGCTATATTTATGGGATAATGAGCTCAATATCAGAGATAGAGCGTATGTAAATATAAATATAAAAGTGAACATTGAAGTCAACACTCAGAGGCGACAGGCTGTTTCATGCTGGACGCAATCGTCAGCCGCGAATGCTGGATATTTCCTCGACTATTTATATATATGGGTCAGTGGTGTATTGTGGTAATCTAGTATGGCGGTCATTAACAGAATAGACAACGGCAAGCAATCTAAATCTTGGACGAATAAATAGTTTTAATTATCTTCCCAGACCAAAACAAACTATTACATAAGTGACATAAGAAAATCACCCACCAATTTTTTTACTACGTTAATAAAATATAAAAAAAACAAAAAGAATAAATAATAAAAAATGAAAATGAAAAACAAGTAAAATAAATTAACCCAAACAAATAAACCAATAAACAAGCCACTCACGTAAAAAATACCAGAATACATTTACCCACAATGCACCACTGACCCATATATATAAATAGTCGAGGAAAAATCCATCATTTGCGGTCTAACGATTGCGTCCAGCATGAAAGAGCATGTCGCCTCTGAATGTTGACTTCAATGTTCACACACGCACATATATATATATATATATATATATATATATATATATATATATATATAGATAGATAGATAGATAGATAGATAAATAGATAGATGTAAGTTTGTGTAAGTTATGTTATATCTTTCACAATTG
>OZ038516.1:61363962-61373962 GCA_964036315.1 Acanthosepion esculentum
CATATATATATATATATACACACACACACACTCACACACACATACATATATATATATATATATATGTATATATATATACACTCACACACACACATATATATATATATATATATATGTGTGTGTGTTTGTGGAAAGGTATCAATATCAGTGATGGAGCTAACATAATACGTTGTATGGGTATGAGTTTGTGACCCTGTGTTTCACGCATTTGCGATCATTAGACCAAATAGTCTATTTTATAAAATTTGTATCTATTTATGCTTATTAAATTATGTATGTTGGCTGGAGGGAGTCTCTACTTCTGTGTTTTTTGGTGGGTGGCATTCTCATACGCATAGGCACACATACATACAGGTGTAGACATTTTTGTTCGCACAAACGCATCCGTATATATATATATATATATATATATATATATATATATATATATATATATATATATATATTTATATATATATATATATATATATATATATATATATATATAGATATAGATATAGATATAGATATATATACATATATATATTTATATATGTGTGTGTGTTTGTATTTACGCACGTTTGATTGAATACGATAGACAAGGTGCTTTGATTTAGTTTTTATGCAATTTCACAGTCGATCTAATATTTTTTTTTATTCTTTTCAGATGATAATTTATATAAAAACTGTCCGAATGTTTTTTTTATATCCAAGCGCTTTCGGCTGTACATTTAGCCATTTTCAAGGATGAAATATTTTAACTGTTAGATAAGAAATAGTTTTTTGTATATATGTTTTATAAAATGTTTTCATTTTTCAAAACCCGGTCAAGACATTCTGTCAATTTTTCTAAATACGGTAAATATATAGAATTTATCTATTATTTATATATGTACATATATATATATATATATATATATATATATATATATATATATATATATATATATATATATATATATGTATATGTGTACAGGTATGCAGAAAAATAGGGAAGAACACGTTAGCTAAATAATCCGGAGTTCCTTAATATTTTTGCTTTTATTTTTAAAAAGACAGTGCTCCATACAGAAGTAGAGCTTATATTATAATTTTTTTAAAAATATGATTCCTTCGCTACATAAGAGTTCTCATGTTTCAAAAACGAGAGCCGAGACCTTTAATATAATTCCCAAATTCTCGCTTGACGAGGAAGCGACACCAGACACTTTAATTCAACTTAATTTCAAAAATTATATTAAGGGTCTCGGCTCTCGTTTTTGAAACATGAGAACTCTTATGTAGCGATGGAATCATATTAAAAAAAATTATAATACATTATATATATATTTATATATATATATATATATATATATATATATATATATATATATATATATATATATGGAGATTAAAATAAAAACATGCTTTCACAGTGTCATTCTATCGCTTCTTTGGACGGCCTTGGTTTCTCTTACCGTGTAGGAGGTCTCCGAACGGCAGACCTCTTGGCAAGCAGAGCTCATCCATACGGATGACATGCCCCACCCATCGGAGTTGAGCCTTAATGAGCATGGACTGAAAGCTTGAGGTGTGAGCACGATCCAGGACCTTAAGTTTGGTAACGTTGTCCTTCCAGCGAATTCTGTGCATGGAACGGAGAGTTCGCATGTGGAAATGCATTATATATATATATATATATATATATATATATATATATATATATATATATATATATATATATATATATATATATATATATATATATATGGTATAAAATGAAATAGTGAGCATTCATCTTGTTTGTAATTCACTAAGACATATTATAAAGAAATACACCACCCCAATCGACCCAAATAAAAAAATCAAATTAATTATCTATTATAAAAAATTTAAGACAGCTAAGCTCATCCTAAAAAATAACAACACGCCTGATAAGTCAAAATTGCAAAGAACAAACATTATTTACGAGTTCAAATGCCCCTTGAGGAACTGCGTTCCTAACGAAACCGGACTCATAAATAATTACATCGGTTACACAACCACATGCTTATCCAGACGCCTTACGTTACACCTATCCGATCACAGCTCCATTAGAACCCATTTAAACACACACAAAAATTTACCAGACTCCATTGGAAATATACTAGTAGAAAACACAAATATATTAATTGCTTCCACCTGTAAAAAAAGGTTAAAAATAATGGAGGCTTTAGTAATAAAAAAGAAAAAGCCTACCCTCAACAATATTAACTACGAACAAAGCCACAACGTGCAAACCGTATTTGGAAATGAAAACACCTCTACTACACACTAAGACATACACATAATGCACACACTCAATTAAGCTGAAAAATCAAATCATCCTTGATAATGGCTAAAGGTATAGCCGAAAGCGCTCGGAAAAATAAAATATTTGGACAGTTCTTACACACCCTTTGTCCAGCAAAGAAAACTCTTGTTCGTACACAAGAAAAATTAAATAAAATACTTAACCGTAGTACCTTGTCTGTCGTTTTTAATGAAACTTGCATAAAAGAAGGATTGCTGCCTAAATATACAACTATATATATATATATATATATATATATATATATATATATATATATACACACACACACATATATATATATATATGACGTCACACATTATGAAATGAACAAAGTCTGACAATTATTTTAAGACATTTTCATGTTTATACATTTTATAGAAAAAAAAATTAAGTAAATGCTCTGTTTTATAATTTATATCTATGTTTATATCTTAAAATAAATGTCGGACTCTGTACATTTAACCGATTCGGCCACAAAGGATCGTTCAGTTGGCAAGGTCGAATTTACTGCTCTAAAACTTCAATCTTCCATGAATCTTTCACGTACATTCATAACTGCTCATGGCGTATCAATTGTAAACAAATGTAAATTCGACCTTGCCAACCGAGCGATCCTCTGCGGCCGAATCGGTTAAAAATGCACGTCAGGCCATATGACGGTTCCGTATAGGATACAGGTTCGAATCCTGTCTGAGGACGAATATTTTCTATGAATATTTCTCGGACATTCAGGCCGGTAAATGTTGTTTAATACTGTTTATTATAAACACAGCATTTACTTAATTATTTGTATCTATAAAAAAAGAATGTATAAACATAAAAATGTCTTAAAATAATTGTCGGACTTTGTCCATTTCATAATGTGTGACGTCATTTGTTTACATTTGGATACGCATTGAGCAGATATGAATCTACGTGAGAGATTCATGGAAGATTGTAGTTTAAAAGCAGTAAAATCGACCTTGCTAACCGAACGCTCCTCTGTGGCCCAATCGGTTAAAGGCACGTCAGGCTATATGACGGTTCTGTATAGGATAGAGGTTCGATTCCTGTCGGAGGACGAATATTTTCTATGAAAATTTCTCGGACATTCAGGCCGGTAAATGTTGTTAATAATGTTTATTTACTTAAATATTTGCATCTATAAAAACATATATAAAATCTCTTGTAATATATATATATATGTATGTATATATTAATATAAATAAAAAGAAAGATCAGTAAGATATATAATCCGGTGTTCTTATAGATATTTTTATTTTTACACAATAGTGCTCAATGTAAATTTACAGAGCATTAATATTATAAATTAACTGATTTAAAATATCGTTTCTTCGCTACACAGTAATAACCATGTTTCAAAAATTGAAGCTAAATCTTCGAATTTAATTTTGTTATTAAATTAAAGACATTAGTTTCCATTTGTCCCCTCAATCGAATTTTGGAGTATTTTTGAAACATGGTTATTACTGTGTAGCGAAAAAAAACATAATTTAAATCAGTTAATTTATAATATATATATATATATATATATATATATATATATATATATATATATATATATCGTCGGCACACGCTTGCATCCGAACACCGATGTCATCAACCTCTCTCCTTATTCAATTTCTGTCCTATGGTAGCGGTGTGACGATAATGGCTGAGAAGGCCCAGCCTACACCTGAAAAAGTCCTGAGCAGGAGTCACGAAGGATTGAGGGTGGGGTGGACGCGGCTGGCGATTTGCAACAAGAGTTTCGCAGGTCTCCGGTTCGATATTAGCCTGTATCAAGGATCAAAGATGTCTTCGACTGATCCTAGAAGCGTAGTTGAGGTAATCCGCGTGGTCTCTGCTGCTGGTGAGTTCTCCAAATAGGATGGTACGTACGAGTCGTGTAGGATGGGACGCATTCTAGACACACACACACACACACACACATATATATATATATATATATATACACATGCATACACACATACACATAAACAAACACACACACCCACATATATATATATGTGTGTGTGTGTGTGTGTGTGTGTGTGTGTCATACTAACTTAAAAGCCGCTCTATCGGACAACATTTAAGTTAGCTTCTGCGGAGAGTCCTTGATTGGGCTTACATCAAAATAGGTAGGGAGGAGGAGATGCAGAAGAACTCAAAAAGGACTAACAATGAATGAAAAGAACTATATAATCAGAGAAATTAGCAAAGAAAGTCTTCGCTTCAAATTTCTAAGGATTTGAAAAAGGGATCATCGAACAATCTAGAAAATATGTCAAATGGGAATTCAACCAAGGAAAAAAGTCTCAGGCTGAATTCAGGAATTTAACAAAGCGAGATCTATCACATATCCAAAGAGAATTAATAAGAAACCCAAATGCGTCAAGTGCGTTCATATTTGAGGCCGCCGGAGCTCCTATGGTGTCAAGGGAAACAAGGTGTAAAGCATTAAGGAAGTTTGCTAATGTAAAAAATCAAATAAAGAAACCCATTTTAACAAAAAAAAAACATAAGAAAAGAAAATAGTAGTGGGCAAAAAATCATGAAACCTATTTTCAGTAAAGTGCTTTTTACAGACGAATCAAGGATCACCCTCGATGGGCCCGATGGATGGGCTCGAGGATGGGTTTGCAAGCAACAGGACTCAAGAAAATTTTTTAAACGCCAACAAGGCGGCGGTGGGATTATGATATGTGCTGGGATTATTGGTAATGAGGTCGTGGGTCCATTTAAACTGAAAGACGGGGTTAAAATCAATTCCAAAAGTTACTGTGATTTTCTAGAGCAATATTTCTTTGAATGGCTTGATAACCAGTCGTTACCCAAGCGTAGATCTATGATTTTTATGCAAGACAACGCACCAAATCATGCATCAAAGTTTACTAAATCCTGGTTGAAAGAAAAGGGATTTGTTGAAGATTCTCTTATGGACTGGCCTTCAAATAGCTGTGACTTGAATCCCATTGAGAACCTGTGGAGCATCCTCAAGAGAGATATTTATTCTAATGGAAGGCAATTCAACAGCAAGTGTGACCTCTGGGAGGCAGTTAAAATTGCTGCAAACAACTTACCAGCCGCTAAAATTGCAAATCTAACATCAGATGTTGACAATAGGCTGCTAAGAGTTATTGAAAAGAAAGGATCATTTGTGCAATAAATTTTAGGAGGTTCTTATTATTTTTTTGTTAATATATCTTTTATTTTTCAAATAAAATGATTCTTTTAATGTTTTTCCTTTACGAAATTGACGAATTTGTTCTAAAATCTTTTCATATTATTTTTTTTACATTAGTTTTACAAGGTATAATAATGTAAAAGTATCAAAATAAATAGTTGCAAATAAACTACTGACAGTCAAATTAATCTGTTTTGTTAACTTAGTAAAATTTTTTCCAACCAAAAACAATAGTTTTCTCTATCACTATATATCTAAGTTAATAATATTGAGTAGAATCTAAACAACATCATAATAGGACTTTTAACATTAAAGACGCAACTCTTTATACCAATTCATAACTTGCATATAATCTCTAGACGCAGTTTAAAAGGATAAACCTTTGTGAATGCCAACGATCTTTTTATTTCGAGAGAACCAAGAGACTTCATTAGAATTCGCTCGTAACCTATGTTTACAAATTCCCTTGTAAGTCAAACAGTCACCGCAACTTTCTTGTTCCTTAACTTTTGGCTCCGGTAAAGGAGTCGCCTGCTGTATTTCTAAAAAAAAATTAAAAAAAATAAAACTAAAAACAGAAACATGTGCAAACCCCCCGGACCCTGTGAGAACAATTTCTCAGGAAACTCTAAGCAGAAATAGAGTAAAACAAAAAGTAAAACAAAAAAAAAGTGTAAAACGTATTCCAGGTCTCAATTTAAGATTCGTAGGCACGCCATTCGTGTGTGGTCTGTTTATCATTGTTAAATTAAACCGGCCACACACCAAGATTAAAAAGAATGTTTCGTGCTAAAATTGTGTCCATTGGGTGGGGCAGATTTTCTGCCCCTTGAGTAAGATTAAACATAATTTGATTTTAAGCTAACATACATATATATATTTCAGACAGGACGATTAAATTAGTAAATACATATATATATATATATATATATATATATATATATATATATATATATATATATATATATATATATATATATATATATATATATATATACTAATTTAATCGTACTGTCTGAAAGAAATTTTTTTAAGTGTATTACTTATATTTTCTGCATGGATAATTTTAAGATTTCCATCTATACATTTAAATCTGTGGGCGTATGTAAAAAAGAATTCTAACATATTTTTAAATCATTAAAATGAATTATTTAGACACCACTTCAATCTACCATAAAAAATGTCAGCGATATTGCAATAATTTTGCAATTACACTGGTAATATTTTCTACATAACTAATGCGTGGTATATTTTTTTAAGATTTAGCAGTATTGTAGCAAGTAAGAAAATATTCTGATTTTTTAATTAATAAATGGATGTGAGCGTTGTAGAGGGATGGATGTCGCCTCTGAATGAGAAGCCGGGTTCGATGTATTCACTTAGGCGTAAGTACCCTTGGCAAAGATATGAATACATCTCTTCTCCCCTCAGCTATGGGTTGAAGAGCAGGACAGACTGGACCCTATAGCTTTGGTTGGAAGACAGACTAGAGTAGAAAGAAACGGCAGCCTACAGCGGGAATATCTTCTGTATAGTCAACCATGACTCGAAAGAGACATGACCGGCTAACTCTCCTCCCTTCAACAATGTATTGAAGAGCAGGACTGAATGGACGCTATAGCATTAGATTCAAGGCAGTCTACCGAAGAAGGAAATGTTATCCTACTGAGGGGAAAAATCTTCTGCCTAGTCAGTCATGAATCAAAAGAGGACACGATAGCCTTAGATAGTATAACGTATGACACTTGAATGACATTAACTCTTCTCCCCTCAGCTATGGGTTGAAGAGCAGGACAGACTGGACCCTATAGCCTTGGTTTGAAACCAGTCTACCAAAGAAAGGGAACGGTATCCTATTTAGGGAAAAAATCTTCTGCCAAGTCAGTCATAAATCGAAAGATACATAATAGCTTATGCTAGTATAACGTATGACACTTGAATGGCATTAACTCTTCTCCCCTCAGCTATGGGTTGAAGAGCAGGACAGACGGGACCCTATAGCCTTGGTTTGAAACCAGTCTACCAGTGAAAGGGAACGGTATCCTATTTAGGGAAAAAATCTTCTGCTAAGTCAGTCATGAATCGAAAGACACATGATCGCCTTAGCTAGTATAATGTATGACATTTGAATGACATTAACTCTTCTCCCCTCAGCTATGGGTTGAAGAGCAGGACAGACTGGACCCTATAGCCTTGGTTTGAAACCAGTCTACCATAGAAAGGGAACGGTATCCTATTTAGGGGAAAATCTTCTGTCAAGTCAGTCATGAATCGGAAGAAACATGATCCTCCTAAGCGGTTATCACGAATGACACTTGAATGACATTAACTCTTCTCCCGTCAACTATGGGTTGAAGAGCAGGACAGAGTGGACCCTATAACAATTACCATGAAAGTATTTATAGAAAATGCAAAGGCGGATAACATTATGACGGTAGGAAATTGCCTGAAGCCGAGGTGCCAGATCAGGACTGGTAATATTGCCGATTCTTCTTTTGGATTTTATCAAGGCGTTCAAGGTAAATAGCAGGGACACCGGACCATATGTGGCAGCCATATTCTAAGCATGGACGAATGGTAGACTTATAGATATGTAGTTATAGTTGGATTTACTTCCCGATGATTTTCCAAATGAATTAGTAAAGCTGAATGATGATTCGGGAGCAAGCAATGTGTTCGCTAGGAAATCAATCAGAGAATTTTGTCCCTTGACTTACGATTCCTATCCAAATGTGGAAGAAAATATCAGGGCAAGTGCCTACTACCCCTGAACTTCACGGATCGGCCATGGAAAGAGTTATCCATACATTGCTACGATCTGTGTTGATATATCTTTGTGAGTCAGGATTTTCAGTTTTGTTGCAAATAAAAACGAAATAGACTGAAAGTTAAATACAACTAGCTTTGTGACCTTTCAAGCACTCCTCAACGTATCCCAGAATTGGCGAAGAAAAAACAATCACAAGTTCCTTATTGACAGTAATCTTTATCAGAATAAAATCGATTTAACCCCCAACCCTGACCTTTTATTGAACTATTGGTTTATTGAATTAGAATACCCTGGCAATCTATTGAACTTTTTTTAAAGTAAGTTTCAGTTTATTTATTTGATAAGTTATGAGTTAAAACAAAATACTGTACATGTCTTCAAGTTAAAATTTTTTGTAAAATTCCTATATTATCGTATTGGCATATTAGTTGGAATGTGCCTTTTTGAGCGGGACATTCTTGGAAAGGAGGAGGGTATATTCTGACAAGTGGGGGGTCAGTAGAGGGGAAAGGTTGAGAAATGCTGAAGAGAGAAATAAAGGCAATCTCTGGAGGAATTTTGAAGAAGACAATGTGTGGGTGGTGTAATGGTTTGCAGGGAAGAAAATGGTACTGATCAGGCTCGACGTTGCTTAACCTCGGTGGTCGTACGGAAACCGGTGTTTCAACATGATGCGACCGTCAGCCAAGAAGAAGAAAGGAAGAAGAAGAAAAGAAAAAGAAGAAAAGAAAAATAAGAAAAGAAGAAGCAAAAGAATAAAAAGTAGAAGAAGAGGAGGAGGAGGAGGAATGGGAAAAAGAAGGGAAGAAAAAGAAGAAAAAATATGAAAAGAAAAAGAAGAAAAGGAGAGGAAGCAAAAGAAGAAGAATGGTAAAAGAAGAAAAGGAAGAAGAGGCAAAAGAAGTAGAAGAAAAATGGAAGAAGTAGAAGCAGAAGAAGAAAAAAGAAAATAAAAAGGAGGAGGGGGAGAAGAAGAAAAAAGAAGAAAATAAAAAGGAGAAGAAGCAAAAGAAGAAGAAAAAGAATGGAAGAAGTCGAAGCAGAAGAAAAAAAAAGGTAGAAGAAGAAGAAGAAGAAGAAGAAGAAGAAGAAGAAGAAGAAGAAGAAGAAGAAGAAAAAGAAAAAGAAAAAGAAGAAGAAGAAGAAGAAACAACGTAATAGTCTTCGATTGCTAAAATTTCTAGCATAAAACGTAAGTAATTTTTATCTAGTTTTCTCTGCTGTCTTTTGGCGCAATGCTCAGGTTGACCACAAAGACTGAAGTCTGGGTAGGAAATAAAATCATAGACTTCCTCCTCCAAGTTTCAATTTTTGGACTTTATTTTGATACATTATTATAGTTTTTTTTAAGAGACTTCGTTATTCGTGGAGATAAATTCAAAGGATTAACTCAAAACCGTCGCTCGTTGCGTGAGAGAAGAAGCGTTCTTAAAATAGACTTCATTTCCTTCTGCCATTTCTCCACTTCGTCGTGCAGGCAACCATATTAACCAGACGATTGTTCCCGCTTGCTTTCGCGGAATTATACGCCTCTGTCAGTCGCCAGATGTGTGCACGGCACCCCTTCGTACAGCTGCAGAGTCGTGTGCACGTGTCGGCGCTTCTTAGCTGCGCATCTAGGCCACATCTTTGTGTCGATATTCATCTGAAGCCAGCCGATCGATTTGTCTTGAGAAATGCTGACGTAGCTAGTATCAGTTTTTCTTAGATCTCTGATTCAAATCCGCCATTTTCTTTTTCTTTTTTTCTTCCTCCATCTTTGTAAAATATT
>OZ038516.1:61378962-61381462 GCA_964036315.1 Acanthosepion esculentum
ACTGGAATAACAGTTGCCACATTGTTCTGTCTGTGTGTATTAAGTTCCATAGAATTGTAACAGGTCCTATCTCTGTAACCGGGTCTGGGTGGTGTTCATACCAATTTCTTTCAGTTTCCTTTCCGTAAAAAGTTGTAGATTTTCCAGTGCAGATATTGGCCCATTCTGCCATGTACGGTTTTATATTCACTGTGTGCCAATTCCGTGCAACCTGATACAAGATTGTCAAATTGTTTCTGAATATTTATCACAGAATCTACATTTTGGGCTAACACAATTTTTCAGTATGCGTGCTTGGCAATTTCTAGTTAACAAGCATTGGCCCTGTGCAGCAAGAATAAAACCTTCAGTTCCAGCTTTTAACCCAGCACTACGTAGCCACTGATGGGTACGGGTTTTGTCTACGTCAGCTTGTTTGGTACGAGCAGAGTATTGGCCATGAAGCGGTTTATCTTGCCATTGTTTCGGTTGCATCTGTCTTTGCTTTCTTTTTTAAGTATTTTGCAGCTTCAGCCGGTTTACCGTGTTGTACTTGTATTTCTGCGCCCATTTGAAACTCCATTTTGAATTTGTTGGCTTCCTTTATTACGGAGTAAAGACGCTTACTGCTTTCATGTTCCTTGACACATACCATCATCCAGTCTACTGTAGATTCCAAGTATCTTTGGAGGCCAATTGTTGTAGTTTTGTAGGACAGTTCTAGTTGAACTAATCCTCTGACTCCTCCGGATCTGGGCACATACAGACGATCAACATCAGCCTTGGGATGATACGTGCAGTGGCAGGTGCGAAGCTTTCTCGTTGGGTCCAGTAAAAGATGTTGAACTTGTATTGCACCACGGGGACATCTAAGGTGTTTATGACTGATATTCTGTTTGATTGAATTCAGCTCCGTATCCAATAGCAAACGTACACGCCTCTAGTATTCTTTTCTTTCTCCTTTTTTTCGAGTATGCAGTATTCCATCATCTCCGCTAATTCCCAGGTACCTTCTTACCTTCATGTTCCAGTTCCCTAATCTTTGTGACAAAATCTAAATCTATTGAGAGCGTTTCTCTAATTCTCCGTTTCTGGACTGTTACTTTTGCACATTTATCTAATCCGAAATCCATACCTATGTCTTCACTGTGACATTTTACAGCATTTAGGAGACCCTTCCGCACATTGGCGTCTTTAGCAAACAGTTTGAGATTATTATTATTATTATTATTATTATTATTATTATTATTATTATTATTATTATTATTATGTTGGTGTTGGCCATTAACGTAGTGAATAAAAATTCTGTCATGGAAGCCTGGTGTCAACAAGACTGCTCAAATCTTCCCAAAAAGAAAACATCAATTCCAATTTCTCCTAAACGCTCCATCAAGTTTTTCGGTTGTGTTTCTATTGTAGCCATTACTACAGGAATTATTTTAATAACCCTACTCCATAGTATTTTCAACTTATTCAACAGATTCTGATATTTTTCAATCTTTTCAGTTATTTATAGTCCACTCTAGTGCTGTATGGAAACAGCAAATTCAATAATTTGATACCTCCTTCTTTCTTCTTCTTCTTCTTCTTCTTCTTCTTCTTCTTCTTCTTCTTCTTCTTATTATTATTATTATTATTATTATTATTATTATTATTATTATTATTATTATTATTCCCTTTGGTTTCTGTTCTATACACATTTCCTTCCGGGTCCAAACCAGAGATCTAAAGTCAGAAATTGCTTCAGGATATTTTCCAATGATCATTTTTGTAAAAAAAGATCACACGCATTTTACATAGATGAAGCTTTTTGCAATGAAAGTTTTCGTAATATTATTATTA
Organism: Acanthosepion esculentum; assembly: GCA_964036315.1. Taxonomy (NCBI): domain Eukaryota; kingdom Metazoa; phylum Mollusca; class Cephalopoda; order Sepiida; family Sepiidae; genus Acanthosepion; species Acanthosepion esculentum. The sequence continues at coordinate 61,380,784 of OZ038516.1, forward strand.
TTATTTCCTTTGATATCTGGCGTTTACACATTTCTTTCCGGGTCCCGCCCAGGAACCTAAGGTTAGAAATGGCATCATGACACTTTCCACTGCAAAAAAATAAATAAAATAATAATAATAGTAATTACATAGATAAAGCCCTTCGTAAAGTGTGGGCTGTACTTGTCAGAACGAATTTTTGTATCTCTTTGAGGCATGGACTTCCAGGGATCACTTCAATTAGTCTACTGGTATCTTTTCCAACCAGTCCAAGGGCTCCAACTGCAACAGGGATTGTTGATGTTCCCATGTGCCACATTTTCGAGATTTCTATTTCAAGGTCCTTGTATTTTGACAGCTTTTCGAATATCTTCAAAGATACATTGCAGTCTGCAGGGACTGCCATATCAATAAGGAGGCACTTATTTTGTTTGTGGTCTTTAATAACAATGTCTGGGCGGTTGGCTTTGATTGTTCTGTCAGTGTGTATTGTGCAGTCCCATAGAATTGTAACAGGTCCTATCTCCGTAAACGGGTCTGGGTGGTGTTCGTACCAGTTTCTTTCAGTTTCCTTCCCGTAGGATTATTATTATTATTTAATATTATTATTTGTGTCTTTATTTAAACTGATTCTTTCGTTAAATTCAGGAAACTCTATGAACTATTCCTTAAATATGGCTTCTTTTCGCTTCTTTAATTA
>OZ038516.1:61386462-61391462 GCA_964036315.1 Acanthosepion esculentum
TGTGTGTCTGTGTGTGTGTGTGTACTAGACATAATGTTTGGTGGTTTCTCGTATATTGATTTAGGAACGTTTTTACATGCATACCATTTTTTTTTAGATTAGCATGCGTTAGATTCTTTAGAATGGTTTCAATAAAGCTTAGTGATATGATATAATGTTTTTGACGTACTATATAGTCAGTAATCTATTCATTAGTAATCCCTCGTAGTACTTTCTACGTAAAAAATGTTTGCTCTTTTAATTAGGGCAATATTTTTAAAATCAAAGTTATAGCAACTTTTGCTCTTGTATATTACAAGCGAGTTTGAATGGTTGTTCAAACATAGATCCTTTTATGCACGAAGATACGAGTTTTTAGATTTCGAGATGTCTCGCCGATATAAGTGCTTTTGCATTGTAAGCTATTTGTTTGATAAGTACTGATGTTTTAATTGGTGTTGGATTTATTTTTCTTCCTAATAATATCTCCGATTGTCTTGGACGTGGTGGTAAAGATCCTAGTATTATGGATAACTAATTTATTTAAAAGTTTTGAAGAAAATTTTCAAGTGTTAGGATTATGAATATTCTGTTGTCGCTAGAAGTTCTATCAGTGGGAACTAGTCTTTTGGGGTTTGTGGATTTTGCAAGCTCGTTTTCTAAGGTTGATGATGAAATGATATAGGTAGTGAAGAAGTCTAAATGTTTTCACCTCACAGATGAAGAAGAGCGCCGAGAATACCATAGACCAAACATGTGAGCAACAAGTCAGTTTTAGAGGAAATGGAAACAAAAAGGATATATCAGGAAGAGACGGTTGAAATTTCTAGAGCACATAATGAGAAAAGAAAGCTTGGAAAATATGATACTCATAGGGAAGATCGAAGCAACACATAACCTACCTAGAGACCTTGAGTCAATCAATGGCGGAGCAAGGGTTTAGAGCAGGGGTGGGCAAACTTTTTAGTACAAGGGCCGCATTCTAAAAATTTATAGTTTTACTGGGCCGCATAGTATATATAAACCAAAATAATTGATATTTAAAATTGGCAAAATAAAGGGCTTTTAAAGGAAAAATATAGTTTTAATAAATAACATTTTAAAGCGGGCCGCACGAAATCGTTTGGCGGGCCGCATGTGGCCCGCAGGCCGTAGTTTGCCCACCCCTGATCTATAATAACAATACTGGAAGGAGCGATAACAGATACTGGACTCGAGAAACCTGTTTCCCTAAAAAACGTTTAAAGACAGATTTCATAAATTTCAACCGAAATCAGTACTATCTATCTATCTATCTATCTATCTATCTATCTATATATCTATCTATCTGTCTATCTCAGTCTATTCATTTCTATCTATCTATCTATCTATCTATCTATCTATCTCAGTTATTCATTATCTATCTATCTATCTATAGAGAGATAACAAAAAGATAATATTTATTAAGAGCAACAAAGGACAGGAAGTTGTGGAGAGTCATAAATTCAAAAAGAAAGTACATTGGAACAGAGAAATATGCTTGTTCAGTATCTGTCTATATTTCTGAGATGAAGTATTATGTACACTATTTACATTATTCGGACTATTGTCCTTATCTTTGTCCCCATATTTATCACAATGTTTCGGCCATTCAGTATCTGTCTATATTTCTGAGATGAAGTATTATGTAAACTATTTACATTATGCGGACTATTGTTCTCATCTTTGTAGCCATATTTATTAAAAAGTTTCGGCCCTTCAGTATCTGTCTATATTTCTGAGATGAGGTATTATGTAAATTATTTACATTATGCGGACTATTGTCCTCATCTTTATCGCCATATTTATCACAACGTTTCGGCCTTTCAGTATCTGTCTATATTTCTGAGATGAGGTATTATATACACTATTTACATTATTTACATTTTTCTCAATATGTGGTCAGCCACGCCTGATTTTTCCACTTCCCCTCGTGTTTATACACAGATGTCCTCAAGGACACATCGCGCAATGGATAAAGGCCTTGGTTAGATCCAGCGACAGGACACAAATAGTGTGAGTTCAATACCCAGTTAAGGCAGTGGAGAACTTGGACAGGGGAATTAACAGGAGATAACTGATAACTGACATCCATTAGACATGGCACATGGAACTAGAACAGTCTACCCCAGCGACGAAATAAAGGGTTCGGTTCGACATTCCAACCAACTGAAGAGGGCCGGAGCATGCAACGGCCGAAACGTTGTGATAAATATGGCAACAAAGATGAGATTAATCCGTAATATATCCATAATATATTGCTCTGCTTCGTATTGAGCACATTTTTAAAAAGTAAATGCTACGAAGAGCGGAACTGCATCTGTTCGGCCCTCTGTTCTTTCTTGCATTTATATATATATACATATATATATCATTGTAATCGACAGACAAGGTGCTTTTATTTAGTTTTTTATACAATTTCTCATGCGATCTAATAATTTTTTTCTTTTCGTATGAAAAATTATATAAAAACTGGCCGAATGATCGTTTTATCCGAGCGCTTTCGGCTATACATTTAGCCATTTTCAAGGATTATATTTCAACTGTTAGAATTAGAAATAGTTTGTTAGATGTATGTTTTATAAAATGTTTCATTTTTTGTTTCAAAACACGGTCAAGATATTATGCCCATGTTCAAAGTTAATATTAATGAGAAATTGTATAAAAAACTAAATAAAAGCACCTTGTCAGTCGTTTTTAATGAAATGTGCATGAAAGAAGGATTGCTGCTTAAATACACAAATATATATATATATATATATATATATATATAGTTAAAACTAGAGAGCAAGACAAACCTACCAAGGTTTCACCTGAGCGGATCGTCAGGGAAGGCTGGCTAAAGAGGTAAAAACTGGAACGGTATACTTATAGTCAATAAACAAAACACCAAAACCACGTGACCAAAGAAAAAAAAACAACAACAACGGGGAGGGGACGAACATTTATTCGAAAAATGGCTTGAAAGGGAGGGGGTGATTTAGAGACAAACACGGAAAACAGGGGTTAAACAACTATTTATTTCGGGGAGAATGAGGCCTAATACAATAACCAAGATTTTCTATGTCTGCATTTGCTTAGAATTTCCATTTTAGAATTTAATAAATCTTTGGGTTCCCAATATAAAGCTATGGCTAATTTTTCCTCTATACATAGTTTACAGAATTTTTTACCTGTTTTATATTTAGAACATCTTTTGATATTTCCCATTTCAGGATTGGGTCTTTGTTATTTTTCTGTCTAATTTTCCATATATAGCTAGATAGTGTAGTACTATGTTTGTTTTTTTCGTTATTGAAGCTACTCATATGGTTGTAATATCTTTTTTAGACACGACTTGGGTAGCTCCTATGTACACTTTAGGATTTTCCTTCGATATTGATTTGATTATTTGCAAATCAAGAAACCGAAGGTTTTCTGAAACAGGTGTAGTTACTTATACTTATAAGATTACTACTAATAATACTATTATATACACACACACACACACACACACACACATATATATATATATATATATATATATATATATATATTATAAATATAAATGACAATAGGAAAACACTATTAATTGCTGACGCGTTTCGTCCAATGTGGACTTTCTCAAAGCAAAAAACGAAATGAATCTAATTTAACAAGGAAATTGATAAAAACAAAAGACAGGGTGTTCTTAGCAACTGGAATGTAGGAAACGCTATTTTCATATTGTTAACTGAAAATAACGTCAGCTAATGTCACGTGTGGAGAATATTATCTGTGTTGGCGGATTTAACCATTTTCTTTTGATTTTACGATATTGTTGTGTATGTTTGTTTGTGAGAGCAGTAATTTTGTTAAGAAAGGTGAAATAGGGAAAAAGCCTGTGCGTAGATGAATGTTTGGATAATGTTCTATGGCGGCACTCTCTAGAATTTTCCTTCTGAGTGAGTTATTTTCTTTCTTCATAAGTATAGCATTTCCAAAATCAAAATTATGGTTGAATTTATTCCTGTGTATTACTAGTGCATTAGCTAAGTTGTTTATTCTAAGATCTCTTAGCTAAGGTTTTTTTAAATTTCTACTTGTTTCTCCAATATATTGGGAGGACAGTTTTGGCAGTTTATTTTATAAATGCCTGCTTCAGAAATGTTATTGCTATTACTGTTTGAAGATCTTAGTATATCCATAATTGTTTTGGAAGTGTTTGTGACTATTTTAAGATTATTTAGATGGGGTAGGTTATTCTGGATAGTGGACGTGACAGAGTTGGTTGGTAGTCTTATGCATCTGTTTTCATGTAATTTACTATTGCGGATTATGTTATTAGTTTTGTTTCGATTGTATATTTTGTATGCCTTTCTTCTTGCGTTGTGGATGAAATGATATGGGTATTGTAGGTTTTTGAATGTATTTTCTATGTATGTTTCTTCTTTAAGTAAATATTGTGGACTACAGATTCTTAATGCTCTTAGATATAAACCTATAATAATTCCAGATTTAATTTTTGAAGAGTGGTTTGAGTAGAAAGTGATCAGGTCATTTTTGTTTGTGGCCTTTCTGTAAACGTCAAAATTGAGTTCGTTATTATTTCTATGTAACAAAACGTCCAGGAACGGAAGAGTGTAGTTGGTTTCAGTTTCGAAAGTGAAGTTTATAGTAGGTTCAACGTTGTTAAGTTTGGAGAGAAGATCCGTTAAATTGGTGTTTTTTTGGATATATTAATAATGAGTCGTCTATGTATCTGAAATATGAAGAGTTTGTAGGGAGAATATTTTTGAATGAGTCACTTGCTAGAAATTCTAAAAATAGACATGCAAGAACGCCGCTGAGACTCATTCAGTTTGTAGTAATTATTTTTTAACTTTATAGTAAAATTAAATATTAATCAGTTAGAATAATTTTTAATTTAGTCTAACATTAACATTAAGACATTAATAAATTGTATCTAAGGATCTTTGTCAAGTTTTTTTAATCATTATATAGTTGCATTTTGATTGGTAATAATGTTTCCCTTATTGGGGGGA
>OZ038516.1:61403962-61431462 GCA_964036315.1 Acanthosepion esculentum
GATAGATAGATAGATAGATAGATAGATAGATAGATATGAATAAAAAGAGATACTGAAATAGATATATAGATATGAAGACATAGATATTGAGATAATATATATACAGGGTGTATCAAAATAACTTATACAAACTTTCTAGGCTTGTTCCTCAAAAGAAAACAAGGACAAAATTCTAAATGAACATATGTCCGCAAATCCTTCCCTTTTTTTGAATGATTAAGTTTGAAGAAATTTTCCAGTAGATGGCGCTGTGTTGCCCTGTAGACTGGGTTACATTTGTCATTCGTGTACATCCGAAGGCAAATGTTCGTGTGTTACGTGTCATCTCCTCGTCTGCAACCAGTGTAGGTTCTCTGGTATTTCTATGTGATGGTAGCCATGGTTTCGGTGATGTGGTCAGGATGAAAGACAATAGGATTCCTAAACAGTTTCCTAATTTTGAGTCGACTTAAGTAAAATAGAATCTCACAACCCGAAAGTCACTAAGAAGACACTCAAGAAATGCAAAATTATGCAAAATGTTTAAGGGAAACCCAGCTGGAAAACGTTCAGTCTAGAAGAATGGATTTCACAATGGAAAGCGGGACTTTTGCTGTGCAAAAAATATTCAAGAGAGATGATCATTTCCCTAGGACATTTTGGCACAAAATTTGCTTATAGAACGCGAAATGAACGAATCAGCCTAAAAATATCTTCAAGTTTTCCAGAAACTGAAAGTTTGCTACAATATTAATGTAACAACTACGGAAAAAGCCTCCGAATACTGCCGCATCGACACAACGGATATAATATGCCATAAAGCTTTTTTTTTCTTTTTTCTAAAAATATTTAGAAATTTCAATAATTTAGTTACCGCCCTTGATATGTGCATGTGTGTCTACATGATAAAATTTAAAAATTGTACAGTACAGGAACTTAGCGTTTTTCAATTCACACGTAAAAATTTAATTTTCATATGAACACGACTATTTTTGGTCTTATTGAAAACGAGACCCTGATGATGACATTGTGCTAAAGTCGAAAGTACTCGGAATAAAATCAATATGCATCAATATATTAATTTTCTTTCTTCCTTTAAGAAGGATACTAAGAAACTTGACCGTAATTAGAAGAGGATCCTATTAAAAATAAGTAGACAAAACTTGTCTAATTTATTTAATGTGACATATATATATATATATATATATATATATATATATATATATATATATATATATATATATATATATTATGAGAGATAATAATAAAAACATTTAGAAATCACTACACAAAAAAAAAGATATCATGTTTCAATACTATGATTGTATCTCTTCAGGCGATTTAAACATGAAAGCTTTTGTGTAGCGATTTTTTTATTATTTATAATAATAATAATAATAATAATAATAATAATAATAATAATAATAATAATAATATATTGCTCTACTTTGTATTGAGCACTTTTAAAAAAAATAAATCCTACGAACAGTAGATTTTTACTGTTTTTCTCACTTTTGTGTGTCTGTATATATATATATATATACACATATATATATATATATATATATATATATATATATATATATATATATATATACACAGTCCTAGGCATGACGATAAACTAGATCCTGTCGGCCGCTGATCCGGAGATTGAAGTTTTTGAGGTCTGTGGAACATCCTTTCAATCACTGTTGTTCCCAATTTCACCCTGTCCCGGGATGGTAGCAACTTTTACTACGGTAACACAGAATCACTACAAAAGACTGCCATAGAAATACCAAACAATAAATCTCAGGTTTAGGGTTAGGGTTAGGGTTATGTCTAGTGTTAGGGTTAGGGTTTGGGTTAGGTCTAGTGTTAGGGTTATGTCTAGTGTTAGGGTTAGGGTTTGGGTTAGGTCTAGTGTTAGGGTTAGGGTTATTAGTTTCGAAGTTGAACTTCTCGTTAACGACCACCAACATCACTGCACAGCGTCTTTCATGCCGCAATCTTTTGATGCTATGAGTTTTCCTGTCAGGGTTTTTAAAGCTTTTCACCCCAAGCAAGGCGGGGGTACCACTAGCACGCAAGGGGTACAGAGAGTGAAGGCAAGAATAAAGACGGGTGTTTGAGGAAAGGATATAGAGAAGGACGGGGGTCAGGATCAAGGCATCAGAATATCTCGATTGACATTACATTTGAATATTTGCAGATTATAGTTACCAGAGAAGCAAGTAAGAGGAAGGTAATTCCACTGTCGGGAAGTACGAGAGAAGAAGCTGTTGGAGTAGAAGAGGCGGTTACATTCAACCGTTTCGAGAGTGAAAAGGTGGGACCGAGATGCCAACCTCGTAGCACGCTTACATTCATGCATTTGGGGTACCAGAGAAAGTAAGTCACCAGAGCAGTTGCCATGAAAATATTTGTAGAAAAGACAGAGGGAAGCCACAGCACGTCTGTGAGAAAGTGACTGTAGACGAGATGCTAGATCAGGACCTATCACATTGCATGGAATTTACTTGGGAGCAACCGTAGTTTCCTTGCTCCGGTCTGTTCAGGCACCCTCACCGAATACACAGACATATACACAAATATATTATACACATACGCATATACTTATATACACATATGCAAATATATTTTTATATATAGCTAGGTTTATTACACATCACGACCCGACCCACTATATACATATATACACACAATTAAAAATATATACGCTCACATATACATACACAGGCAATCATACATACATAGACACGCACACATACGCATACGCACACATCTATATACGAGGGTCATTCAATAAATAAGTTGAATTTTTCGGTATAAGGACTTCTAATATAGCGAGAAGCTTACTTTTTTTTTTTTTTTTTGTTTTACTTCTTTTTCACATGGATTTAATTTCTTTTGCAGATTAAAAAAAAACTTTGAGAGTTTTGGCGATTAACAAAGATGGCCGACCAAGAAGCATGCTCCAGGATTGAACAGCGGTCAGTTATCAAGTTTTTGGTTGCTGAAGGGTGCAAACCAGTTGAAATTCATAGGAGAATGTCAACTGTGTATGGTGCCACATGTTTCAGCAAAAGAAATGTCTACAAGTGGGCTAAATTGTTTAAAGAAGGACGGAGCAGTGTTGAGGATGAAGACAGGCCTGGGAGGCCTACAGAAGTGAGGTCTCCTGAGGTGATCGAATCAGTCAATGACCTCATTCAGTCTGACAGAAGGGTGACAGTGGATGACATTGCAAGGACTTTGAGCTTATCTGTTGGGACAAACGCAGGGGTCATCAGTCAGAAGGAGTCATCTTGCATCATGACAACGCAAGGCCTCACACAGCAGACCAAATGGTGCAGACCATCAACGAGCTGGGCTGGGAACTGCTCCCTCATCCCCCTTACAGCCCAGACCTTGCCCCTTCAGACTTTCACCTGTTTGGTCCCTTGAAAGCGTTCACGAGAGGCACGAAGTTTAAAAGTGACGATGAAGTCAAAAGTGTTGTGAGCGAGTGGCTGAGACATCAGTCCAAAGATTTTTACGCCGAGGGAATACGGAAGCTTGTGCACAGATGGGAAAAGTGTGTGACATTGCTGGGAGACTACGTTGAAAAATAAAAAAAAGTAAGCTTCTATCTGTATTAGAAGTCCTTATACCGAAAAATTCAACTTATTTATTGGATGACCCTCGTACACACTTATATACTAACATAGATTTATTCATCAGAGGTTTCCTTCTCCTAGGAAGGTTGCCAACCAAAGCAAAAGACCACAAACTGGACATAAAACGTGCACTAATTGCTCATAGTTTGGACCCTAAATGGCGCCTACCCAGGTTTATTATAAATAAATAAAAACATATCAGATTAAGAAATTTACCAACTGCTTTAATATATACTGGGTGTAACAGCAAAATTGTCCCATTGTTAGATTAAATTCTGAACCTTTGTATCTTAGAAATTATTAAAGATATCTTACTGGAATTCGCCGAGGTTTTTATAACACTATTGGACTCTACTTCGAGCAATAAGAATGTATAATTACTCTCCAAGCTTAACAGAAGAATCGTAATGAAATCGATCATAAACGAAACTGATATGTTCATCATTGATTAATAATACCTAAGGATCAGAAGATCATGAAGGATTGAAATAAAGTTCATATATATATATATATATATATATATATATATATATATATATATATATATTATTCCAGGATTATTTTCCTGCTTATCCGCGATGATATTCGCCCTCTTTAAACTTCTAACTTTTTGTCCTTGAGTAACAAGTTGCCTAACACGTTTCACGTACGATTTTATTTTCAAGTCTTGTCACTGCTCCTTGGACTGTCATAGCTGAAACTCCTCTCTCACGTAGCAAACGTCTTACGAATTGAGTTGGATCTTTTCTAATTAAGATCCTCAACTCTAAGTTGAATTGATCATCCCTCTTCCTGTTGTTGACCTTTTGACCCAGTTTTTCTCTCCACTCATTTTAAAACTTAGTCACCGTTCTCTTGATGATTCTTGAATAAAATTTGAAGTTGGATTCCAGAGTACGAATGTTGGTAGCATTACTAAAGGCCTGAATGGTCTTTCTTCTCTCACCATTGCTGATGTGAGAAGACAGTGATGATGACACAAAACGATTTTAATCTGTTTTCTTTTTAACTAAAAACTCAAAGGGTTTTCCGGTGATTCTTACGATAAATGGTATCGAGATGGCTAAACGTCTTATCTGGATAAAAGAAACCCAATTACTTTAGTGTTTTTCGTGCTTTCTTGGTCGCGGTGAGAATACTTCAACTCCACTTCGTATGTATGATATTTGTCTATCTATCTATCTGTCATTAGTCTGTTCATTATCTATCTATCTATCTATCTATCTATCTAGCACAGTCTGTTCATTATCTATCTATCTATCTATCTATCTATCACAGTTTGTTCATTATCTATCTATCTATATATCTATCTATCTATCTATCACAGTTTGTTCATTATCTATCTATCTATCTATCACAGTTTGTTCATTATCTATCTATCTATCTATCACTGTTTGTTCATTATTAGTCTGTCTATCTATCACAGTCTGTTCATTATCTATCTATCTATCTATCTATCTATCACAGTTTGTTCATTATCTATCTATCTATCTATCTATCTATCACAGTCTGTTCATTATCTATCTATCTATCTATCTATCTATCTATCACAGTCTGTTCATTATCTATCTATCTATCTATCTATCTATCTATATATCTATCACAGTATGTTCATTATCTATCTATCTATCTATCACAGTCTGTTCATTATCTATCTATCTATCTATTACAGTTTGTTCATTATCTATCTATCTATCACAGTTTGTTCATTATCTATCTATCTATCCATCACAGTCTGTTCATTATCTATCTATCTATCTATCTATATATATATATATATATATATATATATATATATATATATATATATCACAGTTTGTTCATTATCTATCTATCTATCTATCTATCTATCTATCTATCTATTACAGTCTGTTCATTATCTATCTATCTTCTTTTAAATATAATTACTCTAATTTGAAACAAATATTACTTACTTTTATTTTGAAGGCGTGTGTTATCCTGAAGTTTTGACGACTCTTTCTTTAAACTTATGTTATCTAAAACTCCCTCCCTCCCTCCCCACACATATGCAATGTGAAACGAATTACTAACGAGGTGACAAATTTTCATTTTTTCCAAATTTGAATTTGACAAAAGTTTTCACAGAATGGTGGCCACAGTTATATGCGCGTGCTGTGTAAAAACCGTAATGTTCTGCGCAAGTGAAAACAAACCGCCGCCATTTTGCGTGATTAACAAGATACTTCAGTGTTCCATATTTATTAAAGAGTAACTCCATAATCGTGGAATTATGGGACGCAATTGTGACTTAACCGCTTCTGAGAAGTCTGTTATAACCTCTGACCTTGAAAAAGGTAAATCAATATTAGAAATATCCAAAATGATTGGAAGATATCACCAAACTGTGAAAAGATTTGTTGCAGCTCCGACGAAGATACGTAAAAGGGCCGATAAGAGTCCCTTGAGGGTTATTTCCCAATATTCTCTGTCGCGAATGAAACGTGAAGTTGCAAATAAACCAGACCTGACCAGCAGAGAACGTTTCAGGGGCACTAGAGGAAACAACTGTATCCAGATCTACTCGACGTCGTCTTCCGAACAAGGTCGTGAAATCACTGAGTGCGGTGACAATGCCTCCATTGATAAAAGGACACGTACAAAAGCGTCTGAAATGGGCAGAAGGTCGACTTCTCGAAGGTTTTGTTCACGGATGAATCTCGTGCTAAATTTCATGGCCCTGACCGTTGGTGCAGTGGTTGGGTCGTAAACAGCCGACATCGTCATCAACTCTTAAGACGCCAATAAACAGGAAATGGTATCATAATTTGGGCTGGTATTATTGGAGGTACCATGGTTGGTCCGTGGAAAGTGCCTGGCGGTATTAAAACGGCTGTAGATGCTTCAATAGCTTTCCTGAGAGAGCACCTTCAACTTTGGTTAAAAAAAGCAAAGGATCACGTTCAGGAGAACCACCATATTTAGGCAAGATAATGCCCCCTCGCAGGTAGCGCAAAAGACTACGGAGTTCCTGCAACAATTAGGTTTTGTGGACTTCGGAAAATGAACTGGCCGGCTAATTCTCCAGACTTAAACCCAATCGAAAAAAAATGTGGTGCATTCTGAAGTGACATGTTTACGAGAATGGGCGCCGATTTACAAGCAAGGAGGACTTGTGGCAGGCAATAGTGAATATATCACATGAATTTACATCAGAGATCAAGAAATGGTCATGTTCTATGTACCAGAGCCTTATCCATATCATCTCAAGAAGAGCTTCGCATTTCCCTTATTAACCAGCTCCATTATTATTTTTTCTCACTCATTTTATGTATCTATTTCAGTCTATCCATTAGCTATCTATCTCACTGTGTTCCTTATCTATCTATCTATCTATCTATCTATCTATCTCACTCTGTTCCTTTACTTATCTATCTATCTATCTATCTATCTATCTATCTATCTCTTTATACACACACACACACACACCCATATATATATATATATATATATATATATATATATATATATATATATATATATATATATATATATATATATATATCCAAATAAAGGATTTCGGTATACGAAAACATTTATTCTACATTCAACAGAATCACTTGATAAGACACCCGAAGTGTTGAAACAAAATGGCTATTTTTGTAATTATTTTATAACATATTTATGTTATAATTTTCGAATAAATCATATATATATATATATATATATATATATATATATATATATATATATATATATATATATATATATACAAGTATATCAGTCTGTGCTTTATGTATCTATCTGTTTATTCATTATCTACGTATGTATGTATGTATGTATGTATCTGTCTCGGTCTGTTCATTATCTATTTTTATATAATGCATGAAATGCAGATGAAAATAAACATTATATATATATGTGTATATATATATATATATATATATATATATATATATATATATATATATATATATAGACGCGCTTTCATAGAACCTAATCTATGCACGTTCGTCATATGTCTGTAAACCTACTTTTTGTGCTGAATTATATGCATCCTACGTCAACAGACATATATTAGTAATAATTAAATATACCTAATTCGTATACACGTGCACAAACTTATAGACAAAATATGTATATATATATATATTTTAATTTACGTTCGTTCCGATTAGATCCATAAAGGTACACCCAAAATTGCAATTCATATAAAAGTGGGGTTTGTAGTGAAAAAAAATGCTAATTCCTTATAAAAAGACGAGAATATTATATCCTATTCAAATTTCGTATTTATTCCTAATTTCGTTTTCGTTTCTACTTTCACTTTCATTTCTACTTTCACTTTCGTTTCTATTTTCTCTTTTGAACTTTTACTTTATTTTCTTTTCAACTTATACTTTCTCTTTTGATTTTTTGCACTTTTGTTGCTAATTTCATTTTCCATTCCCGCTCCCAATTTTCTTGCAGTTTTTTCTTTTGTTATTTTTTTTTGTTTCACTTTCGTTCCTCTTTTCATTTTCGTTTTTCACATCTTTCATTTTCTCTGTCATTCCTGCTGTAAGTCAAGCAGTCATCTGCGCAGTTATTTCTGAACGTTTCTTGCAGCCTCGCTTCCAACTGATGCGTCGCACACTCACAGAAACCCTTTCTCACACGCACACAAGAACAGACGTAAATGCAAAAGACGACAAAAGGAAGAGGGAGAAGGAGAGAGAAACACGAAACACTTCTTTTTTTTGTTGAGAAGTCAGAAACACGACTGAGGTATGTGTAATTGCGACGCTGTAGTAGCAATTTCGTGCATTTAGGAGATTGAAAAGAATGGAGACTGGAATTGTGTTTGGGTATGTGGGTAGAGCCAGAGAATACATACAGAAGAAGAAAGAACAAATAAATAAAGAGTAAAAGTCATGGGGTGTGGTTTGGGTTGGGGGGTCTCTTGTCCCGAGCGTCTCATAAGTCTTTTGCTGATATGGCATATTTCAAAGTATTGATTCGTCCTTGAAACTAATGTATGTCGAGCCTGTCGATTATCTTTGCCTTCGAGGAACTCACCACGTTTCTCCGCGACTCTCCACACGCCTTTCTTTTTCTCTGTCAATTCCACTGCGTTTCAGACTTTTTGACTGACATTTTACTTGTTTCAGCCACTCTTTGCTCTAGCTATATTTTGTTGTTGTTGTTGTTGTTGTTGTAAAGATTGCTATAAATTTGCAGTAGTGTCTCTATCGGCGCCGGCGTTGCCCATCATTCCACGTTAACGCTCTCCATCTCCCGCTCCGTTTCTCTTTGAGGATTTTGGCGAAAGCGAATAATGAAAGTCAGGAAATAGTTGCAGTGTCACTTAACCCCACCCACACAAAACCTTGTGCATGTTTACAAAAAGAAAAAAAAACATTTACTCGCGTGCAGGGTAAAAAAGAAATATTATTTTTTCTAAATATGGCTACATTATCTTTCGATATATATATATATATATATATATATGTATGTATGTATGTATATATATATATGTATTTTCTATATCTCTCTCTCCCTATCTATCTATCTATCTATCTATCTATCTAAGTCTGGTCATATGTATCTCATTCTATTCATATATATCTATCTATCTATCGATCGATCGATCGATCGATCTCAGTTTCTTCATATCTTTTTGTCTATTTCAGTGTATTCCTATATATCTCAGTCAGTTCCTTATCTATCTATCTATCTATCTCAGTCTATTCCTTATCTATCTCAGCCAGTTCCTTATCTATATATCTATATATCTATCTATCGCAGTCAGTTCCTTATCTATCTCAGCCAGTTCCTTATCCATCTATCTATATATCTATCTATCTCAGTCAGTTCCTTATCTATCTATCTATCTATCTATCTATATATATATATATATATATATATATATATATATATGCGCATATCTATCTCATTCTCTTCATATTTATCTACCTGTCTATCTCGTCTGTTTGATATCTATCTGCTGATCTCAGTCTCTTCATATCTCTCTGTCTATTTATTTATGTCAGTCTACTCATACCTATCTATCTATTTATCTATCTCATTCTCATCATATCTGTCTATTTCATACACGTCATATCTATCTATACTTTTATACTTATCGTTAGATGTATTTCAATTTATTTTTATGTCTCAGTTTGATCATATATATATATATATATATATATATATATATATATATATATATATATATATATATATATATGTAACTATCGATTTTTATCTATTAATATAAGTCTGTTCATATCTGTCTGTCTCTTGTTATCTATGTATGTATGTCAGTCAATTCATATCTATCTATCTATCTATCTATCTATCTCAGTCTGTTCATATCTATCTATCTATCTATCTAGCTATCTATCTATCTATCTATCTATCTACGTATCCAGCATTCTATTTCTGATTCTTGTACCTATCAATTGATCTGAGTATCTGAGATATTAATCTTTGTCCTTCCCAATCAGTCTATACACTAAATACCTCAATAATTTCAGTTGTGGTTGGAGCCCTCCGTTTGATCGGATATATCTACCATCGACTCATTTAAAGGAATATAAAAATGTTCTCAGGGACACAGCACCCACGCTACGAAAGGCTTTCTGTAAAATGTGTGTTTTTTAGCTTGTTTTATATTTATTCCTTTTTACACGAATGTGCAGTACGAAATGCCATGATGCCATTTCTGACCTTAGATCTCTGGATGGGGACCGGAAGAAATACAATAAAATTTAAAATTTACTACTAATACTACTAATACTAATACTAATGGCCTGGATTTCGAGAATAACAGGATGTGGGGAATGAAGACTGAGACTGTACCAATAATAATCGGATCTCTGTGTCTCGCGAGAAAAGGAATAGACAATTTTACTAGCAGTGCTCCAGGTAACATCAACATACAAGTTGCCCACAAGATCACACTACTAGGAACATCCCATATACTAAGAAAAGTGTCATCAATTAAATGGCAATTCTCCTATAGGGCCTAAGAACCATAGTTTGGACTCAGCTCTACAAATGATAATATATATATATATGTATATATATATATATATATATATATATATATATATATATATATATATATATTATTATTATTATTATTATTATTATTATTATTTCCTTTTATTTCTGTTTTATACCCATTTCCTTCCGGGTCCCTGCCAGAGACCTAAGGCCAGAAATGGCATCATTCCTTTTTCCAGTGACCAATTAAAACACACACACATATTTTCCATAGATAAA
Organism: Acanthosepion esculentum; assembly: GCA_964036315.1. NCBI lineage: Eukaryota > Metazoa > Mollusca > Cephalopoda > Sepiida > Sepiidae > Acanthosepion > Acanthosepion esculentum. The sequence continues at coordinate 61,414,807 of OZ038516.1, forward strand.
GCCCATCGTAAGTTGTGAGCGCTACTTGCGAGTACAATTGTTTGGTATTTCTTTAAGACTTTGGCTACCAGAGATCCTTTCAATAAGTCTATCGGAACTTGTTCCAATCAATCCGAGTGCTCCAACTACAACTGGAATTATTGATGTCCTCATGTGCCACATTTTTGAGATTTCGATTTCAAGCTCCGTGTATTTTGATCGTTTTTTTGGAGATCTTCAAAGATACATTACAATCTTCAGGGAGAGCCATGTCAATAAAAAGACACATTTTGTTTTTGGGGTCTCTCATCTTGATATCTGAGCGATTAGCTTGGATTGTACTGTCCGTGTGGATTGTAAAGTCTTATAAAATTATTATTATTATTATTATTATTATTATTATTATTATTATTATTATCTTTTTCTTTTCATATCTCCCTGTCGTTCCCTCCAGTATTTCTACATTCATATTTATTTATTTAGTTAGCTATCGATATCAAAATAATAAGGACGTATTAAGAATTGTAATCAAATAAAATAAATCTACAGGATACAAGGCACAAATGATAATACATATATATATATATATATATATATATATATATATATATATATATATATATATATATACATCTGAAAATTTATTTCGGTTGAGCTCTCTGGGGAGTATGCGTGGGTTTGTAAACAGTGACTATTACGGCTAATAATGCAAGACTCTTCGGTAAATCGAATCGAGTTCTCTCAGTCACTGTATGTTTATCTAAATATAAATACGCTTAAATTCACCTTCTTCTCTGCCGTGCGCCAACGGCTTCAGGGTAAAATTTCCGACTGACGCGAATTCAGCCGGTTTTCGATTCTAGCCAGGGGCAACCGGACGTCTAGCCACACTGATGAGCTGTGATACAGCGAAACAGTCTGTCTGTGGATGACTATATATATATATATATATATTATTATTATTATTATTATTATATTCTTGTTGTATACCAATTTCCTTCCGGACCCCAGCCAGACACTTAAGGTCAGAAATGGCATCATGACATTTTACACTGATCAATTAAAAAAAAACACATATTTTACATAGATAAAGCCCTTCGTAAGGGAGTACAATATTTTTTTATTTCTTTAAGGCTTTGGCTACCAGGGATCCTGTAAAGTCCCATAAAATTATTATTATTATTATTATTATTATTATTATTATTATTATTATTATCATCATCTTTTTTTCTTTTCATATCTCCCTGTCGATCCCACCAGTATTTCTACATTCATATCGATTTATTTAGCTAGCTATCGATATCAAAATAATAAGGACAATGATTGTGCTCCTCCACCAGAACAAAAACAGTAGACCATTAAATTTGTTTTCTTATAAGTAAAGTGCACAGGTTTAAGAAATAGAGATGCACAAATGATAATATATATATATATATATATATATATATATATATATATATATATATATATATATATATATATATATATATATATATATATATGCTTAGCGCCGAGTATTAATTGTCTCGGATACTTTGCTGAACAGATTCGAAGAGCTCTCAAGTAAAATCCAATAATAACACCTCTCTTAGTCCTAGTATCATCGTGAGAGTAAAAGTGTAAATAGTCGTTTTTGCATGTGGGTTTACGATATACTTTGAATTCTAATTTGTTATTATTTCTAGTAAGTAGTATGTCTAGAAAAGGTAGAGAATTATTCGATTCAAGTTCGTGGGTAAATTTTATAGTAGGTTCTAATCTATCAGTGGTTTTGTTTAAATCATGTTTCTGTGGGTAAATGAATAAAATGTCATCGATGTAACGGAAGTAATGTGTATCATCAGGGATTATATATTTGAAAGGTCCGGACTCGAGAAATTCTAGAAATATGCATGCTAGGAATCCATAGAGAGGACTACCCATTGGTAAGCCAAAGTTTTGTTTGTAATAGATATCGTTATGCTGGAAGTAACAATGAGATGTGCATAGGGTGCATAATTTGATGCATATTGAGATGGGGATAGGTAGCTTAAAATCAGTTTTCTTAAGGTGGTTCTCTAACCGTTTAATGCATTTATCCACAGGTACATTAGTGAATAGGGATTTAACGTCTAAGCTGGCTAAGGATTTGTTTCCTATGTCAATATTGCTTAGCTTATTGAGAAGAGCGCCTGAATTCTTTATATGCGCGTCACTTATGGTGCCCAGAATTGGGGTGAGAAATTTAGTTAGAAACCTAGCAATGTTATGAGGGGCTGAGCCTATGCCCGAAATAATGGGCCTTAGAGGAATGTCAGGTTTATGGGTTTTGGGGAGCCCGTAGATTTTAGGGATGGTGGGGGGGGGGTAATTAATAAGGGAAAGCCAAATCTTATCTTCATTACTGTTGAAACTTGACTAATGCATGGAATAATAATGCAACACAAAATGTACTTAGAACAAAATGTATTGAAACAAGAAAGTGTACACAATATTTACATATAGTCTTTTGTATATTCCTGGGATTCACTTGACCTCCCACACGGCCAGGTTGTGACACAAGGTCGGAGTTTAACGTGGGAAGGGGAGGGGGAATGGACCCGAGTTTTCACCCGGGTCGCAGTGCTTTGGCTTTAGCTAGTCATAGCTGGTCTTGGCTGGTCATAGCTTGTCCAAGCTGGTCAGACGTAGCCACGATACTACCAGCGCAGGGACGAATCCCTGCCGCCGGCCTGTATCGGAGAAGGAATCCCGGCCCCATAGGCGATCATTCAGTGAGTAATCTGCGAACAGATACTACACTTAGCCTTGGGGCCGCGTAGAGACCGAGATCTCGTGATTCCTCGGGATTTACTTGACCTCCCACATGGCCAGGTTGTGACACAAGGTCGAGTTTAACGTGGGAAGGGGAGGGGGAATGGACCCGAGATTTCACCCGGGTCGCAGTGCTTTGGCTTTAGCTAGTCATAGCTGGTCTTGGCTGGTCTTAGCTGGTCATAGCTTGTCCAAGCTGGTCAGAGCTGGTCATAGCTAGTCAGACGTAGCCACGATACTACCAGCGCAGGGACCAATCCCTGCCGCCGGCCTGTATCGGAGGAAGAATCCCGGCCCCATAGGCGATCATTCAGTGAGCAATCCGCGAACAGATACTACACTTTGATCTTAGCCTTGAGACCGAGGGATTCCTCGGGATTTACTTGACCTCCCACACGGTCAGGTTGTGACACAAGGTCGAGTTTAACGTGGGAAGGGAGGGGGAATGGACCCGAGTTTTCACCCGGGTCGCAGTGCTTTGGCTTTAGCTAGTCATAGCTGGTCTTGGCTGGTCTTAGCTGGTCATAGCTTGTCCAAGCTGGTCATAGCTAGTCAGACGTAGCCACGATACTACCAGCGCAGGGACCAATCCCTGCCGCCGGCCTGTATCGGAGGAAGAATCCCGGCCCCATAGGCGATCATTCAGTGAGCAATCCGCGAACAGATACTACACTTTGATCTTAGCCTTGGGATTTACTTGACCTCCCACAGGGCCAGGTTGTGACACAAGGTCGGAGTTTAACGTGGGAAGGGAGGGGGAATGGACCCGAGTTTTCACCCGGGTCGCAGTGCTTTGGCTTTAGCTAGTCATAGCTGGTCTTGGCTGGTCTTAGCTGGTCATAGCTTGTCCAAGCTGGTCATAGCTAGTCAGACGTAGCCACGATACTACCAGCGCAGGGACCAATCCCTGCCGCCGGCCTGTATCGGAGGAAGAATCCCGGCCCCATAGGCGATCATTCAGTGAGCAATCCGCGAACAGATACTACACTTTGATCTTAGCCTTGAGACCGAGGGATTCCTCGGGATTTACTTGACCTCCCACACGGTCAGGTTGTGACACAAGGTCGAGTTTAACGTGGGAAGGGAGGGGGAATGGACCCGAGTTTTCACCCGGGTCGCAGTGCTTTGGCTTTAGCTAGTCATAGCTGGTCTTGGCTGGTCTTAGCTGGTCATAGCTTGTCCAAGCTGGTCATAGCTAGTCAGACGTAGCCACGATACTACCAGCGCAGGGACCAATCCCTGCCGCCGGCCTGTATCGGAGGAAGAATCCCGGCCCCATAGGCGATCATTCAGTGAGCAATCCGCGAACAGATACTACACTTTGATCTTAGCCTTGGGATTTACTTGACCTCCCACAGGGCCAGGTTGTGACACAAGGTCGGAGTTTAACGTGGGAAGGGAGGGGGAATGGACCCGAGTTTTCACCCGGGTCGCAGTGCTTTGGCTTTAGCTAGTCATAGCTGGTCTTGGCTGGTCTTAGCTGGTCATAGCTTGTCCAAGCTGGTCATAGCTAGTCAGACGTAGCCACGATACTACCAGCGCAGGGACCAATCCCTGCCGCCGGCCTGTATCGGAGGAAGAATCCCGGCCCCATAGGCGATCATTCAGTGAGCAATCCGCGAACAGATACTACACTTTGATCTTAGCCTTGGGATTTACTTGACCTCCCACAGGGCCAGGTTGTGACACAAGGTCGGAGTTTAACGTGGGAAGGGAGGGGGAATGGACCCGAGTTTTCACCCGGGTCGCAGTGCTTTGGCTTTAGCTAGTCATAGCTGGTCTTTGGCTGGTCTTGGCTGGTCATAGCTTGTCCAAGCTGGTCATAGCTAGTCAGACTTAGCCACGATACTACCAGCGCAGGGACGAATCCCTGCCGCCGGCCTGTATCGGAGAAGGAATCCCGGCCCCATAGGCGATCATTCAGAGAGTAATCTGCGAACAGATACTACACTTTGATCTTAGCCTTGAGACCGAGGGATTCCTCGGGATTTACTTGACCTCCCACATGGCCAGGTTGTGACACAAGGTCGAGTTTAACGTGGGAAGGGGAGGGGGAATGGACCCGAGTTTTCACCCGGGTCGCAGTGCTTTGGCTTTAGCTAGTCATAGCTGGTCTTGGCTGGTCTTAGCTGGTCATAGCTTGTCCAAGCAGGTCAGAGCTGGTCATAGCTAGTCAGACGTAGCCACGATACTACCAGCGCAGGGACCAATCCCCGCCGCCGGCCTGTATCGGAGGAAGAATCCCGGCCCCATAGGCGATCATTCAGTGAGCAATCCGCGAACAGATACTACACTTTGATCTTAGCCTTGGGATTTACTTGACCTCCCACAGGGCCAGGTTGTGACACAAGGTCGGAGTTTAACGTGGGGAGGGAGGGGGAATGGACCCGAGTTTTCACCCGGGTCGCAGTGCTTTGGCTTTAGCTAGTCATAGCTGGTCTTGGCTGGTCTTAGCTGGTCATAGCTTGTCCAAGCTGGTCAGAGCTGGTCATAGCTAGTCAGACTTAGCCACGATACTACCAGCGCAGGGACCAATCCCTGCCGCCGGCCCGTATCGGAGAAGGAATCCCGGCCCCATAGGCGATCATTCAGTGAGCAATCCGCGAACAGATACCACACTTTGATCTTAGCCTTGAGACCGAGGGATTCCTCCTCTCTCTTCCCGGTACCAACCATATTTATATGGTCGGGACTCCACTATGCAAATTAGGTGGATCCTACCACAACAATTACGAATCAGACTCTTATAGGACTTATTAAATTCTTGTGTGTGTGTGTGTGTGTGTTATTGTTGTTATTATATTCTTGTTTTATACACATGTCCTTCCGTTTCGTTGACCCTATGCCGTGAGTGCAAAGAGGGAAGTGTCGCTCTGATGTGACGTCCTGAGAATTTAGGAGGCTTCAGATAATCTGTTTTTCGCATCTTGTTCCAAAATCAAAGCAATACAAGATATGAAAAGAGATCTCACAGTTTCATTATTGTGATTAATTTCTCGCCAACTAGCCACAAGGACGCCAGCTTAACGTTAAGTGGGTCGATTGCGCAAGCACATTGCTAGCACCTTTGCTATATAACTACATCAATAAGAGAACATAAGGATTGTCAATGGTCAGGAATTAATGAGAGCATTACTGATGAAAGAAACTTATTATATCAACCAGTTATGTGCCATGCGTATCTTTCGATACATGACTGACGAGGCAGATGTTTTTTTTTCTCGCAGTACATTGCCATTTCCTTTCTGTATCCAAGAAGGGGGAGAAGAGGATTCATACCTTTGCCTAGGGTATTAGCACAATTCATTATCTATCTATCTATCTATCTATCTATCTATCTATCTATCTATCTATCTATCTATCTATCTATCTATCTCAGGCTGCTCATATCTATCTATCTATCTATCTATCTATCTATCTCGATCTGTTCCTATCTCCCTCTCTCTCTCTCTCTCTCTATATATATATATATATATATATATATATATATATATATATATATACTATAATCTGATAATTTGATATCTCTCTAACATAATCCTATATATATATATATATATATATAGACTATAATCTGATAATTTGATATCTCTAACATAATCATATCTATCTATCTCACTCTCTCTCTCTCTCTCTCTATATATATATATATATATATATATATATATATATATATACATATATATATATATATATATATATATATGTATGTATATATACTATAATCTGATAATTTGATATCCCACTAACATAATCCTATCTATCTATCTATCTATCTATCTATCTATCTATCTATCTATCTGTCTGTCTGTCTGTCTCAGTCTGTTCATTATCTATCTATCTATCTCAGTCTGTTCATATCTATCTATCTATCTATCTATCTATCTATCTCAGTCTGTTCATTATCTATCTATCTATCTATCTATCTATCTGTCACTCAGTCAGTCAGTTATGTGCCTTGCATGTTACACGCTTAGGCGATAATGTATCTTTCAATACATGACTGACAAGACCGTTTTTCCCGCAGTAGGTTGCCATTTCTTTCTGCGGTAGACCAGTTGCCATCCAAGGCTATTTACTCATAGCTGGGTAAAGAAGAGGATTCATACCCTTCCCAATGGTATTACGACGTAAGTGAATGTAATGGATTCGACTGGAATTTGAACTCGGCTCTCCGATTCCTCGATCCGAGCCACTACCCATTACTCCACTAATGAGCTGAAAATCAGGAAGAAAGGGATTGTCATTGGACATGAATTAATGCATGCTTATTATTGAAAGAATTGGGCCATTGTATGTATAATATAAATGCATTATTATTGGTTTTACTATAAGAATACATTGAAAATCAGGAAGAAAGGGATTGTCAGTGGTCAGGAATGAATATAAGCATTACTGATAGAATAGGGTTATTATATGTTGAATCCAAATGTATTGCTAATGGTTTTTTGTAAGAATGCATTGGAAATCAAGAAGAAAGCGATGGTTGTTGGGGAGGAATGAATGTAAGCATTTCTTATACAAGACGGCTATTATATGTTTAAAGTTTTCCCTCCGTTTAAAAGAAATATTATACTGTATAATTAATTCCAATGTGTATTGAAATTCTTTTTTATCTTTCTCTCTCAATACCACCTTCCCCGGACGCTAAAACAGTTTTCATGTTCGCTTCGTTTTCTCCCAGGAAATTGGCAACGATCCTAGCATTTCAAACACAGTCCCTAAGTAACGTAGAAAATGTCACGTACACAATTCCATTAATAAAAATGAACTTCCAATCTTGACTTCTTCACATACAATAATCATCTACCTTATGTGGCCCTTGAGCCTGATATTTGGCGAATATAAAAAGCAATATTAGAACTTTGAAAGAAAATTTTTTTTTAAATCCAATAAATCTAAATTTTAATTTATCAAATATAATTTTTTTCATTTTATTAGCAAAAGGTTTAGCAGCCTTTAATTTTATTTCAATAAAAAAGATAATAGAGGACATATTTTTTTCTTACAGTCGTTTTAAAATTTCATCAAGAACAGACCCAGCTACTATTCGAGAAGAACTAGTGAACTAGCACTATGTGAAACATACTCCTCAGTGGGTGCTTCCCCGAACATTTCAAATAGATAGATTATTAACAGATATGCACACACACATATGTATATATATATAATATATATACATATATATATATATGTATATATAAATATATAAATATATATACATATGCATATACATGTATATATACATACATACATATAAACATATACATACATAGATACATATATATATATATATATATATATATATATATATATATATATATATGTATGTATGTATATTACATCGCGACACGGAAATTTCTATGTTTTGGAATTTGTTTCATTATCAAACGATGCTAGGTAACTTTTGATGAAAATGATTTACTTATATATATATATATATATATATATATATATATATATATATATATATATATATATATATGCGTATATACATATATACATATATATCTATATATATATATATATATATATATATATATATATATATATATATATATGATGGACTCTCCCGTCGGTTTCAACGTATGAGGTTCTGACAACTGTGCTTATTCAACCCTGTGTGTAAGTCGCAAGTGACATTTCAGTCCCGCCAGTGATTTGCAAAGAAGTCTACAGATTGTGCAAGAGTGTGGATTGTTGGCGTGTATGGCCGGTACAGCAGCAGATATTTTAGTCCTTTCCCTAGTGTGACGAAGCTTGGTGATGTTTGATGCTGCATTGTTCTTGATGCCATTGTAGCAAGTAGTCCTCCACTCATTGCGATCAATTGCTATGTCCTCAAACGTAGCATGGTCCATATTCGCAGCTGAGAGGTTACTTTTCAGTTTGTCCCTGTATCTAAGCAATGGTCGGCCCACGCTTCGATGACCACTGTCAAGTTGACTATACATGAGCATTTTTGGTATTCTGTTGTCTTGCATACGTAGCACATGACCAGCCCAGCGTAATTGTGACTTCACGAGAAAGGAATCAATACCATCAATATCACACATGGTGAAAAGGTCAGCATTGGCCATCCTTTGGCTTGGGTTTATTCCACAAATTTCTCGAAGACAGCCCTTGTGAAATACATCCAACTGCTGAATTTGTCTTCTGTACAGTGTGCAGGTCTCTGAACCATACAAAAGTGTTGTAAGGACTACAGCCCTGTAGACTTGTATCTTGGTTTCAAGCCTAATGCCCCGGGGTTTCCAGAGTCGGTGACGAAGTTTCCCAAAGGCACTAGAGGCTTTTGCTATTCTATTGACTATCTCATCATCCAGTGTTCCTCTTGAGTTAACTTAGCTGCCAAGATATTTAAAGTTCTTTACATACTTCAGATTATGTCCGTCAACTTGAATTGGTATTTCGGGAAAAACATGAACGGGTGAGTTTTGCTTGACGCCTCTTATTTGCTTTGGTGCGGGGGCTGGCTGGTGAACAACTTCAGTTTTTGTAATGCTAATTGTTAAGCCGAATGCTTTGCAGGCAGCAGAGAATCTGTCCATCGGGCGCTGAGCTTCGTCAAAAGAAGTAGCCACAAGCGCATCATCATCAGCAAACAGTAAGTCACGAATTACACTGGTTCGAGTTCGAGTTTTGGCCTTAAACCTCCGAAGGTTGAAAAGGTCACCACTTGTCCTAAATTGAATTTTGACCCCATCCTCGGTCTCAGCAAATGCATGTTTCAGCATTACGGAAAAGTAGAGGGCAAACAATACAGGGGCCATAACACATCCTTGCTTTGTGCCATTTGTGACGCCAAAGGAATCAGAGGTTTCACCATTTGAAACAACATTAGCCTTCATTCCCTCATGGAATGATATTATGACTTGCAACATGTTCTCGGGTATACAGAGCTTTCGCAAAACCTTCCACAAAGCAGCCCGGTTCACAGTGTCAAATGCTTTTGTGAGGTCTACAAACACCATATACAACTCCTGATTCTTTTCACGAACTTTCTCAGCAACCTGTCTCAGGGAGAAAATCATGTCTATGGTGCCCCGACCTGCACGAAAGCCACACTGCGACTCAGGGTAGATATCATCAACCACATGCTGCATGATTCGGTTCAAAATCAATCTGGCCAAGATCTTACCAGCGATAGAAAGAAGAGAAATGCCACGATGCTTATCACATGTCTTCCTATTTCCTTTGTTTTTGTACAAATGATGAATTAGTGCATCTTTAAAGTCTTGTGGGACCATCCCCTGTCTCCAAATTTGGATAAATAATCCCAGCAATTTCTTCACAAGCTTTGTGCCACCATACTTAAAGATTTCTGGTGGGATTGCATCTTTACCTGGTGCTTTCCCAGACATAATTTGTTTAATAGCTGCTAAAACTTCCTGAAAGGTTGATAAAAACGAGAGCTCTGGAATTTCTGGACGTTGAGGAATTGATTCCAGAACACCCTCTTCAGTAGAAGATGTGTTGTTGAGGACATTATCGAAATGTTCCTTCCACAGTTTCAAAATTTCAGCCTTGTCTGTCAAGAGGTCCCCATTTGCTGAAGTAACCGGTGAGAGACTATTTTCCTGTGGACCAAACACTTTCTTCATACCTTCGTAAAAGGCTTTTGAGTCCTTCCTACCGAATGCTCCTTGAAGATAGATAGCCTGTGCAGACCACCATGCCTCTTTCATTGTACGCAGGGCTCTTTGAACCTGGGCTTTACAGGTTATGTAGGCTTTCTTTTTGCCTGGAGAGTTTTTATCCTCGATCCAAGATTTGTGTGAACTATGCATTTTCTGGATTAGAGCTTGTACTTCTTGGTTGTTCTCATCGAACCAATCCTGGTGCCTGCGGATGGGCAACCCGAGCACCTCGAGAGATGTTGAGTGAGTAGTTTCACGCAAAGCCTTCCAGGAAGATTCAATGTCATTACTGATTTCCACAGAGTCCAGCGCTGCATCAAGCTTTTCCGCAAGTATAGTTTGCTGACCAACAGATTTTAAAGGCAAGGTGTTTATACGCTTTGGAACAGAAAACTTTTTCACTCTTCTGCGATTTAGATGAAGTGATGCTTTACTACGAAGCAGAGCGTGATCTGAAAGATAGCAAGTGGTATGAAAAGATCTTGTCAATTTGAAGTCGTTGCGATCCCGTCTTTTTGTTATCACATAGTCAATCATGTGCCAGTCTTTGGAGCGCGGGTGGTCTTAAAGCGATTTTTCTGCTGAAAACATGTGTTTGTGATGCACATGTCAAACTTTTTGCAGAAAGAAAAAAGTCTAAGTCCATTCGAATTCATATGTCCAATACCATGGTGACCAGAACTCCTTCCCACGACTGAAAATCACTTCCAACCGGAGCATTGAAATCACCCATGAGGATGATTTTATCCTTATATCGAATCCCAGAGATAACACTCCGAAGTTGGTTATATATATATATATATATATATATATATATATATATATATATATATATATATATATATATATATGCATGTTTCTGTGTGGGTATATGTATTTTACATAGATAGTTATAAGCAGATTGAGATAGATAGATAGATAGATAGATAGATAGATAGATAGATAGATAGATAGATAGATATGACTATGTTTCGATAAATATGAAAAGACTGAGATAGATAGATAGATATGAACTGAGATAGATAGATAGATAGATAGATAGATAGATAGATAGATAGATATTAAGAGACATAGATAGATAGGTAGGTAGGTAGGTGACAGATAATAAAAAGGCTGTGATTGATAGATGATGAAAATACTGAAATAGCTAGATAGATCGACAATGCCAAGACTTAGATAATAAAAAGACACACACACACACACACACACACACACACACACACACACATACATACATATATATATATATATATATATATATATATATATATATATATATATATATGGCTAGATAAGTAGATAGACAATAAAAAGTCTGAGCTAGCTAGATAGATAGATAGTTAATGAAGAGACTGAGATAGATAGATAGATAGATAGATAGATAGATAGATGGGAAGAGAGACAGATAGGAAGATATGAATAAAATCACCTGTATTAATCTAACAGAGCAGCCACATTTAAACAATTCCTCACGCTGGGTTTGTGTGTGTGTGTGTGTGTGTGTGTGTGTGTGTGTCTCTCTCTCTCTCTGAGTCTCTCTCTGTCTCTGTCTCTCTCTCTCTGTGTCTCTCTCTCTCTCTCTGTCTCCGTCTCTCTCTCTCTGTCTCTCTCTGTCTCTCTCTCTCTTTCTCTCTCTGTCTCTGTCACTGTCTGTCTGTCTGTCTGTCTGTCTCTCTCTCTCTGTCTCTCTGTATGGTGACTATTGTGTGTACTTTCTGTACTTTTGCCGACCAGTGTACTGCCTGCGGCATTTCGGTTTTTTTTTTTAATCCCAAATGTGAAAAAAAAACGAAAATTTTTGCCTGAAACCCCCCAAAACGCAAAACGAAAAGAACAAAGTTTTGCCGAATCCTAGAACGTAAGATTGCAAAGAGCAGATTTCTCGAAGCTTCCATCCATTCCAAGAGAGATGTGTCGGTTGGGGTGATGGGCTGACATTGATTCGCTTGGAAATTCACTGTTCACAGTTTTAAGCTTTCCATCGGATGCAAACGTTTGCGGCGTTTTCGTTCTCTTCCATTTCGGAAATGGTTGCCTGGTGTTGTAAGTCAAGGTAAAGTTCCGTTAAAAGAAAGTCGATTCGAGGTTGATAGGAAGAGAGAATAGGAGAGAGATTGAGTGAGAGTGAGTGAGAGTGAGAGAGAGTGAGGGAGAGTGAGGGAGAGAGAGAGTGAGGGGTTAGATTGGAGACTGGGGAGGGAAGGATTGCAATGAAAGAAGCGGGAAAGGTAGAACATTCAAAGAGAGAAAGCTAGAAAAAGTGAGAGGGAGTAATTAGGTAAGGAAACTGGAGGAATGGTTTTTGATAGATAGATAGATAGATCGATCGATCGATAGACAGATAGATAGATATTAAGACACATAGATAGATAGATAGATAGATAGATAGATATTAAGAGACATAGATAGATAGATAGATAGATAGATAGATAGATAGATAGATATTAAGACACATAGATAGATAGATAGATAGATAGATAGATAGATATTAAGTCAGATATTAAGAGACAGATAGATAGATAGATAGATAGATAGATAGATAGATATTAAGACACATAGATAGATAGATAGATAGATAGATATTAAGAGACATAGATAGATAGATAGATAGATAGATAGATAGATAGATAGATAGATAGATAGATAAATATTAAGACAGATATTAAGAGACATAGATAGATAGATAGATAGATAGATAGATAGATAGATATTAAGACACATAGATAGATAGATAGATAGATAGATAGATAGATAGATAGATATTAAGACACATAGATAGATAGATAGATAGATAGATAGATAGATAGATAGATAGATAGATAGATATTAAGAGACATAGATAGATAGATAGATAGATAGATAGATAGATAGATAGATAGATAGATAGATAGATATTAAGACAGATATTAAGAGACAGATAGATAGATAGATAGATAGATAGATAGATAGATAGATAGATAGATATTAAGACAGATATTAAGAGACATAGATAGATAGATAGATAGATAGATAGATAGATAGATAGATAGATAGATATTAAGACACATAGATAGATAGATAGATAGATAGATAGATAGATAGATATTAAGACACATAGATAGATAGATAGATTGATAGATAGATATTAAGTCAGATATTAAGAGACATAGATAGATAGATAGATAGATAGATAGATAGATATTAAGACAGATATTAAGAGACATAGATAGATAGATAGATATTAAGACACATAGATAGATAGATAGATAGATAGATTGATAGATATTAAGTCAGATATTAAGAGACATAGATAGATAGATAGATAGATTGATAGATAGATAGATAGATAGATATTAAGACAGATATTAAGAGACATAGATAGATAGATAGATAGATAGATAGATAGATAGATATTAAGACACATAGATAGATAGATAGATAGATAGATAGATAGATAGATAGATAGATAGATATTAAGTCAGATATTAAGAGACATAGATAGATAGATAGATAGATAGATAGATAGATAGATAGATAGATTCTATTTATCATTGTAAAATACAATAATTGTGGCACATGGCCTAAAAAGTGCTTAGTGGGATTGAGGTTGGTCATCCTTACCTGTCCTATACCTGGCTAACCCGATTCACGACGCATTCATTCAATACAAATAACGCATTCACCGAAAGAATTCACCCTTCACCTTTGACTCCTACATACACTACAATACCCCATCCACAAAGGGAACCTAAAAATTAACCCCATGTTTTAAAATTTATCATGTACAAATGTTCATAAAATATATATATATATATATATATATATATATATATATATATATATATATATATATATGTAAATCTGACGATGGTATGAAATGATGGGGAGGGTTCTCAATCCCAATAGAAAAATTTTATGTAAAACAGAAACTAACAGAAATTAATTGCAGTTAGAAGGACCCGTCCACCCCACAAAAAAATCAGAGTTGCGGCTGTATTCTGTCATCAGACAGAATCAAGAGGCTAACACTCAAACGGAATGGGGGAGGGGAAAAATAAATGTATGTCGTGGGGAAATCAAAGACTGAAACCATCAAGATGAAAAAGGGGGCCAAAACAAACTGGGGGGGTTGGGAATCTCATCTTGATTCATAACAGAAGTAAGGCACCGGGAACAGGCCAGGAACGACACCCACTCTCATTAACTAGATGCACAAAGGGGGTCTACCTTAACCAGGGAGGTCGCAGGAAACGTCGAGACGAAAGAGGACTTAAAAAAGGAACTCAAGGATAGCCCCTTTCACGCGACCCAATCTCGCTACTTTTACCCACCTTTCGTTGAAATCTGTCGACACCAAACGCTTTCTATCAGTTCTGATCTTGACTTTCAGCTGATGCTGAAAGTATCTGATCAGAACGTGATGAGAATAGCGTTCCCGTCGCAAGATCCCCTCCTTTCGCGTTATGCAGATCAACACTGTTGCCACGGCTAGAAACGTTAGAAACACCATTCGTTTCACCCCAGAATACGGGGAGCGACACATTGTCGCTCGCGTATGCGAGATCGATGAGCACAAGCTGATCGGGAGCGATACGAGCCGTCAGCTCATCGACATACAGAAAGGGCTTAACTGAGGACAATAGTAGAAGGCGTGCTAAGCCGTTTCCTCTAAACCAAGGTCACACCGGTAACAATCGGGCAAATCCGCCCAGCCCCATCTGAAGGCCATGTCGTTGAGAGATAGCACGTTACGGATCAATCGCCAGGTAAGCGAAAACTCAGTTGGCGCCTTATTTTTCAAGGCCAAAATAAATTCCATCATACACCCCGAAAATAGATTCATGTTATTGCACATCACGGCAAATGACCTAATCTAAGGAAAAATAGAAATCGATTACACCCTGTCATTTCAGTGGGTCTAAAAGTGACCGAAAGCAAAGTGGTTGTTGCAATTAATTTGCACAAGGATGTATGTTATTACAAAAATAAAGTTTACATGATATAGAGAATGTTGTTGTTATTAACACTACAATTATAATTAATCTTAATTAGTGTTGTAGCGTAGCTACGGACGATAATAGTTATGTCCCTATTGACATAAACTCAGTAGTAAATACTGTATGTTGGTCTGCAGTTGGAGATTCGTCTCCAGCTGTGCTAGTCAAACTCCCTGCCGCCGGACAGAAATGATCCCCAGACGAGGCTATGTCGAATGGCATAGTCTCGTCTCGGGAAACAGCTACCCGGTCCCATTTTATACGGGGTCTACAGGGAATTTTTGGCCGAGCATACGGGTTCGGATACTCCACATTAAATTTGGCCTTGTACCACATCTGAGCGCGTGGGGCGGTTAGTTGGTATCCTGCAGTTGGAGATTTGTCTCCAGCTCTGCTGGTCAAATCTCTGAAGTAGGTAAACCACTGCTAGTGGTGGACTAATTAGACAGCATATTACGGTATTTATCTGCCTTCCCACGGGGTAGGATGCGACACAAGGCCAAATATAATGTGGGGAAGTCCAAGCAAGAGAGCGCCGGCAAAAATTACCCGTAGAAACGCATACGCGGGATCGGGTATCTGTCTACCTCCTCGGACGAGACTCGGCCCTTTGGTATAGCCACGTCCGGTTTCATCTCTGCTCAAAGGCAGAGAATTCGAGTAGGCAAGAGCTTCCTACGATCAGCGTAGACAGCATATTACCCCCACTTACAACAGTGTCCAAAGCTTTTTTTGAGGATTGGAACATACTCATAAGCGTTAATAGGTACGGTATATAACAATATTGATGTCTCTTATATATCTGTTCTTTCTTTATTCCTTCGTCTATATGCCCCTTCATTCTTTCTTTCTTTCTATTTTTCTTTCGTTCTTTCTTTTTTCTTTCTTTCTTCTTTCTTTCTTTCTTTTTGTATATTGTCTCTTCCAAATCTGTTCTTTCTTTCTTTCTTCGTCTATATGCCCCTTCATTCTTTCTTTCTTTCTTTCTTTCCTTTTTCTTCCTTTCTTTCTTTCTTTTTGTATATTTTCTCTTACAAATCTGTTCTTTCTTTTTATTCGTTCGTCTATATGCCCCTTCTTTCTTTCTTTCTTTCTTTCTTTCTGTATATTTTCTCTTCCAAATCTGTTCTTTCTTTCTTTCTTTCTTCGTCTATATGCCCCTTCATTCGTTCTTTCTTTCTTTCTTTCCTTTTTCTTTCTTTCTTTCTTTCTTTCTTTTTGTATATTTTCTCTTACAAATCTGTTCTTTCTTTATTTCTTCGTCTATA
>OZ038516.1:61436462-61448962 GCA_964036315.1 Acanthosepion esculentum
AAATTAAGTCGATGGAGGTTCAAAATGACCTCTTTCTAAAATCGAAGCCATTTCTGCGTCGGGCCTAAGAGGAGTGTTTGTATTGTTCATGAAAAAACCCGGCTCTGTAAATGTCGACATACAATTGTCGAGATCAAAGAAATAAAAGTGAACAACTGCGTGCCGGGTCAGTAAAACTTCGATGGTAGAGGATTGCATGCGTCTCGATAAATTTGGAACCTCGCATAAATGTCTGTAAGTCACAGGAACATACATAGAAATCGAACAATACAACAAGGATTTTCTTAAAAAATGTATCTATTTCAGTCTCTTCATATATATATATATATATATATATATATATATATATATATATATATATATATATATAAATAAAAAGAAAGAACAGTAAGATATAAAATCCGGTGTTCTTATAGATATTTTTATTTTTACACAATAGTGCTCAATGTAAATTTACAGAGCATTAATATTTAATATTAATTGATTTAAAATATGGTTTTATCGCTACACAGTGATAACCATGTTTCGAAAATGGAAGCCAAAGCCTTTGAATTCAATTTTGTTACCAAATTAAAGACATTAGTTCCAAATGGAACTAATGTCTTTAATTTGGTAACAAATGGAACTAATGTCTTTAATTTGGTAACAAAATCGTATTAAAAGGCTTTGGCTTCCATTTTCGAAACATGGCTTCCATTTTCGAAACATGGTTATCACTGTGTAGCGATAAAACCATATATATATATATATATGTGTGTGTGTGTGTGTGTGTGTGTGTGTGTGTGTGTGTGTGTATTGTGTATATTTCGGCAGCAATTTTTCATCAATGCATGTTTTATTAAATGATATAGACAAGTTTTGTCTATTTATTTTAAGTAAGTTCCTTTCATATTGTCTGATAAGCTTAATCACATTATCGTTGAAAGACGAAAGGAAAACACTATATTGACACATGTTTAAATCCAATCTAAGCTTTCGGTTTGCATAAGCCATTATCAAAGATGACAATTTCAAAAACTCGTATATACGAGACAAAGAAGCGAAAATCGCGTCGCAGCTCGTGACGTCACACATGACCTACTGTTATAAATTATAGGCATGGTCATGCGTGGTCATGTGTGACGTCACGAGCTGCGACGCGATTTTCGCTTCTTTGTCTCGTATATACGAGTTTGCCGTTACTTTGAGCTTATTCAAGCAGCAAGGGCGGACTATCATTGTAGTTTCGTCTGTGTGCTGTTTGATTTATTGAAATTGTCATCTTTGATAAAGGCATATGTTAGCCGAAAGCTTAGATTAGATTTAAACATGTATCAATATGGTGTTTTCTTTTCGTCTGAATTAGGATACATTTAGTAAATGACGAATTTCATCTGCGAATTTTAATTTTAAAATTCGCAGGATTTTTCAAACTGTCTATGGAATCAGTTTGTAGTGTACTGTTTATTTGGAGAAAGAAAGAGAGTATTTTATTGGGGATATGTTGAGAGGTATGGGCAGAAGAAGAAGGCACCGTTACTGGAATCATATTATGGAGGTAGGAGAGTCTGAGTAGGGGAGAGGGGAGACCAATGAGCTGACCTACATCCTAATAGTCACACGGTTAAAATTTGATTCGACGGGAATTTACGGATATATATATATATATATATATATATATATATATATATATATATATATATATATATATATATGAAGAGATATTTATAGTCGGGTTTCGATCCTGGCTTGTCGAGCCACACTGATGAGTTGTGATACACCAAAACAGTTTATCTGTGGATGACGATATATACGCCCCCTAAAAGTTTAATTTCGGTCGGGTCACTATGAAGAGAAAGCGCGAATTTGTAAACAATGACTACTACAGCAAATACTGCAAAGCTCCTCCATGAATTGAGCTCTCTCAGTCATTGGCGTAGGTACATAAAAATTCGCCTTTCTCTCTACCGGGTGCTGATAACTCAGGGGTAAAATCAGTTAGGGTTTGATCCCGGCTTGAGGCAATCGGATGTCTAGCAACAATGATGAGCGAAACCAACTTTCTGTGGATATATATATATATATATATATATATATATATATATATATGTATATATATATATATATACTGTGACGCTGATACTCCAATACGCAGACGCAGACGCTCACATACACACACACACACATACACACACACACGCATATATATATATATATATATATATATATATATATATATATATATATATATATATATGTATATATATATATATATTCAAGAATATCAATTTTAGTTTTAATCCTTTGGATTCCACAAATATTAAAATAAATAAAGATGAACATAATACGTCCTTAAAAAAAACTCTAAACATATCAAACTACTAATACCGTAGTCGAAATGCATTCTGACTATAAGCAGGAGAAATAATTCTAAAAAGGCTCATGAACACTAATATATCCCCCAGTGATCCACGTAAAAAAAATAAAATTTATCGTATACTATACTAAATTTAATACAACCAACCTAGTATTCCGTAACAATTCTTCTCTCTTAACTAGCGTCTTACAAAAGAATAACATCGTATATCCATTTAAATGTCGTTTTGGAGATTGAATCTCTGATAAAAAATATTATTGGTTTTACAACAACGACGCTGACGAGAAGGCTTACGTTTCAATTAAACACTCATAGTACAATCTCAGAACATTTAAAGGAACACTCATGTCCACGTATCTCGAGTTCGCAGATCGATAAATGTAATACACACTGTTTAAAATAAAGACGGGGCATTTAATTCAAATACGGATATTTACTTATTATCTTGGCCTGGCTTTGCGAACGAAGATTTATGAAGTGGGCTGTCTATGTCGACTGCAGGCACGCTGATGGCCGACTAGGCCGATGCGGGAAAGGTAAGTCCAGCCGCAGCGACTACAATTAAATGTCTGGTTTGGTATAGCTGCTGCGGCTTCTCGGTCCATCCTCCTGCGGCATTTCTCCTTCAGGTTGGCCCTGCGTAAATCCTCAAAGGTGGAGACGGCCTGGTGGACGGTGCGGTGCCAGACGTGATTGATGGTCATCAGCATGTGTCGACCACTGGTGATGGTCAATGTGGCAGATACCGCGGGACTACGCGAGGGAGTCCTTATAACGCTTCTGATCCAAGTAAAAAAATAAAATTAATCATATACTATACTAAATTTAATACAGCTAACCTATTCACCCATAGCAACTCATATCCGTCAGCTAGCGTCTTACAAAAGACCAACATCTTATATCAATTTAAATGTCCTTTGGGAGATTGTATCTCTGATAAAAATGCTGACACTTATATTGGTTTTACAACAACGACGGTGACAAGAAGGCTTATGTTTCACTTAAACGATCATACTTCAATCTCAGAACATTTAAAGGGACACTCATGTCGACATTCACAGTTATTAGGCGAAAATACATCAGTGCTTCATCAACATAATAATATGCAAAAAAACTTAAAATTATGGAAGTCCTTTATATAAGAGAATTGCAGGTAAAAGTAAATAAATTTAACTATAAAAAAACAAAAATTCTTAAATATTTGTAGAAGCAAAGTGTTATATAAAAAGACTAAATTAAAATACTACAATTAAAAAGTATTTAAAAAAAAATTCATGATACTTCCTTTGCACAGAGGCAAAATATTTTGAATTTACGCATATCACAAAAACAAATGAGATAGAAGGTACTTGGGAAAATGAAAATTATTTGAAAGATAATTTTTGAATTTTTCTTAATCAATATTCTACAGCCACCACCAATAAATTAATTCGAGGATTTGAAAGGATTAAAACTAAAATAAATAAACATAATACGCCTAAATTATTAAGCCAAACATGCCTGCGTGAAGATATGCTGCATATATATATATATATATATATATAAATATATATATATATATATATATATATATATATATATATATATATATATATATATATATGGCAGGATAACGTCATTCAAGCATGTTTCGTTGAATAATTTGGATATATTATGTCTATTTGTTTTTGATGTGTTCATCTCCAATTCTTTAATCGACTTCTTAATGTTGATATTAAATTCATTAAGGGAGATGCCGTAGTTTCAACTCTATCCGAGATCATCTTCAGGAGTGAATTGCTATGACACAGTATTAAGGTAACTGATATTTGTGATTTTTTTGTAAACACGCATGAACGTACTCTCTTATAATTATCTTAATATTAACTGCTTAAGCTATGGCCTTTTTACACACACACACAAACACAAACACACACACACACACACACACACATATATATATATATATTGTGTGTATTTAGGCAGAATATTTTCATTCATACATGTTTCATTAAATAATATAGATAAGTGTTGTCTATATATTTTATGTAAGTTCTTTTCATATCGTTCTCGCGTGGTCATGTGTGACGTCATGTGCTGTGGTGCGATTTTCGCTTTCAGCGTCTTATATGCACGTGTTTACCATTGCTCGGAAGTCATCCATGGAAACAAAAACAGACTATCATCAATTTCTTGTTCGTGTATTGCTTAATATATTGTGTAATTGTCATCTTTGATAATGGCTTATGTAAGCCGAAAGCTTAGATTGGATTAAAAAATATGTATCAATATTGTGATTTTCTTTCTTCGTTTAATGATAATGTTATTAAGCTTATCAGACGATATGAAAAGAACTTACATAAAATAAATAGACAACACTTATCTATATTATTTAATGAAACATATATATATATATATATATATATATATATATATATATATATATATATATATATATATATATATGTTGAAACTTGACTAATGCATGGAATAATAATGCAACACAAAATGTACTTAGAACAAAATGTATTGAAACAAGAAAGTCTACATAATATTTACATATAGTCTTTTGTATATTCCTGGGAAGACCGTTCCTGGAGAATGAGTTGACTAAGTCGCAGTCGGGCAGAGTCTCTAGTTGGATCTCTTGATTCGCTTCCCTGTCTTCCCGGTACCAACCATATTTATATAGTCGGTACTCCACTATGCAAATTAGGTGGATCCTACCACAACAATACATATATATATATATATATATATATATATATATATATATATATATATATATATATATATATATATCTTTACCTTGTTCGGCCTGTTGTCCTCATGTTCATTATCATATTCACGACGTTTTGGCTGTTGTACTCTCCGGGTTTCTTCATGTGATATTTGTTGCCGAGACATCTTAAATATGACAATAAGGATGTGGACAACAGTCCGATCAATGTAAATATTGTAAATATTTAAAAGACCACATCTCAGTATATATATATATATATATATATATATATATATATATATATATATATATATATATTTATATATATATATATATATATATATATATATATATATATATATTTATATATATATATATATATATATATATATATATATATATATATATATATATTGTGTTTCAGAAACCGTTCCACAAGACGACTGACAAGGTACTGCGCTTAACCTTCATTTAATTTAATTTTTCTTGTGTTGGTATAAGTGTCTCCTTTTCTGGACATAAATTGTGTAAAAATTGCCCAAATGTTTTGCATATCCGAGCACTTTCGACAATTCTTTTAGACATTATCAAGCATTATCTTTATTTTTTATTTTAACTGAATGTATGGGTGTTTTATGTGTTTATCTTGGGATGTTTTATTCTCCAAACACGGTCAGCATATTTTGGCCGTGTTCATAGCTGATATTGGTGAGTGTTGCCTTTTTTCTTTTTTATTATTAGTGCTTCCATTATTTTAGTCTTTCTGATATAAATAGAGTGAGAATATTTAATCAGTTGCTAGATCTATTGCTAGGAAAGATCGTTCACTGTGTTGTGCCAGAAACTTTTTCTTGCTAGAAGTTCACTTGCACGTCTGTCAATCTACCTTAAGTCCATGCAATGAATAATGCTGCCACATCTTGTCTGGTGTTTCTTTTTTCTATACAGGGTGCGGCTGGTATTTGAGGACATTAGTAAAAAACTTGCTGAACAAATGAATATAACTATATTCGATTACAAACAAGTAAACATGAAATTTAGCTAACTATTCTTTAATTTTATTCAATGAAACCACCACTAGCATCAATAACTGCCTCTACACGAGGTCGAAATCAGCTGCAAGTTCTGATTAATTGGTCCTTATTTATGTCAGACATTACTCGAACTATTGCAGCTTTAAGAGAGTCTTTGGTGTTATGAGGCTGTTTATTAACCTCCTTCTCAACAACGCTCCACACATAATAGTCTAGTGGGCTGAGATCTGGAGAGTTAGGAGGCCAAATGTTGGGCGTGATGTGGTTGTAGAAATGGTCAGCTATCCATTCTTGCAACTCTGAGGAAACGTGCAATATCCAAATCGCTGTGATCGCTATGATCATCCTTTAATGCCACAATCACAGCATGTCTTTTCATTTCATTTGTTATCATAGGGTTTGCCATTCTTGATTTCAGAAAAATAAAAGCATTAGAAGTTAGTAGGAGGCAGTATTTATCTTAAGTCTGTATGTCCTCAAATACCAGCCACACCCTGTATATCTCGGGATTTTTGTTGCAATCAGCAGAAGAATCTGCAGTGTTATCGGTCCTAAGCTGTCATCTCAACTTCAGGGCTAACGTTTTTCGATCAAGTGGGAAGATTATATCGAATCACTTGCTAGGACTGTTGCTAGGAAAATTTGTTCACTGTGTCGTTCCAGGCAATTGTTCTCGTCAGAATCGGTCTTACCCACTTGGCCTGGTACCTTCTGTTATGTATTTAAAGATCCTTGATAAATTAAGTGCCGTACGTGATTGGCAAATAAGGTTCCTTATTTTACTGCTGAAATAGTTCGATGTAACTAAGTTCTATTATAATACTTTCTTATAGTTACTATCCTTCTCCTAGACTCCTTGCCAACGAAGGCTATGTGTCACTGTCTGTCCTGCTAGTTACCGCCCCGCCTCGCCCCGCCCCGCCCCGCGCAGTGATACATTCGTATCTTTCTCAAGGGAATTTGCGTGTAAGTGAATGTAACACACTTGGCTGGAATTCAAACTCAGATCTCTGAGTTCTCATTCTAAGACGCTGTTGCTCCACTACGCAGACGCAGACGCAGACACTCACATACACATACGCACGCACACACACATACACACGCACTCACGCACACACACACACACACATATATATATATATATATATATATATATATATATATATATATATATATTAAACGAGAGAGAAACCGCAAACGTTTTTGGTTATAATGTGTATTTCTTTTAGTGTTTATATTATATCTTATACTTTATTCTTCATGTTTCTGCTACACGGGTTTCCGGTCTTGTGACCTTCTTCAGGCAAATAAAAGGAATAAATTTTAAAGGAATAAATTCACCCTATGTTCTTTTAATGTCTAATTGTTTGTTTTCTTTATTTGTAGTGAGTCTTGATCTCATTTCCGGACTGTTGGCAAAAGTGAATTTCTGCCTAAGTGGTAATAAAACAATTATGATTGGTCTGAGAGGTGGCGATGATAAATGTGTTGATGAGAGATGTTTTCATATCCCTACATTACCTTTGAGACTGGGAAATCTATTTCCATTTTTGCGTATTGTGTGTGCGTGTGTGTTCCCGTTAGCCCACACATGTATATGTACGTTCCCTCCCCATATATATATATATATATATATATATATATATATATATATATATATATACCATCTTATAAAAAGGAATCAGAATACAAAGACACACACACATACACAGACACACATACATACACAGAGAATGAGAGTGTGTGCGATTTTTCATCTACTCAACGTATCTACATTTAATTGATATTAGTGAGGACAACTGACACCAATTGACAATTCATCAGCGTAGCAATTCTAAAAATTCGCTCACATGAGAGTTCATCTTGGCAAGATAAAGAAAGCAAGCACAAAGCGAAAACTTAGCTCTCTTCCACTCTAACTAATACGCTTCAGCCCAGCCACGCCAGCACACAGCGAGGCACGTGAGCGCGCATATACGCGCGAATCGTGACATAACCTACTTTCACTTTCACTTTCGGAAATCGTTTCTACGTTCGTTTTAATATTTTCCAATATAATCAATGTAAAAAAAAGAAGAAGAAAAAAAATCTTGCTGAAAATATATTTTATGAACAGAATATTTCGCTTTTTATCATTATTTCGGCATGGGAGCTTTTACTTTTTATTATCAAATTGAACTGAATTATGACAGCTGTCATATTAACGTGCATTGAATAAAAAAAAATTTCTGAAAATTTGCATTTCGTCCGTTTATGAAGTACAGATAAATTATATTTCTTTTTTGTTTTTAAATTTTCGACATTAACTGAACAACATATTTCTCTTTATATTCGATTAGCTTCCGCCATCTTTCAGTTAACTTGATAATTTCATCCAATCAAAAATTTTGTTAGCTTAACAAAAAAATGTTTTAATCACCTTTTTATTATTTACCCTGCGACTAAATTTTGACCCTTATGTGAAGCCATATTCATTTTTCTTATTTGTCTCAGTTTATCATAATCTTGGAAAATTCAACAGTGCACGCGTGTCCAAATTAATTGAAGCAAAATGTATAATTCCGTTATTATTTACTTTTTTCGTGTTTTTCCAAAGAAAAATGACCCAGTGCACATGTTGGTACTTTTTATGTCCATTCCACAAAGTCGTTCCTTGCAGATTGACCAAAGATTCTCGATTGGATTTAAATCAGGAGAGTTTCCGTCTTAATCTACAGTAAATAGATTTTTTCACTTGTAAGGCTTACCACTGTGTTCGTGCAGTGTTACAATTTTCATACGCTTTTTTGAAGTGACCTCCATCGCAGACAATGGCCTTAAGACAACTAATCGACAGTTGAGACAATAGTGTCTGGGCGTGATAACAATCGGATGCAATCACGGATGACGCATTATATTTCAAGGCCAAATAACTTTTATCATACACCTCGAAAATAGATTCATATTACTGCACACCATTGCAAATGACCTAATTGAAGTAAAAAATAGAAATCGATTACACCCTGTCACTCCAGTGGGTCTAAAACTGACCTTATGGTGAAAGAAAGGAAACTAAAGCGGTTGTTTCAATTAATGTCGTGTATGGGCAATTTCACTATTCATTAATACTGACCAGAAGATTTCGACAAATCAATATCCCACGCCAAGATACCCTTATTATATAGGGAGTGTTTTTGTGTTATTATTTACTAAGCTTAGCTAAGTTAGGCTCAAGGGCACAAGTATGGAGCACCTAGTGAGGATAGAACTCACTAAACAGACAACCAGACTAGCTCGCAAAACGACTGCATAACACTGTGATACTCAAGATAATATTGGGATTTTTAAAAAAATTACAATGCTTAGATTAGTTTGACACAAGGGCTCAAGTATGGAGCGACGAGTGAGAAGAAAAATCGCTCATTACCTCATATGAGGAAGAGATCTATTTCAATCCACGAAATCTTCGTCAGTCTTATTCAACCCCGCTATATAGACTGAATTCGCCGGCAAGGTTCGAACCTAACTTCGACTTCACAGGAGAAACCACTGTTTAATAAGTCGTATCTTAGACCGCTCAGCCACAGAGACTGAACAAGTGCAGTTCTAGTTTTCCTTTTTAACGAAAGAACATTTCCTCGTTCAAATTACTTTTTGGCGCATATATGTCTTTTAATACGATAGAAATTGGTCTGTTTACGCTTCGAATAAAATAGCACCCCCTGCTGGAGGGCCCATTTTTTAAAAATTTCTCGAGCGCGTAGGCCGATCGACGTAATCCACACTGTTTAATGTAAAAAACAGTGAGTTCATTTCCAATATGTATCTACTAAAAAAAAAGGACCGTTTTAAGAAATATATATATATATATATATATATATATATATATATATATATATATTTCAAAAGACGCGATGATGTTATCACGTGCATGGTGAAGATTTTTAATCATGTCATACTAAACTCTGGAGAATACTTAGCAGGGATCGTCTTTTAGCAGTTTTAAAACAGAGAATGTAGAAATCTAATTCTACATGTATATATATATATATATGTGTGTGTGTGTGTGTGTATGTGTATATATATATATATATGTATATATATGTGTATGTACATATGTGTGTATATATATGTATATGTACATATGTGTGTATATATATGTATATATATATGTGGATATATGTATGTATCCATATATGTGTGTATATATATGTATGTATATGTGTAATTTGGCAGCAACTTTTCTTTTAAACATGTTGTGTTGAATGTCGAAGACAACATAGTCCTGCATATTCTCTTTTGAATTTTCTCATATTTTCCAATGAAACTTTTTATTTGAAAATTATATTGAAATAAATATTGTCCGTAGGATAACCGAGTACTTTCGAACATCATTGTTCATCTTCAGGGTCAAAATTTGTTAACAATATCTTATATATATGTAGAGTTTCCATAAAGTTCGTGTGCACTTTTAAAAAAATTATATACATACATACATATATATATATATAATTTTCAATGAAAAATAAATTAAATAACATATGTATTTTTTATTTTCTCCTCAGTAATTCTATAATTTTAAACTTAATAGAGATTAGATTTAGATTTCTAAATAGGTAATTTTTTACTTTAAATTTTAATTTCAAATTTAATAAATCTTTTAATATCTATGATAACCTTGCTTCCTTGTCAAATTTTTTGAATTCTCATATACTTGTATTTTGATTGGTGATTCTGGCTTATGTAACAGCGTTTACCCCTAGCGAAGGATCGTTAATTAATTTGAAAGTTTTAAAACCATTTATTATACATTCAACATCATCACTTGATAAGACACCAGAAGTGTTGAAACAAAATGGCTATTTATATAGTGATTATATAACATATTTATGTTATAATATTTAAATAAATAATTATATATATATATATATATATATATATATATATATATATATATATATATATATATATATAGTGGTACTCGCTTGGAAAAACCTCGGATAGCTAGACTTGCAGGCGAACAAATCGGTACACGAGGAAAAATGAGGAATAAAAAAAGAAAGAACCAAGAACATTAAAACAAGGCGATACGTTTCGGTGAAACCTAGGTATGGCACCCAGTGAGGATCGAATTCACAACTCAGTCGTAATTGATCTCGCTAGACAAGCCTGCTAACCATTACACCGCCTTGGTGTGTGTATATATATAAATATATATATATAAATATATATATATATATATCGTTTCAAGAACAAGATTTACAAATAAAAAAAAAAACGAAAGAGAAGAAAACCCGAAAGACCTGATATTTTTATGGAAGAAATCCCCTCTTGGAGACAATAATTATATTTCTCTCTTCCCCTTTTGTCACTACCTTCCACTTACGTCATCAAATCGCCTCCGTCCAGGTAAAATTTAAATTAAGTTTTCGTCTATATTTTATCTGCTTAGTATTGCATTCATCTTATTTGCTGTAGGATTTAAATGTTGGATTTATTCATGATTCATTTGCTTTGTATATGAACTTGTGCGCAAAGTAATGTTGCCAAAGTTGAAATAAGCAATTATCTGGGGCCCATGAACGGATTAATCCAATTTACATTGATTCCTATCTTGAAAATACTTTCTGTTAACGAACAGTCTTCAGGAACGAACTAAATTCGCGAACAGAGGTATATATATATAAAGGCTGTTCCAATAACTTGGACCGATTTTAAATGTGAATTAAACTTAAGCGTCTAATGAATTTTTCATATTTTTCTTTCAGATTTAACAACTTAAGTCTTTGGCAATTTTAACTATGGAAACATTAACAATCAAACAAAGTTATCGAAGCCTATTACGAAAATGGACGTTCAAATTATATAATATTTATAAATATACGACCCAATGATTCCGCTAGCAAAAAAATGCACACCAAACAGTGAACTTTTGTGGGTGCAGTGGCTTTTCAACAATCTTCCTTGGATTTTCATCTGCCCAAATGTGACAATTCTGCTTATTAACGAATCCACCATGATGAAAATGGGTTTCACCGCTAAAGAGGTGAAAAAAATCTTCATCGGTTTGTCTTTGCTCATGCATCCAATTGACGAATGTACGGCGCTCCAGAGGGTCATCAAGTTTCAGTTCTTGTGTCAATTGAATTTTGTAAGCGAGTAGAGACAAATCTTATGTTAAAATTCGATGTAACCTTGTTGTAGAGAGGTTCATTTCCTGCACGCGATGACGAATAGAGGGGTCTGGATTTTCGGCCACATTCTCGTGCACTGCAGCAATATTTTCAGCTGACCGACCGAAACGAGCACCCAATGGTGTCTTCACATCGGCCACCGACCCAGTTTGTTTGAATTTACGAACAATTTTTCCAATTGAACTCTCGATTATGTTGACCAAAAAATCACGAAATGCGTGCTTAAACGTCCATTT
>OZ038516.1:61451462-61453962 GCA_964036315.1 Acanthosepion esculentum
TTGAGAAAAGGACAAAAGATGAATGGGATTCAAGAAGATAGAAGATGGCGATTAGCGTTACCGTTAAATTTTGTAGATCTTTTCACCCCAAGCAAGGCGTGAATGCCACTAGTACGCAGGGGATTGCAGGGAGTGAAAATGAGAGAAAAGACTGAGAATAGGGAGGATTGAGAAAAGGACAAAAGATGAATGGGATTTAAGAAGATAGAAGATGGCGATTAATGTTGCATTTAAATTTTCGTAATCATTTCACCCCACGCAAGGCACGAATGCCACTAGTACGCAGGTGTTTACAGGGAGTGAAAATGAGAGAAAAGACTGAGTATAGGGAGAATTAAGGAAAGGACAAAAGATGAACGGGATTCAAGAAGATAGAAGATGGCGATTAATGTTGCATTTAAATTTTGTTAATCATTTCACCCCACGCAAGACACGAATGCCACTAGCACGCAGGTGTATTTTTGAAGATTGTAATTATCAGGGAAGCATGTAAAAGGAAAGGAGTTCCACAGGCAGGAAGTGTGAGAAAAGAAACTGTTGGAGTAGAAGCGGCGGTTGCCTTTAACTTGTGGAACATTCTTCCGTCTTCTTGCTTTCCAGTCAACTTTGAAATTTAAATTCAATGTCGATCGTTATATACTGTTTTCTTAATACCTCGTTCTCATTGTTCTCTTTCCGTAATAATGTTTTCTTTCCTCATATTCTAATACGCCCTGTAACCCCTTGCGTCTTAGTGGCTTTATTGGCTTTACTTCGATGACCGTACGTTGTGGCCGTCAGTCTTTGCGTGAGTGCTGTTTTTGCAATATGCACACCGGCGCAAGTATCACGTGCGTAGATGTTTTTATGTGTGCATATTTACAGTAAGAGGCCGAGGTGGGGGAGCCGGAGCGAAAAAGCATTTAAAGATTAATCAATTATTATTGATCAACCTGTACAACAAACCCACTTCTGCATAGACATGCGCATTGGCACGCAAGCAGAACAGACCGAACGCTTAAAAGACCTTGAACAGTAACCGAAATAAAGGAATCGCTTGCTTAGCAGAACGTATCGCTTTGAATTCTTCGCGTCAGCAAATGTTGCTTGTACTGCTATTCCTACTGCTGCTTCAGGATTTCTTCGTTGTCTCACCCTGATACTGTCTTCGACAATCACCCATTTCCTTTCGGTCTTTCGACTTCTTCTGATTTGATTTCATTTCTTATTTGATTTTCGCTTTGTTCTATATTAAAAAAAAAATATTCCTTCAGCGTTTCTGGTATTTCTTTGGTCACGTTTTAGCTTCGACGTTTCTGTTTATGCTTAACTCTCCCCAGCTTATAGTCTCTCCACTGCTGTGTGCTCTCCCCGGCCTTACTCTCCTTGAGTGAAATGTTCGTCTTAAAGAATTCACGTATTTTGAAATCTCGTCTTTTCAACTTTTTTTCTTCTTACTTTTTTATGGTTCTACTTTTTCGTTTGGATGCCCCCCCCCCTTTATATCCAAAGATTTCTGTAACTGGGGTTTATTGTTTTATAAAATCTATATTGAGATTTCATTTGTTACTGTCCGCTTTGCTCATCCATATTTCCTTTACGATTTAAAAAAAAATTAATTATACTTCTTATCGATTTTGTTACTTTGTTTTTTCTTTCAATCTTTATATCTATTTTCCTTTACCTTCTTATTACCTCTCTCTTTATTTATTCTTATATCTTATTATGTCTCTCTTTATTTATTCCTATATCTTATTATGTCTCTCTTCATTTATTCCTATATCTTATTATGTCTCTCTTTATTTATTCCTATATCTTATTATGTCTCTCTTTATTTATTCCTATCTTATTATGTCTCTCTTTATTTATTCCTATATCTTATTATGTCTCTCTTTATTTATTCCTATCTTATTATGTCTCTCTTTATTTATTCCTATATCTTATAATGTCTATATTTATTTATTCTTATATCTTATTATCTCACTCTTTATTTATGCCTATGTCTTATTATGTCACTCTTTATTTATTCCTATATCTTATTATGTCTCTCTTTATTTATTCCTATATCTTATTATGTCTCTATTTATTTATTCTTATATCTTATTATGTCTCTATTTATTCCTATATCTTATTATGTCACTTTTTATTTATTCATATATCTTATTATGTCTCTGTTTATTTATTCCTATATCTTATTATGTCTCTATTTATTCCTATATCTTATTATGTCTCTATTTATTTATTCTTATATCTTATTATCTCACTCTTTATTTATTCCTATGTCTTATTATGTCACTCTTTTTTATTCCTATATCTTATTATGTCTCTCTTTATTTATTCCTATATCTTAATATGTCTCTCTTTAGTTATTCCTATATCATATTATGTCTCTTTTTATTTATTCCTATAACTTATTATGACTCTCTTTATTTATTCTTATATCTTATTATGTCTCTCTTTTTTACACATTTCTCTTTATGTCTTACCATATCTTTCCCTCTTATCTTTACTCATTACTCAT
>OZ038516.1:61458962-61461462 GCA_964036315.1 Acanthosepion esculentum
ATCTATCTATCTATCTATCTATCTATTGTTAATTCTGTTCCTATCTATCTATCTATATATCTATTGTTAATTCTGTTCCTATCTATCTATCTATCTATCTATTGTTAATTCTGTTCCTATCTATCTATCAATCTATCTATCTATTGTTAATTCTGTTCCTATCTATCTATCTATCTATCTATCTATCTATTGTTAATTCTGTTCCTATCTATCTAACTATCTATCTATCTATCTATTGTTAATTCTGTTCCTATCTATCTATCTATCTATCTATCTATCTATCTATCTATCTATCTATCTATCTATTGTTAATTCTGTTCCTATCTATCTATCTATCTATCTATCTATCTATTGTTAATTCTGTTCCTATCTATCTATTTGTACCTGTATTTTCTCATTTCCTACATTTTTCTCCTTTCCTTTCGATTCACATGTATTTCTTTTTAGTTTCTCTCCATTTCCTTTTTTCTCTCTTTCTTTCATCTCGTCTTTCATTTAGTCATACTTTCTTTCTTCGGTGTCATATTCTTTTTTTTTTCATTCCTTCTTTTTTTCTTATTTCTTCCTTTTTGTTCAAATTGATCGTTCGACTTTTCTTTCGTTTTCCTCAAGTTTTCTTTCTTTTCTTTTTTTTTCATTCAAATTAATTGTTTCAGCTTTCTTTTTTCCTTCCTTTCTTTCTTGCTTCCTTTTTCTTTCTTTCATTTTTCTTTCTGTTGCCTTTCTTTCTTTGTCTTTTTTTCTTTCTTTCTTTATATCTTTCTTTTTAACTCTCTTTCTTCCATTCTTTATTTCTTCATTTTTATTTCATTTTTTGTCTTTCTTTCTTCCTTTCTTTCATTCTTTCTTTGTTTTTTCATTCATTCTTTCTTTCATCCTGTCTTTCTTTCTTTAATTATTTCTGTCATTCTTTCATTCATTCTTTCTTTCTTTTCCTTTTTCTCTCATTCTCTCCTTCCTTTATCCTTTCTTTCTTTCATTCTTTCTTTCATTCTTTCTTTCTTTCTTTCTCTTAACGTTCTATCCTTCTTTCTTTTTGTCTCAACTTGCACTGTTCCAGATTTCTTTATTCTTCTTTTTTATTTGCTTACGTTCTTTTTTACTTCCTTCTCTCTTTTTTTTCTCCTTTCCATCTCTGACTATTTTCCGCCATGTTGGTTAATAAAATGCCTTTGAACTAATCTTGTCTCCCTCTTCTTTGACATTACCTCTTCCTACAACCAACGAGTGTATAAGCCAAAAAAATAAAAACTGATTTAATACCTAATATGAAGAACACGAGTAAACTTAAAGGAGCCTCAAAGCAATTCTTTTTCTCATGTTAAGCTCCTGGTTTGGGTTTGCATTAGGAATTATTTGTCATGGAATGTTTTAAGGTTTACACTTTCATTTTTATTAATGCACACATTATCATGGCGCCTGAAGGCAGTGACCTTATCAATTAGATTCTCTTGTATTTTTGCATTTCAACGAATATTCAATTCTTTAATATTGACACGATATAATTTGTCGAATTATTTTTTTAATTTTAATTTTAAATGTTTCTTAAGTAAAAAAAAGAAAAGAAAAGAAAATTGTTGTCCATCGTGAACACCTATATTAGTGGCGACACGCTTTCAGATACTGCAATTATCGTTCCTAGCATTTATTATAGTTTTATTTCCTCTTTTTTTTTTTAAAGGCATTTGTGTCACGTTTCGAGAAAGGCAGACATTAAAAAAATTCAATGTTTATT
Organism: Acanthosepion esculentum; assembly: GCA_964036315.1. Classification (NCBI taxonomy): domain Eukaryota; kingdom Metazoa; phylum Mollusca; class Cephalopoda; order Sepiida; family Sepiidae; genus Acanthosepion; species Acanthosepion esculentum. Next base: position 61,460,698 of record OZ038516.1, read on the forward strand.
GAGTTTTTATGTTTATTACTTATTCGCTTTTGTTTTACAAAAGTGCATCTTTATGTAGCTTCGAAAAAGGAAATGACGTCACCCAGTACGAGTGTACGCAACACGAAAATACACCATCTTGGTTAATGAAATGTGCACTCTTTCGAAGACAATTTTGTTTTAAAATTAAACACAAAGAATCCAAAATCTTAATACATGGCTGGGTACATGTATTAGAATACGTAGCACTTTTGGAATTTGTTACGATAATTTCACCTCCCCTAAACAAGGCGATAATGCCACTAAGACGCAATCGGTTACTGGGAGTAAAGGAGAATGAGAAGACTTTAGTGAAGAGAAAGGACAATAAAAGAACAGGTTTCAGGAAGACAAAAGATGGCGATAATGCCACTAAGACACAAGGGGATACTGGGAGTGAAAGAGAATGAGAAGACTTTAGTGAGGAGAAAGGACAATAAAAGAACAGGTTTCAGGAAGACAGAAGATGGTGATAATGCCACTAAGACACAAGGAGTTACTGGGAGTGAAAGAGAATGATAAGACTTTAGTGAGGAGAAAGGTCAATAAAAGAACAGGTTTCAGGAAGACAGAAGATGGCGATAATGCCACTAAGACGTAAGGGGTTACTGGGAGTGAAAGAGAATGAGAATACTTTAGTGAGGAGAAAGGACAATAAAAGAAGAGGTTTCAGGAAGACAGAAGATGGCGATAATGCCACTAAGACACAAGGGGTTACTGGGAGTGAAAGAGAATGAGAAGACTTTA
>OZ038516.1:61463962-61513962 GCA_964036315.1 Acanthosepion esculentum
CAAATTAAACAAAATCCAATGGTTACTCTTCGAGAGTTGCAGGATGATTTGCTTTCATCAGGAATCTGTGTCACTAAACGGACAATAAACAATGAAATTCATAGGAACAATCTAAAGTCGCGCTCCCCTCGGAAAACCCCATTGCCACTGAAGAGACACAGAGATGCCAGATTGAAATTCGTTCGTGAACATAAGGATAGGGAAAATAGTATTGGGAAAGAGTATTATGGACAGACGAAACCAAAATTGAGTTGTTTGGACATAATTCTAGAAATCATGTATGTAGGAAAGATAATGATGCCTTCGAACAAAAGAACACGGTTCCAACAGTGAAATTTGGTGGTGGCAGCATCATGGTTTGGGAATGTTTTTCTGCAACAGGTACTGGCACCATATCAGTAATAGATTGTAGAATGAATGCCGCAGCATATCAAAATATTTTGGAAGAAAATTTAATGATTTCGGTTGAAAATCTTGAACTTTCACCTGATTGGATCTCCCAACAAGATTATGATCCTAAGCACACTGTACAACCTACGGAGAAATGTCTTGCTGAAAATAATGTAAACATCCTGAAATGGCCAAGTCAGTCCCCAGATTTAAATCCAATCGAGAAGCTGTGGCGTTATTTGAAAGTTCAGATCCAATGGAGAGCTCCAAAAACATCCCGGATCTGAAGACCAGATGCGAAGAAGAATGGAACAAGATACCAACTAAAATTTGCAAATCATTAATTGAGACCTACAGGAAGAGGTTGCTTGCTCTAGAAGTGAAAAATGGCTATTCTACAAAGCATTAAATGAAGATTATGTATTCTTTTTTGTATTATACGAATTTTTTTTACCCATTAAAATGGATAAATGGGATTTATTTCTATTAAATCAAAACTTTTTTCTGTTTTCTATGCATATTTAGTTATTATGCATCTGTGCACAGTTAATAATTATATAAAAAGTATGTTTATTCATTAGTTGGAAATACAATGAATTAAAAATTTGTTTGTGTACGAATATTTGTTTCCCCCACTGTATGTAATTGTTTCACCCCAAGTAAGGTGATAAAGCCACTAAGACGCAAGGGGTTTAAAGGAGTGAAGAAGAATGCGAAGACTTTAGTGAAGAGAAGTGAGGAAAAGGACAATAAAAGAACGGATTTTCAGGAAGACGGAAGATGGCATTTAAATTTTGGGAGAATGTAGGCAACAGAGAAGCAAGAAGTCGGAATGGCGTTCCACAGCCGATAAATGCGATAGAAGGAACTATTAAAATAGAACTTACGGTTCTATCTTCGCTAGTTCAACAGTAAAACGCTGAGATCTCTTATTTAATCTAATAGCTCACTTAAATTCATGTCCAAGGAGGAAAGATCATCAGAATCATTGCAGTCAAAATATTTCTAGAAAAAGACACAAGGAATCTTTCTATCGTACTGTTCAAACGCCTCCCCGGTCTTTTGAACAGGAGTAGAGGTTTATCCTTTGTCTTCTGTTTAGAATTGGGTTTCTGGTTCTTTGTAAAGTCTTCTCTATCTCTTTAATTCCCAGTAACCCATTGTGTCTTAGTGGCATTATTGCCTTGCATGAAGTGAAGTTATTAAAGAAAACTCACGTCATGGTGGTTAAAAAGTCACTGAAGTCGAGATGCCAGATCAGTATCTATTACATAACAGACATTTCTTTAATTTAGTCAAGAATCTCGAGATACATAGTAGAAGCACCAAACCAGATCTGACAGCCACATTCAATTCACAGGCGAATGCATCGTGTAAATGTTCAAGATGGATTCTGAGGAGAGGAAATTTTTCGGCACGACACAGTGAACCAACTTTCCTAGGGGTAGATGCAGCTATTCAGTCGATATATGCGCTCAGTGGAAAACGCGAGCCCATGAAGGCGCAAAGATTTGGTCTCCGAGAGGTTAGCATCAGCCATTCTTGTGGCAGACTGAAAAGGTTCTTTGTATCTTTCAAGCTCTGACCAAGTGTGCGGGCGTCTCTGTCGCGCAGAGTTGCCCACCAAAATCAAATTCATGCGGATGGCCTCATCAAATTCTCTTTCATTCACAGTCATCTCCGCCACTGACAAAAGTGGGGGCGGATAGAAATGGAACAGGGAGAGGGGATGACGATCCCGTTGCCCGGATGCCAGTGAGTGCTGAAAAACAATGTGGGAGGTATTTCTGCCGCACTCTGTCTTAGTTTTTGTTGCTATAATAACTTATAAATTTCGGAAGTTATCAGAAGAAACAGTGATTTATACCTGTTTTTAGTTTTTTGTTTTATTAGGTTGGTGCAAAAATAATGTCGTTTTTTGTCGTTCAACTTCATGTGAGAAAACGACATTATTTTTGCATCAACCTAATACTTCGGAGTAAGCTGTTCGTTATTATTATTATTATTATTATTATTATTATTATTATTGTTGTTGTTGTTGTTGCTATTATTATTATTTATATTATTATCGCTATTATCATTACTATTATTATTATTATTATTATTATTATTATTATTATTATTATTATTATTGTTCCTATTATGACTGTTATTATTATTACTAATATTAATATTACTATTATTATTATTGCTATTATTATTACTGTTATGACTGTTATTATTACTAATATTATTATTACTATTATTATTATTATTACTATTATTATTAATATTATGACTGTTATTATTATTACTAATATTATTATTACTATTATTATTATTATTATTGTGGTTTTTGTTGTTGTTGTTGCTTTATTTCTTTTGGTTTCTTGTGTATACTCATTTCTTTCCGGGTCCCGACCAGAGACCTAAGGTCCGAACTGGCATCATGAACAATTTAAAAAAAAAATCCCACAAATTTTACACAGATAGAGCCCTTCGTAAGGTGGGGCTGTGAGCACAATGTTTTTTTTTTGTTTTTTGTATTTCTTTAAGGCATGGAATACCAGGAATCCCTTCAATGGATCTATTGGAATCTTTTCCAACCAATCCGAGGGCTCCAACTACAACTGGAATTGTTGATATTCATATGTGCCACATTTTGATATTTCGATTTTAAGGTTCTTGTATTTTCATTGGCTTTTGAAGACCTTCAAAGATATATTGCAGTCTGCTGGGACTTCCATGTCAAAAAGAATGCACATTTTGTCTTTGCGGTCTCTAATAACAATGTCTGAGCGGTTGGCTTTGATTGTTCTGTCTGTGTGTATTGTGTAGTCCCATAAAATTGTTACAGGTCCTATCTCCGTAACCGGGTCTGGGTGGTGTTCGTACCAGTTTCTTTCAGTTTCCTTCCCATAGGATTATTATTATTATTATTATTATTATTATTATTATTATTATTATTATTATTACTTGTGCCGGATTCTATATGATCCTATCGTTAGATCCAGTAAACTTTAGAATCTATCCTAAAAAGAATCTTTAGAATCTATTCTTCTTCTTCTTCTTCTTCTTCTTCTTCTTCTTCTTATTATTATTATTATTATTATTATTATTATTATTATTATTATTATTATTATTATTATTGTTGTTGTTGTTATTGTTATTAATCTCCGTAACCGGGTCTGGGTATTATTAATATTATTATTATTATTATTATTATTATTATTAGTGTACCTCTGCCATCAAAAATGACGGCGATTTTTAGAAAGTTTTAATAGTGGGATGCCTTGAAAGAAAAGTCTTGAAACAATTCATTGACATTCCATAAAATGGAGATAAAGAATTCCTAACTAAAATGGAGGCCAGTAAGCCGTTTAATTAATCCCTTTAATTAATCCCTTTAATTAATCCGTTCCCTTTATATTTTTAGACGTTCATTCATATCTATGATTCATTGATTACTCTTTTTATTATAGAAATCGCTTTTTTGTTCAGTACCATTCCATGATAAAAATTTGATGCGTTTTATATGACAGCGACTCGAAATCGGAACGCCACCTGAAACAAAAAGACAATTAGCAACAGAACGACAAAGACGGCGATGACAAAGCCCATGTCACGACCAAGTTGAAGCAAGACGATTACTTCGTAGACAAAGATATCTGAGTGTCTCGCCAGAAAAAGCCTTGAACAAAGGCTTGGAGTCTAAGCGTTTTAGTAAATAAAAGAATTAATAAAAGAGTTCCTTTTTCTCGAGAACTAATTTTGTTTAAATAAACATTTTATTTGCATATATTATTAAAATCACTAAGGGAAGTAACCACTCGTATACTTAACTGGATTTAACTGCCTTCGTTCTATCAGATGTGACACGAAAGATATAAATAAATACACAACAGTAATTATTATATAGCAAATTATCTTGTTATAATTGTGCTTGTCTCTCCTTTCTTTAGTTCGTTGAGCGTTACGCGTTGCCAGTAGCTCATAAGTAATGGACTATTCCGTTTTAATCGCGTGAAAAGTGGGGAAAATACTACTTGGGTTCAGTGAGAAAATGAAAGAAAGAAAGAAAGAAAGAAAAGAAAGATGCGAGTCAGAGAGAATCGGATTTAGCTGATATGAGCAGATGCTACACTTTGATCTTAACCAAAAAACCGATAATCCATGAAGACCTCGATAAAGGCGCCATATTTAAAATTTAGAAAGTTACTAAAAAATGGACCTTAAATAAATTTGTGCTAATTTTTAAATCTACCAGAAGAAAATTTGCGAAAGGTTAAAAAATGCCATCATCATCATGAAAATCAGGTCGAGAATTATTTTCGGATTCTCCTGACTCGTTCCATTCAATCATCTCTGTCTGACATCGCCATCAGCAGGTCCGCCAGATGGCATCCACAGTCATCTACAAGTTCGTCAATGTAGGTGTGATCCGGTCTTCCAAACGATCCTTTGCCGCGCAATGGCTTCCCTAGAAGGGTGTCAATCACAAGTTCTGACTTACTTCTCTAGAAGTGACCAGCTAGCCGAAGCCTTCTCTCTCTTAGACAAACTGAGTTAGGAGGAAGGTGTCCATACATCAAATCCATCCAAGAATTTGTTTACCTCGGCAGCAACATCAAGTCAACAGAGATAAACATCAAAATCCTCTAAATCCTCTAAGGCAAGGCATAGGGGTGCCCTTGATGAGCACCACCTGGAAGTCCTCCCCGTCTGACAATCTTAAGAAGGACTTCTTTAAGGCCAGGGTAGAATCTTTCTTGCTTTACGGCTCAACAACATGGACACAGACGAAACATCAAGAAGCATCACTTGACGGAACATACACAAAGATGTTACGAGATGCATTGGACATCAGCTGCAACTAAGTTAAAAAAAAAATAATCAACAAAGTTCATCATTTTTTATATTATTCGGACTATTGTCCTCATCTTTGTCGCCAATAATCCGGATAGTCCAAATAATCTAAATAGTGTACATAATACCTCATCTCAGAAATATAGACAGATACTGAAGGGTCTAAACGTTGCAATAAATATGGCGACAAAGATGAGGACAATAGTCCGAATAATGTAAATATCGTACATAATACCTCATCTCAGAAATATAGACAGATACTGAAAGGCCGAAACGTTGTAATAAATATGGCGACAAAGATGAGGACAATAGTCCGAATAATGTAAATAGCGTACATAATACCTCATCTCAGAAATATAGACAGATACTGAAGGACCGAAACGTTGTAATAAATATTGCAACAAAGATGTGGACAATAGACCGAATAATGTAAATAGCGTACATAATACCTCATCTCAGAAATATAGGCTGATACAGAAAGGCCGAAACGTTGTAATAAATATGGCGACAAAGCTGAGGACAATAGTCGGAATAATGTAAATAATGTACATAATACCTCATCTCAGAAATATAGACAGATAATGAAGGGCCGAAACGTTGTAATAACTATGGCAACAAAGATAAGGACAATAGTCCGAATAATGTAAATAGCGTTCATAATACCTCATCTCAAAAATATAGACAGATAATGAAGGGCCGAAACGTTGTAATAAATATGGCGACAAAGATGTGGACAATAGACCGAATAATGTAAATAGCGTACATGATACCTCATCTCAGAAATATAGACATATAATTAAGGGCCGAAACGTTGTAATAAATATGGCGACAAAGATTAGGACAATAGACCGAATAATGTAAATAGCATACATAATACCTCATCTCAGAAATATAGACAGATACTAAAGTTCATCATATCTGGAGTAAATTCAGTGTTCAAATCGTAATGAAACTAGACCCGCTTGTTTCTTGATGTTTTCTTTTCTTTTAACTAATTTGCAACTAATACAAAAGGCCTAAGGGCCAATCAATGTGTAGAAGCGTTTCTCAAATTGTTTTTATCCTTTTGTCATAGTTTTCAACTCTCCGGAAACCCCTGCATAAAAATTATTAATATCTATCTCTTTTATATTTTTATCGTAGTTAGCGTGAGAAACGTAATATTTTCATCCTGTACTCGAGTGAATCGCTCAATGATAGACGAATTCTCTACGTACAGGTTCTTGACAAAGAAGTATTAATTTTTCCTTAAAACAGTTATTCAAACATATATACTATGATATTTACTACATGAACTACGAGAAAAAATAAAATGAGAAAGATATGGTATATAATTTTGGTTTTGCGCAGAGGTTCCTTGATACATGTCATTCATTTTAAGGCTTACGCAAGAGTAAAAAGGTTGAGAAACTTTGGTCTATATATATATATATATATATATATATATATATATATATATAAAAGGAAACCGTAGTGAATGAGAGGAGACATGTTGTGAAAACAAGAGATAAGTCTGTCTAGAGAAGCGTTACTCAACCGGGGTTTCCCGGAACACCAAGGTTCTGCAAAAAGTCCCCAAAGCTTCCGCCAGATGAAGTATTTTAAACGATCGGTATGAATTTTATTTAGCATTAGCGAAAAATTTTGCAAAGAAGTATTAATTTTTCCTTAAACCAGTTATTCAAAAATATATCCTTTGATATTTACCACGTGAACTATGATGAAAATAAAATGAGAAAGATATGGTATATAATTTTGGCTTTCCGCAGGGTTTCCTTGACACATGTAATTTATTCTAAGGGTTACGCAAAGGTAAAAAGGTTGAGAAACTCTGGTCTAGACTGATATGATCAAGAAGTCACCGCCTAGACAAATCGATTATAAGGAGTACCTTGTTCTCATGCTTCGCAAAGGTGATAACGGCGATTTCTGCCTGCTTTTGTGATAAAGAGTGTTTATAAACCCCTCTATTTGTGGTAACGAGTTGGAGCCATGCGGATGAGCTTTGAATTTCTCAGCCACCATTAACATGATGTGGACTTTAGCTTAATCAAATGCGTAAGGAAAGCAGAAGCGGGAAAAACAGAGATTCTCAATACGCATGCGCAAGTCAGTGTGCCGAGGCTTCATGAAATGTAAGTCAAGGTTTCTTTCATATTTTTGTATTATTTTTTTTTTTTTTTTTGGCGGGAACTTCATAACTGTCGGCAGATCAAATATTAAAAAGATAACAAGAAAAAAGCGGGAAAGTGAAAATAGGCAGCAAGACGAGGTGTGGGCGGAGGTTGGAACGTTACAGTAATGAACAGATCGAAATCAAAGTAGAGAATTAGGTGGAAACGTTTGGGTGTTGGAGGGAAATAACTCGGTGGGGACAAGGCGGTTAATGATAGATCTGGGGAGGGAGATGAGTATTTGGAATGGATTGAGCTGGGTGGAGTTATATGAGGAGTACAAAGAGAAGAAACAAGAGAAAGAGTGAGAAAATAGAAAGATAAAGCAAGAGTGTGTGCGTATTATATATATATATATATATATATATATATATATATATGAGAACTAAAAGCTTATAATAGGTGGATAGAAAGAAAAAAGAAAAAGTAAGTAAGGTAGGAAATGAGATAGACAAAGAAAGAAAGAAAGAAAGAAACAGTGTAGTCAGACAGACGAAAATGAAGAAAGAAAGAAAGAAAGAAAGAAAGAAAAAGAACGAAGATGTTAGGACAAAAAGAGTGAAGAAAGAAAGAAAGAAAGAAAGAAAGAAAGAAAGAAAGAAAGAAAGAAAGAAAAAGAAGATGTTAGGACAAAAAGAGTGAAGAAAGAAAGAAAGAAAGAAATTCAGGAAATAAAGTAGATAAAGAAAGAAAGAAAGAATGAAAGAAAGAAATGAAAGGAAAAGAAAGAAGTGGCTAGGACAAAAAGAGTGAAGAAAGAAAGAAAGAAAGAAAGAAAGAAAGAAAGAAAGAAAGAAGATGTTAGGACAAAAAGAGTGAAGAAAGAAAGAAAGAAAGAAAGAAAGAAAGAAAAAGAAAGATGTTAGGACAAAAAGAGTGAAGAAAGAAAGAAAGAAAGAAAGAAAGAAAGAAAGAAAGAAAGAAAGAAAGAAAGAAAGAAGATGTTAGGACAAAAAGAGTGAAGAAAGAAAGAAAGAAAGAAAGAAAGAAAGAAAAAGAAAGATGTTAGGACAAAAAGAGTGAAGAAAGAAAGAAAGAAAGAAAGAAAGAAAGAAAGAAAGAAAGAAAGAAAGAAGATGTTAGGACAAAAAGAGTGAAGAAAGAAAGAAAGAAAGAAAGAAAGAAAGAAAGAAAAAGAAAGATGTTAGGACAAAAAGAGTGAAGAAAGAAAGAAAGAAATAAAGAAAGAAAGTAAGAAAGAAATAAAGAAAGAAAGTAAGAAAGAAAGAAAGAAATGAAAGGAAAAGAAAGAAGTGGCTAGGACAAAAAGAGTGAAGAAAGAAAGAAAGAAAGAAAGAAAGAAAGAAAGAAAGAAGATGTTAGGACAAAAAGAGTGAAGAAAGAAAGAAAGAAAGAAAGAAAGAAAGAAAAAGAAAGATGTTAGGACAAAAAGAGTGAAGAAAGAAAGAAAGAAAGAAAGAAAGAAAGAAAGAAAGAAAGAAAGAAAGAAAGAAGATGTTAGGACAAAAAGAGTGAAGAAAGAAAGAAAGAAAGAAAGAAAGAAAGAAAGAAAAAGAAAGATGTTAGGACAAAAAGAGTGAAGAAAGAAAGAAAGAAATAAAGAAAGAAAGTAAGAAAGAAATAAAGAAAGAAAGTAAGAAAGAAAGAAAGAAATGAAAGGAAAAGAAAGAAGTGGCTAGGACAAAAAGAGTGAAGAAAGAAAGAAAGAAAGAAAGAAAGAAAGAAAGAAAGAAAGAAAGAAGATGTTAGGACAAAAAGAGTGAAGAAAGAAAGAAAGAAAGAAAGAAAGAAAAAGAAAGATGTTAGGACAAAAAGAGTGAAGAAAGAAAGAAAGAAAGAAAGAAAGAAAGAAAGAAAGAAAGAAAGAAAGAAGATGTTAGGACAAAAAGAGTGAAGAAAGAAAGAAAGAAAGAAAGAAAGAAAGAAAAAGAAAGATGTTAGGACAAAAAGAGTGAAGAAAGAAAGAAAGAAATAAAGAAAGAAAGTAAGAAAGAAATAAAGAAAGAAAGTAAGAAAGAAAGAAAGAAATGAAAGGAAAAGAAAGAAGTGGCTAGGACAAAAAGAGTGAAGAAAGAAAGAAAGAAAGAAAGAAAGAAAGAAAGAAAGAAAGAAGATGTTAGGACAAAAAGAGTGAAGAAAGAAAGAAAGAAAGAAAGAAAGAAAGAAAAAGAAAGATGTTAGGACAAAAAGAGTGAAGAAAGAAAGAAAGAAAGAAAGAAAGAAAGAAAGAAAGAAAGAAAGAAAGAAAGAAAGAAAGAAGATGTTAGGACAAAAAGAGTGAAGAAAGAAAGAAAGAAAGAAAGAAAGAAAGAAAAAGAAAGATGTTAGGACAAAAAGAGTGAAGAAAGAAAGAAAGAAAGAAAAAGAAAGAAAGAAAGAAAGAAAGAAAGAAGATGTTAGGACAAAAAGAGTGAAGAAAGAAAGAAAGAAAGAAAGAAAGAAAGAAAAAGAAAGATGTTAGGACAAAAAGAGTGAAGAAAGAAAGAAAGAAATAAAGAAAGAAAGTAAGAAAGAAATAAAGAAAGAAAGTAAGAAAGAAAGAAAGAAATGAAAGGAAAAGAAAGAAGTGGCTAGGACAAAAAGAGTGAAGAAAGAAAGAAAGAAAGAAAGAAAGAAAGAAAGAAAAAAAGAAAGAAAGAAAGAAAGAAAGAAAGAAATTCAGGAAATAAGGTAGATAAAGAAAGAAACAAAGAAAGAAAGGAAGTAAGAAAGCAAGGAATTCAGGAAATAAGGTAAAGAAAGAAAGAAAGAAGAAAGAAAGAAAGAACGAAAGACAGAAAGCAAAGTTAAAAACTAGCAAATAAATAAGGAACATAACCAAGTCGTACGTTTCGAAAAAAGTAAGAGACGCTTACAGGAATAAGATACGAAAGCCATAACAGAAAACGGTAACTGAAGATGGACACAATTTCTGGACGCAAATAAAACGTAAAAGTAATAAAGCAAACAAAATTGTCAAAAAATTGATTACTGGGCGGTACCCTCTCTTTTCCAATTTCTTAAAGGTCTGAGGCGAAGCAAAAAGAATTCGCCTAAATTGTTTTGTCGTTGGCCAGCAGTGAAAATCAAATGAAAATATAAATAAAAGTTGCACTATTAGTAATTCTAACAGTCGTTCCAATTGTTTGCGGGATACTGGGAACAGTCCTGGAAAGAATAACAATAAAAACAACTAGTACCAGTTCGAAAGAAAATATAAGCAAAGGGTAGATCTGAAGAATAAACAAAAATATATTAACTCCCAAATTTTCAGGTGAAAGGTCAAGAAATGGATACACGGACAGTTCACCGCATGAGGTACTCCAGATTGAAGTTTATAAGCAGTAAATTCGACCTTGCCAACCAAACGATCCTCAGTGGCCGAATCGGTTAAAAGGCACGTCAGGCTATATGACGGTTCCGTATAGGATACAGGTTCGAATCCTGTCCGAGGACGAATATTTTCTATGAAAATTTCTCGGATATTCAGGCCGGTAAATGTTATTTAATACTGTTTATTATAAACAGAGCATTTACTTAAATATTTGTATCTATAAAAAGAATGTTAAACATAAAAATGTCTTTAAATAATTGTCGGACTTTGTCCATTTCATAATGTGTGACGTCATTTATTTACATTTGGATACGCATTGAGCAGTTATGACTGTACGTGAGAGATTCATGGAAGATTGAAGTTTATAAGCAGTAAATTCGACCTTGCCAACCGAACGATACTTAGTGGCCGAAACGGTTAAGGAACGTCAGGCTATATGACGGTTCTGTATAGGATACAGGTTCGAATCCTGTCGAAGGACGGATATTTTCTATGACAATTTCTCGGATATTCAGGCCAGTAAATGTTATTTAATACTGTTTATTATAAACAGAGCATTTACTTAAATACTTGTATCTATAAAAAGAATGTTAAACATAAAAATGTCTTTATATATATACATATATATATATATATATAATCAGAATTGTGTATATTTAAGGGAGAATTGTGTTCTATATTGGGGTTATGATATTTGTAGATAATAATGATGCAAACATTAAAAGCAATATACGCATAAATGAATACAATGAACTCGACTGGAATTCGAACTTGGTTATTCGACTCTTTAACCCTATTCCTGCACCGTGCCTCCATAAAAGTGTATCCAAAAAACTAAGCAAAGTATAAAATGACAGGCAATTTTTGTTAGAAACAAAATACCAAAGACGTAGTGAACACTTATATAATACCAGTTCACCGATATGACCATGTTGGGCAATTTCCTTTCAGATGAAGAGGAGACTTGAGGCCACAGAAATGTGGTTCTACAGAAGGATGCTGAGAATACGATAGACAGATTATGTGAGGAACGAGCCAACTTGAATGATAATGGGAACATCGAATTAAAAAGAGACAATTTAAATTACTGGGAGGCATCATGAGAGAGGAGGGCTTGGTGAATTTGATACTGACTGAACAAATTGGAGGCTAGATGGGCAGAGGAAAAGATTGAGTAACCTAAGGAGCTTAGATGATAAAAAAGAAATGGGTGGAAAGGAAGGGGACTGATATTGTTTGGAGGTAAAAAGGATTGGAAACTGTGGAGAGTCCTGATCGCCAACGTGCTGAAAGAATACGGGACATAAAAGATGAAGAAGGCAAGGTAATGTTTTAAATGTTTTACCGAGCGCCGAATATTTCTGACTTTAGACCGAGATGAGTAAAGTTTCCGAAATAAAAACACAACTAAAAAGAAAGAAATTTTTTTTTTTTTTTTTTTTTAAGTTGGAGTGAAAAATAAATTCGCTGACGTTGGCAATTTTTTCAAATGTTTTTCTTTTCTTTTTTTTCATTTATTTTTGTTTTTCCCCATTTTTAAAAATAGTTTCTTTCTATTTTCCCCCCTGAAATCAAATCTCCCCTCCAAACGAAATCCAATACATCATATTTCATACATACTTCTTTTTTTTTTTTTTTTGCTATCAGTTTCTCCGCCTGGAGTAAAGCAAAAAAATGACTGCAATCTTTTAGTCGATTTCCACGTGTTTGCAAAGGGGCAAGGAAAAGAACAGGCTTGTTCGTTCCATTAAGAAGTCGTCGAATGCTGCTGCAGGCTTTCAGCAGACATTTCCATGTCAGAAAATTTTATTCCTTATTTTTGCAATGCTGTGCACGTTTTTACCATTTGCAAGGTTGTTGGTTTTGTATCTTCTTCTTCTTCTTCTTCTTCTTCTTCTTCTTCTTCTTCTTCTTCTTCTTCTTCTTCTTCTTCTTCTTCTTCTTCTTCTCCTTCTTCTTCTTCTTCTTCTTCTTCTTCTCAACCACCACCACCTCCTCCTCCTCCTCCTTCTTCTTCATCTTCTTCTTCTTCTCAACCACCACCTCCTCCTCCTCCTCCTCCTTCTTCTTCATCTTCTTCTTCTTCTTCTTCTTCTTCTTCTTCTTCTTCTTCTTCTTCTTCTTCTTCTTCTTCTTCTTCTTATTATTATTATTATTATTATTATTATTATTATTATTATTATTATTATTATTGTTGTTGTTGTTGTTGCTGCTGCTGCTGCTGCCGCCATTAGTATGTGTAGGTAGCTTAATCGTTAGCAAAACGAGAAGTCAGCGATCCGGGTTCGAATTACAGCAGAGTCTGTTACGCCAATTTTAGCACAATTGCAATTGGCAAATGTATGAGATCGTCTCTTCTCCTCACTGCTATAGGTTAAATTGAAGGAGAGGCTCTCTAGCCTTGGTTAACAACCAGACTAGGGATGATGACTCGATGCAACTACATATTTCCCTGGATCACTCTGGGGATGCGTCGGCCCATTTAAAATTCAAATACGAAAATGCTTAAGTCATGTGAAGGAGAGGCTCTCTTTAAGGCAAATTACAAATCATTTCTATCGCAAATACAAATAAAGTTATAATTTTTTTAAAGTGCACACGAACTTTACAGACACCCTATATATATATATATATATATATATATATATATATATATATATATATATATATATATATATATATATATATATATATATATATATATACAGTAGCGGCCATAATATAAGGAACGGAAACAACAAAGACATAAATATGTGTATTACTTAAAAAGTAATGCATGATTAGCAATGAAATTTTTACCGAATAAAGATTAGGGTGTAATGTAGAAATATTCTACAAAGTTACAAAAATTTGCATAATAGTTTTTTTAAAAAATAAAAACTAATTAGAACAAAGGAAATAAACTACTGGACAAAAGTTAAGGCACGATCTTTTTAATATTTGATTGTGAACAAAATATCAACAAAAATTTATATTTGGTAAACATCCCCTTATTTTCAATGACTTCTCTGCATCGTCGACCACATGATCTAATTAATTTCTTGTAAAAATCAGCAGTAATCCCCCCCATTCGTCTTTCAATAACTCTCGTGGGGGATCCTGGTTTTTCGGGTTTCTTTTCTGAGCCCTTTCTCCAATTATCTTCCAAACATTTTCTATTGGATTCAGGTCAGGGCTCTGGGCTGGCCACTTCATTAGGGCGATTCCTTCTTCTTCAAATAAAGCCATAACCTTCTGAGCCTTGTGGCAAGCTGCATTATCCTGCATGAAAATAAGAGATTCATAAAGATTATGGTGTAATCTTGGTACCACATGCTGGTGAAGAAGCCTTTTGTAAATCTCAGCATTGATATTGCCATGTACGCAGATGATAGGGTCAACTCCTGCAGGTGAAATCATTCCCCACACCATCACACTGCCGCCGGCAAACTTAACGGTTTTCTTGACACATTGAGAAGACAGTCTTTCACCTGTTCTACGGCGTACGTAAGTTTTGAATCTCAGAACCAAATATAGTAAACTTGGACTCGTCACTGAAATGAACTGTATCCCATTGTGCGTCAGTCCAAACAACTTGTTCCCTCGCATACTCCAGGCGTGCCCTTTGGTTTCGCTTTGAAATGAGAGGCTTCAAAGCTGGAATACGGGCATGCTATCCTGCATTTTTTAACCTGCGAGCAACCGTTTTCATTGAGATCTTATTATCTGTCTCTTCATTAAATTTACCGGCAATTGATGTAGCGGTTTCAAAACGGTTTTTTATAGATAATCTAACAATTCTTCGATCTTCTCTTTGCGATGTTTTTGGAGGTCTGCCGGTTTTTGGTTTTGCATCTAACGTTTTATCGGTTTTATACCTGCTAATTACACGATGAACGACACTTTTAGACCTATGAACAATATCAGAAATTTCTGAAATTGACTTTTTTTCTTTATAGAAAGCGATAATGAGTTTTTTTTCTTCAAAAGAGAGCGTTTTGCGTATAGAATTTTCCATATTGCTTAAAAATAAAGTCCTAATGATAAATGAACTTTTAGTTGTTGTTGAAAAGCTCCATCGAGTTTTTTAACAATTTAATTAAAGTTTATGCAAATTATTAACATCGTTCCTTAACTTTTGTCCAGTAGTTTATTTTTTTGTTCCATTTAATCTTTATTTTTAAAAAAACTATTATGTAAATTTTTGTAACTTTGTATAATATTTATGCATTACACCCTAATCTTTATTCGGTAAAAATTTCATTGCTAATCATGCATTACTTTTTAAGTAATACACATATTTATGTCTTTGTTGTTTCCGTTCCTTATATTATGGCCGCTACTGCACATATATATATATATATATATATAATATCATTGGTATACATGCCTGTTTCGCTGTATCACAGCTCATTTGTTCCACTAGACAACCGAATGCTTCAAGTCAGGCTCGAAAGATGACCGATTTGGTATTCTACTCCCAAGCCATCGGCGCTTCGGTAGACAGGAAGACGAATTCTAGCGTAGTTTTTACGAATGTTTACAAACGCCAGACAGACAGAGTTCTCTATTCATTAATGAAGAGCGATGCGGTAGAGCTGACAGATACTGTTTATAGAAATCTCCCATCTCTCAACAGTGCTCAACCAAAAGATTTTCGAGAGCGTTATATATATATGCCTGAAATATTAAATTTCGGTTATAAAAAACAATTTTTCAGATAGAATAAATTAACGGACGAATTTTCTGTCAAGATTTAACAAATGGCCCGAGTAATAAAAAGCACCATGGCGAGGCTCTAATTTGAATTTTGTTATAAGAGTAATACTTCTGTGGCCCCACCTCATATTTCTGTTAGATCATTTAGATGTTGACATATAGCGGCTAATATCTTGTAAATTGATTGTTTTGTAGCAGATTGAGTTGTTGTTGCATTGTCCCTGGTATATGTGCGTGCCCCACCCCTGTCTTTTAATTCCCATAACCCTTTTCTTCAATCAAACTGCATTGCCGCTTTTTTGCGATTTCAGAATATTTCAGTGCACGTGTACGAACCTTGACGTCAGCCTACGTACACCATGCAATATGGAACAGGAAAAGCGTTTTTTAAAATATCTTTTCAGTGTCTGCAATTGAGATGTAGAACGTTATAATATTTGCTGAAAAAAGTTACATTTCAGAGGCGTCTTCATTCTTCTTTCTTCATTTTATATCAAAGATGCAAAGGGTGCTTCAATACAGACATTTTTAGCAAACTCAGCGAAGCAGACGACACTTTGAAGACGCCATTTTGAGTGACTTTTATTCATTCTTTTTTAGCTTAATAAAAATAGAAAAAAACATCTTTTTACATATTTGTTCTTTATGTTTCCAAATGAACATATTTCATCGCGTTTCTTTAATTACAAATTTCATTGAAATTTTTTTTCTTCCTTTTTGGGAGTAATTTCCTCTTTGTTTCCTATTCGCTTAGAACGTTTGATCAATTGATAATGGTTTGAAAAATAAAAAGCCCGGAGTTCAGTTTTTAAAAGAAATGTATAAATTTTATCCGTCGAGAAAAAATAAACAATTTCTTTTCGGCAAACTGAATATCTTTCATTTAATTAAAAGCAAATATATGTGCACTTAATTTTCGTAATTAAAATTCACTCATGTAATCGATTTTTCTTAAATCTCTGAAATTGGCAACATTTTACTCTAAGTTTGCAAATAGGAATTTCAATCTCTTAATTTTCACGCGTGTATTATTCAAAAGTTAACACTGAAGAGTTAGAGAATTCATATCTCAGTGTGTCAAGACAATCGTTAATATTGTGTTTTAAGTCACTTTGTTAACAGGATGATCGGCTCGGATTGAGGAATCGGAGAGCCGAGTTCGAATTCCAGTAAAATCCATTACATTCACTTACGTGCTAATACCCTTGGGACAGGTATGAATCTTATTCTTCTCCCCCCAGCTATGGGTAAATAGCACGACAGACCGAGTTCTATAGCCTTGGATGGCCACTAGTCTACCGCAGAAAGAAATGGCAACCTACTGCGGGAAAAATATGCCTTGTCAGTCATATATCGATAGATACATGATCGCCTAAGCGTGTATCACGCATAACACATAATTGACTGTTAACAGGATAGTTTCTATTCGAATTTCTAATTCTTCAAACGTTTTTGTTGTGATCGATAGATAGATAGATAGATACGAACGGATTGAGATAGATAGATAGATAGATAGATAGATAGATAGATAGATAGATAACGTTAATAGCATTATATATATTTATATATATATATATTCTCTTCGGTAGACTCTTCGGTAAAGCGAGTCGAGTTCTCTCAGTCACTGTGTTTACCTAAAAATAAATACGCTTAAATTCACCTTCATCCCTGCTGTGTGGCAATGCCAATTCAGTTGGGTTTCGACTCTAGCTAGAGACAACCGTACATCTAGCCACAATGATGAGCTGTGATACAGCGAAAGAGTTTGTCTGTGGATGACAATATATATATATATATATATATATATATATATATGTATATATATATATATATGTGTGTGTGTGTGTGTGTGTGTGTGTGTGTGTGTGTGAGAGAGAGAGAGAGAGAGAGAGAGAGAGAGAGAGAAAATATTTTTAAAGGTATAAAATCTAATTAAAGAAATGAAAGTGTGCAACTTAATATTAAATGACATTTTTAAAAGTGAAGCAACCGGTTTCGCTCCCGCTCTTCATTCCTCTACGGGAGATTTAACTTAGATTAAAATAACAGGAAAATGTGTAATGAAGAGGAGAAAAAAAAACACAAAGAGCTATAGACAAATAACAGCGAGCCCCAACAAACATTCACGCTGTTTACAGAGGGAAGGTTTGCCGGACCCGATATAAAGTGCCTCCAGCCCCTTGAGATGAAACAGAGAGTGCGACCGGGACACAATAGTGAACCAGTCAGCACTAAAATTAGCAGCACACCCTCTGTTGTTTAAAAGGTGCTCACATATGGCGGAACCATAACTATTTGGGACAAGTTCATTCAAAGACAAGGCGCCATTCCTGATCTTGGTGGGAACATGTTTGATTCTCATGGCCAGGCATTGAGTAGTTCTCCCTATGTAGTCAGCACCACAACTACATTTATATTTATAAACAATAGAATTAACTTGATGGGGAGGGAGAGCATCTTTGCACCCTTGTAAATAATATATATATATATATATATATATATATATATATATATATATATATATATATATATATAGTTTACGAAAAACTAGGTAATCCGTATGGGTAGACCCAAGGAGTATAACATCCAGAGAGCTCAATGTAAATCAGAGCTAATAATTTAAATAAAAACAGACCACTTTAAGGTTCCATATAATAAATTATTTCACCACAGCCCTTTTAAAGGACCGCGGATCATCAGATATACTGATAGGTCTGCATATATGCGTTCCTGTCGTATTATGATGGTGTTCTATGACAGTTTATTCATTTCTGCCAAGCTTTCACTTCCAAATGGAATTATCTCTAGAAATTGCGAAAAATTCAAAGAAAACAATAGGAATTTTTTTTTAAAGCTTATCACCCCAAGCAAGGCTGGAGGCCACTATCACGGAAGGGGTTGCAGAAGGTTTGGAGGAAGAGCAGATAGGAGTGGTAAAGGAGAGGATGTGGAAAAAGATAGTGGATCGATCAAGGCAAGGGGGTTACAGAAGATTTGGAGCGAGAGCAGACAGGAATGAAAGGTGAAAGGATGTGGAGAAGGGAAGTGGATAGATCAAGGCAACTGGAGATGTCGATTGACGTTACACTTAAATAGTTGGAGATTGTATTTGTCAGGGAAACTGGAATAAGGAAGGGAGTTCCACAGGCGAGATGTGCGAGACATGAAGCTATTGGAGTAGAAGAGACGTCTACATCTAACAGTTTCAACGGTGAAGGGGTGGGAACGGGATGCCAGCCTCGTAGGACGTTTAAATTCATGAGGCCTTGGAACCAGCGAAAGCAGCCCATCAGGAATGCGTAGACTGTTGAAATTCAATGGTTTAAAAGGTCGACAATAAGGTTCCTAATATACAGAAGCGAATTGTTAAGCATACTTTTGCCACGTCTTCCTTCTCATGAAGATGATACCAGACGGAACTGAAAACTTTGGCGAAATGAATAAAGTTCTGAAGAGCAATATAATCGCCAATATATATATATATATATATATATATATATATATATATATATATATATATATATATATATATATATATATATAGGGGATCAAGTAAATTCCTCTTTCAAGGCAAGTTGAGATATCTGAAGAAATATATATATATATATATATATATATATATATATATATATATATATATATATATATATATATATATATATTATTTAATTAAAAAAAAGCAAAACAGACCAATTTAAGGTTCCATTGTTATAAGGTTTTATTTTTCTGTGGATCTTCAGACTTGACTTTCAAGGGTGAAAAAATGAATTTATAATGGGAAAATATATATATATATATATATATATATATATATATATATATATATATATATATATATCCATGTAAAATGAGAAAGGATACAGTCAAATTCCGACGTTCGTAACATTCAATTTAAAAGAGTGCTCAATACAAAAGTAGAGCAATATTTCATCTTGTTTTTAAATCTCAATAAATTGTCTATTCACAAGTTATTTGCTAACGCCTGATGAGATGTGTTAATATACATCGAAACATGATTGCATTTTTGTTACATTTTTTTCATGTTTTTTGGTGTAATATTCTAAAGTAAAGAATAATATATATATATATAATGCTGTTCGATAAAAGTGACTCACCTGAGTTTTTTTAATTAAATTTTTTTTTGCCTATTGTTTCAAGGTCAAACTAATTTTTAATTTTACTAATATAAATACCCCTTCCGGACCACCTAGTAAAAAAGTTTACTCACCCTAAGCTATTCTATTGATAATTATAATTTTGGATATAAATGAGATTTAGAGAAAAACTCTGCGCAAAAAAATGTGACTCACTTATTTCCTGCAACTAGTAATCAATAGAAACATAACCGAACAGCTTTAAATAAAGAATAATAGAGGTATAATTTATTTATAATAGGTAATATTGTTCGAGATATTTAAAATCTATGGGTCCTCCTTTATTTTGAATAACCTTTTCAACCCTTTTTGGCATTGACTTGATTAGGTTCTGGCAAATCTCATCTCCAAGCATTGAATTCCATTCAGATATGAAATTCACAATCAAATCCTCTTTGTTGCTCAACTGCTTTCTCGAGAGCCTGTACTTTATAATGCTCCATAAGTTTTCTATGGGGTTGAGGTCTGGAGATTGGGGCGGCCATGTCATAACACTCACCTGCTTCTCATCAAAGTATTCCTTCATCAATTTTGATTTGTGACAGGGAGCCTTATAAAAATGAGCTTGGTGGGGTCGATTTGCACCCTTTCAGCAGAAGGGAGCAGACAAGACTCTAAAATTCTCTTGTACTGCTCGCTCCTGAGGCTCTTTTCAACAGGTTTTAAGAAAGCAGTTCCATGAAAAGAAAAGCATCCCCAGAACATTATACTGAACGGATGCTTGACAGTACTTACTGCTAAATTCAAAGAGCTTTCAAAGCTTCTTCTTCGGATTTTTAGATCGCTTATCCTTTGAATTTAGCTCAACTTTCATTTCATCGGAGAAGAGAACATTTAGTAAAAAAAAATCAGGTGAGTCACTGTATATATATATATATATATATATTTGTGAAAACTATTACAGGCGATCGAGTAAATTCCTCCTTCAAGTTTAAATTATTGTTTTGTTTATTATTGACTAAGTCTTTTATTGTTTTAGATGTAGTAGTGAGAAATTTTATGTTAAGTTTAGAGAAATTTTTACATGTGTCGTGGTGATAGAGAGAGTTGGTAGGATAATATATTTTTTGATTCATTGGGCTAGTCAGGAATGGCCGTCTTTTTATTTGGAAATATTTTAGGGGGCTTTTGTTTCGCATTGGGTATAAAATAATTAGGATACTGAAGTAGATTGAGAGCTGCAAATTCTGCGTTCTCTTAAGTAGAATCTTGTCCAAAGTCAACAATTACTAAATAGTTCGATATATACATATATATATATATATATATATATATATATATATATATATATATATATATATATATATATATGTGTGTGTGTGTGTGTTTGTATGTATATATATTACATGAAAATATATATATATATTACATGAATATATATATATATATATATATCACACTTATACACACACACACACGAATAGACACACGTACACACATCATACTCACTCACTCCCTAATGAGCCAAATGATAACACACACCCATAGTAATATACACGCTTACACACATCATACTCACCCACTGCCTAAGAACCAAATAACACACACACACTTAACAGAGACACATCCACTTTCCAGGAATCAATTAAACTGTCATAAAAAAAAGTAACTGAATGAGTTTAGAGTTGTTTTTAAATATTAAACATTTTGTGGGATGGGCAATTATCCCAATCTGTTACACGATCTGTGCAATTCTGGTCTTACACACTATATATATATATATATATATATATATATATATATATATATGTGTGTGTGTGGGTGTGGGTGTGTATGTATGTATTTCATGTTAATTGTTCTGATGAACTTTCCTCTATGGTACCTAGACTCCATATTTAAGCGCAGTACTAGATTGGCGGCAAGGTCTCATCAATTTGCAGTTGGTTGGCTAGAAATAACCGTAAGTTCTATGCTGACAGTTTCTTCTATCGTACTTCTCGCTTGTGGAACTCTCTTCCAGTTACTTTCTTCCAGTAAAGTGTTATCTTCTCAAATTAAATTATAATGTCCATCGTTATCTCCTGTCTTCTTAATTCCTCCTCTTTTCTTGTTCTCTCTGCTTAATAATGATTTTTCTTTTTCTCATATTCTTTCACCCTCAGTAACCCCCACTTGCGTCTTAGTGGCTTTATCGCCTTGCTTGGAGAGAAACGATTTAAATTTAAATGCATTATCAAGCGTTATCTTCTGTCTTCTTAATTCCTCTTCTTTTATTGTTCTCTCTCCTTAATAATGTTTTTTCTTTTTCTCATATTCTTTCCCACTCAGTATCCCCTTGCATCTTAGTGGCTTTATTACCTTGCTTGGAGAGAAACGATTAAAATTTAAATGCAATGTCAATCGTTATCTTCTGTCTTCTTAATTTCTGTTCCTTTATTGTTTTCTCTCCTTAATAACATTTCTTTTTTCCTATATTAATTCACATTCTACGTCTTAGTGGCTTTGTTGCCTTGCTTGGGAGGAAATGATCAGAATATATATATATATATATATATATATATATATATATATATATATATATATATATATATATATCTTAATCCGACTTTCAGTAATGTAAAGAAGAAAAAGCTAATTTTATTTTAAAGGATCTTACTCCAGAGGCAGTGACCTACTTAGCCTCAACAATGTCAGATAGGCCACGTCTTGGAAGTACATATGTAATCCTCAGTCGAAAATCCTCTGAAAAAGAAACGCCTGTAAAGTATTTATATACTTGTGTAGATATTAAGAATAAGAAAGTAAAGTTCACTGTAGCTTGCATACACACGAATGCATATGCGAGTGCTTATAAAAGGTTTCAGTTTCTTCCAATGTACGTTTGGCGTGCATCGATGTGATTTGCCGAAACTTTAGGAGACAAGAAAAAGAAAAAAGAAATAAAGAAATACGAAATGGTAAAACGATGAATGACTCTGAAAATATTCCAAAGATTCAAGTATATTTTTTCTGCTCTTTCCTTTTCTATCTGTATTTAGTTTGTCTTTCTCTGTTTACCGATTACGTTTTATCTGGTAAGAATAAGAGAGAAAAAAAAATGGCGGCACGTTTCAAAATGGCGCCATTTATCCTCTCCTCTTCTTCTTCTCTCCCCCATCTCTCTTTCTCTCACTTTATCTCTCTCTCTCTCTCTTTCTGTGTTTCATATACAGGGTGTCCATAAAGTTCATGTGCACTTTAAAAAATTTATAACTTTATTTGTATTTGCGATAGAAATAATTTGTAAAAAGGATTAGAAAGAAGTAAATCTATATTTTTTAAGGTTTTATTGAAATTTTATTTAAGTTTCCACATGTCCTCCATCATTAGCAATACAAAGGGTAATACGATTTTGCAGTTCACGGAAAACATTTGCCAACTGATTTACAGTAATGCCTGAAATCACATTAGTTATTTTAGCGATACTTAAAACTAGGTACATTAAACTTTATAACATTTTTTACAAATTATTTCTATCGCAAATACAAATAAAGTTATAAATTTTTAAAAGTGCACACAAACTTTAAGGACACCATGTATACCTTCAGGATATGCACCCACCACAATTTCCTGGCATTTTTTGCCTCCAGAAATACTCGTTGTTTTTGTGGTAGTGTAACCCGGATATAAGAGAAACCCTGATATAAGAGAGATTTTATCTGGTCCCAAATTAGAGCCTGTGTTAATGTATATAAATTAGACCAAATCCGGATATAAGAGAAACCCGGATATAAGAGACTTCTTCTCTGGTCCCGATAACTCTCTTATATCCGGGTTACACTGCACTTGCACTGCCAATCATTTGCTGAAACTTGTCAAATAGGTTACTCGATATTTTCTTCTGTTACTCTTCCCTTTGAGTGTTAATTTCGCCAAACATCCTCTTCTCGTTGTGTATCAAAATTCCTTAAATCTCTCTTTCTTATATTTCAAAACAATATGCTTGGATTTAGTATTCTAATATGTCGTCGTCTGAAACAGACTGACTGACTGACTGATAGATAGATAGATAGATAGATAGATAGAATATATACTTATTTATTTCAAACTATTATTTATCTATTTGTCTGTCTATTTCAGTCTGCTGATACTCTCACTGTCTCTCGCTATATATATATATATATATATATATATATATATAGCTTGTACTACTGAAGTCCTTTTCTTCGATCATAATAATATATATATATACAACTTGATGGTGTCTCCATAGGTTCAGTACTGGGTCCGACATTTAACAAATTCTACATGTCGAACCTCGAAAATAAGATATTTACAGATTTTTTTTAAAAATCCATCTACCTAAGATACGTTGATGATATTCTTATATTAGTTAAAAATACAGATGAAATACTTCAACTTCAAAAACATTTCCAAAATAATTCTGTTCTTAAATTCACGTATGAACTCAATACTAATAATAAAATTCCCTTCCTTGGCATATTGATAAACACAAATAATCATAAATTTACTATTTCGCCATACAAAAAACCTACCAGTATAAATTCATGTACACTTAACTACAAGAGCGAATGTCCATATTACTACAAAATAGCAATTATAAAAAATCTAATACATCGTGTAGAAACTAATTCATCCACAAAACATATTTTTTACAGTGAACTAAAGAATATAAAACAAACACTTATTAATAATAGCTTTCCAAACTATATAGTTGATGAACAAATAAAATGCTTTCTTATAAATCTCAATACTAAGCAAATAGTACATAATACTGCTTCTACTAATCTCAAACATATTAATCTCCAATATCATAATCAAATGCATACTAATTAAAAACAAGATGAAAATATACTAAAAAAATTAGTAAATACTAATATATCTACAACAGATCCTAGCAAAAAAATTAAGTTAATCATATACTACACTAAATTTAGTATATCAAGCTTAATTATTCGCAATGATTCTTCTCCCCCGGTTAGCGATTTGCAAAAAAACAACGTAGTTTACAAATTCAAGTGCACTTTGGGAAATTGTATCTCCAACGAATTAAATAATATTTATGTTGGTCACACCACAAACTCGCTTTCACGACGCTTGAAACTACATTTGAATGATAACTCTAACATTTTTAGGCATTTAAAACATCATGACTGGCCGCATACACAATTCCGGAAAATCCTTGTTAAAAACACTACTATACTTAAACATGAAAACAATAAACAAAAACTAAAAATACTTGAAGCTATATACATAAAACAGTTGAAACCTTACCTGAACAAAATAAACTACGAAATCTCCACAAATATTCTTAAATGCCTATAATTGGTAACAGAAGCCATTGGTTTATACCAACGGCTTCCCATACTTAGTACATCTCGTTTTCACCTTCGAGTGGTCATGTGTGACGTCATGGGCTTCCAGCGTCTTTTTGCACGAATTTTTCGTTGCTTGGAAATCTTCCATGTAAACAGAAACAGACTGTCATCACTTTCTTGTTCGTGTATTGCTTAATATATTGTAATTCAATTGTCATCTTTGATAATGGCTTATGTAAGCCGAAAACTTAGATTGGATTAAAAAATATGCATCAATATTGTCATTTTCTTTCTTCGTTTAATGATAATGTTATTAAGCTTATCAGACAATATGAAAAGAACTTACATAAAATAAACAGACAACACTTGTCTATATTATTTAATGAAACGTGTATGAATGTATGTATGTATGTGTATATATATATATATATATATATATATATATATATATATATATATATATATATATATATATAAATAGACAACACTTATCTATATTATTTAATGAAACATGTATGAATATATATATATATATATATATATATATATATATATATATATATTATATATATATATATGAAAAAATATACTCTTAAGGTGTGCTATATTTATGGGATAAAGTGCTCAATATCAGAGAGCGTGTGTAAATGTAAAGGTGAACATTGAAGTCAACACTTAGAGGCGACAGGCTGTTTCGTGCTAGATGCAATCGCCAGGCCACAATGTGACTTCAATTTCGAGTGTAAGGAAGGTGTACTTAGTTTCAGCGGAAACATATCGAAAAATACTTAAAATAGAACAAGACCAGATGTCCCTAGACCAGATCCGCGGAATCAGGTCACTGACGAAATGCAGACAGAAACACGGATGCATGTTGCATTTCTCTGCGTCTCATATGCCCCCCCCCCCCAACTATGGTAGGTGTGTTGGAAAGAAATACTTGCCGAGCTTTGGGCGTGCTTATCTGCGGGCATGTTGGCGTCTTTAGCGATTGTCCTTGCTCACAGCGGCGGTAACTCCCGTGATTGTCCATTACAAGACGATTTATTTTAATGCAAAAGAAATATCGCCAGACAGTCTCAACTTACCTGCAAAATAAAAAAAAAAACAGAAACAAAACATTAGTCAGTGTTTTACTGAAGTTAATTTAATCAAAGATAAAATTTAACAAAAGAAAACTTTGCTTTTAATATTTCTGACATGAGGTATTTTAACCCTAGAACACTAACCATCAATTAAAGTTACTCCACTACTAACCATGGGTATATCATACACGATTTTGAAAATATCAAAAAAATATTAAATATAAATATTTATTTGAAATATTTTACATGCAGGCACTTCAAACTTTGTACTTATGTAAGCCGAAAACTTAGATTGGATTAAAATATTTTACATGCAGGCACTTCAGTTAAAATTAATAGGAACTGAAAAACATTATTTAGGTAAGAAAATCAGGTACTGAAAATTGTAATTAAAAATAGGAAAATTTGCACTGTGTACTATATACCCAGGGTGAGTGTTCTAGGGTAAACTATTTACAGTATTGACAATGTTAGGGTTGTTGTCCGCATCTTTACTGTCATATTCACGACGTTTCGGCCGTTGTACGCCACGGCCTTCTTCGGGTTCAGTCTATATTTCTGAGAGGAAGTATTTTAAATATTTACATTATTTACATTGTTCGAACAGTTGTATGGATTTAAGCGGGCTGCCCGATTGGCAATTAGGTCCCAACATTTTACTGTCGAACTAGCGAGATACAATCATCAGTTTTATTCTAATAGTCTCTTTGCTCGTGCCTCGCCAAATTTTACGCGATAAAAAGTTTATTTAAAAATTTTAAAAAAATAACGAGTAATTGTGTGTTATTTATAATATATAACACAGATGACTTATACAGTGTGCGGCTGATGTTTGAGGACATACAGATTTAAGATTAATACTGCTTCCCACTAACTTCTAATGCTTTTATTTTTCAAAAATCAAGAATGACAAACCCTATGATAACAAATGAAATGAAAAGGCATGCTGTGATTGTGGCATTAAAGGCTGATCATAGCGATTTGGATATTGCACGTTTCCTCAGATTTGCAAGATCGTTTGTGCACAAGATACGAAAAGAGTTAGAAGACGCTGACAGTTCCCCAATGTCTGTATCAAAACGTAAAAGACCTTCTGCAAGTTCTGATAAAGTGAGAACATACGAATTTATTCAGGAAATCAAGAAGACAACTGATGAAAACCGAGGTCAATCAATGAGGTCAATTGCCAAAAAGCTGCATGTGTCTGAAAATCAATCAGGAGTGTTCATGAAGACATTCGATACAAGTCCTACGTGATGAAGAGACGTCAATTTATGTCTGAAAAAACAAAAGAAAATCCTTTCAACAGATCCAAAAGGATTTTTAAACAAACTTAAAAATCCTTCAGAAGCTGGTGTGATTTGGTTTTTCTCAGATAAGAAAAAATTTGATCAAGATAAAAAAAAAAAAAATGACAGATGGTTTTGTTCAGATCCTTCTGAGGTGCCAAGAGTGATGCGCACGAAATTTCCTTCAAATGTTATGGTAGTGGGGGTTGTTAGCAATGAAGGACAATGTACGCCACCACACTTTTTTCCACAACGTTTTAGAGTAAATGCTGCTGCTTACATTGAGGTTCTAGAAACAGTTGTCAAGCCCTGGATTAACAACATATGCAACGGCACACCTTACATATTCCAACAAGACTCGGCTCCATCCCACAAGGTTCTACGAACAAAAGAATGGATGGCTGACCATTTGTACGACCACATCACACCCAACATTTGGCCTCCTAACTCTCCAGATCTCAATCCACTAGACTATTATGTGTGAAGCGTTGTTGAGAAGGAGGTTAATAAACAGCCTCATAACACCAAAGACTCTCTTAAACCTGCAATAGTTCGAATAATGTTTGATATAAATAAGGACCAATTAATCAGAGCTTGCAGCCGATTTTGACCTCGTGTAGAGGCAGTTATTGATGCTAGTAGTAATTTTATTGAATAAAATTAAATATTAGTTAGCTAAATTTCATGTTTACTTGTTTGTAATCAAATATAATTACATTCATTTGTTCAGCATGTTATTTACTAATCCGTAAAATCTGTTCTCAAATACCAGACGCACCCTTTAATAGGATTAATGTAGACAAATTTAATCAAAGGTGTGAGATTGTTTTCTTATGAGGAATCTCTTTCATATTAGACCTAATTTGATATGAAAAGAATTTACATGAAATAAATAGACAACACTTGTCTATATTATTTAATGAAACATGTATGAATGTATATATATATATATATATATATATATGCATGCATACATACATACATATATATATATATATATATATATATATATATATATATATATAGCGTAAATCATTCATACGAAAAACAAATAATGTTTTTCGTATGAATGATTTACGTTATATAAATTGAACACGCACTACATAATTGATATATATATATATATATATATATATATATATATATATATATATATATATATATATATATGTGTGGATGTAGATCCGACGGTATGATGAAAATGTGGAAAGAATACTCTGACTTTAGAATTTCAGTTTTTCTGTTTCTGACCAGTCCTGTATATATCGTCTCTTCATCTAACTTAAATCTAATATAAATATGTCTCCATTAACCATGTCCCGAGGAAGGTCTATTTGACCGAAACGTCCGACGTCGACAGAATAACAAAAACAAAATAAAAAACAGTAAACTCACATATTCGGATTTTGCTTTGTCTTTTCCACATTTTCATCATCATCATCATATATATATATATATATATATATATATATATATATGAAAAAATATACTCTTAAGGTGTGCTATAATTATGGGATAAAGTGCTCAATATCAGAGGGCGTGTGTAAATGTAAAGGTGAACATTAAAGTCAACACTTAGAGGCGATAGACTGTTTCGTGCTAGACGCAATCGTCAAGCCACAATGTGACTTCAATTTCTAGGATAAGGAAGGTGTACTTAGTTTCAGCGGAAACATATCGAAAAATACTTAAAATAGAACAAGACCAGATGTCCCTAGACCAGATCCGCGGAACCAGGTCACTGACGAAATGCAGACAGAAACACGGATTTGAGGGAAAGGGAAGTCTTGGTGAAAAGCCATAAGCGGCCCAACTTTAAAGAAGATCCAGAGAGAGGGTTTAAGGGGAAAAAGCACTCGTCAGAACATTATGATTGATAACTCTCATCTCCAATTTGCGAACCCTAGTTACTATATTCTTAATATTTGATATTACGCAAAATACTCAGTGACAATTATAAGTAATCCATAAGTATATCTTAAATTTTGAAATCCTATTTATTTCAGGCATATGGATTTTTTTAAAAACTGTTTCTAAATCATTGATTACCTCAGCCGCCATCCCCATCCACTGCACCCATGAGGCCCGCGGCAATGTTTGAGTAGCACTATTCTAAATTAATATGGCAACCCCAGGTTGCGCTTGTGCGCGTGCGCGTGTGTGTGTGTGCGCGCGCACGCTCAATCATCTTGACGTTGATTAATATTGAACAAGAGAAACGTCAAAACAGAATAACGTAAGGGTGTAATGTTTTAACAAAGGTTTTCTCTTTCCTCTCTATTCCATATTTAAACATCATTCCACTTTGATGTTGTGGCATGGCTAGGGACCTTCATAGTACGTTCGTTTTCAGATATTTTTGTTCCTTTCTTTCTTTCTTTGTTGGGTTTTGTTTACTATGGGAGCCCAGTGCATCCAGTTTTTCTTTCTTTTCCTTATCAACCCAACTACTCTCGCTCTCACTTTCTCCTCCTCTCACTCTCTCTCTTTCTCCTTCTCTCACTCTCTCTCTCTCTTTCTCATTCTCTCTCTTTTTCTCTCTTTCTCCTTCTCGCACTTTCTCTTTCATTCTCTCCACTCTCTCTGTCTTTCTTTCTCCTTCTCTCTCTTGTTCTGTCTTTCTACTTCTCTCTTTCTCCTTCTTTCTCTCCTCTCTCTCTTTCTCCTTCTCTCTCTCTCTCTTTCTCCTTCTCTCTCACTCTTTCTCCTCTCTCTCTCTCTCTCGTTCTTTCTCTCTCTTTCCCCTTATCTCTCTCTTTCTCCTTCTCTCTCTTTCTCCTTATTTATCTTTCTCCTTCTTTATCTCCCTCTTTCTCCTTCTTTTCCTCTCTCTCTTTCTCCTTCTTTTCCTCTCTCTCTCTTTCTCCTACTCTCTCTCTTTCTCCTCTCACTTTCTCCTTCTTTATCTCTTTCTCCTTCTCTCTCTCTTTCTCCTTCTCTCTCCCTCTTTCTCATTCTCTTTCTCTCTCTCTTTCTCCTTCACTTTCTCCCTCCCTCTCTCTCTCTCTCTCGGTTTATTCATATCACTCTTCGATTCTTTTTTCTCTCGCGTCTGTGTTGTTTCATTTTTAACGAAATCAGATTTTTAATTTTCATATATCCAATGGAAATAAATTAAGAATATATTAAGAATATTACAATTACCGATGTTTCGAGCTAATTTAATGTTCCGTGGAGATAGGCCAATGCATGAGGCTTTTACTGAAGAAAACACGACAGGCTGACATGAATAGAAGCTAGTCAAAATAACTGGAAAAAAATGTCAAAAATGATACGTATTCTAAAAGTACGCATATCACATTTTCATGAAAAAAACGAACCAGCTGGAGTCATTCAAATTTAGCCATATAGCTATATTCTCTACTTCTACTTGTTATGGATGGCAGTTGCAATAAAAAGCAAGAGAAATGAAGATGAAAGAAATACTAGTGAAAAATGAATAATAATTGACAATGCTTCATCTAAGAAGGCTAACCAGCAGGAGTCATTCAAATTTAGCCATATAGCTATATTCTCTACTTCTACTTCTTATGGATGGCAGTTGCAATAAAAAGCACGAGAAATGAAGATGAAAGAAATACTAGTGAAAAATGAATAATAATTGCCAATGCTTCATCTAATAATGCTAACCAGCAGGAGTCATTCAAATTTAGCCATATAGCTATATTCTCTACTTCTACTTCTTATGGATGGCAGTTGCAATAAAAAGCAAGAGAAATGAAGATGAAAGAAATACTAGTGAAAAATGAATAATAATTGACAATGCTTCATCTAAGAAGGCTAACCAGCAGGAGTCATTCAAATTTAGCCATATAGCTATATTCTCTACTTCTACTTCTTATGGATGGCAGTTGCAATAAAAAGCAAGAGAAATCCCAGTCGAATCCGTTACATTCACTTACGTGCTAACACCCTTGGGAAAGGTGTGAATCCTCTTCTTCTCCCTCCAACTATGGGTAAATAGCAGGACAGACTGGGTTCTATAGCCTTGGATGGCAACTGGTCTAAGAGAAGGTCAACTCTGAATTCAAAACCATTCGGCGTCTGCACCGGCATCCGGCGGCCTCTTGGTTACTCCTGCCTCTGCGTCTGTGGAAATTCTGCGGCAAGTAAGAGCATATTCCTCCCTCCACTGGGATAGCACGCGAGGTGTGGGGACCGCGTGTGGAGACCGCGTGTGGGGACCGCGTGTGATGTTCAAACTCCCTTGTTACTCCGTTTCAAGGATTCGCCGCCGTTGGAATCGGGAATGGCTGTCGCTCGTTACAGCATTGGCGACGGATCGCCGTGCTTGGTCGGCCTTCGTTCCGGACGCGGTGAATTCCTTGGAAGGAGCCGGCTTAACCGATCCAGGGTGAATGCCGCAACACACGGAATGGGGAAAGTAGGCTAGGAGAATTTAATACTTACGAAGCAGCGACTCGAAACGTCAAAGTCATCGTCCTACCGACGAATGTTGACAATACCAACGACTGAACAGATATAAGTAAATAACTAAAAAAAACCCTTGGTGCTTTCAATCAAAGCTGAAATTTCTTTCTCATAATGATGAAAGAAAGCTTGGAGAATCTAATACCCACAATACACATTGATAACAAGAGGACCATTGAAGGAGTTTGTGTGAATAGATGGATGGCAGGACAAAGAAAAATGTTAAGATTGTAAAGGCGGGGGAATTATTTAGAGCAAAAAAAAAATGTCGTGGCGAGATAGACTTACTAGCCAGGGTTGGCTATCAGTCTATGACAAGGACAGGTGCACTTAATTGCAAACCCGGGTAGATAGAAATCAACGTGCGAACACGTGATCATCTAAGAGAAAGAACCTCCCACCGTGAGAAAAACCAAGCCTACCTCATGATAGAGAGTACTGTTGTGGGATCAATCACCCCTACCACGTGGAACAGTTCGATTACAGAACCCTAAAAGATTTCATTGAGATGGATTAACCCTTTTGTATTCGGATTAACCCTTTGAGACGGATTAACTCTTTGCGCCGTGTGTTCCTGGAGAATTTTAACCCTTCTGCCTGAGCTCCTCAGCCAAAATTCGCAAATAATTGGTATATAATGTTTCACGGTAAATATAAAAATAGTTACAAAAAATTAGAAGCATTATACTTAGCAGGGAGAGATTATGAGTTCATGCCTTCAATTTATCTCCAGAATTCTTTCTTTGTGTCCCAGTCTAGCCAATTAAGACAACCAATAGCAAAACACAACACAATTGTTTACCCACCGTTCAACCGGTGGCTGGGCATTAAGTCATTTTTCTCTACCACCGGTGGTCAGGACTCAAAGGGCAAAGCAGGAGTGATTAGTATCTATTAAATTTAAAGCTAGATCAAAGAAAAGAAGATGTGGAGAGTCATGATCAAACGAGATATGAAAGGACACGCCATATAAAAGAAGATATTTGTGTCAACATATTAATATTTTTTCAGTAAAAATTCTTTTTTATGTACTGTGTCCTCTCATGACGTAGGCGATCATGGCTCTCCACAACTTCCTCTCCCTTGTAGCTCTTGCTTAACTTTGTCTTTCTGTTAATTCTCCTCAGCCCATCAAGTATGTTATACGTTGTTTTCCTCTGTTTCTCTTGCCCTCTATCTGCCATGTGAGTATCAAATTTTCCAAGCCTTCTTTCCTCATTATATGTCCCTTAGCTGTGTAAGTATTATTTTCCTTTTTGTTTCCATTTTCTCTCAAACTTTGTTGTTGTTCACATGTTTAGCCCACGGTATTCTCATCATTCTACGAATCCTGGGTATGACGATAAACTACATCCGCGTCCAGGGTAAGACGATAAACTACATCCGCGTCCAAGGTAAGACGACAAACTACATCCGCGTCCAGGGTAAGACGATAAACTACATCCGCGTACAGGGTAAGACGATAAACTACATCCGCGTCCAGGGTAAGACGATTAACTACATCCAACAGAAGGGCTTCTGATCAGGAAGCTTTGAGGAGCTGGTGTTCCCAGATCCATCCTGACTCGGGTGGTAGCACCTGTTCGGGTCCCAGTTTTGGGCAAATAGTTAAACCAGAAACTGAGGTAAAAGGCATTATAAAAGTGTAAAAATAGGTTTTAATACCAGAAATACTTTCTAAAAAATTATTGCCAGAAATAAATTTTTGAAGAAAAAAACTATTACCAGCAATATGTTTTTGCCAAAATAATATTACCAGCTATACGTTTTTGGAAAAATAATATTACCAGCTATACGTTTTTGCCAAAATAATATTACCAGCTATACGTTTTTGGAAAAAAATATTACCAACTATACGTTTTGGGGAAAATAATATTACCACCTCCACATTTTTGAGGAAAAAAAAATTAACAAAAATAGATTTTTGACAAAACAAAAATATTACCAGGCAAAAAAAAATGTCGGCATTAAATGACCTATTGAGGTTGATATGTCGTAAAACAAACCAAACCAAACCAAACCTCAGCATCCTTCTGTAGAACCACATTTCTGTTGCTTCAAGTCCCCTCTTCATTATTGAGGAGATCGTCCAGCACTCACTGCCATACACGAGGACAGATATTACATTTAGTAGCTTAGTCAAAAATATAATCTTTATTAGTGTGCCACCTGGTGAGGAACGAACTAATGGGTGTAGGAAGAGGGAATACGAGACGCGCCTTCTTAAACATCCTTACATATCAAATTGATATTTTTTGGCAAAATTGGCCTTTGCGTTGTGCCCATTACACGTTACGCTACGGCATGCGCCCATCCCGTCTAGCCTAAGTGCCATCTACCATCACTAATGTGGTATCAGCTTACCGAAGATCTCCTAATCTGTTTAGCTTTCACGGATTCTGGTTTCGCTGGTTGGATTTATTAGCAAAAAGCCCATCAAATTTAAGCGCTTAATTACACAACGACCATTGCTTTCACTGATGATCGTCAAATTTTCCAGTTATTTTTTTTCTTGTTCTCACCGCACCCCGACCCCTGAGAAAGTTACCCCCTCTTTGTTCTTGACGTTTTTCGGGCTGGTCTTCATTCGGCTCTTCATATTCTTGGCAAAGCTTCACGCTTGCACCGCTGCTTTGTAAATAGGAATGCTGCCGGCTATATCTTAAATATATATCCGTACGCTGGTAGTACCTATCTATCTATCTATCTATCTTGTCACTCTCTCTCACTATATATATATATATATATATATATATATATATATATATATATATGTATGTATATATATATATATATATATATATATATATATATATATTATATATATATATATATATATATATATATTATATATATATATATATATATATATATATAGAGAGAGAGAGAGGGGGTGACAGAGACAGAGTGAGAGAAAGAGACATCTGTGTGTCTGCTTGTGTGTGTGTATGGACGTGCGCTCTCTAATATATATATATATATATATATATATATATATATATATAAATATATATATTCATCTATCGATCTGACTATTATATATATATATATATATATATATATATATATATATATAAAGAAATATAGTTTTAACGTGTGCTATATTTATGGGATAAAGTGCTCAATATCAGAGATAGAGCGTATGTAAATATAAAAGTGAACATTGAAATCAACACTCAGAGGCGACAGGCTGTTCCATGCTGGACGCAATATATATATATATATATATATATATATATATATATATATTCATCTATCGATTTGTCTATTAAATATATTTTTTTTTCATCTATCGATCTGGGTATTAAACATAATAATACCATAGATTTAGTTGTGTAACTCTACCGAGTGAAGATAGCTATGGCTGACACCAAATTAGATGTGTTTCAATCCTGGCTTGAGGCATTCGGAAGTCTAGTCGCACTGAGGAGCTATAATACAGCGAAACAGTACTGTCTGTGAATGACATATATATATACATATATATATATATATTTATATATATATATATATATAGATAGATAGATAGATAGATAGATAGACATATATATATATATATATATATATATATATATATATATATATTGCGTCCATATATATATATATATATATATATATTGCGTCCATATATATATATATATATATATATATATATATATATATATATATATATATATATATATATATATATATGTTGAGTTATATATATATATATATTAACTGATTTAAAAATATGCTCCCTTCGCTACACAGGAATTTTTATGTTTGAAAAACAGAAACTAACAACTTCAAATACAATTATTTAATTAAATTAAAAGCACTATTTCTGTTTCATTTTCAAGCGAATTTTGGAATAACTTATTTTGAAATTTACTGCGTTTTAAAAGTACATACGGTTTGTTTCCAAGGATACAGAGAAATCCAATCATTTAGACAGGGGCTGTAGCATGTTCATTTTTATTAACAACTATTGTATCAAATTTGAGTTACTTTCGAAAAGAGTCTATGTCTAGGTAGGGTAGGGATGCATTTTTCCGTTCAACGCATGTCGTCAGGTTTTTTAAACGATAAAAAGTTTTTTAGTATTTTTATCTGTTAAATTTATACTTGAAAGCAAAAAGATTTTTTATAAAAGGGGTATTTGGATTAAAATACGTTGTAATGAACTACCATTTTACAATATTATTTTTACTCATAATTATTAATAGACTATATTTTATTTTAAAACAAATAAATGTAACAGAATTACTTAAATTATTTAAAAATTATTATTAAATATCAGATATAAGTATGTATAATACTATTATTATCAAATAACGAATATAAGTATATATATTACAGCTCTTTTTATTAAATATTATTTAAGGAAAACTTTTGACAATGTCGGCAAGGAATAGTTATTTCATTTCTTTGATTCAGTAAATTTTTATATTTTATAAACCTAGCAATATATACTTTCTTATGCACAAGGGACACGAGTCATTTAATCAGTCGCGTTTCGATCTTAGCTAGAGGCAACCAGACGTCTAGCCACACTGATGAGCTGTGATACAGCGAAACAGTCTGTCTGTGAATGACGATATATATATATATATATATATATATATATATATATTGAACAATAAAAAATATTAAAAATTAAAATCTTCAGACACACTGGGTTGTATATTAATATTCCTTCGTTTTTATTTATTAATGCATTTAGATTCCTCGACTAGTTTCGGCCAACATGGCCATCATCAGGAGAAAAATAATTTTCTGCTTGCTGGTAGCAGTGAACTACAGAAATGAATGTCTTGATGGAGAAAATGAACTTTTGTCTGTAGTTTGCTTTTTGTGTTTTTATTTATTTTTTTTTTTTTTAACATGAATTTTGCTCAGTACTTGTGTTGGTCAAACAGTCTCTTTTAAGTTGTTATTTGAGATAAGAGCTGGATGGATTCATGCTGCTCTGAATTCCCTTAGTCATTTTGACAGAATTATTGGTTCCTGGAAAGAGGATGTGTCTCTGTTAAGTGTGTGTGTATTATTTGGTACTTAGGGAGTGAGTGAGTATGATGTGTGTAAGCGTGTATATTACTATGGGTGTGTGTTATCATTTGGCTCATTAGGGAGTGGGTGAGTATGATGTGTGTAAGTGTGTCTATTCGTGTGTGTGTGTGTGTGTGTGTGTGTGTGTGTGTGTGTGTGTGTGTGTGTGTGTGTGTGTGTGTGTATAAGTGTGAGGCCTCAACACCTCCGTAAGCATGTCTGTTTTGTGTGGGTGAGAAATGTGGGTAGGTTTTGATTTGTAGGGTTATATATTAATACTATCTATATTGTTAAATTTATAGTTTAGCCCGGCTGAATAATGTGTTTTTAAACATTGTATCCACTTATTTTCATGGAACTCTAAAATCTTTCTAATGTTATCTGCTCTGGACTTTTCTATACTCTCAATTATAATGAATTTGGCATGTGTTTTAAAATCGTGTTTTTCTAGGCGGACATGTTGTTATACAGGTAATAATCTTTCATGGTGTATCAACTTAATTCGATTGCGATAATTATTAATTCTTTAATGAAAGGGCCATTCAAATTTTCCTACATATTGTTTCTGGCATAGTGCTGTGCATTCTAGGAGATGACTTACGTTATGACTTCTACAGTTAGAGTCGTGATAGATTTTGAAAGTAGATTTAGTGACTGACCTAGTGAATGAATTTTGTGCAGCTTATATTTGATATCATACAGAAACAATTTATACAAAGAATTAAATAGCAACATTAACGCGATTAATGGTGAAATCACCCCGTGGAAATATATATATATATATATTAAAAGACATTTATGATATGTTTAACGTTCTTTTTTTTTATATAGATACAAGTATTTAAGCAAATGCTAGTATTTGCTTAAATACTTGTATCTATAAAAACAAAAAAGAACGTTAAACATATCATAAATGTCTTTAAATAAATTCTCGGACTCTGTCCAATTCAAATATATATATATATATATATATATATATATATGTATATATATATATATATATATATATATATATATATATATATATATATATATATATATATATATTAGAGTGGGCAGCTTATATTTTATATAATAAAGAAAAAATGCAAAGAATTAAATAGCAGCGTTAAGGTGATTAATGGTGAAATCACTCCGTGGAAATACATATATATATACATATATATATTAGAATGTGAAGCTTATACTTTATATCATAAAGTAACAATTTATACAAAGAATTAAATAGTAACGTTAACATGATTAATGGTGAAATATCTCCGTGGAAATATATATATATATATATATATATATATATATATATATATATATATATATATATATATATATATATATATATATATATATATATATATATATATAAGTCTGGGATTGGTATATACGGAGTAAATTCCAATAACCAACAATTATTATTCTTTAAAGTGTGCTCAATACAGAGTAGAGCAGATATAATCATTTATTTATATATCATAACATAAATATGTTATAAAATCACTACAAAAATAGCCATTTTGTTTCAACACTTCTGGTGTCTTATCAAGTGATGATGTTGAATGTAGAATAAATTTTTATAAATATTTATTCTATATTCAACATCATCACTTGATAAGACACCAGAAGTGTTGAAACAAAATGGCTATATTTGTAGTGATTTTATAACATATTTATATTATGATATTTAAATAAATGATTATATATATATATATATATATATATATATATATATATATATATATATTAGAGTGTTCAGCTTATATTTGATAACATAAAGAAACAATTTAAACAAAGAATTAAACAGCAACGTTAAGGTGATTAATGGTGAAATCACTCCGTGGAAATATATATATATATATATATATATACATATATATATATATATATATATATATATATATATATATATATATATATATATATATTAGAATGTGAAGCTTATATTTTATATCATAAAGAAACAATTTATACAAAGAATTAAATATCAATGTTAATGTGATCAATGGCGAAATCACTTCGCTAACTGAGCATTAAATTACTGTTAATTCTATGACTAATAGGATTCTTATATTCGAACTGTTTTTCACCTTCATCTCTTTATATCTTTCTCTCATTCTTTATTTTCTTCTCATTCTACAATTCTTACATTTTCCCTCGACAGTTTTATGTCCCCGCCATTTTCGGTTTCGCAAAACGAAAGACTGACAGGGATTCAAAAGGAGGCGATCATAATTACCGTGAGTGGATCAGGCAGCAATTAGTAGAAATACTAATGTTGACCAATCCAAATAACTGTCAGATGATTGTTGTCAGAAGGCAACGACACCGCCATTTTTTATGCTCTTTCTCTTCTAGAAATAAAGCCCATTTTTTTCTTTATTTTCTACTTTTCTTTTCTTATTCCTTTTTTCTTTTTTCTTTCTTCTATTTTCTCTTTCCTATAACTCTTCTTTGCACATTTCTTCCTTCATATTCTTCATTCTTACCATATTTTTTGTTGCTTTCTTTCGGGTCATTCCCTTTTACTTTTTTCAATATATCTTCTTCTTCTTCTTCTTCTTCTTCTTCTTCTTCTTCTTCTTCTTCTTCTTCTAACATTTCTGTCTTTTTTCTCTTTCGTCCTTTCTTTTTGCCTTGAATATTCCTCTATCTTATTTTTTCTTACTTGTGTATTTCTCAATATCTTTTTTCTTTCTTTCTTTAATTCTTCATTTCTTTCTTTTTCTTTCCTGATAATTTTCATTTTATTCTTTCTTTATTTCTCTCTTTCCTTCTTTTTTTCTTTTTTTCCTATCCATTCAACTCATTCTTTCTTCTTAGATTTCTTCTTTCTTTCTTTCTTTCTTTCTTCCTTTCTTTCTTTCTTTCGTTTGTTCTTACATATTAAAAATCGTTCTCTCTTTTACCTCTTCATTCTTTCTGTCTTTCTTTACTTCTCGTCGTTTTCTTTCTTTCGTCTTTCCTTATATTTTCATTTTGTTCTTTCATCTTTTCTTTCTTTCTTTCTTTCTTTCTTTCTTTGTTTCATATCTATTATATCCATTCTATTCATTCTTTCTTACATATTAAAATTCGTTTCCTCTCTTTCTTTTCATTCTTTTTGTTTTTATTTCTCGCCGTTTTCTTTCTTACATTTTCTTTCTTTATATTTTTCTATTTGATTCCTTCCTTCCTTCCTTCCTTCATTCTTTCTTTCTTTCCTTTATTTTTACATATTGAAATTCGTTCTCTCTCTTATTTCTTATTTCTTTTTCTCTTATTTAATTCTCACTGTTTTTTTTCTTTTTTCTTTCCTTATATTGTAAGTTATTCTTTCTTTCTCTTTTTCCTTCTTTCTTTCTTTCTTTCTTTCTACGCTTGTTTTTAAATATTAGAATTCGTTCTCTCTCTTATCTCTTTTTTCTTTTTGTCATATTTATTTCTCGATGTTTTCTTTCTTTTTTTCCTTATATGTTTATGTTATTCTTTCTTTGTCTTTCTTTCTTACTGTCTTTCCGTCTTTCTTTCTTTCTTTCTATCGTTTGTTTTTACATATTGAAATTCGTTCTCTCTCTTATTTCTTATTTCTTTTTGTTTTATTTAACTCGATGTTTTCTTTCTTTTTTCTTTTCTTATATTTCTTATATTCTTATATTTTTTAAAGTTATTCTTTCTTTCTGTCTTTCCTTCTTTATTTCTTTCTTTCTTTCTATCGTTTGTTTTCACATATTAGAATTCGTTCTCTCTCCTATCTGTTATTTCTTTTTGTTTTATTTATTTCTCGCTGTTTTCTTTCTTTTTTCTTTCCTTATATTTTTTATGTTATTCTTTCTTTCTTTCTTCTTTCTTTCTTTCTTTCTTTATTTATTTTATTTCCATCCAACTCATTCTTTCTTCTTAGATTTCTTTTTTTTCTTTCTTTCTTACATATTAAAAGTTATTCTCTTTTATCACGTCTTTATTTTTATCGCCGTTTTCTTTCTTTCTTTCTGTCATATCAAAATCATGTTGTCTTCTTTCATGTCTTCTTTTTCTTTCTTTTTCTTCTTTCTTTCTTTCTTACTTCTTTTCTTTCTTTCTTCTTTTCTTTCTTTCTTTCTTTCCTTCTTTCTTTCTTTCTGTAATATCAAACTTATGTTGTCTTCATTCGTCTCTTCTTTTTCTTTCTTTCATTCGTAAATATTTATTAAACTCATCCTAACTTTTCAAATTTCTTCCAATGTTTCTTCTTTCTCCTCCCCCTCTCTCTCTTTCTTTCTCTCTTTCCTTTTCATTTTTCATCATTTTTTTCCAATCTCACTCATTCTTTACATTTTCATCTCTCTCTCCCCCTCCCTTGGTTTCATTTAGTCTTCTCTTTCTTCCTTTCATATTCTCTTTCTGTCTTTCTGTTGTTGTTTGCTTCATTGATATTTTCGAATTCACTATTTCCTTAAATTCATTTCTCTCTATTTTTTCCATTTTATCTTCGCCCGAATATTTTCCTTCCGTTTTCATTCTCTTTCCATTTTTCCTTTTTTTCGATCCTTTCTTCATTTTCTTCGAATTCTTATGCA
Source organism: Acanthosepion esculentum (assembly GCA_964036315.1). NCBI lineage: Eukaryota > Metazoa > Mollusca > Cephalopoda > Sepiida > Sepiidae > Acanthosepion > Acanthosepion esculentum. The sequence continues at coordinate 61,505,121 of OZ038516.1, forward strand.
TTTTTTCTGTTCACACTTTCTTCTTTCTTTCCGTTCTTCGTTTTTCTCGACTCTTTCCTCTCGAATTTTATTGACTTTCTTCTTCATTTCTTTCTTTTTTTCCTCCTTTTTCCTTCTCCTTTCTCATCATTATCTTCCCCGTTTTCTATTCTTATTATTTTTCCTTATTCTTTCTTAGCGCATCTTTCTTCTTCTTCTTCTTCTTCTTCTTCTTCTTCTTCTTCTTCTTCTTCTTCTTCTTCTTCTTCTTCTTCTTTGCCTTCTTCTTTGCCTTCTTCTTTGCCTTCTTCTTTGCCTTCTTCTTCTTCTTCTCTTCTTCTTCTTTGCCTTCTTCATCTTTGCCTTCTTCTTCTTCTCCTCTTCTTCTTTGCCTTCTTCATCTTTGCCTTCTTCATCTTTGCCTTCTTCTTCTTTGCCTTCTTCATCTTTGCCTTCTTCTTCTTCTTTGCCTTCTTCATCTTTGTCTTCTTCTTCGTCTTGTGATATTTTCTTTTCATTTTCCTTTCTTTCTTTCGTTTTTGGTCTTCATTTTCTTTCTTTCTTCTTTATTTTCATTTTCTTATTTTTCTTTTTTCTTTGTCATTTTCTTGTCTTTCTTCTTTCTCATTTTCATTTTTATTTTCTTTCTTATTTTTTTCTTATTTTTCCTTATTCCTTTTTTCGATTACTTCTTTCTGATTTTCATTTTCCTTCCTTTCTTTTCTCCTCTTTGCCCTTTTTCTTTTAGTTTTCTTTATTTTTCTCTTCTTTTTCATTTTCCCCTTCCTTTCTTTCTTTTTTCTTCTCTTTCGCTTTCCTTTCATTTTCCTTTCTTTCTTTTCTCTTCTTTTTCATTTTTATTTTCCTTTCTCTCTTTTTCTTCTCTTTCATATTTCTTTTTTTTTCTTCATTTTTATCTTCATTTTCCTTTCTTTCTTTTCCGTCTTTTTAATCATCATCATCACCATCACCATCATCATCACCATCATCACCATTATCATCATCATCATCAGCAGCAGCAGCAGCAGCAGCAGCAGAGGAGCACCATCATCATCATCATCCTCATCATCATCACCACCATCATCACCATCATTATCATCAACATGATCACCACCATCATCATCACCACCACCACCACCACCACCACCATCATCATCATCATCATCATCATCATCATCATCATCATCATCATCATCATGCCATATTTTTATTTTCCTTTCTTTTTTCTCAGTGATTTTTTCTTATTTTTTTGTTACGATGATCATGTTCTTTTTTTATATTTTCTTGTAATTTTCGTTCTTCTTCTTCTCCTCCTTCTTCTTCTTCTTCTTCTTCTTCTTCTTCTTCTTCTTCTTCTTCTTCTTCTTCTTCTCCTTCTTCTTCTTCTTCTTCTTCTTCTTCTTCTTCTTGTCTGTCTTCTTTTACTTCTTCTATTCCTCCTATGTCTTGACATATTTTCTATACTTTTTTCTTTCTTTACTTCTGGCTTTCCCAGGGTCTTCGTATTCTTCTTTTCTTTTTCATTATCACCAGCCTCACCATCATCGTCATGTTTTAGCTCTGTTTCCCTTCTTTTTTCCTACGCACCTTCTTACTCACCACAAACACCACCACCACTACCAGCAGCACCACCACCACCACCACCACCATCATCATCATCATCATCATCATCATCATCATCATCATCATCATATTATTATTATTATTATTATTATTATTATTATTATTATTGTCATATATTATTGTGTTTTTCCTTTCCTTCCTTTCTTTTTGTGTCTCCAAATTGCTTTATTCTTCTTTTCCTTAGTTTTTATCCTCCTCTTCTTTCTCCTCCCCCTCATCATCATCATCATTGTCGTCTTCTTCATCTATTTTCATATATTTATTCTCGTTCATTCCTTCGTTTTCTTTTTGGTTTCTTTCTTTTTTTGTTTTTTTGTTTTGTTTTTTTGTTTTTTTTTCTCGTTTGACATCTTATCTGGAAAGGCCATAATGGCCGCCAGCTATTACTGGTCAACCTCAGCCAATGTACGCCCAGTGACATCATTTATAGGCGGCGCAGGCATCAAATGCAAGTTTCAGAGAAATACGGTGGGGACGATGACAAGAGGAGGGTATAAAAATGGACGAGGGGTGGGTCTCTTCGATGGGTAGGGGGCAGGGTCATTTGGAGAAAGAAAGGTTCTCATCTCGTAGAAAGACTCATTTAGTTTGCGGAGAAATGACAAGGAAAACCTGTGCAGGTATGGCGGTCTAATGTGTTTATCGATAGACACACACAAGAATGACAATGAGTAACCGTTTGAAAAAAAAAATGATGATTTACTTCATTCAAGGAGTCCTGCTTTTAGCTAATATAAAAAAATAAGCGAATCAAAATTTAAATTCTCGAAATTTCATAAAATCAAGTAAAGTGGGGGCTAACAGATGTAAAAAAGAAATAATTTGACCAAAATTTTCGAAAAAAAAAAAGACATTTAAAAATAATTTTCTTCCTCTGTGAATAAGTCCCGAAGATCTAATCAAAATCTGACAAGTATTTGATTTTTGCAAGAATTTCCAAAACAATGTTTTTTTTTTCCACAAAGATGATGATAAGTTACCCATTGTAATTTTTGGCCCACCGCTGAAGCAAAAAAAAAAAGCAGCTTTTTAATAAAAATTTCGAACATACTGCAAAGGATTAAAAAATTAGTAAAAGAAAAAAAAAACTCTTATCTTTCCTCTTAATAGTAACATAAACATTTTGACGGTAATACTTTCATCATGCTATGATCGATTTTAGCAAAAAAAGTGGAGGTACCTCTATACATACATACATATATATATATATATATATATATATATATATATATATATATATATATATACAAATGTAAAGAGAATGAAACGAATATAAATTCAAATGTTCATAATCTTAATTTAAAAGAGAGATTAATACCAAAAATAGAGCAATAATTATTTTTTATAAGTTATTACATTCAAACATACAATTTACCACTACAAAAATGCAATTTTGTTTCGATGCCCAATTCAGACAGCTCATCTTTTTTTCCGCTTTAACTTGTGTATTTCTTTCTTTTCCTTTTATGAAAATTTTTCTTATGTCTTTCTAATTTTGAAAAATAAAAAAGAGGGGATGTTTTATAAGTAGGCATGTCTCATTAATTAATTTAGACAAGTTTCTTCTACTCATCTTTAAAAGGATCATCTCGGAATTATGGATAATTTTCTTAGTATCCTTCCTATAATGCGGTTAAGTTGCGCACAGTTTTTTTCCGACTAGACCTTTGCTTCCGTCCTTTTCTAAAGATAGGTTGTCCTACTGTCATAAAAATTTAGTTGTTTATAAATTCAAATGCCGTTATGACGCGGTGTACATAGGACGAACCAATCTGGGGTTGGAAACGCTGGTCGCGCAGTATGTTTCCGCCTATTTGCGTTCTGGTTGTCTTAGCCAGTCCATAAAAAGAACTACTCAGGCAGTCTATGAGTCTGCAATTGGTCAACCTTTGCTTGACAACCATGCTTGTGCCTCCTAATACGAAGACACGTGGTTTTCAGTTTTACACAGTGCTCGTTCAATACACCATCTTCGAGTCTCGGAAGCTGTTTTTATAAAGTGTCAACAGCCGAGCCTGTGTAGACAAAAGGAACATTTTTTTACGTTACTTGCGTCTGTTGGAGTGTTTGTGAGTTCCCCTTTTTCTATTTTATACACTTGTGGTACTGGTTATTTTTCACACACCCCCACCTTGTTCAATTTTAATTTTGTGTAATTAAAATTTCTCTTTTAGTCGCGTTCCCCCTTTTCCTCCTCATTTATTTTATTGAGTGTGTCTTCATCTGTATTCTCAATCGCCAACGAGTACCTTTGAAAAAGTGTTGGCCGAAAGGTACCTAAGATATGACGTCCGTGCTGTTTAAGGCTATATATATATATATATATATATATATATATATATATATATATATATATAGAGAGAGAGAGAGAGAGAGAGTGAGAGTGAAATGTATTTTTGTTTTTTACTCCGCCATTGTTATTACTTCAAATGTTATTTTTAGTGGATACCCATATTTGAGTTGACGTTCCGTTTATTCATTAAAGACAATTTATTTTCGTTTCCCGGGCTGAATATTCGTCAAATCTTTTTAGAAAAATATACTATTCGAACCTGCGTTTCCCTAGGCAAACCAGTTATTAGATCTTACATGCTTTGACCTCTCGGCAAAACAAAGTCTAAATAATGCCTTTAAGCACTGATCCTTCCCCGACTCTCGAAATATAAATATCTGCACTAATTCGTATTCTAACGTAAACAAAGCAAGTTCTAAAGAAAGGAATGGATTTTTTTATTTAATAATCCGACAGGTTTTTATTACATAAAGGTTATTTTTAGTGGATACTCGTATATGAGTCGAAGGGAAGATAATGGTTCGGTGTCAAGATATACATTAGTAAGACAAGCCAAAATCATACTGATGACAGCGTTTCGATGCCAAATGATGTCAAAGAGGTTTTCCAATATGTGCGCACAAACATACACATACACATACACACAGACACACACATAAATAGATACAATCACACAGATACATACACACACATATATCTGCAGGCAAATAGATACGAACATCTTGAAATAGATAGATAGATAGATAGATAGATAGATAGATAGATAGATAGATAGATAGATAGATAGATATAGGAACAGATCAATATAGCAACAAATTGAGATAGATAGATAGATAGATAGATAGATAGATAGGGACAGATCGAGATAGATAGGAACAGATCCTAGATAGATAGATAGATAGATAGATAGATAGATAGATAGATAGATAGATAGATAGATAGATAGAGATAGGAACAGATCAAGATAGGAACAAATTGAGATAGATAGATAGATAGATAGATAGATAGATAGATAGATAGATAGGAACAGATCGAGATAGATAGGAACAGATCTAGATAGATAGATAGATAGATAGATAGGAACAGATCGAGATAGATAGGAACAGATCGAGATAGATAGGAACAGATCTAGATAGATAGATAGATAGATAGATAGATAGATAGATAGATAGATAGATAGATAGATAGAAATGGAGCGAGGACCTTTAAAAATACCTGATCACTATCCAAATGAATATACCAGAAAACGGTGCTCTTGATTTCCCTACAGGTCCCACTATGCTGATGATGAGTTGGATGCCATGCTGATATGACCAATCATGACTCCCCACGGCTTCCTTTCTTTATTATCTGCGAAGTTCCGTGACTTCCTAGGAAATAAAGTTTCTGGTTTCCATTTGCCTTTTCTACGATTTAGAATTCAGTGTTTTCCTTCTCTTATACAGGCTGCTAAACAAGGCCTATAAAGTCCAGTCTATACTACAGTTTAATCCATAGATGGGGGATAGCAGAGTTAGATTAATGATTTGATGAAACAAAATAGAAAGGCCGTACCCATCCCCTCCGCCGCCGATAACATTTACTCGCTCAAGTGGATCACGTGACCACATAGCTGTTCGGCCAGCTCCTCATTTTCTTCCCTCAAGATATGAAAGGTAAAAGGACGAAATAAATAGGGGAGGTGTAATTCAAAAAGTGAACGAACCGAAAAAAAAAGCGAGTGCTGTGCTGAAGCCACCATTTTGTTTTTGGCAACATCGTCAATCGGCTAAATTGATGGACGGTAACGAGACAAGTTATCACTTCCTGGTGCCGAAAGAATCACCGCTAGAGGTCGTTTTTTGTTTAGTCTAGATTAAATCAAGTTGAAAAAGTCATCGTTTTATTTATGTATTTAGTTAGTCCCAGGTGAGGGTCCGAGAAAGAGAAAATGTTGGCGAGAGTTTAGGAATTACGATATCTTTGTTTCTGGTTTGTTGTATTTGTCGCTTGTCTTGCTTACTTAACTCTTTCATTCGTTTGATTCGTTTGCCTTACTTTTTCAGTCCTTCGTTCGTTACTTAACTCTTTCAGTCCTTCGTTCATTGCTTTAACATTTCAGTCCTTCGTTCGTTACGTAACTCTTTCAGTCCTTCGTTCATTGCTTTAATATTTCAGTCCTTCGTTCGTTATTTAACTCTTTCAGTCCTTCGTTCATTGCTTTAACATTTCAGTCCTTCGTTCGTTACGTAACTCTTTCAGTCCTTCGTTCGTTGCTTTAATCTTTCAGTCCTTCGTTCGTTATTTAACTCTTTCAGTCCTTCGTTCATTGCTTTAACATTTCAGTCCTTCGTTCGTTACGTAACTCTTTCAGTCCTTCGTTCGTTGCTTTAATCTTTCAGTCCTTCGTTCGTTATTTAACTCTTTCAGTCCTTCGTTCATTGCTTTAACATTTCAGTCCTTCGTTCGTTACGTAACTCTTTCAGTCCTTCGTTCGTTGCTTTAATCTTTCAGTCCTTCGTTCGTTATTTAACTCTTTCAGTCCTTCGTTCATTGCTTTAACATTTCAGTCCTTCGTTCGTTACGTAACTCTTTCAGTCCTTCGTTCATTGCTTTAATATTTCAGTCCTTCGTTCGTTATTTAACTCTTTCAGTCCTTCGTTCATTGCTTTAACATTTCAGTCCTTCGTTCGTTACGTAACTCTTTCAGTCCTTCGTTCGTTGCTTTAATCTTTCAGTCCTTCGTTCGTTATTTAACTCTTTCAGTCCTTCGTTCATTGCTTTAACATTTCAGTCCTTCGTTCGTTACGTAACTCTTTCAGTCCTTCGTTCGTTGCTTTAATCTTTCAGTCCTTCGTTCGTTATTTAACTCTTTCAGTCCTTCGTTCATTGCTTTAACATTTCAGTCCTTCGTTCGTTACGTAACTCTTTCAGTCCTTCGTTCGTTGCTTTAATCTTTCAGTCCTTCGTTCGTTATTTAACTCTTTCAGTCCTTCGTTCATTGCTTTAACATTTCAGTCCTTCGTTCGTTACGTAACTCTTTCAGTCCTTCGTTCGTTGCTTTAATCTTTCAGTCCTTCGTTCGTTATTTAACTCTTTCAGTCCTTCGTTCATTGCTTTAACATTTCAGTCCTTCGTTCGTTACGTAACTCTTTCAGTCCTTCGTCCTTTGCTTTACTCTTTCAGTCCTTCGTTCGTTGCTTCATTCTTTCAGTCCTTTGTTCGTTACTTTACTCTCTCAGTCCTTCGTTCGTTACTTTACTCTTTCATTAGTTCGTTCGTTGCTTTATTCTTTCACTCCTTCGTTCGTTACTTTACACTTCCCTTCATTCGTTTGTTACTTTACCATTTCATTCGTTCGTTCGTTATTTTACTCTTTCATTCGTTCGTTCGTTACTTTACTCTTTCATTCGTTTGTTCGTTGCTTTACTCTTTCAGTCCTTCGTTCGTTACTTTACACTTCCCTTCATTCGTTTGTTACTTTACCATTTCATTCGTTCGTTCGTTCGTTATTTTACTCTTTCATTCGTTCGTTCGTTATTTTACTCTTTCATTCGTTCGTTCTTCAAATTTGGAACTTTCGTTCGTTCACATTTCCTTCATCCAGACTTTTGATCGCTTTTTTATATTCTATGTTTTCTTCTAACGTTCTTTATTCATTCTTCATTACGCTAGGACCTCCGCTCACGAAATTAATTCGATCCTGAGGCCCGTTCGTCACCCAAAATGTTCGTAAACCGAAACTATTTTTCCAATAGGAATCCATGTAAAATGAATTAATCCGTTCCTGGTCCCAAGATGTTTGCTTATTTATCGACTCAGTTCGGCAATGTTGTTGAGAAATTTTGTTCGAAAACCGAGGCATTTTCATCTCGAATGTTCTGTTCGAAAACCGATTTGTTCGATATGTGAGACGTTCGAGAACCGAGGTTGCTCTGTAAAAGATTTTCTAAGTAAAGTGGAACCTCGGTTAACGAATTTAATTTGTTCCTAAAGCCCGTTCGTAAACCGAAATGTTCATAAACCGAAACTATTTTTCCAATAGGAATCAATGTAAAATGGATTAATCCGTTCCAGATTCCAAGATGATTGCTTATTTAAACTTTTACAAAAGTGCTTTGTGTACAAGTTTATACACGAAACTAATGAAAATCATTAAATCTAATAAAAAATAAATAAACCCAATATTAAATAGATAAAATATAGACGAACATTTTAATTTTACCGTCCCTGTAAGTAGGAGTGTTGATGGCGTAAGTGGAAAGGAAGGAAAGAGATGTTATTGTTTGTAAAAGGGGAAGGAAAGACACGATGGTCTCTTTATTTATAAGAATAGTATAGATCGTTGATTTTGCCATATGAAAGTGAGTAGAAAGAGACAATATCATCAACAATTGTTTTTCTATCGACTTTTCTTTTTTCCTTTACCAGTATCATTGCTCGCCTTTCTTTGGATCTGTGCCTAACCAGGGCTAATAAAGAGAAACAAAGACAGAGTGCAATGAAATTGGAAAAGAAAAGCACAGTACAAGACACGAATGTATATGAAATGGCGGTCGACTTAGAAAGGATTCCGTTCGGGTTAACTCCGTTCGGCTCGGGTCGGTTCGGACGACTCCGTTCGGCTCGGGTCGGTTCGGACGACTCGGTTCACCAATGTCGTTTGAGAATCAAACCTTTGTTTGATAACCGAGGCATTTTCATTTCGAATTTTCTGCTCGAAATCCGATTTGAGACGTTCTGTTTTGTTCGACATGTAAGACACTTCTGTTTGACCAAATTACACACACACACACACACGGTTCTGTCCACGGTTAATTCTGGTTATTCATTGGGCCTTGACTTGAAGGGCTTAAGATTGAAATATTCAGGAAAGCATCCACGAGCGCGCTTGTTTAACAGAGTAGCATTTCTTGATAAAAGATCTGTATGCCTGGAACTTCTTCCTTATAAACGGAATATGGTAGA
>OZ038516.1:61518962-61523962 GCA_964036315.1 Acanthosepion esculentum
TATACCCGTGTTTTCTTAATACATACTTATCGTTTATACACACACACACACACATACATACATATATATATAAATATATATATATATATATATATATATATATATATATATATATATATATATATATATATATATATATATTATGAAATGGACAAAGTCCGACAATTATTTAAAGACATTTGTATGTTTAACATTCTTTTTATAGATACAAGTATTTAAGTAAATGCTCTGTTTATAATAAACAGTATTAAATAACATTTACCGGCCTGAATGTCCGAGAAATTTTCATAGGAAATATTCGTCCTCCGATAGGATTCGAACCTGTATGCTATACAGAACCGTCACATAGCCTGACGTGCCTTTAACCGATTCGGCCACTGAGGATCGTTCGCCATGAGCAGTTATGAATGTACGTGAGAGATTCATGGAAGATTGAAGTTTATAAGCAGTACATTCGACCTTACCAACCGAACGAACGATATATATATATATATATATATATATATATATATATATATATATATATATATATATATATACCGTATTTCCGTATTTTCCGGCTTACAAGACGCTGCGGATTGGAAGATGCACCCTAATATTGGAAAGAAATTTCTAAGAAAATAAAATCTCATTCTCATACAACAACACATTCACCATATGTCCCTCACATACTGACGCCACGTATTGTTTACATTAATCACTTCGACCGATTTTGTTTGTATGACAATGACATATTAATCAAGAGCAGAAAGGCTCCCGCCGCTGCTAGTAAACAGAGCATGTTTATGCTTGTGGCTCGGCTCCAGGAAGGTTTATATTTTTGGAAGTACAGAGGATACATCATATAAAAGGATGAATTAGATAGATAGCTAACATTATAGTGTAATGACTTAACATACAAATCCGCGTCCCTATCAGTCAAGCCAATTAGGTGACCGTCCAAGCATACTTGAGCCTGGGCGTTGCCTTACATTCGTCTTGGAAGACGCACACCTATTTTTCAGGGTTTTCTTTATGAAAAAATTGCGTCTTGTAAACCGGAAAATACGATATATATATATATATATATATATATATATATATATATATATATATATATATATATATATATATATGCTCCCGAATATCCGGTTGAGCTCTCTAAGGAAAAAAAGTTGATTTAAAAACAGGAGCTCCTACTGATATTATCCATTATTCTTCAAATAAAATTTAATTGAGTTCTATGAGCTGATGGTGTATTTGGTATAGAGAAACACGTTAAAATTCCCTCCCTCCCCTCCCGTGCGACGATGGCCTAAAGGTAAGAGATGTTAAATCAGTCGGGTTTCGATCCCGGCTGAAAGCAACTGGGTGTCTAGCCACACTGAGATAAGTTTTGTGGTACGAAACTTTATGACTGCCAAAAAAAAGACAAAAATTATTTTTATTACCACTCATGATGATATTAGATAAAAAAAAAAAACTAAAACTGAAAAACGGGCTAGGCTAACCGGTTTCGAACCTCGTTCATCAGAACTAAATCGAGGTTAATAAATTAAACGCAATAATCACTCATGGACAATATGTATTGAAAAAAAATATATTGCTTAGATGGAAATACAGGGTTGGACAAAATAATTGGAACAGGTGCAAATTCCACTCCTATATTTCAAAGACCTATTATATTAAGAACTTTAACTAAAACTTCGTAATTGCAGGTTATATCTATTGTAAATACGTTTATTTATCTAATTTATTGTCTTTGGTTTATTTATTTTTAGAATTTAGTAAAATTTAAGATAAATGCGTGACCTCTCCGAGTTCGAAAATGGGCAAATTGTTGGAGCTCGCATGGCAGGAGTCTTGATCACTAAGGTTGCTGAACTGTTTAGTTTTTCAAGGGCTACCATATCAAGAACTATGACACAATTCGAGAAACAGGGCAAAACCTCTAGCAACCGACTAACTAGCATTCCAAGATGATAATGCTCCAATACATACCGCTCAAGTGGCTAAGAATTGGTATGAAGAACATGAAAGTGAGCTAGAATACATGGAGGGACCTCCCAATCTCTGGTGCATTTTGGAGCGACAAGTTAAGAGCCGCTATCCTCCACCGGCATGTCTTAAAGAGCTAGAGCAGGTGTTAATGGAAGAATGGCTGAAAATTCCTCTGGATGAAGTCAGGAAGCTGTATGGTTCCATTTCTAGACGTATTAAAACTGTATGTGAGGCTAAAGGAGGACCAACTCCATATTTATTAATTTTTGTTTGAATTTAACAAGTGTTTCAATTATTTTGTCCAACCCCTGTATATATATATTTGTTGTTACTCTATTCATTTATTACGCTGACTCACATTTTGAGTCCATCATTTTTGTTGTGGGATAAATACTTCAGGAGACACGTGTTTTCCAACTGGACCGAGGACTCCCGCAACAACTGTGAACCGTTATTTATAAATTTGAGAAACTCGTAGTAACTAAAATTAAGATTAAGAATGAAGATGAAAGGAAAAAACGATGAGTGTTCGAAAAGATAATATTGTTGTCGCAAGTACACCATCAGTGCAGCACGATGTCTTAGCTACTGAATGAAGAAGAGAAGGGTAAAATGCGAAAGTGCCGAAAACATTTAGTCTAGTCTTTGAATAAATAAGACGCCCAACATAAAAGAGGCGACGATCGGAAAATGTCGAAGAGAAACAGTTTCCCAGTTTGAAGAGATCGGCGTACGGTTTTTCGTTCATCAAAGCGAAATTAGGCAAAACGAAAGAACGCTGAAAAAATAACAAAGGTGCGTGCACTTTGATTACCAGTGATAATAATAGCATTAACACTGCAACTTTAAACACATGTGACGACAGCCTAATAGCGGAGCTAACGAACGCTAAATTAAAACAAAAAGGCAGACAAATAAAAAAAAGAAAAGAAAGTAAATTGTGTTTTAACTCTTGGCTTCTGATGCAGAGTTTCCTGGCAAGCAATAAATTCTGCTACTCGTTGCTTGCTTGCTTGGTTGACTTACCGACATATAAGCGCTTCTTCGGTTATTTAATATGTTTTATCTTTTAATCATTTCAACCAAAGAATGGCAATAAAGCCACTAAGATTCAAGCTGTTAATGATAGTGAAAAGAAATGTGAAAACGTTAGAGAAGAGAGAGGCCAATAAAAAGAAATCGGGTTCAAAAAGATAGAAGATGGCGATTGACGTTGCATTTAAATAAGTACCTCCACCGATTCGCTAAAAAATCGCATACCATGATGAAAAAATGCCCCAAACTTAATCAAATTAAACTTTTATCGTCAAAATCTTTATTTTATCAAGGGGAAAGATTAACAATCAAACAATGTGTTAAAGTTATCAAAGCCTATTACGAAAATGGACGTTCAAACAAAAATGCATTTCGTGCTCTTCCCAATTGTTTTGGGTCAATATAATCGACCAACCGAGAGTACAACGTTGTTGTGGAGAGGTTTAATTCCTGACGAATAGAGGGGTCTGGATTTTTCGGCCACGTTCTCGTGCACTTCAGCAATGTTTTCAGCTGAACGGTGTAAACGAGCAGGCAATGATGTTTTCACATCTGCCACCGACCCAGTTTGTTTGAATTTACAAACAATTTTTTTTATTGCACTCTTGAAACTTTACCACGTTCTTCATTCATTAGACACTTAAACTTAATTCAGATTTAAAATCGGTCCACTTTATTTCAGGGTTCAATAGCGGAGTCGAATGAATATTTCAACAACAGCAAAGAAAAAGGGGGACCTGATGTAAAGCAACTGCTCTATAGTAGCTGGAAGAAAATGCGTACAAAAAGAATCAATGAAAAATTATTCAGGTAAAGTAGTATGCCCAACGAGCCGCTCACGACGCTCGCATATCTACAAAAGTGTTTACGCCTGCAAAAGAGATGAAAACTCTAACAAGGGAGCAGTCTTTTGTTACCTTCTCAACTTCATTCTCACTATTTTCATTTCCATTTGGAGTTATATTATGAATTAGCAGCATGGACCGGCGTTGCCCGTGCTTGATTCAAAAAATCGTACGACTCATACAGCAATCGCTATCACTTGACTTAAAATATGTTTGCCCTTCCTTGCCTTTAAAGGAGTGCCCTTTGCCGTGCTGATGTTGCTACATGCCTTACTTCTTGCTTATCTCACACTGCGATTTTTTTCTAAGCTCTATACTAAACATTAATTCTGTTACGAAAAAAGAACTAAATAAAATGAACACAAAACGATCAGCTTTAAAAAAAGGACTCGTAACTGGAAAAACCGAATGAAAAAAGAATGTTAACAACAAATACTTTTTCACACCAAACCCAGTTCTGCAGAATCAGAATCAACGTTGAGTTTAAGCAAGCGAATGAGCCAATTGGAGTAAAGTGCCATGGAGAATAATTTTTCCCACTTATGACGAATGCAGCTATCGTTTTTTTTTTGCATGCTAGCATGCTAGTTAACATTCGTGTCAGTCAGCTGTTGGCTCTCACGCTGGCCAATAGAATCTTCTTGCCTATTCGTGGCAGCCAGCTATAGGCTCTCACTCTGGCCAGTAGAAAATGACCGCAAACTACATGAAAACTGCCGTAGAAGCATGAAAAAAATCGATTATTTCCACTATCGATGGGAGTTGGGAAATGCAAAGTCGGTCTTTGCGTTTTGTCTAACGTGGAGCATGGGCATGTAAATATTGGTGCAAATCCGTCGAAAATTGCGGCCGTGCATTCGTTACATACACACACACACACACACACACAGATCCTGCCTTTTATAGATAGAGATTTACTCCATAACTCATAGAACCTCATACAGAGGACGTTTCGCATTATGATCAGTAAATATAGTAAATAATAAATATATATAGTAACATAGTAAAATATAGTTTTTACTCAATAATAATATAATCTCAAAGACTGAATTGTTTTTTGGGTTTTTTTGCAGAGCGTCAAGGAACATTCTATTAATATTATTTTTATTTCCTTTGAATTCTGGCGTTTACACATTCCTT
>OZ038516.1:61528962-61543962 GCA_964036315.1 Acanthosepion esculentum
TGAGTGCATTTTTGGAAGGATACAGGTGAGTGCATTTTTGGAAGGATACAGGTGAGTGCATTTTTGGTACATAAAATTACAAACAAAGATAAATATGTATTTATAAAATATGACATAAAAATCATTTATCCATCTATATCTAAAAAAAAAAGTCTGCTTGAGTCTTTGTACTTCGCCAAAGGCTTCGTAAATATAACACCTGAATAAATGAACATAACATTACATTGTCGTAATACAATTTTATTCCAAAATGGAAAAGCTTGGATCAAAAAATAAAATAGATGACTTCGATGTAACAGAAAGTTCGTTTGATGGTATTCAGGTTTCAGAATTAATGGGCTTACATATTTTGTATGAAATCAATAAAATTGTGCATATAAACAACCATGGCCTGTATAGAGATGACTGACTGATGATAGTACCAGACAACAGAAGAACATATGACAATATGAGAAAAGCTCTTTTCAAATTCTTCAAAAGCTACGAATTTGAAATAGAAGTTGATATAAATAAGAAAATCTTCAAATATTTGGATGTAGAATTAAATCTACAAACTGGCAGTATCTCCCCATACATGAAACCCAACACAAAATTAAAATACGTAAATGTTAAATCTATCCACTCTGCAAGTATAATAACTCAAATCCCCAAAGGAATAGAGTCCAGGTTATCTAGAAATTCCTCTAATGAAATCATTTTTGAAGATAAAAAGAAAGAATATGAAAGGACTTTGAATGAAGAGGGGCATAAAATAAAAATGGAATTTAAACCTCAAATAAAACACCGAATAATAATTCAAGAATAATCAGAATAATTCGAGGAAAAGAAAATTATTATATTATTTGGGTTAACCATCACTCTTTTCACTTAGAGGTCGAGTATAAAATAAAGAAAATATTTTTCAAATTACTTAATAAGCACTTCTCCAACAATTACGAATTACAAAAAATATTTAAGTAAAAACACATTTAAATTAAGCTATAGCTGTACTAGTAATTTAGAAACTACAATAAAAAGATAAAACGCCAGAAACTTCAAAACTAACGTACAGCAAAACATTGTTAACAGTAATATATGCAATTGTAGAAATAAAATCAAATGTCCATTAGATGGAATCTGCAAAACTGAAGAAATAATTTATAAAGCAGATGTAATAGGTACAAATGTCCAGAAAAAATATACGTTGGGTGTACTGAGGGTAACTTTAAAAAGAGGTGGTACAATCGTAAGTCATCTTTTAAGCTAGAACGTCTTAGAACTTCTACTAAACTACCCACCCATGTGTGAATATTAAAGGAAAAAAATTAAAAAAAGATCCAATTGTAAACTGAAAATTTAAAAAAAAAATCAAAACCTTACAACAATCATAGTAATATGTGCAACCTTTGTCAACAAGAGAAATTAACTATAATAACATTTCCAGACCCCAAAATAAACCAGAGATCAGAAATTATGAGCTGTTCTATAAATGCTAAAAAAAGTTCCTCTTGAGTCCATTTGAAGTGGGATAAAAAGAACTTACGTATATTTCATTTAATCCCCCCATTGATACATTTCAAACACACTTTATTTCCCCCACCTCCTCCACCTTCCCCTCCATCTCCTCCACACCTACCACTCCTCGCGTTATCCGCTTATTTTTTTTTTTTTTTAAATAAAAGATTTATAATTTTTTTTTATTTTCAAAAAGTAATGCGTTAGGAAATCAATTGCCCGAAATTGCCCGAAGATGTCGAAAGTTTGAAACCAAGGTAGCGTAATTGGCTGATTTCTTAATTTTCGATACTTAAAAGATCGACATGTTAAATTTTTATCTTTTTATATGTTTTAAGTGCTTTTTAATATTACTGTTTCCTGATCTAATTCAACTCTGACCATTAACTTATTTATTATTATCAATATATATAAATATATATATATCTATATATACTCGACTCTTCCCCGTCGAATTCGACAGGCCGACATATTGGTGAATGTTTCGTGCAGGACCATCCACACTTTTTGAAGGCCCGAATGCAGAACCTGATGTACTACGTCCCAAGCGACCTTCCACAGGTTTTGAATTCAAAGTTGTCCCCTCCTAGACCATTTGTCATCCAAGGCTATGGAACCCAGTCTATCCTGCTATTTACCCATAGCTGGAGGTAGAAAAAGAGGATTCACACCTTTCCCAAGGGTATTAGCACGTAAGTGAATGTAAGGGATTCGAATAGAATTCGAACTCGGCTCTCCGATTCCTCAATCCAAGCCGCTATCCATTACTCCACCGTATATACAGGGAGAAAGAGAGACCTGTACTCTTTTGCTAAAACTGATCATTGCATAATGAACAGGCCCGAAACTTATTAATCCTTTCTTGCATGTTCGAAATATGGTTAAAATCATGCCCCCCTCCCGTCAGATTACTATGGGTAACTTCGGGTCTTTTTGCGGTAAAAAATATATTATTTTTGGAAATTCTTCCAAAAATAATATAAATTCTTCCAAAAATAAAAATAATTGTCGGATTTTAATGAAATTTTCATGACTTATTCACAAATGAATAGAATTATTTTTTAAATATTTTTTTTCGAAAGTCTTGGTGAAAATATTTATTTTTTACATCTGTTACCGAACACCTACTTAATTTTATGAAATTTCGAGAAATTATATTTCGATCCGCTTATTTTTTTATATTAATTAAAAACAGGATTCCTTCGAGAATGTAAATCATCGATTTTTTTTGCAAACAATTACTCATTTACCAAAAATCTGCTCAGAATCGTAAAATAAAGAATGCAAAAAAACTAAGACGTTTAAATGGAAAAGCTTTTAATTATTTTTTTTATAAATAAGATATATTAAGGCCACTGTTTATTTTTTTTTAAAAGTTGATGAATAATGTATTTTTACAAGAATTGTTTTCATTGTTTATTTTAATTAGAATATTTTATACACTTTTAAGTACACTATTTACATTATTCAGACTATTGTCCTTCTCTTTGTCCCCATATTTATTAAAAAGTTTCGGCCGTTGTACGCTCCGGCCTTCTTCAGGTGGTTGGAATGTCGAACTGAACCCTTTATTTCGCTCAGTGGGGTGGACTGTTCTAGTTCCACGTGCCATGTTTAATGGATGTCAGTTATCAGTTATCTCTCCTCTCCAAGTTCTACACTGCCTTAACCAGGTATTGAACTCAGAATCTTTGGGTCCTGTCACTGGATCTAACTACAGTGCCATGTGTCCTTGAGGACAATAGTTCGAATAATGTAAATAGGGTACATAATACATCACCTCAGAAATATAGACAGAAACTTTTAAATCTTTTAAAATTCTGTATTAATTTCAACCTTTTAGATGATATTATTAAGTGAAAGATATATTTTATTAATGATAAATGGAAAAGCTTAATACAAATCATCACACACCAATATTTTTAAAAGAATTTTGAATTTTTTTTTATTATTAAGGTTTAAACGTTCCGAGTTTTGTAAGTAGAGTCGACCATACGTGACATTATCAAAAAATACGGGCGATAACTTTATTAAATTTAAAGCCGAGTTTTCTAAAATTCAATAACACATTAGATTACGGAGAATATTTTCCATATTACGGAGTAAAATCTCCATAGAACAACATTCGACCTGTCGGGTTACAAACACGGCTACTCTCGGTTTAAAAATGCATTTCTGCGATATTTTAAACGTAAAGCCAATAATATAGGTACCTCGATGAGATCGCTAAAAAACAAAGATCATTGCATGACGAAAAAGACGCCAAACTTGACAAAAAGAAAACTTTATCGTCTAAATGTTTAGCAATCTCATGAAGGTACCTAAAATAATATTTTAATCAGTTTTATTATACGTTAAATCAGCTAATATTCCTCACATAATGTTTCAGAAAAGCATATTTTATTTTTGGAAGATTTTTAAAAACCAAAAATAACTTGTTTGCAGATGTCTCAAAAATGGAAGACTTTTACGATGGTACCGAAAACAAAATTAAAATCGATTCTGTTGGAAATACACCAGAGTATTTTGCTTACTGGAAATAGTAAATTTAATCCTCTAGCTTTTAATTAGAGCTAAAATGAAAGCTTCAAGAAAGCCTTTTCATTTTTTTTAAAATTAAATTTAAAGATCCTTTGAGATGACACGAATATACGTGATTTAAGATCGGGAGAGAGCTTTAGCCTCAGTAGGCGTTCGAGGCAGCACTTCATCGGGTTTAGGGTTTGGTTGTTGGTTCCTTAGTCTTTGTAGAAAATAAAGAGTGAATGAGAAACTTCAATTAAAATGTTTTCATCCAACGACTCTATTGTATCCACTTCAAACACTGCAGGCGTATTTATTAAGAACATTGTTTATTGTTGTTGCTACGAGATTCTCAGGCTCTAAACTTTTCTTTCATCTGATTATTTTTTTTTTATTTATTTTGCTTTCCGTCAGAATTGGATTTTCATTTCAATATCAGACCATTTCTTTCGACATAGTTTTCATGTTGACGTGGAGAGACCACTTCAAATGCCATTTTATTGGCGAACGAAACAAACAAGATACAAGACGATTTCAGACATACTGTTTCCTTTTTGTTATTTTTTCTTTAGCTGCTTTATTTCAAGGCGGCACGGTGAAGTAATGGGTAGCGGCTCGTGCTGCGGATTCGGAGAGTCGATTTCGAATTCCGGTCAAGCTCATTACATTCATTAACATTCTAAAAATCTTGGCAAAGGTAATTAATCCGTCTTTTCTCCCGTCCTGGGTATGAACGATGAACTACATCGGGCAGCAAGGCTGTAATGAGTGTGGAACCACATCTTAATTGCGGCTGCTCTACCGTGACCCAGGGTAGAAGCACCTGTTAGGGGGGTCACATCTGTGGACAAATAGTTAACCACAAAACTTGGACAAAACACTACTTTTGAAAAAATTATCTTTCTTCATTTAATTTTCTTTCTTTTTCTATCTTTCTTTCTTCCTTTCTTTCTTTCTTTTTGACATTTGTTTCCTCCGGCATTTCAAATTGCCTTTGCTCACTATCTTTCTTTTTTGTTCTTTCTTTCATTTTCTTTCACTCTTTCTTTCTTTTTTTTCTTTCTTTATTGCTTTACTTTCTTTTCTTTTCTTTTTCTTTTTATATTTGTTTCCATCCTAATTACAAATTGCCTTTTCTATCTTTTTTTTTGTACTTTTCTTTCTTTTTTCTTTAATTTCTTTTTTCTTTTTCTTTATTCCCCCCCTCATTTTAATTGCCTTTTGTTTTTTCTTTCTTTTTTCTTTCTTTATTTCTTTTTTTCTTTCTTTATGTCTTTACTTTCTTTTCTTTTTTCGTTTTGTATTTGTTTCCACCCGCATTTCAAATTGCCTTTTCTCTCTCTATTTTTCTTTCTTTATTTCTTTCTTTCTTTCTTTTCTTTTTTCTTTTTATCTTTCTTTTCTTTCTTCGTGTTTCCATTTCTGTTACGATTTTCATTTGTTTTATTTTTTTACCTTCCCCTCTCTCTCTCTCTGTTATCTCTCTCTCTTTGTCTCTCTGTCTCTATCTATCTCTTTCTCTCTCTGTCTCGCACTCTATCTCTCTCTGTGTGTGTGTCTCTCTCTCTCTCTATCCGTCTCTCTATCTATCTCTCTGTCACTCTCTCTATATATATATCTCTCTCTCTGTCTCTCTCTGTCTCTCTCTTTCTATCTCTCTCTCTATATCTCTGTCTGTGTCTCTCTATCTCTATCTCTCTATCTCTCTCTATATATATATCTATCTCTCTGTCTCTCTGTCTATCTCTCTCTCTCTCTGTCTCTCTCTCTATATCTATCTCTCTGTCTCTTTCTCTCTCTCTCTATATATATATATTCAAATGTAAATCTACCCAAGTACAACACCCACCCCCAGGAAAAAGAATGAGCTCGGTATATACTTTGTTATTTGCACCGATATATTGTCTAATTACATTTACATATAAGTTTAGAAGCACTTTGCGTAATCATGTATAAACGGGTAGCTAACGTCCATTCTCCCCGCTTGCCACCCAAGTATCTTCTTGTCGTGTCAAGTTGCAGGGATTCCTGTACGAATGCTACCAGAAATTACACAAGAAAATACCATTCGATACTCTGACTATAAATTATCATCGCGGAAGAGTAGAACGGAATTATTGCATTCTAAGCGCCAGAAATCATACCTTAAAAACAAATTACTTGGTGTGTCTTCCTTTCTTTCCTTCTTACTTTCCTTCTTTCTTTCCTTCTTTCTTTCCTTCTTTCTTTCTTTCTTTTTCCTTCCTTTTTACGGTTTTTACATATTTCTTTCTTTCCTACTTTCTTTCTTTCTTTCTCTCTTTCCTTCTTTCTTTCTTTCTTTCTTTTTGCTTTCTTTCCTTCTTTCTTTCTTTCCTTCTTCCTTTCTTTTTCCTTCCTTTTCACGGTTTTTACATATTTCTTTCTTTCCTACTTTCTTTCTTTCTTTCTCTCTTTCCTTCTTTCTTTCTTTCTTTCTTTTTTTTGCTTTCTTTCTTTCCTTCTTTCCTTCTTTCTTTCCTTCTTTCTTTCTTTCTTTCTTTCTTTTTCCTTCCTTTTCACGGTTTTTACATATCTCTTTCTTTCCTACTTTCTTTCTTTCTCTCTTTCCTTCTTTCTTTCTTTCTTTTTGCTTTCTTTCTTTCCTTCTTTCTTTCCTTCTTTCTTTCTTTCTTTCTTTCTTTTTCCTTCCTTTTCACGGTTTTTACATATTTCTTTCTTTCCTACTTTCTTTCTTTCTTTCTCTCTTTCCTTCTTTCTTTCTTTCTTTCTTTTTGCTTTCTTTCTTTCCTTCTTTCTTTCTTTCCTTCTTCCTTTCTTTCTTTCTTTTTCCTTCCTTTTCACGGTTTTTACATATTTTTCTTTCTTTTTTTCAACGGCATAGCATTTATTTATTTCCCACCAAATTTCATTCTTTCTTTGTTTTCAACCCCTTAACTCTTTCTTTCTTTCTTTCTTTCTTTCTTTCTTTCTTTCCTTCTTTCTTTCTTTCTTTCTTTCTTTTTTGCTTTCTTTCTTTCCTTCCTTCTTTCTTTCCTTCTTCCTTTCTTTCTTTCTTCCTTTCTTTCTTTCTTTCCTTCCTTCTTTCTTTCCTTCTTTCTTTCTTTCTTTCTTTCTTTCTATCTTTTCTATTAATATGTGTGCTTCATTTTTCTCACTAAACCTAACAATCAAAACGGAATGGTCTCTAATTTACCTTCGGCAATGGCAAGAGTTACAATGCACTGTTTTAAAAATTGAATTTAATAATGGTTTCCATTATTATTAATGAAATAATACGATTTTTTTTCTTTCAAAATAAATCTACAACATTCTAATATTTATAAAATATGCTTGCTTCTTTCTTTCTTTTTCGCTAAAACAAAATATATCATGTTCTTCATTTTTTTGTCTAAAGTAATGCCGAGATTAGCCATTACCTTATATGGAAACATTCAGCATTTACTGGCCGAATGTATATTGTTACTGTTGGTTGACATTTATAAAATATTTCTGTTAAAACAATTTTTCAGGAAAATAGGTTTCTCATCTCCAGTAGTTGTTATCGCTCTTTCCAGTATAAATGGAGGCTACCTTCCTAACCTTTTCAGGAAAATAAGTTTCTCAAGTCCACTAGATGTTATCGCTCTTTCCAGTATAAATGGAGGCTACCTTCCTAACCTTTTCAGGAAAATAAGTTTCTCAAGTCCACTAGATGTTATCGCTCTTTCCAGTATTGATGGAGGCTACCTTCCTAACCTTTTCAGGAAAATAGGTTTCTCTTGTCCAGTAGCAGTTATCGCTCTTTCCAGTATAGATGGGGGCTACCTTCCTAACCTTTTCAGGAAAATAGGCTTCTCAAGTCCAGTAGCTGTTATCGCTCTTTCCAGTATAGATGAAGGCTACGTTCCTAACCTTTTTCAGGAAAATAGGTTTCTCTTGTCCAGTAGCAGTTATCGCTCTTTCATACTGTTAACTGAAAATGACGTCAATTACTGTCACGTGTGGAGATATTTTCATTAAACAGTATGAAAATAGCGTTCTCTAAATTCTTCCAGTTGCTAAAGACATTTTGTTTTGTTATTATTAGTAACTTTGTTTAATAAATTCATTTCATTTTTTGCCTTGAGAAAGTCCACATTGGACGAAACGCGTGGGCAACTATTACAGTTTCCCTATTGTCTTTTACATTTATAAATATTGTCTTCTTCTACAGGTTAACTCTGACAAAATTTTCATATATATATATATATATATATATATATATATATATATATATTATAAATTAATAGATTTAAAATATGGTTTTACCGCTACACAGTGATGACCATGTTTCAGAAATGGAAGCTAAAGCCCCTGAATTTAATTTTGTTATTAAACCAAAGACATTAGTTCCATTTCCTCATCAAGCGAATTTTGCAAAATTCGCTTGATGAGGAAATGGAACTAATGTCTTTGGTTTAATAACAAAATTAAATTCAGGGGCTTTAGCTTCCATTTCTGAAACATGGTCATCACTGTGTAGCGGTAAAACCATATTTTAAATCTATTAATTTATAATATTAATGCTCTGTAAATTTAAATTTACATAGAGCACTATTGTGTAAAAATAAAAATATCTATAAGAACACCGGATTTTATATCTTACTGTTCTTTCCTTTTTATTTATATATACATATATATATATATATATATATATATATATATATATATATATATATACAAAAAAGTATATGTATAAAACGACAAAAATACAAATTCCTTACTACAAACAAAATACAGGTAGAAATGGCAAATTATTTAATGAGACATCTGTCGGAGTTAACTCCTCCTTAATTTCATTATTGTTCACTAGGGGTCGCTCTCCCTAGACTATAAATACTAAGAAAATTCCTTGCTTCGTTCTCTTTTTACTTTGCATTTCAGCGAACACATCTACAATGTAAGCTCTCGCAGAAGATCGCGTCTTCCCATTTGTGGGAGACGCCATGAACATTATACACACATACACGTACGTACGAACATTCACCAAAATACAAACTCTTTACATTCACACACAGACACAAATGTTACTGTTTATGCCCATTGTAAATTCTGTCGTTTTATATATATACTTGTTTGTATATATATATATATATATATATATATATATATATATATATATATATATATATAATGAAATATGTAGCATATAATTTTTATATTACAAAGAGTTAATCATACCTTGAATCAATTAGCAATATTAATGCAATTATTGCCGAAATCCCTTCGCTAGTAGACATAATTATAAGCATTATACTACTAATAATCCACTGAATGATAAGATCCGTATGTATAACACAACATAGCCGTTAATAAATAGCTCATTCTTAAAAACATCTTTCGGTCGGAAAAACACATTTATTTCGTCTTCCAGTTTTGATTCTAAAGGAAAAAATACAGCCTGAAGATGAATGCGTGAAGCATTTGAAAGTACTAGCTGAATTAAAAAATACACCATATCCATTTTATACATAAGGATTTCATCATTCAGTGGATTATCAGTAGTATAATGCTTGTAATTATGTCTACTAGCGAAGGGATTTCGCCAATAATTGCATTAATATTGCTAATTGATTCAAGGTTTGATTAACTCTTTGTAATATATATATATATATATATATATATATATATATATATATATATATATATGAAAAATTTCTCAGAATCAACCTGTAGAAAAAGACAATATTTATAAATGTAAAAGACAAGCGGAATTATTGCTCTGATAACAGGCGGGATTATGAGAGGAACCGCTACAACAGAAAGGCTACAACGGCAACAGCAGAAAAAAAGGTATTTGATAAACAACGCCTGTTCCCTTCGGAAGCGACGTAGAAGTCATTTTGTCGTCAACTTGTCTGAGGGAACATACAAGTTTCTGGTTTGCATGCCGGCAGGAAACTTTCTCGTAACCAAAGGGAAGCCATCTTGCTTTGATTAATGCGTTGTTTTGTTTGTCTTGGTTTTATTTATTTATTTTTCATTTACGTTTAAATAACAGGATGTCGACAATTGGACTCTGTCCTTTTTTTTTCTTTACTCTCTCTCTCTCTTTCTCTCTCTCTTTCTCTCTCTCTTTCTCTCTCTCTTCATCTCTCTCGTTCTCTCTCTCTCTCTCTCGCGTCAATTCGTTCTCTCTTTTATTTCCATCTACCCAATATTGTTTTAAAGAACAGCTTTGAAACGAAGCAAAAAATAATATTTACGAAATTAAAGCAAAGATCAAACGATGAAAAAATGTATACGTAGATGTGTAGTTCTTTATTGAAAAACCTGTCTGTTTCCGATTGTGTCTTTTCACAGAATAGTTGACGCCTCGTCATTCGAGGTGGCTTTTTGGTTTAAGCTGATGTTTGCTCTATACTGATTAGTAAATAGGAAATAAAAGCCTTTAATGATATTTCATAAGAGTATACTATATAAGCTTTCTTCATGCAAGTCAATATTTACACATTTAAATTACTATTAAGTAACTAATGTCAATAGTAATAACAGTACCGTATTTGCTTCTGTATAATACGATAAATTTTGAAAGAAAATTACAGGAAAAGAAAAGGGGTCATATTATAAACAACTAAACGTTTTCAGAAAATTTTTCCTCAAATGGAAAAAAGACGTCTTATTTGAAACAGCAAGATTACAAATACAGTCAACCTAATCTAAATAATGCTAAAAGTCTGTGATTGCTTGCGTGCTTGTGTGGTCCGGTGCATAAAGATTTACGAGTTGTTTTCTAACTGGTTTTATTTTAACTATCTTCAAACAGATTCCTGGATAAGACGATAAACTACATCCAACAGCAAGGCCTCTGATCAGAAGGTTTTGAGGAGCGTGAAATCACCTCTTAATTGCGGGTGTTCCCGGGTCTACCATGACCCGAAGTGATAGCACCTGTTAGAGTCCCAACAATTGGCAAATAATTGATCCCACCCAAACTGGAGCCAAAACACTATATGTAAAAATAGGTTTTAATACCAGCAATACATCTTTGTAAAAAAAATATTACTAGCAATGAATTTTTGAAGATAAAATTATTGCCAGCAATACATTATTACCAGCAATACAGTTTTGAAAAAATATTACAAGCAATGCATTTTTAAAGGAAAAAAATATTACTAGCAGTATAGCTTTGAAGGAAAAAATATTACCAGCACTATATTTTTGAGGGGAAAAAATATTACCAGCAATACATTTTTAAAAGAAAAAAATGTTACCAACTATATATTTTTGAAGAAAAAAAATATTACCAGCAGTATATTTTTGAGGGGAAAAAATATTACCAGCAATACATTTTGGGGAAAAAAATATATTAGCAGCAATACATCTGGAAAGAGTTATTACCAGCAATAAAAACTTTGTCGGCATTAAATAATCCAAACCAAACCAAAACAGAGCAATTCTCAAACAGACATTTAAAAAAAAAATATTTTAAAGGTAAAGACAGACACAAAGAGATCCCGCTTCGCTGTTTCGTCCGGTTTTTTGTAGAGTAATTATTTATACAGTGTAACCCGTATATAAGAGACCCGGATATAAGAGACCATGATATAAGAGAAACCCGGATATAAGTGACATTTTCGCTGGTCCCAAATTAGAGCCTGTGTTAAAGTATATATCATAGGCCAAACCCGGATATAAGAGACTTCTTCTCCGGTCCCGACAACTCTCTTATATCCGGGTTACACTGTATTTCAGCTTTCTTTAAACAGACAATATTTTAAACATTTTAAGATACGCGTTGTTTATAGCCGGTGTCAGCAAACCCACGGCACGCGTGCCACAAGTGGTACGCCAAGCAATTTTCAATGCCTAGCAAACTCAAATGACATCACGAAGTCTGAACGAATAACTACTACAACTCAAAGATATTTGACTGTTTCAATTTTAATATATACTAAAGCAGGGGTCGGCAATCTACGGCACGCGTGCCGCATGCAAAACAATTTCCAATGGCACGCAGCCGCAAATGACATCACGAAGTTCGAACCAATAACTACTACAATGCAAAGAAGATATTTAGCTGTTTCAATTTTAATATATACTAAAGTATATATACTATATATTACTATATAGAATATATTGTAGAACAGGTATATTGATCTTGACTTGTATAAAAATACGTATGCTGTTGGCACACTGAATGATTTTAAAGCCCTAAGTCGGCACATAGTTAACAAAAGGTTGCTGACCCCACGTTTTATAGAGTAATTATTTTCATTTCAACTTTCTTCAAACAGACAATTTTTTTCAATTAAAATATTTTTTAAGTTAAAGGGAGACACAAAGAAATGCCACTTTGCTGTTTCGTCCAATTGTTTGTAGAGAAATTATTTATATTTCAGCTTCCTTTAAATCGAGAATATTTTAAATATTTAAAAAGTATTTTTGGCATATTTAAAAAATATTTTCATGTGAATATGATTTAAACTTATTTTTCAGCATATTAAAACTATTTTTAAGTTAATCTGATTTTTAAAAAACTATTTTAAGTGAATAATATTTAAAAGTACGAGTTGATTGTGCAGTAAGTATTTTTATTTCAACTTTCTTCAAACAGGCCATTTTTTAATGCTGAAATCAACTTCAATGTTTTATAACCTAAACCTTCAGTGACCCAACGGATCACGAGTAGTCTAGTTTAGTCTAGTCTAATATATACATATATATATATATATATATATATATATATATATATATATATATATATATATATATATATATATATATATATATATACATATACACGAGGGTCATTCAATAAATAAGGTGAATTTTTCGGTATAAGGACTTCCAATACAGATAGAAGCTTACTCTTTATTATTTTTTTTTGTTTTACTTCTTTTTCACATGGATTTAATTTCTTTTGCAGATTAAAAAAAAAAACTTTGAGGGTTTTGGCGATTAACAAAGATGGCCGACCAAGAAGCATGCTCCAGGATTGAACAGCGGTCAGTTATCAAGTTTTTGGTTGCTGAAGGGTGCAAACCAGTTGAAATTCATAGGAGAATGTCAACTGTGTATGGTGCCACATGTTTCAGCCAAAACATGTCTACAAGTGGGCTTAAAGAAGGACGGAGCAGTGTTGAGGATGAAGACAGGCCTGGGAGACCCACAGAAGTGAGGTCTCCTGAGGTGATCGAATCAGTCAATGACCTCATTCAGTCTGACGGAAGGGTGACAGTGGATGACATTGCAAGGACTTTGAGCTTATCTGTTGAGTCAAACGAAGTGGTCATCAGTCAGAAGGAGTCATCTTGCATCATGATAACGCAAGGCCTCACACAGCAGCCCAAACGGTGCAGACCATCAACGAGCTGGGCTGGGAACTGCTACCTCATCCCCCTTACAGGCCAGACCTTGCTCCTTCAGACTTTCACCTGTCTGGTCCCATGAAAGAGTTCACGAGAGGCACGAAGTTTAAAAGTGACGATGAAGTCAAAAGTGTTGTGAGCGACTGGCTGAGACATCAGTCCAAAGACTTTTACACTGAGGGAATACGGAAGCTTGTGCACAGATGGGAAAAGTGTGTGACAGTGCTGGGAGACTACGTTGAAAAAAAAAAGTAAGCTTCTATCTGTATTAGAAGTCCTTATACCGAAAAATTCACCTTATTTATTGAATGACCCTCGTATGTATATATATATATATATATATATATATATATATATATATATATATATATATATATATATATTAGAATAAATCCTAAGCCAGGGTAGTCTAGTAGATAATCAAATACAAAGTAGACAGTTGTTGAGAACAATTGTTTACAAAAGGTATTTCATATATCGGCAGTATATATTCTTCGGGAATCATCGTAATTTAATTTATTTTATTTCAGAGGCAGGCAATTCGCCAAAATTGATTAAAAGAATTAATAAAGATACACAAGCTCTCTCATATTTTAATAACATTCAAAGACCTAGCTACTGTATAAACGGCATACTTAAAAAAGACGTTTTATTTGAAATAGCAAGACTGAAAATACACTCAGCACGATCTCTATCTATAAAAGGCAGGATGTTTGTATGTGTGTGTGTGTGTGTGTGTGTGTGTGTGTGTGTGTGTGTGTGTGTGTGTGTGTGTGTAACGAATGCACGGCCGCAATTTTCGACGGATTTTCGCCAAAGTTTACATGCACATGCTCCAAGTTACTGGTAACGCCTTGACCGATTTTGCACTTCCCAACTCCCATCGATTGTGGAAATAATCGATTTATTCATGCTTCTACGGCAGTTTTCATGTAGTCTGCGGCCAGAGTGAGAGCTTATAGCTTGCTGCCACGAATAGGCAGGAAGATTCTATTGGCCAGCGTGAGAGCCAACAGCTGACTGACACGAATGTTAACGAGCAAGCTAGCATGCAAAAAAAAAATCGATAGCTGCATTCGTCACAAGTGGGAAAAATTTAATTCTGCATGGCACTTTACTCCAATTGGCTCATTCGCTTGCTTAAACTCATCGTTGATTCTGATTCCACAGAACTTGGTTGGGTGTGGAAAAGTATTTGTTGTTAACATTCTTTTTTCATTCCGTTTTTTCCAGTTACGAGTCATTTTTTTAAAGCTGATCGTTTTGTGCTCATTTTGTTTAGTTCTTCTTTCGTAACAGATTTAATGTTTAGTATAGGGCTTAGAAAAAATTCGCAGTGTGAGATAGGCAAGAAGTAAGGCATGTAGCAACATCAGCACGGCAAAGGACACTCCTTTAAAGACAAGGAAGGGCAAAAATATTTTAAGTCAAGTGATAGCGATTGCTGTATGAGTCGTACGATTTTTGAATCAAGCCCGGGCAATCAAAAGAGCCAAGGCTGCAGCGAGGAAAATAAAGTCCTGTGCAAATGAAAACCAAGATCAAACGACAGTCAAACGAACTTCCAATGCTAAGAATATGCAAAGACTTAGGAACTCTCAAACTCCTGACAAGCCGAAGGCCTAATCAAGAACCCTCCGCAGGAGCTATCTTAAATGCCGCTGAATAGTGC
>OZ038516.1:61548962-61553962 GCA_964036315.1 Acanthosepion esculentum
ATCATAATACACAAACCAAACACGTAATTTTTTTTTTAAGCATTCAACCCCCAAGCAAGACGGGAAGCCACTAGCACGCAAGGGGTTACAGAGAGTTGGAGCGAGAACAAAGAGGAGTGATAGAGGAAAGGATGAAGAGACGGTTAGGGGATAGATCAGGGCATCTGGAGACGTCGATTGACATTACATTTGAATAGTTGGAGATTATAGCTATCAGGAAAACGAGAAATGGTGAGGGAATTCCACAGGCGATAGGTGCAAGCTATTGGAGTAGAAGAGACGGCTACATTTAACAGTTTCGACAGTGAAAGGGTGAGAGCGAGATGCTAGCCTAGTTGAGCGCTTAAATTCATGAAGTCTGGGAACCAGCGAAAGCAGCTCCTTGGAGCAGTTACCGTGAAAGTATTTATAAAAAGGACAGAGGGAGGCAACGACACGTCTGTTAGAGAGCGTCTGCAGACGAGATGCCAGATCAGGGCTAATTACATTGCATACCCGTCTCTGGATTTTATCAAGGACCTTGAGACGGACAGAAGGGGCTCCAGACCATATATGACAGCAATACTCCATGCAAGGGCGAATGGTTGATTTGTAGATTTGAAGGATCGACTCTGGCGAGAAAAAAAAATTCCTAAAATATATTCAGATATATATAAAGACGCAACAACAACAAAAAAGCAGGGAAACAAAGAACATTTGAAAGCATTACTCTTGGTTGGATGCAGCGATACCAAAACAAATATTAATTATATCTTATAGGGTAAACACCAGTTTTACAAATCTCACTAACTTTTTGTGCTGCTTAGTTTGTAAGATTCGGATATGTGTGCACTTGGTGTGATATATATATTTTATTGTTATTGTCGCAATCTTGGATAACTTTTTACTAAATAAGTATGTCTGTTGTCTTTATTTTTGTGCATTCAGTTTATTGTATTGAACAAAATGGTTATTCGGCCCACATTCTCTCAGTTATCTGGCCCTCTGTGCAAAAAAGTTTAGTGACCCCTGGCCTAGTGGATAAAAACATTGGTTTGTGCATTTCGTGACATAGTGGTTGCGAGTTCAATCCCTAGGTCAGGCATTGTGTACTTGCAGTCAGTGGAAAAGGGCGAGAAATAACTGAACAGTACTAAATAAATATAAGATCGAGAAGATAACCCTAGTCATGGGCAATGGAACAAGAACAGTCTATCTCCGTATATTAAATAAAGGGCTCAGTTCAGATAGATATTTACATGAAGAAGGCCGGAGAGCACAACGGTCGAAATATTGTGA
This sequence comes from Acanthosepion esculentum, assembly GCA_964036315.1. NCBI lineage: Eukaryota > Metazoa > Mollusca > Cephalopoda > Sepiida > Sepiidae > Acanthosepion > Acanthosepion esculentum. Next base: position 61,550,241 of record OZ038516.1, read on the forward strand.
TAAAAACAACAAAGATGAGGATAATATTCCGAATATAAATAGTGTAAATTATGATAACTCCTAATCCCAGTAATTCAAATAGAAGCCAATCAGTTGATAATAACAACAAAGATGGGGATAATAGTCAGAATATAAATAATGATAACTCCTAATCCCAGAAATTCAGACAGAAGGCGATCAGGTGATAATAACAACAAAAATGAGGATAATAGTCTGAATCTAAATAATAATAACTCCTCATCCCAGAAATTCAGACAGAAGGCGATCAGGTGATAAGAACAACAAAGATGAGGATATTAGTCTGAATGTAAATAATGTAAATAATGATAACACTTTATTCCAGAAATTCCGATAGAAAGAAATTATACTGTTTGAAGACCAAAGAAATTTATTACATACAAAAAGCGAAATCATGTCGTGGTACGAGCAGACACAAATGATTTGTTTTCGGGCTTCGAATCTGGTTAAAAAAAATAAAATTAAAACTGAAAATGCAAATTTGCACGGAATAATTGTTCAAAATATAGAAATGGAAATTTTTAGCGATTTTTTTTTTTACAAACAGACTGAGGAACCCAAAAGCAAACAAAAATTTAGTGGTTGGTTTGTGGGTTTTAAATCGATTTTATATCTTACAATTTATTGTTTTATATACAAATCTTCCTCGACTTACGACCAGGATTGGCTACGACTAACAGGTTGTAAATCAATCTGGTCGTAAGTCGGCCTGTAATTAATTTTGCAATTTTTCTTTAGGCATTATTGTATTTGTTTTATAATTCTTCTGGTTTCTTAACGTTTGGCTACCATTTGTATCATCACACATTGTATCATCACATTTGTATCATCACACATTGTATCATTACATTTGTATCATCACACATTGTATATTCACACATTGTATTATCACATTTGTATCATCACACATTGTATCATCACATTTGTATCATCACACATTGTATCATCACATTTGTATCATCACACATTGTATCATTACATTTGTATCATCACACATTGTATATTCACACATTGTATTATCACATTTGTATCATCACACATTGTATCATCACATTTGTATCATCACACATTGTATCATTACACATTGTATCATCACATTTGTATCATCACACATTGTATCATCACATTTGTACCATCACACATTGTACCATCACATTTTTTGTATCATCACATTTGTATCATCACACATTATTTTGTTTCTTTTACGTTTATCACGTTTAAGTTAAACAGTGAATACTGCAGTACAATTGGTTTAATATTTGATGAACGAACAAAAAAATACAGATGTACAAAACAAAGCATTTTAATTGAAAAACATACCAAAATACATAAAAAATGCAAAACATCTTATTGACAGCTGGTATATGGTTGTGGTACGTCGTGTCCTGACAGCCTGACATACCAATTTGCGGTCGTAAATCAAACAGTCATAAGTCGCATAGATCGTAAATCAACGACGACATGTATACATACACACACACATATCACACACACACACACACACACACACACACATATATATATATATATATATATATATATATATATATATATATATATATATATATATATATATATATGTGTGTGTGTGTGTGTGTGTGTGTGTCTGTGTTTATACAAATAAGTGTGTGTTTATACAAATATACATATATTATTTTAAAATTGATACATTTATTGATGAAGAATTGTCAATATCGCAAAGACTGTATATATATTGAAAATGTTGATATATATATATATATATATATATGTGTGTGTGTGTGTGTGTGTGTGTGTGTGTGTGTGTGTTGATGTAATAGGAAATAACAGTTAGATCGATGATCCAAAGTTCTTTAGTATTTTTGTTTTTTAAAATACAGTACGCGATACAGAAGTAGAGCTTAAAATTATAATTATTTAAAAAAAATATGGTTCCATCGCGTCACAGAAATTACTATGTTTCGAAACTGGTCCTCAAGCGTTAAAGTTTAATTTCAATATTAAACCTCAACTTTAGATGACAGTTTCGCTTGAGAATGAAACGGAACACTTGGGGGCCGTCGATAGCTGTGCTAGAACGAAGTCACAAGTCATCGTGGCCGAGAAATTGGGTGTGCTGGTGTTGTTCAGATTGTTGATCATTTTAGATAACACGCTCTCTCCAAGAAGCTTTAACAGCGGTCTGCTCAGCATAGTTGCAGTATAAACCACAGGTGGACTCTGGGGGTGTTGAACAAACACAAATGTGCCTGAGCGAGAGTCTGCAATGGGGATTGGCTAGCAACCCTAGTAGACGGGTATCCTGGAATACGAATGGCCAGCTATCATTCATATATATATATATATATATATATATATATATATATATATATAAGGTCTTTTTTATTCTGCTAGTAGTTTCGGATGTACATTCAGCCATCCTCAGGAAAGTACTAGCAAAATAAAAAATAAAAAGGTTCCTAGGTTAATGAAACTTTAATAAATTTGTTTGCGAAGATGTTTTTCGCCATTTATATCATTAACTTTACTAATCTATTTTTTGTATGAATGATTCATGTAATATATATATGTATATATATATATATATATATATATATATATATATTATATATATATATATATATATGTATGTATGTATGTATATATATATATATATATATACATACATACATATATATATATATATATTACATAGCATACCAAAATCCCTCTTCCTAAAGAATATTTCTAAGCGAACTAAAACAAATAAAACAAACGCTAATCAACAATAATTTTCTCAACTACATCACTGATAAGCAAATAAAATTATTATTACGAAAAACACACGACGCCAGTAGCAAAATTACGACACCACAAAACATCAAGATATTTTATTGTAACCAGATGCACAATAATCGTAAACAGGATGAATTTGCCATGAGGAAAATCATTAAACGCCATATTGCTGTTATAACTCCCGGAAAACATGTAAAGTTCATAATATATTATAGAAAATGGAAAACTGCAAACCTCGTCGTCACCACTCGAAAGAACACCACCAAATCTAAACTAGCGCTGACTAATATAGTGTGACAATTCCAGTAGCCATTACAAGACTGTTATTTGTCAAAAACCAATGATCTGTATCGGACACATCACTACCTCCTTAAGTAGACGGCTTACACGCCATCTTTCGAAGCAGCGTGCGATTAATAAGCATTTATTAACTAATAATTTACAAGAAGCTTTAAGGAAAATTCTAGTTGACAACACAAAGATTCTTTTCAAATCACATAGCCGTGCACAACTCATAATTAGGGGAGCATTGCTTATCAAATATTATTCGCCCGCTATCAATCGTATACTATTTAGTAGTGGAGCGTGTTGGAAGTTTTCTAAATATAAAAGTCATGACCAGGTCAACCGGTGACGCATAGCACGTGACCGCCAAAAAGCAAACAAAACCCACCGGACATACTCCACACAGCAAAATTATTATGGAAAAACCGCACAGAAAAATTCACCATGTCAAAACATCCTTGATAATGGTTAGAGAAGTAGACGAAAGCACTCGAAACAATTATAACTTTTTAAATTTCCTATCTTCCTTAACCCCGGAAAAATGGTTAGAATCCTGGAAAAACTCAATAAAAAATGAATTGAATCTTCCTTGTTACCTGTTTTTTAACGAAACATGCTTGAAACAAAGGTTACTGCCCAAATACACATTAATATATATATATATA
>OZ038516.1:61561462-61571462 GCA_964036315.1 Acanthosepion esculentum
ATAAAAGGTTCGCGTATAGTGTCCTTTTATAGTCCCAGTACACAGAAATAGCTCTCTCAAAGAGGAGAGTAACAAAACAAAGAGAGACCATTCTTGATTATTTACAACATTAATAGTGTTTTTGTAACTAATTAGCGATTTAAAAAAAAAATTAATTTTCTGTCTCTTCGTTCGTCAAACGAAAACTATAATAATATCACTGTGTCTTCCCTCTTTTTCTCACCTACAAAATGACAGTTTTTAAGGTGAATTTGGTTGAAATCAAATTCCCTGAAGAAAAAGCATACTTTCTTTTTACATTCTTCGTTTCTTTTATATAGGGTGACCCAAAAATACTGGAACTTTTAACAATCCAATAAAACCAAGAGTAATGGAAGAAAAATATTTAATTTATAGTAATTGAAACCTTAAAATATGCCATTTAAGAAACAATGATGGAATTTTCTTTTTTTTTTTAAATTACGTCCCGTTGATGGCGTCCTCCTGTACGAATGCATTCTTGAAATCTGCTGTTGAGATTCCTCATTGACTGCTGCAACATCTCAGCTGGGATACTGTGAATTTCATTCTTGTTACTAAAATGGCGAAATGTTTACTTCCTCAAGGTCACTGTCTCGCAGTGTTGCCACGTGCTCATGTCTGGCAATACGCACTTCAAAAATTCCTGTTTTTTGGGGTCACCCTATATATATAGATCCTAATAATAAAACATAAAGATCCGGATATATTAATCAACCAACATAACGAATTAATTTTTAAATGCAGACATAAAAACCACCTCAATCTAACTAAATATATTTAGAAATAACTATATAAAAAAGGAAAATATTATAGTAATTTTGGTTTTGGATATGATTATATGAACACATGGATGCGGACACATAATGTATGTATACAAATATGTAGATGAACATTGATATGTAGAATTATGTGTATATGTATATGCATTTGTATAGGGGTGTATGTATGCATATATATGTATATATGTATTGTAGGCGCATATGTAAGTTGTGTATGTATGTAGGTGTATATGTATGTATATATGTATATATATGGATGTGTACATATATATATATGTATGTTTGTGTGTTTATAGGTGTATTCGTAAATTTAGGTAGGTATGTTTGTATGTATATGGGTGTATATATGTGTATATATATATATGTATATGTGTGTATATATATATATCGTGTCAGGTATATAGAATTACATGTGGTCTGTGTATGTAGATATATGTATATATAAAGGTAAGTGTGAATATATGTAAAATATAGTAATATAAATACGTATGCAGGTGTAGATATTTATGGTTATAAATCTTTTTTTGTGTATATATATATATATATATATATATATATATATATATATATATATATATATATATATATATATATATATATATATATATATATATATATATATATATAAATACATATATATGATGAAAAATATGGAAAAGACAAAGCAAAATCCGAATATGCAAGTTTACTGTTTTAATTTTGTTTTACTGTCGACGTCAGACGTTTCGGTCTAGTAGACCATCTTCAGGACATGGTTATTGGAAACATATTTATATTTAAGTCAACATGAAGAGACGATAGACACAAGACTAGTCAGAAACAGAAAAACTGAAATTTTAAAGTCAGCGTTCCCTTTTTGGGATTCGGTCACGTTGGCGTCGCGTGGGCGATGCTGCGAAAACGCGCTCCCAAGAAAGAGATTTTATCTTAAGTGGAAAAGAGGAATTCTATTTGAATCTGAAGCTCATCAGTGCGTTTGCCAAGCATTAATCTTGCCAGGAACGGGGAGATGTTAAAGAAGCCGGGTCTAGTATTTACCGTACTTGAAGTGGATATTATGCCTGCCTCATAAATCCGTCTAAGGTCTTCATTATGGATATATTTTAAAATCTTCACAGATTAAAATCTTCATATATATATATATATATATATATATATATATATATATGGAAAGTATTCTAAGGGAAGGACTTAAAGTTCCTTTATTCTCTAATAAAAATTGTGAGATTAATTTTTTTTTTAGTCATCTGGAGGTAATTTCAGTTTAAATTGATAAATTAATTTAAATTTAAATATATTACTCTTCAACTATCAATATTGATAGTAAAATATTAAAATTAGAAATATTTGTTTTGATGTTTAAACACTTAAGTCACCACCTAAAGTTAAACATTAACTGTGAAATTTATGGAAACATTTAAATAGATATAAATATAAATATGTGTAAAGATTTGAAAAAATATATATGTAAGTATTGATGTATGAATATACATAGGTGCCTGTGTATATCGAGACATGTGTATGTGCCTATGTGTGTCATTGCACATGTAAATGAACGTATGTATATGTGTGATTTACATAAGTGTATGTGTGGTGTATATATGTATATGATAAAACAGAATCTTTAATATTGCCTTCAAATATTACTCCATCTTAATTTAAAACCTAAACTTTAAGTAAAAAAGATTACCCATCTAAAAATAGTCACAAATTACATTCATGAATTAGATTCAAACTGATAGAGATGTTACCTTAACAATCATTTACAATATTGATAGATTACTATCAGTAAACTATTATACTTTAAATAATTTTTTTAATGTACTTTCTATGAATGTGTTTTTAAATATACTATTTAACTCATTTTAAATCCCTGAATTATTTGTAAAAGAGTTAAAAATTTAAATTGCTAGCAAACATCAAATTAATTTCTTCGGTGATTTTAAAAAATTAAATTACTATCAAACATTAAATTTTTTTTTTACATAAATTACTAAAAATTACCACCCCCTCCTCTCCCTTGATAAAGCCTAATTACAGCTTCTTTCTCTTTACTTCCCCCTTCTTTCTTTTTATTTTTTCTCTCTTCTTCCCTTTCCCTTTCAATATATCACTTCCGTTAAGTTAACCGATTAAATAGGTCAATGTCTGGTCCCTCCTCCCCTAATACTAAGTATGATAGATAGAAATATTAAAATAAACCCTCTCTAAACTCCATCATGTCTCTCACACCACTGCTCACTACCCTCTCTGTTAAATTACATAAACTTAATACTACCCATCGAAAGTGAGAATTTTCATTTCATATTTCGTTTCACCTTTTGGAAGTGCAGTCTGATGATCCTACGTCCTTTAAAAGGGCTATGGTGAAATAAATTATTACATGGAGCCTTAAAGTGGTCTGTTTTCTTTAAATTATTGGCTCTGAATTTACATTGAGCTCTCAGGATTTCATCCTTCTTGGGACTACCTATACGGATTACCAAATTTTTCTTAACTTAAATATATATATATATATATATATATATATATATATATATATATATATATATATATATACAAGACTCTTCAGTAAATCGAATCGAGTTCTATATATCAATTACTGTCACGTGTGGGGATATTGTTTTTATTGCTTTATTGACGATTCAAACATTTTCTTTTGATTAAAAACAATATCTCCACACGTGACGTAATTTTCAGTTAACAGTATGAAAATAGCGTTCTCTAAATTCTTCCAGTTGTTAAGGACATTTTGTTTTGTTATTATTAGTTATTTTGTTTAAATAAATTCATTTCGTTTTTTGCCTTGAAAAAGTCCACATTGGACGAAACGCGTCGGCAACTATTACAGCTTTCCTATTGTCTTTTACATTTATAAATATTGTCTTTTTCTACAGGTTAACTCTGAGAAATTTTTCATATATATATATATATATATATATATATATATATATATATATATATATATATATATATATATATATATATATATATCCTCGTTTTTGAATATCGTCCTAAACAAGAGTCAAGGGATAGACCTCTACTACTGGTCAAAAGACAGGTGACGAGTGTAAAGTGGACGATAGGCGAACTTATCTAATCTTATTGAGATAAAAAATAAATAGATAATAAATGTAATTTCACAGTTTAGGCGGAGGCGTTGACAGTGTAAGGGTGACGTAGATATCAGAAAGAACCGGGTATATTTTCATAACCAGGAAACAAGGGATAAACCTCTACTCCCGTTGAAAAAAAAAACGGGATGGCGTGTGAACCGGGCGATAGGCGCTGATATCTTTTCTTATTAATGTAAAAATAAATAAATAGGAAAGAAAATTTTTGAGTTTAAGCTGTGACGTTCGTGGGTTGAAGTAGACTTCATGAGAAACCGGAAGTCCAATTCTAAACAGGAAGCAAGAATTAAAAGTTTACTCCTGTTTAAAATTAGGGAAGGAGTATGCAATCGACAAACTTATCTAACTAAAATAAATTATAGCTTTTTCACATTTTTCGAATAATAAAAATGCTTTTATTTTCTTCTCTTTTGGGTCTGATTACTCCGCATTTTTCAAAATTCTTATTAGATTTTCTCGGTTGAGAACTAGAATACGCCAAAAGTTTCCCTTTGAAGGGGTTTAAAGCCACATGTTTGCCATACATATGTCTACCTTCTTAACCTGACCGATGTACAAACAAACGATGTCTACCTTTTTGAATGTCGTGAAAACCGAACCTCTGCACCCGCTTCTCTCTCGTGAAATTGAATTATGTATATCTGATTAAAATAAATTATAGTTTTGTCACATTTTTCGAATAATAAAAAAAACTGTGTATCTTTCTGAGACGAGTGAAAACTATGCCGGAATGCTCATATTTCGTCTTCACGTAGAACACAGCGGCCATAACAACCCAACGTGCAAGGTACATTTTTGTCTTTATGTAGACAACAGCGGGGTTAGCAGTCCAAGTACCGATGTCCTCAACAAGGTACATTTTTCATCTTTATGTAGAACACCATGATCCTATCGTACTGACGTACCAGCAAGGTACATTTTTCGAATTTATGTAGGACACCGCGGACTTAACATTCCCTGTACCGATGTACCCAGTATGGTACGTATTTCAACTTTATGAAGAAGACCGCGGACTGATGTAGCCAAGCAAGGTACATTTTTCGTCTTCATGCAAACTTAACAATCCCATTACCGATATACCGAGTAAAGTACATTTTCGTCTATGTAGAACACCACGATGTTAACAGTCCTAGTACCGATGTACCCAGTATGGTACGTATTTCAACTTTATGAAGATAACCGCGGACTCATGTACGTTTTTGAATATCATGAACACCGGACATGTGTGCAGTCCTAGTACCGATGTACCCAACAAGGTACATCTTTCATCTTTATGTTGATTACCGCGGACTTTACAATCCTGGTATTGATGCACGCAGTAAGGTACATTTTTCGTCTTTATGTAGAACACAGCGGACCTGACAATCCAACGTACAAGGTACATTTTCGTCTTTATGTAGAACACCGCGGAGTTAGCAGTCCTAGTATTGATTTACCCAACAAGGTACATTTTTCTTCTTATGTAGACCACCGTGGACTTTCCACTCCTAGTACCGATGCACACAGTAAGGTACATTTTTCGACTTTATGTAGGACACCACGGACTTACCAATCCCAGTACCAATGTACCCAGCCAGGTCAATTTTCTTTTCTATGTAGAACCCCAGGGACTTAACAGTCCCAGTACCAATGTACCCAGTATGGTACATATTTCGACTTTATGAAGTAGACTGCGGACTTAACAATCTGATGTACCAAACGAGGTACATTTTTCGTCTTTATGTAGAACACCGCAGACATAGCTGTCCTAGTACCGATGTACCCAACAAGGTACATTTTTCATCTTTATGTGGAACACCATGATCTTATCGTACTGACACCGCGGACTTAACAATCCCAGTACCGATGTACCCAGTATGGTACGTATTTCAACTTTATGAAGAAGACCGCGGACTGATGTACCCAAGCAAAGTATATTTTTCGTCTTCATGCAAACTTAACAATCCCATTACCGATATACCGAGCAAAGTACATTTTCGTTTATATAGAACACCGTGATGTTAACAGTCCCAGTACCGATGTACCCAACAAGGTACATGTTCCACTTTATGTTAAACAACGCGGACTTAACAATCCTAGTACCAATGTACCCAGCAAGGTACATATTTCGTTTCTATGTAGAACTACGCGGACATAATAATCCCAGTACTGATATACAGCAAGGTACATTTTTCGTCTTTATGTAGAACACCACGATCTTAACAATTCCGGTACTGACGTACCCTGTAAGGTACATTTTTCGTCTTCATATAGAACCCCACGATCTTAACAATTCCGGTACTGACGTACCCAGCAAGGTATATTTTTCCTCTTTATGTAGAACACCACGATCTTAACAATTCCGGTACTGACGTACCCAGCAAGGTATATTTTTCATCTTCATGTAGAACACCTCGATCTTAACAATTCCGGTACTGACGTACCCTGTAAGGTATATTTTTCGTCTTTATGTAGAACACCACGATCTTAACAATTCCGGTACTGACGTACCCAGCAAGGTATATTTTTCGTCTTTATGTAGAACACCTCGATCTTAACAATTCCGGTACTGACGTACCCAGCAAGGTATATTTTTCGTCTTTATGTAGAACACCACGATCTTAACAATTCCGGTACTGACGTACCCTGTAAGGTACATTTTTCGTCTTTATGTAGAACACCTCGATCTTAACAATTCCGGTACTGACGTACCCTGTAAGGTACATTTTTCGTCTTCATATAGAACCCCACGATCTTAACAATTCCGGTACTGACGTACCCAGCAAGGTATATTTTTCGTCTTTATGTAGAACACCACGATCTTAACAATTCCGGTACTGACGTACCCAGCAAGGTATATTTTTCATCTTCATGTAGAACACCTCGATCTTAACAATTCCGGTACTGACGTACCCTGTAAGGTACATTTTTCGTCTTCATATAGAACCCCACGATCTTAACAATTCCGGTACTGACGTACCCAGCAAGGTATATTTTTCGTCTTTATGTAGAACACCACGATCTTAACAATTCCGGTACTGACGTACCCAGCAAGGTATATTTTTCGTCTTTATGTAGAACACCACGATCTTAACAATTCCGGTACTGACGTACCCTGTAAGGTACATTTTTCGTCTTTATGTAGAACACCTCGATCTTAACAATTCCGGTACTGACGTACCCTGTAAGGTACATTTTTCGTCTTCATATAGAACCCCACGATCTTAACAATTCCGGTACTGACGTACCCAGCAAGGTATATTTTTCGTCTTTATGTAGAACACCACGATCTTAACAATTCCGGTACTGACGTACCCAGCAAGGTATATTTTTCATCTTCATGTAGAACACCTCGATCTTAACAATTCCGGTACTGACGTACCCTGTAAGGTACATTTTTCGTCTTCATATAGAACCCCACGATCTTAACAATTCCGGTACTGACGTACCCAGCAAGGTATATTTTTCGTCTTTATGTAGAACACCTCGATCTTAACAATTCCGGTACTGACGTACCCAGCAAGGTATATTTTTCATCTTCATGTAGAACACCTCGATCTTAACAATTCCGGTACTGACGTACCCTGTAAGGTACATTTTTCGTCTTCATATAGAACCCCACGATCTTAACAATTCCGGTACTGACGTACCCAGCAAGGTATATTTTTCGTCTTTATGTAGAACACCTCGATCTTAACAATTCCGGTACTGACGTACCCAGCAAGGTATATTTTTCATCTTCATGTAGAACACCTCGATCTTAACAATTCCGGTACTGACGTACCCTGTAAGGTATATTTTTCGTCTTTATGTAGAACACCTCGATCTTAACAATTCCGGTACTGATGTACCCAGCAAGGTATATTTTTCGTCTTCATGTAGAACACCTCGATCTTAACAATTCCGGTACTGACGTACCCAGCATGGTATATTTTTCGTCTTCATGTAGAACACCACGATCTTAACAATTCCGGTACTGACGTACCCAGCAAGGTACATTTTTCGTCTTCATGTAGAACACCTCGATCTTAACAATTCCGGTACTGACGTACCCAGCAAGGTACATTTTTCGTCTTCATGTAGAACACCTCGATCTTAACAATTCCGGCACTGACGTACCCAGCAAGGTACATTTTTCGTCTCTATGTAGAACAACACGGACTTAACAATTTCAATACAGTTAAACCCAGCAATCTTCATTTACACACAAACACACTGATAAACACACGCACATGGATAAACGCATGCCCACTATTTTTTTAGATACGTGGAATGCATACAAATTCACGCTTCGCTTTAATACTACTGACTGCTACAGCAATGTGTACCATGAAAAGAGGCTCGAATTAATCATAACCCTCGCCAGTTCTAGTTCGTTATACCAAGACACACCCTTGGGAAGAAACGGGAATGAAACGCTGAAGGAAGCCCTAGAAAGAAAGGGCGGGAAAAGCAGAGGGAGTAGAGATACTATTAGCATATTTATTTGTCGGAAAACGTCTTCGCATTATTGAAATCAGAAACTTGGCCTAAAGCTAAAAACATGACCATACTGGTAAAAGCGCTAACCAATGTCACACGATTTGTGGGCTAAGGAGTCAAGATTTGGCAGAAAAAGATGACGACATAAAAAAAGAAAAGAAACAGGAGACTGGCGTCGCATTGTTCTGGGTCCCATGAAGGAAGAGACAAGTAGGTTAATAATGCATTATATAGAGACATGTCTTGCATCGGCCTTTTCTTCCTCTTTAGGGAGGGTCTCGAATATTTTTACAAGTGATCTCTTATAACTCTGTACGTGTGTGCGCGTCTGTCACTTTGTTTCGCCGGCTCTCTCTCTCTCCCTCTCTCTCTCTGTCTTCCCCCTCTTTTTATGTTGGTGTTTGTTTTTCCTTTCTCAATATCTCTATCCATCAGTCTCTCTCTCTCTCCCTTTCTCTCTCCCCCTCTCTCACTCTCTCTGTCTGTCTTTTTTGTTGCTGTTTGAAAGGTTTTTCCTTTCTTAATTTCTGCATCCCTCAGACTCTCTCCCTCTCTCTTTATCTCTCTCTCTTTATCTATCTCTCTCTGTCTTTTTTGTTGCTGTTTGACTGTTTTTCCTTTCTCAATATCTCTATCCATCAGTCTCTCTCTCTCTCTCTCTCTCTCTCTCTCTCTCTCTCTCTCTCTCTCTCCCTCTTTCTGTTTCTGTCTGTATTTTATCCACTATTCACTCTTTCTCTCTCTGTCCACCTCGTTCTGTTTTGTTAACTGACTGTTCTCTCTCTCGCTATCAAACACTCTATGTCTCTGATCTCTCGATCACTCAGCAGCATTATCATCATCATCATCATCATCCTAATAATAATAATAATAATAATAATAATAAAAAAATAAAAAAAACGTGGCCGAGTGGTTAGAACGTTCGCATTCTGACAATGAGACCCGGGTTCGAATCTCACCATGGTCGAAACTTCATAATATTTATCGGTCTTGTGAAGGCGCCTGAACCCAAGCCTTGTGAGTGAAAATGGGTAGATGGAACCCTTGGAGGCCGTGTTAGCACAGCTAGCACAAGTCATCGTGGCCGAGGGCTTGAGCGTGCTGGCCTTGTTCAAATTGTTGAACACGCTCTTTCCCAGAAGCTGTAACTAAGGATTGCTCAGGATAGTTGCAGTATAAAGGGGGGCTCTGTGGATGGTGAATAAACATAATATTTCTTTCTCTCTCACAATCTTACTCGTCACTCTCTTTTCTCTTTCTTTTTCTCTCTCTAACTTAGTGACGAGTAAGAGAGAGAGAGAGAGAGAGAGAGAGAAGGGGTGAGAAAGAGACAAAGGCAATAATGAGAGAAAAGATGGAGAGAAAAAGAAAAAAAAAAGAGAATCAGAATAGATCAGATAAGGAGAATGAGAGTAGAAGGTAAGTTAGAGAGAGAGTAAGAGAGGGAAACTAAAGCAGTGACGACTAAGATAGAGAGCGAGTGGGAGAGAGAAATAGAGATAGTCATCATTTGAGCGAAGAAAATAAGGAGAAAAATATAGAAATAACAAGAACAGTAAAAGAGAGAAACAGAGATATACCGATATATATATATATATATATATA
>OZ038516.1:61576462-61578962 GCA_964036315.1 Acanthosepion esculentum
GACGATTTGAAGAGATAAATATGATAATATCTGAGAAAGCTGCCACGAAGGATTTTCTTTTTATTATTTCACTCCAAGCAAGGCAATAAAGCCACTATGACGCAAGGGGGTTACTGAGTGTGAAAGAATATAAGAAAAAGAAAAACATTATTAAGGAGAAAAGACAATAAAAGGGCAAGAAGATAACGATTGACATTGCATTTAAATTTTTGAATATCAAAGTTTAGTGAGAATCAAGAAGCCGGAAGAGACTTCAAAAAGCGTAAAAAAGAAACTTTTCGAGACTGATATATATATATATATATATATATATATATATATATATATATATATATATATACATATATATACAGAGATAGATAGATAGATAGAAATAGACTGAAATAGATATATATGAACAGACTGAAATAGATATGAACAGATTGAGGCAGATAGATAGATAGATAGATTTAAATAAATAAATCAATAAAGAAAGAAACAGATCGAAATAGACTTGTTGATCATTTCACCCAAAGCAAGGAAATAATGTCCCTAACATGCAAGTGGCTACCTAATGTTAAAGAATATGAAACAAAAAAAAAATATTTTAAGGAGAGAGAGAACAATAAAAGAATAAGAACTAAGTAGACAGAAGATGACGATTGACATTGCATTTACATTTTTGAAGATCAGAATGGAAAGAAAATCAAGAGTCCAAAAGAGACTTCAAATAGAGTCAAAAAAGAAACAATGATAGATAGATAAATAGATAGATAACAACAAATCGAGACAGATAGATATTGTGATTTTCTAAGGGTAGCTAAAACGCGACCCAAGGCTGAAAGCAATGTGCGCTCAGTGTGAAACAAACTCACTAATCAGTCGTAATTGATCTAGCGAGACAAGATTGCTTACCATTACACCAAGTCAAAGTGCCCAAATGATTTTCTAAACGTAGCTTAGATGTGGCACAAGGCCGATAGTATGGAGCACCCAATGAGTATCGAACTCACTAATCAGTCGTAACTGATCTAGCGAGACAAGGTTACAAGCCATTATACCGTATCGAAGTGCCGACATGATATTCAAAGTTCGAAAGTATGGGGCACCCAGTGAGGATCGAACCCACTATTCAGTCGTAACTGATTTAGTGAAACAAGTTTGATAAACATTAAACGACATCGAAGTTTCCATTTATTTACGAAGCGTAGCCTAATTGTGACACAAGGCCGAAAGTATGGGTAACCCATTGGGGATCGAATTCTCTACGCAGTTGTAATGGTTCTGAGCGAGACAAACTTGCTGACCATTACATCACTCTGATGTGCCCCGCTAACGCGCGTACCTACGTAGAGATTTACTTGACCCCCAGTGAGTCAGGTTGTGACACAAGGTCGGTTTTTAACGTGGGAACCCGATTGTCTTCACTCGGGCCGCTGGTCATATCTGGTCGTAGCTTCTCCAAGCTGGTCAGAGATCATCTAAGCTAGTCAAAGCTGGTCCAAGCTGGTCAGAGCCGGTTCAAGATAGTCATAGCTGTGATACTACCAGCGCAAGCACGGATCCCTTTGATCGGTAAGTATCAGAAAGTGTTGATTTACTTGACCCCTCACTGAGTCAGGTTTTGACACAAGGTCAGGTTTAAAAGTAGGCACCCGGGTATATTCACTCGGGCCGCTGATCCAAGCTGGTCTTAGTTTGTCCAATCTGGTCAAAGCTTGTCTAAGCTGGTCACAGCTGGTCTTAGGTAGTCATAGCTTGTCCAAACCTGTCAGAGCTCGTCTAAGCCAGTCCTAGCCATGATACCACCAGCATAGCTTAGATGTGAGGATCGAATTCACTACTCAGTTGTAACTGATCTAGCAAGACATACTTGTTAACCATTACACAACGCTGTGTTGCCCCCCCCACAACCTCAAGCGCGTACCTATGTAATCGTCTATGTATAGCGAGAAGCATATTGGTAAGCATTGGTACCTCACTCTTCGGACCTTCCTCGTCCAATTTACATAGTACCTCACTCAGGTACTATGGGTTCTCTACAAAGGAAGCCAACGTTCTCGCCTGACAGTTTCTTCTATGACGTACTTCAGACCAGCAAACATTTTTCCAATTTGCTCGTCTGTTTATTTTTCTTTTCGTAATTTTCTGTTAATTTTTTTTTGTTATTTTTTTTCTATAATAATTTTTTTGTTATTTTTTTCTATAATATTTTTTTTTTGTTATTTTTTTTCCTATAATAATTCTATAATTTTCCTATAATATTTTACTATAATATATATATATTTTTTTTTTGTCACTGGCTTCTTTGTCCCTTTCCCAGCCGGAGATTTTCCCAGGGTTTGAATCCCATTTCTGTTGAAAATCTCCGGGTGCATTTTACGTGAATCACCGGGCAGGTCTTCCAATAACGCGCATGTTCTGAACACTAACATCCAATTAACAGAACGATTCCTCTCCTGCACTCAGCTTCTCTCTCTCTCTCTTTCTCTCTCTCTCTCTCTTTGTCACGCACTCACAT
>OZ038516.1:61583962-61598962 GCA_964036315.1 Acanthosepion esculentum
CCGATGAAACATTAGTAACAGTCGAAGTCGATGGCCATCTTCTTTAATATGAAAGTGACAGGGGGGAATGCCTGAGACATTTCGCGTTCAATTTGCAGTCCGACAAACGCTTTCGGCTGAATTATGTCAAGAGACGTTGGTTCCAATAGATTGGAATTTGGAAGGAACTCTTCAGTGGTTGGAGGTTAAATTAAGTCGTCTGCCTTTTGCCTCCATATTAGATTCGGTCAGGACGGGGAGAGGCACGCATAATCAGTGGAATAGGCAGAGAGAGAATGGAAAGAAATGTCTTCATACGAAGATTCATTGAGACGCAAAGACAGACACACATTTATTAATATACACTGACACACTCTCAAGAAAACGCTGACACGCACGTTCAGCATGTATGGAATATTCGGTTGTTGCAGTGGTTAGAGACTCGGAAAGAAATTTAGGCTGACCAAGTTCGAATTCCATATACTCATGACAACGATATGAGTCCGTCTGTCTTCCCAAAGATATAACTTTGCTAAGAAATTCGTACTTGTCAGTCAGTTATGACACTTGACCACAAAGACTACATATATTTCTCGATGTCTCCATAGCATCATGTTGTTCATGATGACAGTAGATTTTGAGTATAGAATCCAGAGGTTGGCAGTGAATATTTCGAAGACAGTAGGGAAGCCTAGTTCAGGTTAGCAGTGGATATCTCGTTTCAGTAGCAGAGCGTAGTTTTTTCTTTTGTTCTGGTCATCTTTGGTTCTGACAGGTTCGCATTGGACATTCGGAGAGAGTAACCAAAATGGCCGCTTTTATACACGACGGATTGAATATTTAACGTCTCCTGATTGGTTAACCTTCTTTTGGGGAACTATAAAGTGAGTCAAGTCATTTGGGTTTGCTCACTAGTACATAGATACTCAAAATAATTTAACATCCATAGCATGATTCCCTTGCTTAAACACCCACAACTCTATGCGACGTAAATACACTATCAATGCATCCATTAACTGAGGTAGTAGTTTATCCTTTCATCGACTGTGTATGCTGCTACTAAGGGCACGTAGCCGGGTTCTGACCATGAAATCCGTGTTCAAATCTCACCATGGTCGACGTACCAGTAAAGAGACTACCTGATGTTATCGGACTGGAGGGGTCTATCCCAGCGTGCGACACCTTTGGAAAGTGCTTGAGAACCATACCTCCGGTTGACCCAAGCCTTGTGAGTGAAATTGGGTAGATGGAACCCTTGTTGACCATCAATAACTGTGCTAACACGAAGTCACAAGCTTAAGCGTGCTGGCCTTGTTCAAATTGTTCTACACGCTAGATGACATGCTCGCTCCCAGAAACTGTAATTAAGGTCTGCTCAGCATAGTTGCAGTATAAACCACAGGTGGGCTCCGTGGGTGTTGAATAAACACAAATGCGCCTGAGCAAGCGTCTGCAATAGGGATTGGCTAGCCGCCCTAGTCGACGTGCATCCTCGAATACGAGTGGCCAGCTATACATCCGCTAACACTATTGCATACACACAAAACAATATTTAACCAAATTTGTAATGTTCAGATGGGTTAGTTTGAATTCAGAGTTGTCATTCTCCTAGACAATTTGCCAAGCATGACTAGAGAGACCAGTTTGCACTATGATTCTAAACATGGGGAGGAGATGGATTCTGTTATGGTAATTTACCAACGCACGCATGGATTCTCCAAGCTATAAATAGGAGCAGGTACTGCCTTTTGGAGAAGGAAGTTTCCAGTAGTCAGCTATTATTTGTATAACTGTTTCTGCTAATATATTTGTTTAACTCAATTCCGCTCTTTGTTTCTTTATTTCTGACCCTAACAAGGCCACAATATATATATATATATATATATATATATATATATATATATATATATATGAAGAAATATTGTCTTAAAGTGTGCTATATTTATGGGATAAAGTGCTCAATATCAGAGATAGAGCGTGTGTAAATATAAAAGTGAACATAGAAGTCAACATTTAGAGGCGACAGTCTGTTTCATGATAGATTGAATCTAGCATGAAACAGATTGTCGCCTCTAAGTGTTGACTTCTATGTTCACTTTTATATTTATATATATATATATATATATATATATATATATATATATATATATATATATATAGAGAGAGAGAGAGAGAGAGAGAGAGAGAGAGAGTGTGTGTGTGTTATGGTAATTTACTAACGCACGCATGGACTCTACCAGCTACAAATAGGAGCAGGTACTGCCTTTTAGAGTGAGAAGTTTCCAGCAGTCAGCTCGGACCAACCATTTTTGCTGTAACACTCCCGTTTGTATATGTTTGTATTACTGTTTCTGTTAATATATTTGTTTAACTCAATTCCTTTCTTGTGTCTTTATTTCTGCCCCTAACAAGGCCACAACATATATATATATATATATATATATATATATATATATATAGAGAGAGAGAGAGAGAGAGAGAGGGAGAGAGAGAGAGAGAGAGATAACTCAATAGCCTCTCTTTGTGTCTTTATTTCTGCCCATAAAAAGGCCACAACATACACACACACACACACACATATATATATATATATATATATATATATATATATATATATCAGGAGTTGGCTGACGATTGCTCTAGCATGAAACAGACTGTCGCCTCTAAGTGCTGACTTCCATGTCCACTTTTATATTTATATATATATATATATATATATATATATGAAGAAATATAGTCTTAAAGTGTGTTATATTTATGGGATAAAGTGCTCAATATCAGAGATAGAGCGTGTGTAAATATAAAAGTGAACATGGAAGTCAGCACTTAGAGGCCACAGTCTGTTTCATAGTGCAATCGTCAGGCAACTCAGAGTTGCCTGACGATTGCACTAGAATGAAACAGACTGTCGCCTGTAAGTGCTGACTTCCATGTCCACTTTTATATATATATATATATATATAGAGAGAGAGAGAGAGAGAGAGAGAGGGAGAGAGAGAGATGGAGAGAGAGAGGGGGAGAGAGAGGGAGAGAGAGGGAGAGGGAGAGAGAGAGGGAGAGAGAGAGGGAGAGAGAGGGAGAGAGAGGGAGAGAGAGAGAGGGAGAGAGAGAGAGGGAGAGAGAGAGGGAGAGAGAGAGAGAGAGAGATAACTCAATTCCTCTTTATTTCTGGTGCTAACAATACCACAACAGATTTCTACTTTCTCTGCGTGAAAGTGAATGTAACGAAGTCGATCGAAATTCCAACTCGCCCCGATGATTTCTCAACCGGAGTCCCTAATCCTTACCCAGCCTGACCGCGCAGTATAGATGAAGAATCTTCTCTGCTCTTATGGACTTTCTTTACCCTATCGTGTATCTCTGACTGTGTTTGTGTCTGCGAGTGGCTAATCTTATGATCATGAAATCATTATTTTGATAATTACTGCCCCTGACCATTTTCAGCAGGACTTTCAGCAAGGATCGAACTCACTGCACGTGGAAATCTGAACAAGAGATAACCTTTGTAAACATTGCGCTACGGGAGTTGCTTTTGGTGATTGCTATCTGTTGTCAACTCCATCGAAATATCATAAACTGTGTAAGCATTGTTCCCGCGTAAAAGCAAGAAACACCGCCTGCATTTGTGATCGTGTAAAAAAAAAAGAGTGAGTGAAAGAGTGAGTAAAGGAGGAGTGAGAGAGAAAGAGAGAAAGAGAGAGAGAGATGTGGTCTCACGCCACTTGAAGCGGAGAAACGCCGGGAGCAAAAAAAAACACACACACAAAATAAAACTACCCCTCCTGACCTTAATTGCAATCTCCAAGGTAATTTTAATTTCAATACCCGGAAAATTTCCCCGTGGAAAAATATACCAAAGTGCAAATAAATAAATAAAAATAATTAGAAAAACAAAACAATAATAAAATCCGAAGAAAAACAAAAGAAAAAGAAAAGAAAACGATAAACTCGCTTCTGATTGGTTGTATTCAACAACAAAAGCAAAATGGCGGAATTGGTATGGCGGGAATATTCCCATGAGCGAAAGCCTTTCCGACATTATTATCATTTTCTCTTTTTCTCTTGTTAGTTTTATCCATTTGTTTTCGAACAATGAAAAAAGTAACTGAACATCAGTCAACGAGTGGCACATTAAATTTTGCAACACTGATGTGAAACGGTTTACGGCCAATTGACATTAGAATTATTCTTTTCCTTATTAATCTCCTACACTTATTCACTAGAGATCGAGTGACAACAAGAATCTTAAATACACATAAACTTTCCTCAGTATTCTACGAATATTATTTACTAGCTGACCACATAGAAATTCTACAGGTCACAGGTTTGACACTTAACGTATTCTGGGGATTTACCTTGACTTCCAACTGAGTCAAATCGTTACACAAGATCGGTTTTTAACGTAAGAACCTGAGTGTTTCCACTCGGGCCACTGGTCCAAGTTGGTCCTAGCTGGTCAGAGCTTGTCTAAGCTGGCCTTAGCTGGTCATAGCTTGTCTAAGCTGGTCAGAACTTGTCTAAGTTGGTCTTAGCTAGTCATATCTTGTCTAAGCTGGTCAGAGCTTCTCTAAGCTGGTCTTAGCTAGTCGTAGCTTGTCTAAACTGGTCAGAGCTTGGCTAAGCTGGTCAGAGTTTGCCTAAGCTGGTCTTAGCTAGTCATAGCTTGTCTAAGCTGGTCAGAGCTTGTCTAAGCTGCTTAGCTAGTGATAGCTTGTCTAAGCTGGTCTTAGCTAGTGATAGCTTGTCTAAGCTGGTCAGAGCTTGTCTAAACTGGTCATAGCTTGTCTAAGCTGGTCACACCTTGTCTAAGCTGGTCTTAGCTAGTCATAGCTTTTCTAAGCTGGTCACACCTTGTCTAAGTTAATCGTAGCCAGCCATGCCACCGCTACGGAACAGATGTTACGTAACGGGGGGGGCATGCAAGGGAGGAGAGAAATCCTCGGGCACGGAACAGGTACTACAACTGCCGCATCTATTCCGACGGGAAAAAAAAACCTTTCTCCTCCCTCGTACCTTTCGGAAAAAGAGTCCCCGTTTTACATATGCTCAGGATTTAACTTGACTCAGGTCGTGACATAAGGTCGGTTTTTAATGTAGAGACCTGAGTATCTGCACTCGGCCTGCTTGGTTCAAGTTGGTCATAGCTTGTCTAAACTAGTTATAGCCGGTCATATCATCGCTAAGGAACATGACTGACGAGGCAGATATTTTTCCCCGCAGAAGGTTGCTATTTCTTTCTGCAGTAGACCAGTTGCCATCAAAGGATATAGAACCCGGTCTATACTGCTATTTACCCATAGCTCGGGGGAGAAGAAGTGGATGCTGTGAACGTTAGAATTTATATATTACTTTCGTTCTCATTGCATCGGTTATATATATATATATATATATATATATATATATATATATATATATATATATATATATATATGTGTGTGTGTGTGTGTGTGTGTGTGTGCAATACTTAGTGGAAAGTGCTCATTATCTGTGATAGATCTATCGTATTCATTTGTATGGATATGAGTTTGTAACCTTGGGTTTCACGCTTTTGCGATCATCAGGAAAACTCTTTGGTTGTCTGATAATCGCAAATACGTTAAACCCAGGGTTACAAACTGATATTCATACAACTGAATATAAATATATATATATATATATATATATATATATATATATATATATATATATATATATATATGTGTGTGTGTGTGTGTGTGTGTGTATGTGTATGTATGTATGTATGTATTATTAGGTTGGTGCAAAAATAATGTCGTTTTTTGTCGTTCAACTTCATGTGAGAAAACGACATTATTTTTGCACCAACCTAAAATTGAACATATGGAATTTTACAATATCAATCCAAATAATCAACAAATATCTGAGATTTTTGTAGACTTTCCCGGAAAGACCTCAAATCTTCTGCAATGTTTTCGGATCATTTTATAATACGCAATTTATGAGTCATTTTTACATATTTCACCGATTTTCTTTAATTTATTCAAATTTTTTTGAATAATTCAGATTTATTTTTCTGGCATAATATTGCAGTTTGTACTTTTTATATTTCTTAATACACAATTTTAATCAAATAAACGTGTTTTTACGCATATATAAGATTAGTGATAAGATTAATGAAACTGGGTCAATCGCCCTAATAACTGCAGTCTGAACTTACATGTTAATCCGTTAGAAATAGACACATTCATGTGACGAATCAATATCTATCACACATACGCACACGCACACACATGTATATAAGATATATATTAATAATTGTCGCACTTAATTTCATTATATGTATATATATATATATATATTATTAATATATATATATATATTGATATATATATAATATATATATATATTATATTTATATTATATATATATATATATATATATATATATATATATATATATATATATTAATAATATTAACTTTGAACATGGACATAATATCTTGACCGTGTTTTGAAACAAAAAAAAATGAAACATTTTATAAAACATACATATAACAAATTATTTCTAATTCTAACAGTTAAAATATAATATCTTTGAAAATGGCTAAATGTATAGCCGAAAGCGCTCGGATAAAAAGGACATTCGGACAGTGTTTACATAATTTATCATCTGAAAAAAAAACATTATTAGATCGCATGAGAAATTATATAAAAATCTAAATAAAAGCACCTTGTCAGTCTTTTTTAATGAAATGTGCATGAAAGAAGGATTGCTAACTAAATACACAAATATATATATATATATATATATATATATATATATATATACACGCTTACACATAACATACACACTCATTCCCTAAGAACTAAATAACACACACACACACACACTTAACAGAGTCACATCCCCTCTCCAGGTACCAATAAAACTGCCAAACTGACCAAGGGAATTCAAAGAAGCATGAATCCATCCAGCTCTTATCTCAAATGATAACTTAAAAGAGACAGTATTTACATTAGTCGGACTATTGTCCTCATCTTTGTCGCCATATTTGTCACAAAGTTTCGGCCGTTGTACGCTCCGGCCTTCTTCAGGTGGTTGGAATTTCGAACCGAACCCTTTATTTCGATCACTGGGGTAGACTGTTCTAGTTCCACGAGCCATGTTTGATGAAGAAGGCCGGAGCGTACAACGGCCGAAACGTTGTGACAAATATGGCGACAAAGATGAGGACAATAGTCCGACTAATGTAAATACTGTACATAATACCTCATCTCAGAAATATAGACAGACTTTAAAAGAGACAGACCAACACAAGGAATGTTAATAAACTCATGTTGAAAAGATAAAAAAATAAATACAAAAACAAATGAAAACTACAGACAAAAGTTAATTTTCTCCATCAAGACATTCAGTTCTGTAGTTTACTGCTACCAGCAAGCAGAAATATTTTTTCACCTGATGATGGCCATGTTGGCCGAAACTAGTCGAGCAATCTTAATGAAATAATAATAAAAACAACGAAAGAATATTAAACCACAACCCAATGAGTCTGAAGATTTTAATCTTTTTAATTAATGTTTTAAATAATGTTTATCGTTCAATATATATATATATATATATATATATATATATATATATATATATATATATATATATATATATATATATATATACATAATCATTTATTTAAATATTATAACATAAATATGTTATAAAATCACTACAAAAATAGCCATTTTGTTTCAACACTTCTGGTGTCTTATCAAGTGATGATGTTGAATGTAGAATAAAAAAAGAAAAAAAATTTTTATTTCTATTTTTTATTCTACATTCAACATCATCACTTGATAAGACACCAGAAGTGTTGAAACAAAATGGCTATTTTTGTAGTGATTTTATAACATATTTATGTTATAATATTTAAATAAATGATTATATCTGCTCTACTCTGTATTGAGCACTCTTTAAAGAATAATAATTGTTGGTTATTGGAATTTACTCCGTATATACCAATCCCACACTTGTATATATATATATATATATATATATATATATATATATATATATATATATAGGGAAGAGGTTATAGCTGTATTAACGAGAGAAAAGTGTATATTTTAAAAAGAGGATTAACCTGGTTTGGTTGAAATGTGGATTTTTTTAAATTTTAAAACATATATTATACTCTATTTTTTGCGACCTTCTTCAGGCAAAGACTAGATATTTCCACATATTATAAAAATGAATTTTTTGCTTGGAATTGATCCAAATGTCTTTCTTGCCATTTGACTCACTATCACGCAAAAAATTCAGGCAATGATAGGAATAAACTCTCAAAGAAATTTACTTAATTTATAAGTGCAGACAATATTGATATTATGAGTTGTTAAGATTCAAGAAAAATCTATTTTAATTTAGGGATGCCTGGGTTTTAATTTCCCTAGACCGCTTATGTATCGAATATACGTAATTGAAAACGCAGACGACTCAATGAATAACGGAAGTATACGTCTGTTAGCATGCAGCCCCATCCCACCTAGACTTTATATAACCTGACTTTATAAAATCACATATATTGAATGAATAAGCTGTCTAGGGAAATTAAAACCCAACCACTTCGAAATTAAAATAGATTTTCCTTAACCTGAACAACTCATAATTTCAATATTTCTTAGAAAGTTATTCCTAAAATCGCTTGACAATGGAACAATTTTAAGTTTAATTTTTATAATTAAATTTATAAATTTAGTTTCAGATTTGAAACGTGGAAATTTTCTGTGTCGCGATGGAATCATATTTTTTAAAAAATATAATTATAATATTTTTGTCTACTCTTTGTATTGAGCACTGTTTTTCTTTTAAATCAAAATAATTGTTAAAAACACGGGATTATAAATCTTACTGTTTTTATTATTATTTTAATATATGTACACACACACACACACACACACATATATATATATATATATATATATATATATATATATATATATATATGGCTTATTCCCAAATTCTCGCTTGACGAGGAAGCGAGACCAGACACCTTAATTCAACTTAATTTCAAAAATTATATTAAGGGCCTTGGCTTTCGCTTTTGAAACATGAGAACTCTTATGTAGCGAAGGAATCATATTTTAAAAAAATATATTATAATATAAGCTCTACTTCTGTATGGAACACTGACTTTTTAAAAATAAAAGCAACAATACTAAGGAACTCCGGATTATTTACCTAACATGTTCTTTCCTATTTTTCTGCATACCTGCATATATATATATATATATATATATATATATATATATATATATGCAAATTTCATTGAATACGACAGACAAGGTGCTTTTATTTAGATTTTATACAATTTCTCATGCGATCTAATATTTTTAATTTAATCTTTTATAATGGCTTATATTATTTAATGAAACATGCATCAATATATATATATATATATATATATATATATATATATATATATATATATATATATATATATATCAAGCTCTTGTTCTCATTTTTAATCTACCTCTATGCGTATATGCAGTTTTGTTTCATAACGCGGACCGTGAACAAATTCTTTTCACAGTGAAATGTTGAGGAAATGAAAAAATGGATTTAGAAATGAGGAAAAAGTGAGAATGATACTCACAAATCCTTTTTTAAAATTATCGGCATGTAATGTGTAATGTGTATTAATTTCTACGTGAAATAATCCCCCCCGCCCCGATCGGTAAGCATCAGTAGATAAATTTGCCTTTCAGACGGCGCACAAATATACAAACGGAAAAAAAATAGACAGCACGCTTCGTTGATAAACGAAATTAAACAAGAAAAAAAAATGCTTTACTGGCCGCAAGGAAATGTTTCAGTCAGATCTCGCGAGAATTTTTTTTTTTGTAAGATCTCGTTGTTTCTCGTTTCGATAGAGCTCTTTATATCGAACTCATTTCTTCTTGATTTTCATTGATATTTTATTTGTTTTTATTCTTTCTTTTTAAAAGTATTCCCAATTTTCATTCTTCCCCTAATTCTTGGTGTTCTTTTTATTATTGTTTACTGGCAACAGGACTCTATCAAAGCTGGAAAGGGATAATCAAGCAGCTCCAACCTAGATATAACTGCAATACTCCATTTTGGGTCTAACCTGACTCTTGTAATGAAGAATCATGGTGGAAGGATCCGGGTACTTTCTGGAGCAATAAATTTTATTATTATTATTTTTTTATTTCCTTTGATTTCTGGCGTGTACACATTTCTTTGCGGGTCCCACCCAGAGACCTAAGGTTAGAAATGGCATCATGACACTTTCCACTGACAAAAAAAAAGTTACATAGATAAAGCCCTTCGTGTGGGCTGTACTTGTCAGAACAATTTTTTGTATCTCTTTAAGGCATGGACTTCCAGGAATCCCTTCAATTAGTCTACTGGAATCTTTTCCAACTAATCCTACAACTACAACAGGGATTGTTGATGTTCCCATGTGCCACATTTTTGAGATTTCTATTCCAAGGTCCTTGTATTTTGACAGCTTTTTGAATATCTTCAAAGATACAATGCAGTCTGCAGGGACTGCCATAACAATAAGGAGGCACTTTTTTGTTTGTGGTCTTTAATAACAATGTCTGGACGGTTGGCTTTGATTGTTCTGTCAGTGTGTATTGTGTAGTCCCAGAGAATTGTAACAGGTCCTGTCTCCGTAACCGGGTCTGGGTGGTGTTCATACCAGTTATTATTATTATTATTATTATTATTATTATTATTATTATTATTATTTATTATTGTTGTTGTTGTTGTTGTCTCTCTCTTACTTCTTTTTTTCACCGCTTTTTATAATCTCTTCCTCCTCTTTTTCCTTTTCTTTTTCCTCCTCTTCATCCTCATCCTTCGACTTTTCTTTCTTCTCATTCTTATCTCCCCCCCCACTCCTAAGTCCCACTCCTTTTCTACTCCTCTTTTCTACTTCTCTCCTTCCAACTCCTGTTCTGTCCTTACCATCGATTTATACCTTTTTTTATATTCGTATAAATATTTTTGAAATTGAAATAAAAATTGCGAGAATATATATTCGAAAATTGTGGTCATAATTTCGATATATTTTTGTTAAAATCTAAATTGCATTTACAGAACAACCTCGCTTCTCGAACGTCTCCCATTTCTAACAAATCGGTTTTTGAACAGAAAATTCGAGATGGAAATACCTCGGTTATCGAATAAAATTTCGGTTTTCTCGAACAACATTGCCGAAACGAGCCGACCGAGTTAACCCGAACAGAATCATTTCTAAGTCGACCGCCATCTTGAATCATTTCTAAGTCGACCGCCATCTTGAATCATTTCTAAGTCGATCGCCATCTTGAATCATTTCTAAGTCGACCGCCATCTTGAATCATTTCTAAGTCGATCGCCATCTTGAATCATTTCTAAGTCGACCGCCATCTTGAATCATTTCTAAGTCGACCGCCATCTTGAATCATTTCTAAGTCGATCGCCATCTTGAATCATTTCTAAGTCGACCGCCATCTTGAATCATTTCTAAGTCGACCGCCATCTTGAATCATTTCTAAGTCGACCGCCATTCGTGTGTTGTGCTGTGCTTTTCTTTTCCAATTTTATTGTATTGTACATTTGTTTCTCTTTATTAGTCCTGATTAGAGATACATCCAAAGAAAGTCTAGCAATGATACGGGTAAAGGAAAAAGAAAAGTTGATAGAAAAACAATTGTTGATGATATTGTGTCTTCCTATTCAGTTTCATATGGCAAAATCAACGATCTATACTATTCTTATAAATAAAGAGACCACCATGTCTTTCCTTCCCCTTTTACAAACAATAACATCTCTTTCCTTCCTTTCCACTTACGCCATCAACACTCCTATTTACAGGGACGGTAAAATTAAAATATTCGTCTATATTTTATCTATTTAATATTGGGTTTATTTATTTTTTATTAGATTTAATGATTTTCATTAGTTTCGTGTATAAACCTGTGCACAAAATACTTTTGTAAAAGTTTAAATAAGCAATCATCTTGGAATCTGGAACGGATTAATCCATTTTACGTTGATTCCTATTGGAAAAATAGTTTCGGTTTATGAACATTTCGGTTTACGAACGGGCTTTAGGAACAAATTAAATTCGTTAACCGAGGTTCCACTTTACTTAGAAAATCTTTTACAGAGCAACCTCGGTTCTCGAACGTCTCACATATCGAACAAATCGGTTTTCGAACAGAAAATTCGAGATGAAAATACCTCGGTTATCAAACAAAATTTCAGTTCCCGAACAACATAGCCGAACTGAATCGAGCCGAGCCGAGCCGAGCCGAGCCGAGCCGAGTCAAACCGAGTTAACCCGAACGGAATTATTTTTGAGTCAACCGCCATGTTGTATACATTCATGTGTTGCTTTTCTTTTCCAATTTTATTGTACTGTGCCATTTTTATCTTACGTCATCAGCTCTCCTATTTACAGGTACGGTAAAATTAAAATGTTCGACTATATTTTATCTATTTAATATTGAGATTATTTATTTATTTTGGATTTAATTATTTGTATTAGTTTTGCGTATAAACTTTTGCACAAAGTAATTTTTGTAAAAGTTTAAATAAGAAATCGTCTTGGGACCAGGAACGGATTAATCTATTTTACATTGATTCCTATTGGAAAAATAGTTTCGTTTTACGAACATTTCAGGGTACGATCGGGCGTCAGGAACGAATTAACTTCGTGAATCGAGGTCCCACTGTATTTTTCATGCTATGATCATTTTTCAAGGTTTTGTTTATTCTTTATATTTTTTTTTGCAGTTATCGACGTCAAGCTTTCATCCAAGTCATTTATGCAATTCTTGCTAAGATTTAGGAATTTTCTATCGTAAACAAATAAAAATGCGTCACTTTGTGCTTTATTTTCCTTTTAAGGCAAGTAACCAGTTTTTAATGCTTTTGTCTTCGTTCCAGTTTTATTCGTCGAATCTGCGCCATCCTCGGAGTCACTAACAAAAGCGTCATGATGTAGACAACAAAAGTAGGTTTTGTTTTCAGCTTCTCGCCGCAGATAGATCTATATTTGCTGACAAACATTTATTTGTAAAACCCGAAAGGGCGTGCACGATTTTGCATGTTTTTTATAAAAGTGTGGATGCACGAATTTTGTACATCACAGGCAAATGTTATGAACGCCTTGATGAAAAAAAAACTCCTCGACATACAAATTGAAAATAGGACGAAAAAAAAATGATACAACACTAAGGTAATGAGTGTGAAAAATTTCAGCCCATTTTCTCTCACTCTTTGTGTGTGTATATATATATATATATATATATATATATATATATATATATATGCATATATGTATGCATATATGTCTACATGTATGTATGCATGTATATATATATATATATATATATTGTAAATTATTTAAATATCACGTGAGTTACCGTTCTCACTTCCTTCCTATAGTCATACCTAGATTTATGAAATGTATATATATATATATATATATATATATGTATGTATGTATGTATGTATGTATGTATGTATGTATATATATGTATGTATTTATGTGTGTGTGTGTGTGTGTGTGTGTGTGAGTGTGTGTGGTAAGAAAGTTGAAATGTTGTAGAACCTGCATGCAAATATCTGCCTACAACTCACGAACTCAGAACTCCAATGCTGCCCAATGTATTCGCAATTAGAAGCGGTTCTACCCATACACAATTATATATATATATATATGTATATATATATATATATATATATATATATATATATATATATATATATATATGACGGCCTGACGATTGCGTCTAGCATGAAACAGCCTGTCGCCAGTGAGTGTTGACTTCAATGTTCACTTTATATTTATATATATATATATATATATATATATATATATGCTTATATATATATATATGCTTATATATATATGTATATGTGTGTATCTATGTGAGTCTGTGTATATATATATATATGAATGTATGTATGCATATATATATATATATGCATGTATGTATGCATATATATATATATATATATATATATATATATATCGTAAATTATTTAAATATCACTTGAGTTACCCTTCTCACGTCTTTGCTATAAAGTCATACCTAGATTTATGAAATATATATATATATATATATATATATATATATATATATATATATATATATATATATATATAAACAATTTAGCTCTTTGTGAATTTATTTAAAAACTTTCGAGAAAACAGTGAAAATCATATATATATGTATCTATATATATATACAATATAAATATATACACAATTATATATATATATATATATATATATATATATATATATATATATATATTTTTTTTTTCTAAGCTCTATACTAAACATTAAATCTGTTACGAAAAAAGAACTAAACAAAATGAACACAAAACGATCAGCTTTAAAAAAGTAATCGTAACTGGAAAAACCGAATGAAAATGAATGTTAACAACAAACTACATGAAAACTGCCGTAGAAGCATGAAAAAATAGATTATTTCCACTGTCGATGGGAGTTGGGAAATGCAATGTCGGTCTTGGCGTTACTACTAACTTGGAACATGTGCATGTGAAATTTTGGTGCAAATCCGTCGAAAATGGTGGCCGTGCATTCGTTCCACACACACACACATCTTGCCTTTTGTATATATATATATATATATATATATATATATGAAAAAAAACGTTCATATATTATTTTCAAAAAGTGCTCAATACAAGAGTCGAGCAATAATTATTTATTATAAAGTGTTTCATTGCATCATTCAAGTTACAAAGACAAAAATGCATTTTTGTTTTGCTTTCAATTTTGTCTTCATTGGCTAAAACTGGTATCAACAACTTCTCATATCTTATTTTCTTCTCTTTCCTTTTTCTTTATATCTGTAAAATCTGCATATACTCTTCTTTTTCCCTTCTTTTCTTTCCCTTTGTAGTAAGGTTGATTTCTTGTGCCTTTCCTTTTTTTCCTCTTTTTTTCTTTTTACTTATTTCTTAGTTATTTTCCTTTTTTTTATTTTAATTTGCTTTTTTCTTTCTTTTCCTTTT
>OZ038516.1:61611462-61753962 GCA_964036315.1 Acanthosepion esculentum
ATAATGTAAATAATTCATAATACCTCATTTCAGAGATATAGACAGATATATAGAGAGACATAGACATAAAGGCCCGAGCGTACAACGGCCGAAACGTTGTGAATATGGCAATGATGATGAGGATAACCGTCCGAATAATGTAAATAATGCAAGTAATCATAATACCTCATCTCAGAGATATAGACAGATATATAGAGAGACATAGACATAAAGGCCGGAGCGTACAACGGCCGAAACGTTGTGAATATGGCAATGAATATGAGGATAACCGTCCGAATAATGTAAATAATTCATAATACCTCATCTCAGAGATATAGACAGATATATAGAGAGACATAGACATAAAGGCCCGAGCGTACAACGGCCGAAACGTTGTGAATATGGCAATGATGATGAGGATAACCGTCCGAATAATGTAAATAATGCAAGTAATCATAATACCTCATCTCAGAGATATAGACAGATATATAGAGAGACATAGACATAAAGGCCGGAGCGTACAACGGCCGAAACGTTGTGAATATGGCAATGAAGATGAGGATAACCGTCCGAATAATGTAAATAATTCATAATACCTCATTTCAGAGATATAGACAGATATATAGAGAGACATAGACATAAAGGCCCGAGCGTACAACGGCCGAAACGTTGTGAATATGGCAATGATGATGAGGATAACCGTCCGAATAATGTAAATAATGCAAGTAATCATAATACCTCATCTCAGAGATATAGACAGATATATAGAGAGACATAGACATAAAGGCCGGAGCGTACAACGGCCGAAACGTTGTGAATATGGCAATGAAGATGAGGATAACAGTCCGAATAATGTAAATAATGCAAGTAATCATAATACCTCATCTCAGAGATATAGACAGATATATAGAGAGACATAGACATAAAGGCCGGAGCGTACAACGGCCGAAACGTTGTGAATATGGCAATGAAGATGAGGATAACAGTCCGAATAATGTAAATAATGCAAGTAATCATAATACCTCATCTCAGAGATATAGACAGATATATAGAGAGACATAGACATAAAGGCCGGAGCGTACAACGGCCGAAACGTTGTGAATATGGAAATGAAGATGAGGATAACAGTCCGAATAATGTAAATAATGCAAGTAATCATAATACCTCATCTCAGAGATATAGACAGATATATAGAGAGACATAGACATAAAGGCCGGAGCGTACAACGGCCGAAACGTTGTGAATATGGCAATGAAGATGAGGATAACAGTCCGAATAATGTAAATAATGCAAGTAATCATAATACCTCATCTCAGAGATATAGACAGATATATAGAGAGACATAGACATAAAGGCCGGAGCGTACAACGGCCGAAACGTTGTGAATATGGCAATGAAGATGAGGATAACAGTCCGAATAATGTAAATAATGCAAGTAATCATAATACCTCATCTCAGAGATATAGACAGATATATAGAGAGACATAGACATAAAGGCCGGAGCGTACAACGGCCGAAACGTTGTGAATATGGCAATGAAGATGAGGATAACAGTCCGAATAATGTAAATAATGCAAGTAATCATAATACCTCATCTCAGAGATATAGACAGATATATAGAGAGACATAGACATAAAGGCCGGAGCGTACAACGGCCGAAACGTTGTGAATATGGAAATGAAGATGAGGATAACAGTCCGAATAATGTAAATAATGCAAGTAATCATAATACCTCATCTCAGAGATATAGACAGATATATAGAGAGACATAGACATAAAGGCCGGAGCGTACAACGGCCGAAACGTTGTGAATATGGCAATGAAGATGAGGATAACAGTCCGAATAATGTAAATAATGCAAGTAATCATAATACCTCATCTCAGAGATATAGACAGATATATAGAGAGACATAGACATAAAGGCCGGAGCGTACAACGGCCGAAACGTTGTGAATATGGCAATGAAGATGAGGATAACAGTCCGAATAATGTAAATAATGCAAGTAATCATAATACCTCATCTCAGAGATATAGACAGATATATAGAGAGACATAGACATAAAGGCCGGAGCGTACAACGGCCGAAACGTTGTGAATATGGCAATGAAGATGAGGATAACAGTCCGAATAATGTAAATAATGCAAGTAATCATAATACCTCATCTCAGAGATATAGACAGATATATAGAGAGACATAGACATAAAGGCCGGAGCGTACAACGGCCGAAACGTTGTGAATATGGCAATGAAGATGAGGATAACAGTCCGAATAATGTAAATAATGCAAGTAATCATAATACCTCATCTCAGAGATATAGACAGATATATAGAGAGACATAGACATAAAGGCCGGAGCGTACAACGGCCGAAACGTTGTGAATATGGCAATGAAGATGAGGATAACAGTCCGAATAATGTAAATAATGCAAGTAATCATAATACCTCATCTCAGAGATATAGACAGATATATAGAGAGACATAGACATAAAGGCCGGAGCGTACAACGGCCGAAACGTTGTGAATATGGCAATGAAGATGAGGATAACAGTCCGAATAATGTAAATAATGCAAGTAATCATAATACCTCATCTCAGAGATATAGACAGATATATAGAGAGACATAGACATAAAGGCCGGAGCGTACAACGGCCGAAACGTTGTGAATATGGCAATGAAGATGAGGATAACAGTCCGAATAATGTAAATAATGCAAGTAATCATAATACCTCATCTCAGAGATATAGACAGATATATAGAGAGACATAGACATAAAGGCCGGAGCGTACAACGGCCGAAACGTTGTGAATATGGAAATGAAGATGAGGATAACAGTCTGAATAATGTAAATAATGCAAGTAATCATAATACCTCATCTCAGAGATATAGACAGATATATAGAGAGACATAGACATAAAGGCCGGAGCGTACAACGGCCGAAACGTTGTGAATATGGCAATGAAGATGAGGATAACAGTCCGAATAATGTAAATAATGCAAGTAATCATAATACCTCATCTCAGAGATATAGACAGATATATAGAGAGACATAGACATAAAGGCCGGAGCGTACAACGGCCGAAACGTTGTGAATATGGCAATGAAGATGAGGATAACAGTCCGAATAATGTAAATAATGCAAGTAATCATAATACCTCATCTCAGAGATATAGACAGATATATAGAGAGACATAGACATAAAGGCCGGAGCGTACAACGGCCGAAACGTTGTGAATATGGAAATGATGATGAGGATAACCGTCCGAATAATGTAAATAATGCAAGTAATCATAATACCTCATCTCAGAGATATAGACAGATATATAGAGAGACATAGACATAAAGGCCGGAGCGTACAACGGCCGAAACGTTGTGAATATGGCAATGAAGATGAGGATAACCGTCCGAATAATGTAAATAATTCATAATACCTCATTTCAGAGATATAGACAGATATATAGAGAGACATAGACATAAAGGCCCGAGCGTACAACGGCCGAAACGTTGTGAATATGGCAATGATGATGAGGATAACCGTCCGAATAATGTAAATAATCATAATACCTCATCTCAGAGATATAGACAGATATATAGAGAGACATAGACATAAAGGCCGGAGCGTACAACGGCCGAAACATTGTGAATATGGCAATGAAGATGAGGATAACAGTCCGAATAATGTAAATAATGCAAGTAATCATAATACCTCATCTCAGAGATATAGACAGATATATAGAGAGACATAGACATAAAGCCCCGAGCGTACAACGGCCGAAACGTTGTGAATATGGCAATGATGATGAGGATAACAGTCCGAATAATGTAAATAATGCAAGTAATCATAATACCTCATCTCAGAGATATAGACAGATATATAGAGAGACATAGACATAAAGGCCCGAGCGTACAACGGCCGAAACGTTGTGAATATGGCAATGAAGATGAGGATAACAGTCCGAATAATGTAAATAATGCAAGTAATCATAATACCTCATCTCAGAGATATAGACAGATATATAGAGAGACATAGACATAAAGGCCGGAGCGTACAACGGCCGAAACGTTGTGAATATGGCAATGAAGATGAGGATAACAGTCCGAATAATGTAAATAATGCAAGTAATCATAATACCTCATCTCAGAGATATAGACAGATATATAGAGAGACATAGACATAAAGGCCCGAGCGTACAACGGCCGAAACGTTGTGAATATGGCAATGATGATGAGGATAACCGTCCGAATAATGTAAATAATGCAAGTAATCATAATACCTCATCTCAGAGATATAGACAGATATATAGAGAGACATAGACATAAAGGCCCGAGCGTACAACGGCCGAAACGTTGTGAATATGGCAATGATGATGAGGATAACCGTCCGAATAATGTAAATAATGCAAGTAATCATAATACCTCATCTCAGAGATATAGACAGATATATAGAGAGACATAGACATAAAGGCCGGAGCGTACAACGGCCGAAACGTTGTGAATATGGCAATGAAGATGAGGATAACCGTCCGAATAATGTAAATAATTCATAATACCTCATTTCAGAGATATAGACAGATATATAGAGAGACATAGACATAAAGGCCCGAGCGTACAACGGCCGAAACGTTGTGAATATGGCAATGATGATGAGGATAACCGTCCGAATAATGTAAATAATGCAAGTAATCATAATACCTCATCTCAGAGATATAGACAGATATATAGAGAGACATAGACATAAAGGCCCGAGCGTACAACGGCCGAAACGTTGTGAATATGGCAATGAAGATGAGGATAACAGTCCGAATAATGTAAATAATGCAAGTAATCATAATACCTCATCTCAGAGATATAGACAGATATATAGAGAGACATAGACATAAAGGCCGGAGCGTACAACGGCCGAAACGTTGTGAATATGGCAATGAAGATGAGGATAACAGTCCGAATAATGTAAATAATGCAAGTAATCATAATACCTCATCTCAGAGATATAGACAGATATATAGAGAGACATAGACATAAAGGCCCGAGCGTACAACGGCCGAAACGTTGTGAATATGGCAATGGAGATGAGGATAACAGTCCGAATAATGTAAATAATGCAAGTAATCATAATACCTCATCTCAGAGATATAGACAGATATATAGAGAGACATAGACATAAAGGCCGGAGCGTACAACGGCCGAAACGTTGTGAATATGGCAATGAAGATGAGGATAACAGTCCGAATAATGTAAATAATGCAAGTAATCATAATACCTCATCTCAGAGATATAGACAGATATATAGAGAGACATAGACATAAAGGCCCGAGCGTACAACGGCCGAAACGTTGTGAATATGGCAATGGAGATGAGGATAACAGTCCGAATAATGTAAATAATGCAAGTAATCATAATACCTCATCTCAGAGATATAGACAGATATATAGAGAGACATAGACATAAAGGCCCGAGCGTACAACGGCCGAAACGTTGTGAATATGGCAATGGAGATGAGGATAACAGTCCGAATAATGTAAATAATGCAAGTAATCATAATACCTCATCTCAGAGATATAGACAGATATATAGAGAGACATAGACATAAAGGCCCGAGCGTACAACGGCCGAAACGTTGTGAATATGGCAATGAAGATGAGGATAACAGTCCGAATAATGTAAATAATGCAAGTAATCATAATACCTCATCTCAGAGATATAGACAGATATATAGAGAGACATAGACATAAAGGCCGGAGCGTACAACGGCCGAAACGTTGTGAATATGGCAATGAAGATGAGGATAACAGTCCGAATAATGTAAATAATGCAAGTAATCATAATACCTCATCTCAGAGATATAGACAGATATATAGAGAGACATAGACATAAAGGCCCGAGCGTACAACGGCCGAAACGTTGTGAATATGGCAATGAAGATAAGGATAACAGTCCGAATATGCAAATAATGCAATATCTTACTTGTTTTAAATATCATTGACCCTTTATGCGATCATTCGCATTCAAGATTACTTTTGTCCCGAGCTGAAAATTTTGAACCGTCAATTCGTAACATGTGTCGAGACCGTGAGAAAAGCAAAATAGAAAACCAGAAATGTTTTGCTGGAAATCCAGTAAAATGGATTTTATTTTTTATTTTTATTTTTTAATTAGAGGATCATGGGTTGGTGGGCCCATTCGGAAACAAGTCGTTTTGGGATTAAGTTTGTGAAAATTAATTTACGAATTGAATTTAATGAGGGCGAACCTACCATGTCGATGTCAAACTGGATTATCTCCCCTTTCCCTCGAGTAAAAAGAAACGCGGAAAAAAAGAATGGATTTTTTTTTCTCTTTAATGGGGAAGGTCAGGGGAGTGATAATAACGAATTGTTGACTTGTAGTGAGGGGAAGAGGTTTTGGGGAGAAAAGGTGATGGTGGAAGAGAAGAGGATGGGGGCATTTAAATGAGGAGCATGATTAAATAAAAATAAAATGGGAGATTAAACTGAATGGAAATTGGATGAAGAAAGACGAGAAAGGATAGAGTTAGGCAAACACATTAGAGAAGAAAAGAAGAGGGAGAGATGGGAAGAGGGAAAGGAACCAAAGAAAGAAAAAGTAGGGGAAACTGCAGGAAGGAAGGAAGGAAGGAAAATGGAAAAAATGCAGAAAGTAAGCAAAGAATCGAAAAGAAAAAGAGAAGAACTGTGTAAGAAAGAAGGAACAATTGAGGAAAGAGATCATGGAAGAAAGAAAGAAAATGACACAAAGAAAGAAAGAAAGAAAGAAAGAAAGAAAGAAAGAAAGAAAGAAAAAAGAAAGAAAGAAAGAAAGAAAGAAAGGAAAAAAGAAAAAAGAAAGAAAGAAAGAAAGAAAGAAAAAAGAAAGAAAGAAAGAAAGAAAGGAAAAAAGAAGAAAGAAAGAAAGAAAGAAAAAAGAAAGAAAGAAAGAAAAAAGAAAGAAAGAAAAAAGAAAGAAAGAAAGAAAAGAAGAAGAAAAGAAAGAAAGAAAGAAAAAAGAAAGAAAGAAAGAAAGGGGAACCAAGGAATGAAGTACGATATAAATTATTCAAAGAAAAAAACATGCAAAGAAAGAAGGAAATAAAAAAAGAAAGAAAGAAAGGAAAAAAGAAAAAAGAAAGAAAGAAAGAAAGAAAGAAAGAAAAAAGAAAGAAAGAAAGAAAAAAGAAAGAAAGAAAAGAAAAAAGAAAGAAAGAAAGAAAAGAAGAAGAAAGAAAGAAAAAAAGAAAGAAAGAAAGAAAGTAGAACCAAGGAATGAAGTACAATATGAATTATTCAGGGAAAAAAATGCAAAGAAAGAAGGAAATAAAGAAAGAAAGAAAGAAAAAAGAAAGAAATAAAGAAAGAAAGGAAAAAAGAAAGAAAGAAAGAAAGAAAGAAAAAAAGAAAGAAAGAAAGAAAGGGGAACCAAGGAATGAAGTACAATATAATTTATTCATAGAAAAAAACATGCAAAGAAATAAATAAATAAAGAAAGAAAGAAAGAAAGAAAGAAAGATTGAAATAAAGTTAAAATCGCAGAAAGAAGAGGTACGTTTAAAAGAAGAGAATATGAAAAAGAAGGGGGATACAAAATAAATAAATAAATAAATAAATAAAAATGAATGAAAAAGTGCCAGAAAGAAGTGGGTACGTTATAGATGTGGAATGAAAGAATAAAAGAAAGAAGGAAATACAAAAATATAGAAAGAAAGAAAGAAAGAAAGAAAGAAAGAAATTTTCAGAAAGATGTGAGTACGTTAGAGAGGGGGGAGGAAAGAAAATAAGAAAGAAGGAAATACAAAAGAAAGAAAGAGTCATCTAGAATAAAACGAAGGAGGGAAAGGTTGTAAGAAAGAAGGAAAACACAAAGAAAGAAAGAAAGAAAGAAAGAAAGAAAGAAAGAAAGAAAGAAAGAAAGAAAGAAAGAAATGGGTACATTAGAGAGGGCAAGGAAAGAATGTAAGAAAGGAAAAATGCAAACGAAAGAAAGAAAGAAAGAAAGAGAGAAAGAAAGAAAGAAAGAAAGAAAAAAAGAGGCGTCTAGAATAAAAAGAGGGAGCGAAAGAATGTAAGAAAGAAGCAAAACACAAAGAAAGAAAGAAAGAAAGAAAGAAAGAAAGAAAGAAAGAATTGGGTACATTAGAGAGGGCAAGGAAAGAATGTAAGAAAGGAAAAATGCAAACGAAAGAAAGAAAGAAAGAAAGAGAGGGAGAAGGAAAGAAAGAGAGAAAGAAAGAAAGAGAGAAAGAAAGAAAGAAAGAGGCGTCTAGAATAAAAAGAGGGAGGGAAAGAATGTAAGAAAGAAGCAAAACACAAAGAAAGAAAGAAAGAAAGAAAGAAAGAAAGAAAGAAAGAAAGAAAGAAAGAAATGGGTACATTAGAGAGCGCAAGGAAAGAATGTAAGAAAGGACAAATGCAAAAGAAAGAAAGAAAGAAAGAAAGAAAGAGAGAAAGAAAGAAAGAAAGAGGCGTCTAGAATAAAAAGAGGGAGGGAAAGAATGTAAGAAAGAAGCAAAACACAAAGAAAGAAAGAAATAAAGAAAGAAAGAAAGAAAGAAAGAAAGAAAGAAAGATATGGATACATTAGAGAGGGCAAGGAAAGAATGTAAGAAAGGAAAAATGCAAACGAAAGAAAGAAAGAAAGAAAGAGAGGGAGAAGGAAAGAAAGAAAGAGAGAAAGAAAGAAAGAGAGAAAGAAAGAAAGAAAGAGGCGTCTAGAATAAAAAGAGGGAGGGAAAGAATGTAAGAAAGAAGCAAAACACAAAGAAAGAAAGAAAGAAAGAAAGAAAGAAAGAAAGAAAGAAAGAAAGAAAGAAATGGGTACATTAGAGAGGGCAATGAAAGAATGTAAGAAAGGACAAATGCAACAGAAAGAAAGAAAGAAAGAAAGAAAGAAAGAAAGAGAGAAAGAAAGAGAGAAAGAAAGAAAGAAAGAAAGAGGCGTCTAGAATAAAAAGAGGGAGGGAAAGAATGTAAGAAAGAAGCAAAACACAAAGAAAGAAAGAAAGAAAGAAAGAAAGAAAGAAAGAAAGAAAGAAATGGGTACATTAGAGGGGGCAAGGAAAGAATGTAAGAAAGGAAAAAAGCAAAAGAAAGAAAGAGAGGGAGAAAGAAAGAAAGAAATGGGTACATTAGAGAGGGCAAGGAAAGAATGTAAGAAAGGAAAAATGCAAAAGAAAGAATGAAAGATAGAAAGAAAGAAAGAAATGGGTACATTAGAGAGGGCAAGGAAAGAATGTAAGAAAGGAAAAATGCAAAAGAAAGAAAGAAAGAAAGAAAGAAAGAAAGAAAGAAGGAAAGAAATGGGTACATTAGAGAGGGCAAGGAAAGAATGTAAGAAAGGAAAAATGCAAAAGAAAGA
The DNA here is from genome assembly GCA_964036315.1 of Acanthosepion esculentum. NCBI lineage: Eukaryota > Metazoa > Mollusca > Cephalopoda > Sepiida > Sepiidae > Acanthosepion > Acanthosepion esculentum. Next base: position 61,620,787 of record OZ038516.1, read on the forward strand.
AAGAAAGAAAGAAAGAAAAAAGAAAGAAAGAAATGGGTACATTAGAGAGGGCAAGGAAAGAATGTAAGAAAGGAAAAATGCAAAAGAAAGAAAGAAAGATAGAAAGAAAGAAAGAAATGGGTACATTAGAGAGGGCAAGGAAAGAATGTAAGAAAGGAAAAATGCAAAAGAAAGAAAGAAAGAAAGAAAGAAAGAAATGGATACATTAGAGAGGGCAAGGAAAGAATGTAAGAAAGGAAAAATGCAAAAGAAAGAAAGAAAGAAAGAAAGAAAGAAAGAAAGAAAGAAAGAAATGGGTACATTAGAGAGGGCAAGGAAAGAATGTAAGAAAGGAAAAATGCAAAAGAAAGAAAGAAAGAAAGAAAGAAAGAAAGAAAGAAAGAAAGAAATGGGTACATTAGAGAGGGCAAGGAAAGAATGTAAGAAAGGAAAAATGCAAAAGAAAGAAAGAAAGAAAGAAAGAAAGAAAGAATGAAAGAAAGGGAAGATTGTGAAAGAAATGGGAAGTAAAGAATGTAAAAAAAAGATGAAAATGCAAACGAAAGAAAGACTGAAAGTGAAAAAGACGCCAATCTTTCAGATTGATAAGGATGCTGTCTTCACTTCTCGTTTATAAAATGTTTTGTCAAAACTCACAAAGAAAAGTTATCGTCGCGTTAAAAGGCACAAGTCGCACTAAAATTTCCTCTCGAAGATAAAACCATTTGCAAAAAGTTGACGAGAAAGACTTTTTCAAATTCCTTTTACGATGAAAGGCGAAGAAAAACAGGGCCAGACGGAAGGAAATGGCCAACAGCTTGTGTGTTGACAAGCGAAGTTGCGGAGTAAATTCCGACCGTTCCCGCAGCACTCGTCGGCAATCAAACGAAAACAATGATGAATTGGGCGCGGTCCCGTGACTGAGGGAGACCCGCATTTCACATCGGTGTCAACGAAGGGTGGTCATGCCGAAGTAGAAAGTTAAGTCTGATTTACAAGAAAGGCAGTCGGAAAAGTTTGGAAGGCTGGCGCATTCAGGTCTTCCGAGCCACATTATTTATGGTAAAGAAAGAAAAAAAGACAGAAAGAAAGAAAAAAAGAAAGAGGCGACTAGAATAAAAGAGGGAGGAGAAAATGTAAGAAAGAAGCAAAACACAAAGAAAGAAAGAAAGAAAGAAAGAAGAAATTGTGAAAAAGCGAAAAAGACGCCAATCTTTCAGATTGATAAAGATGCTGTCTTCACTTCCCGTTTATAAAATGTTTTGTCAAAACTCACAAAGAAAAGATAGATAGATAGATAGATAGATAGATAGATAGATAGATAGATAATGAACAGACTGAGATAGATAGATAGATAGATAGATAGATAGATAGATAGATAGATAGATGCGAACAAACTCATAGATAGATAGATAGACAGATAATGAACAGACTGAGATAGATAGATAGATGCGAACAAACTCATAGATAGATAGATAAATTGATAGATAGATAAATTTGTAGTAAATTTCAATGCATTTCTATAGATAAATCAATGCAATTCTATCGTAAATTTCAATGCACTGCTATAGTAAATTTCAATGCATTCCTATAGTAAATCCTAATGTATTTATATAGAAAATCTCAATGTATATTTATAGTAAATTTCAATGCATTTCTATAGTAAATTTTAATGCATTACTATAGTAAATTTCAATACATTCCTATAGTAAATTTCAATGCATACCTATAGTAAATTATAATGCATTCCTATAGCAAAATGCATACTAGAGTAAATTTCAATGCTTTCTTATAGTAAATTTCAATGTATATTTATAATAAATTTGAATGCATTCCTATAGTAAATGTCAATGCATTCGTATAGTAAATTTCAATGAATTTTATAGTAAATTTCAACGCATTCCTATAGTAATAACCTTATTATCGCCAGTCGTGGCTGATTCATTCATATATATATATATAAATATATATATACATATTTATATATGTATATATATATATATATATATATATATATATATATGTATGTGTGTGTGTGTGTGTGTGTGTGTGTGTGTGTGTGTGTGTGTAATAAATGAGGGTTTCTCTTACCGGAGGGCGGGATTTTTAATGTCTTGCCTTGTTCACTCATGCAGCTATATTTTTCCAGTCTACTCAAATATGGGTATCCAATAAAAATAACGTATATATATATATATATATATATATATATATATATATATGAAATTATATATATTATGAAATGGACTAACTCCGACAAGAAAGAAAGAAAAAAAGAAAGTGAGAAAGAAAGAAAACGCTGAAACTTCGATAGATAGATAGATAGATAGATAGATAGATAGATAGATAGATAGATAGATAGATAGATATGGACAGAAAGGGATAGATAGATAGATAGATAGATAGATAGATAGATAGATAGATAGATAGATAGATAGATAGATAGATAGAAATGCCGTCTCAGGCAACTAAAGACGCAAATCAACACTTGGCTGTTTTATCAGGTCCTTTACTGTCGTAAAATTCGCCGCAGATTATTTTTGCCATCAATTTCTCTCGAAGACATACATTTATTCTTCTTTATAAAAGCCGAGAATCTGTCGATGGCCGAAACGTTCCGAAATTGAAGCAGGATATAAGTACGCATGCGCGTATCAATGTTCGTTTTTTTCAAAATGGACACAATATAGGAATATTGTTTATATCAGCTTGACACAACGTAGAATGTGCTTTACCAAATAAATAAAGCTTGTCTCGACTGGAGGAAAGTTATTAAAAATAATAATTTCATTAACCCTTAAGATTTTAACATTAAACACGCTCATTATTGATTTAGTTCTTTCTTTCTTTCCCTTAATATCTTCTTTTTCTTTCCTCACTACTCACTAAACTTTCTCATTCTTTTCTTCTCTTTTTCCTTTCTTTCCATTTACATTAGATTTGCTTTCTTTCCTTTCTTTTTCATTTAGTTTTTCTTTCTTTTTTTACTTTTTTCTCTTCTTTTCTTTATTTTAATTTTCTTTCTATTTCCAATGTTTTCCCTTTCTTTGCCTTTTTCTTTCTTTCTTTCCTTCTTTCTTTTCGTTTTTCTTTTTATCTTTCTCTTTACTTTTTCATTTCTATCCTTTTCTTTACTTTCTTTTCTTTTTTCCTTTTTTCTTTCGTTTTTCTTTCTATCTTTCTCTTTTCTTTCGTTTCTTTTTTCTTTTCTTTTTCCTTTTTTTCTTCCTTTCTTTATCTTTACTTTCTGTCCTTTTTTTCTTCTTTTTTCTTTCTTTTTTCATTTCTATCTTTCTCCTTACTTTCTGTTCTTTTTTCTTTCCTCTTTCTTTTTTCCTTTCTATCTTTCTTGTTACATTCTCTTCTCTTTTTTTAAAACTTTTTCTTTCATTTTTCTTTCTACTTTTTCTTTTTTCTTTCTTTTTCCTTTCTATCTTTCTCTTTACTGTCTGTCGTTTTTTCTTTTCTTTCCTCTTTCTTTTTCCTTTCTATCTCTCTCTTACTTCCTGTTCTTTTTTCTTTTCTTTTTTCTTTCTTTTTTCCTTTTCTATCTCTCTCTTACTTTCTGTTCTTTTTTCTTTCTTTTTTCCTTTCTATCTCTCTCTTACTTTCTGTTCTTTTTTCTTTCTTTTTTCCTTTTCTATCTCTCTCTTACTTTCTGTTCTTTTTTCTTTCTTTTTTCTTTTCTATCTCTCTCTTACTTCCTGTTCTTTTTTCTTTTCTTTCCTCTTTCTTTTTTCCTTTCTATCTCTCTCTTACTTCCTGTTCATTTTTCTTTCTTTTTTCCTTTCTATCTCTCTTTTACTTCCTGTTCTTTTTTCTTTCTTTTTTCCTTTCTATCTCTCTTTTACTTCCTGTTCTTTTTTCTTTCTTTTTTCCTTTCTATCTCTCTTTTACTTCCTGTTCTTTTTTCTTTCTTTTTTCCTTTCTATCTCTCTTTTACTTCCTGTTCTTTTTTCTTTCTTTTTTCCTTTCTATCTCTCTTTTACTTCCTGTTCTTTTTTCTTTCTTTTTTCTTTTCTATCTCTCTCTTACTTCCTGTTCTTTTTTCTTTCTTTTTTCCTTTCTATCTCTCTCTTACTTCCTGTTCTTTTTTCTTTCTTTTTTCCTTTCTATCTCTCTCTTACTTCCTGTTCTTTTTTCTTTCTTTTTTCCTTTTCTATCTCTCTCTTACTTCCTGTTCTTTTTTCTTTCTTTTTTCCTTTCTATCTCTCTCTTACTTCCTGTTCTTTTTTCTTTCTTTTTTCCTTTCTATCTCTCTCTTACTTCCTGTTCTTTTTTCTTTCTTTTTTCTTTTCTATCTCTCTCTTACTTCCTGTTCTTTTTTCTTTCTTTTTTCCTTTTCTATCTCTCTCTTACTTCCTGTTCTTTTTTCTTTCTTTTTTCCTTTTCTATCTCTCTCTTACTTCCTGTTCTTTTTTCTTTCTTTTTTCCTTTCTATCTCTCTCTTACTTCCTGTTCTTTTTTCTTTCTTTTTTCCTTTCTATCTCTCTCTTACTTCCTGTTCTTTTTTCTTTCTTTTTTCTTTTCTATCTCTCTCTTACTTCCTGTTCTTTTTTCTTTTCTTTTTTCTTTCTTTTTTCCTTTTCTATCTCTCTCTTACTTTCTGTTCTTTTTTCTTTTCTTTCCTCTTTCTTTTTTCCTTTCTATCTCTCTCTTACTTCCTGTTAATTTTTCTTTCTTTTTTCTTTCTTTTTTCCTTTTCTATCTCTCTCTTACTTTCTGTTCTTTTTTCTTTCTTTTTTCCTTTCTATCTCTCTCTTACTTTCTGTTCTTTTTTCTTTCTTTTTTCCTTTTCTATCTCTCTCTTACTTTCTGTTCTTTTTTCTTTCTTTTTTCTTTTCTATCTCTCTCTTACTTCCTGTTCTTTTTTCTTTTCTTTTTTCTTTCTTTTTTCCTTTTCTATCTCTCTCTTACTTTCTGTTCTTTTTTCTTTCTTTTTTCCTTTCTATCTCTCTCTTACTTTCTGTTCTTTTTTCTTTCTTTTTTCCTTTTCTATCTCTCTCTTACTTTCTGTTCTTTTTTCTTTCTTTTTTCTTTTCTATCTCTCTCTTACTTCCTGTTCTTTTTTCTTTTCTTTCCTCTTTCTTTTTTCCTTTCTATCTCTCTCTTACTTCCTGTTCATTTTTCTTTCTTTTTTCCTTTCTATCTCTCTTTTACTTCCTGTTCTTTTTTCTTTCTTTTTTCCTTTCTATCTCTCTTTTACTTCCTGTTCTTTTTTCTTTCTTTTTTCCTTTCTATCTCTCTTTTACTTCCTGTTCTTTTTTCTTTCTTTTTTCCTTTCTATCTCTCTTTTACTTCCTGTTCTTTTTTCTTTCTTTTTTCCTTTCTATCTCTCTTTTACTTCCTGTTCTTTTTTCTTTCTTTTTTCTTTTCTATCTCTCTCTTACTTCCTGTTCTTTTTTCTTTCTTTTTTCCTTTCTATCTCTCTCTTACTTCCTGTTCTTTTTTCTTTCTTTTTTCCTTTCTATCTCTCTCTTACTTCCTGTTCTTTTTTCTTTCTTTTTTCCTTTTCTATCTCTCTCTTACTTCCTGTTCTTTTTTCTTTCTTTTTTCCTTTCTATCTCTCTCTTACTTCCTGTTCTTTTTTCTTTCTTTTTTCCTTTCTATCTCTCTCTTACTTCCTGTTCTTTTTTCTTTCTTTTTTCTTTTCTATCTCTCTCTTACTTCCTGTTCTTTTTTCTTTCTTTTTTCCTTTTCTATCTCTCTCTTACTTCCTGTTCTTTTTTCTTTCTTTTTTCCTTTTCTATCTCTCTCTTACTTCCTGTTCTTTTTTCTTTCTTTTTTCCTTTCTATCTCTCTCTTACTTCCTGTTCTTTTTTCTTTCTTTTTTCCTTTCTATCTCTCTCTTACTTCCTGTTCTTTTTTCTTTCTTTTTTCTTTTCTATCTCTCTCTTACTTCCTGTTCTTTTTTCTTTTCTTTTTTCTTTCTTTTTTCCTTTTCTATCTCTCTCTTACTTTCTGTTCTTTTTTCTTTTCTTTCCTCTTTCTTTTTTCCTTTCTATCTCTCTCTTACTTCCTGTTAATTTTTCTTTCTTTTTTCCTTTCTATCTCTCTTTTACTTCCTGTTCTTTTTTCTTTCTTTTTTCTTTTCTATCTCTCTCTTACTTCCTGTTCTTTTTTCTTTCTTTTTTCTTTTCTATCTCTCTCTTACTTCCTGTTCTTTTTTCTTTCTTTTTTCCTTTTCTATCTCTCTCTTACTTCCTGTTCTTTTTTCTTTCTTTTTTCCTTTCTATCTCTCTCTTACTTCCTGTTCTTTTTTCTTTCTTTTTTCTTTTCTATCTCTCTCTTACTTCCTGTTCTTTTTTCTTTTCTTTTTTCTTTCTTTTTTCCTTTTCTATCTCTCTCTTACTTTCTGTTCTTTTTTCTTTTCTTTCCTCTTTCTTTTTTCCTTTCTATCTCTCTCTTACTTCCTGTTCATTTTTCTTTCTTTTTTCCTTTCTATCTCTCTTTTACTTCCTGTTCTTTTTTCTTTCTTTTTTCCTTTCTATCTCTCTTTTACTTCCTGTTCTTTTTTCTTTCTTTTTTCCTTTCTATCTCTCTTTTACTTCCTGTTCTTTTTTCTTTCTTTTTTCCTTTCTATCTCTCTTTTACTTCCTGTTCTTTTTTCTTTCTTTTTTCCTTTCTATCTCTCTTTTACTTCCTGTTCTTTTTTCTTTCTTTTTTCCTTTCTATCTCTCTTTTACTTCCTGTTCTTTTTTCTTTCTTTTTTCTTTTCTATCTCTCTCTTACTTCCTATTCTTTTTTCTTTTCTTTTTTCTTTCTTTTTTCCTTTTCTATCTCTCTCTTACTTTCTGTTCTTTTTTCTTTTCTTTCCTCTTTCTTTTTTCCTTTCTATCTCTCTCTTACTTCCTGTTCATTTTTCTTTCTTTTTTCCTTTCTATCTCTCTTTTACTTCCTGTTCTTTTTTCTTTCTTTTTTCCTTTCTATCTCTCTTTTACTTCCTGTTCTTTTTTCTTTCTTTTTTCCTTTCTATCTCTCTTTTACTTCCTGTTCTTTTTTCTTTCTTTTTTCCTTTCTATCTCTCTTTTACTTCCTGTTCTTTTTTCTTTCTTTTTTCCTTTCTATCTCTCTTTTACTTCCTGTTCTTTTTTCTTTCTTTTTTCCTTTCTATCTCTCTTTTACTTCCTGTTCTTTTTTCTTTCTTTTTTCTTTTCTATCTCTCTCTTACTTCCTGTTCTTTTTTCTTTTCTTTTTTCTTTCTTTTTTCCTTTTCTATCTCTCTCTTACTTTCTGTTCTTTTTTCTTTTCTTTCCTCTTTCTTTTTTCCTTTCTATCTCTCTCTTACTTCCTGTTCATTTTTCTTTCTTTTTTCCTTTCTATCTCTCTTTTACTTCCTGTTCTTTTTTCTTTCTTTTTTCCTTTCTATCTCTCTTTTACTTCCTGTTCTTTTTTCTTTCTTTTTTCCTTTCTATCTCTCTTTTACTTCCTGTTCTTTTTTCTTTCTTTTTTCCTTTCTATCTCTCTTTTACTTCCTGTTCTTTTTTCTTTCTTTTTTCCTTTCTATCTCTCTTTTACTTCCTGTTCTTTTTTCTTTCTTTTTTCCTTTCTATCTCTCTTTTACTTCCTGTTCTTTTTTCTTTCTTTTTTCTTTTCTATCTCTCTCTTACTTCCTGTTCTTTTTTCTTTTCTTTTTTCTTTCTTTTTTCCTTTTCTATCTCTCTCTTACTTTCTGTTCTTTTTTCTTTTCTTTTTTCTTTCTTTTTTCCTTTCTATCTCTCTTTTACTTCCTGTTCTTTTTTCTTTCTTTTTTCCTTTCTATCTCTCTTTTACTTCCTGTTCTTTTTTCTTTCTTTTTTCTTTTCTATCTCTCTCTTACTTCCTGTTCTTTTTTCTTTTCTTTTTTCTTTCTTTTTTCCTTTTCTATCTCTCTCTTACTTTCTGTTCTTTTTTCTTTTCTTTCCTCTTTCTTTTTTCCTTTCTATCTCTCTCTTACTTCCTGTTCATTTTTCTTTCTTTTTTCCTTTCTATCTCTCTTTTACTTCCTGTTCTTTTTTCTTTTCTTTTTTCTTTCTTTTTTCCTTTCTATCTCTCTTTTACTTCCTGTTCTTTTTTCTTTCTTTTTTCTTTTCTATCTCTCTCTTACTTCCTGTTCTTTTTTCTTTTCTTTTTTCTTTCTTTTTTCCTTTTCTATCTCTCTCTTACTTTCTGTTCTTTTTTCTTTTCTTTCCTCTTTCTTTTTTCCTTTCTATCTCTCTCTTACTTCCTGTTCATTTTTCTTTCTTTTTTCCTTTCTATCTCTCTTTTACTTCCTGTTCTTTTTTCTTTCTTTTTTCCTTTCTATCTCTCTTTTACTTCCTGTTCTTTTTTCTTTTCTTTTTTCTTTCTTTTTTCCTTTCTATCTCTCTTTTACTTCCTGTTCTTTTTTCTTTTCTTTTTTCTTTCTTTTTTCCTTTCTATCTCTCTTTTACTTCCTGTTCTTTTTTCTTTTCTTTTTTCTTTCTTTTTTCCTTTCTATCTCTCTTTTACTTCCTGTTCTTTTTTCTTTTCTTTTTTCTTTCTTTTTTCCTTTCTATCTCTCTTTTACTTCCTGTTCTTTTTTCTTTCTTTTTTCTTTTCTATCTCTCTCTTACTTCCTGTTCTTTTTTCTTTTCTTTTTTCTTTCTTTTTTCCTTTCTATCTCTCTTTTACTTCCTGTTCTTTTTTCTTTTCTTTTTTCTTTCTTTTTTCCTTTCTATCTCTCTTTTACTTCCTGTTCTTTTTTCTTTCTTTTTTCTTTTCTATCTCTCTCTTACTTCCTGTTCTTTTTTCTTTTCTTTTTTCTTTCTTTTTTCCTTTTCTATCTCTCTCTTACTTTCTGTTCTTTTTTCTTTTCTTTTTTCTTTCTTTTTTCCTTTCTATCTCTCTTTTACTTCCTGTTCTTTTTTCTTTTCTTTTTTCTTTCTTTTTTCCTTTCTATCTCTCTTTTACTTCCTGTTCTTTTTTCTTTCTTTTTTCTTTTCTATCTCTCTCTTACTTCCTGTTCTTTTTTCTTTTCTTTTTTCTTTCTTTTTTCCTTTTCTATCTCTCTCTTACTTTCTGTTCTTTTTTCTTTTCTTTTTTCTTTCTTTTTTCCTTTCTATCTCTCTTTTACTTCCTGTTCTTTTTTCTTTTCTTTTTTCTTTCTTTTTTCCTTTCTATCTCTCTTTTACTTCCTGTTCTTTTTTCTTTCTTTTTTCTTTTCTATCTCTCTCTTACTTCCTGTTCTTTTTTCTTTTCTTTTTTCTTTCTTTTTTCCTTTTCTATCTCTCTCTTACTTTCTGTTCTTTTTTCTTTTCTTTCCTCTTTCTTTTTTCCTTTCTATCTCTCTCTTACTTCCTGTTCATTTTTCTTTCTTTTTTCCTTTCTATCTCTCTTTTACTTCCTGTTCTTTTTTCTTTTCTTTTTTCTTTCTTTTTTCCTTTCTATCTCTCTTTTACTTCCTGTTCTTTTTTCTTTTCTTTTTTCTTTCTTTTTTCCTTTCTATCTCTCTTTTACTTCCTGTTCTTTTTTCTTTCTTTTTTCTTTTCTATCTCTCTCTTACTTCCTTTTCTTTTTTCTTTTCTTTTTTCTTTCTTTTTTCCTTTTCTATCTCTCTCTTACTTTCTGTTCTTTTTTCTTTTCTTTCCTCTTTCTTTTTTCCTTTCTATCTCTCTCTTACTTCCTGTTCTTTTTTCTTTTCTTTTTTCTTTCTTTTTTCCTTTCTATCTCTCTTTTACTTCCTGTTCTTTTTTCTTTTCTTTTTTCTTTCTTTTTTCCTTTCTATCTCTCTTTTACTTCCTGTTCTTTTTTCTTTCTTTTTTCTTTTCTATCTCTCTCTTACTTCCTGTTCTTTTTTCTTTTCTTTTTTCTTTCTTTTTTCCTTTCTATCTCTCTTTTACTTCCTGTTCATTTTTCTTTTCTTTTTTCTTTCTTTTTTCCTTTCTATCTCTCTTTTACTTCCTGTTCTTTTTTCTTTCTTTTTTCTTTTCTATCTCTCTCTTACTTTCTGTTCTTTTTTCTTTTCTTTCCTCTTTCTTTTTTCTTTTCTATCTCTCTCTTTACTTTCTGTTCTTTTTTCTTTTCTTTTTTCTTTCTTTTTTCCTTTCTATCTCTCTTTTACTTCCTGTTCTTTTTTCTTTTCTTTTTTCTTTCTTTTTTCCTTTCTATCTCTCTTTTACTTCCTGTTCTTTTTTCTTTCTTTTTTCTTTTCTATCTCTCTCTTACTTCCTGTTCTTTTTTCTTTTCTTTTTTCTTTCTTTTTTCCTTTTCTATCTCTCTCTTACTTTCTGTTCTTTTTTCTTTTCTTTCCTCTTTCTTTTTTCTTTTCTATCTCTCTCTTTACTTTCTGTTCTTTTTTCTTTTCTTTTTTCTTTCTTTTTTCTTTTCTATCTCTCTCTTACTTCCTGTTCTTTTTTCTTTTCTTTTTTCTTTCTTTTTTCCTTTCTATCTCTCTTTTACTTCCTGTTCTTTTTTCTTTCTTTTTTCTTTTCTATCTCTCTCTTACTTCCTGTTCTTTTTTCTTTTCTTTTTTCTTTCTTTTTTCCTTTTCTATCTCTCTCTTACTTTCTGTTCTTTTTTCTTTTCTTTCCTCTTTCTTTTTTCCTTTCTATCTCTCTTTTACTTCCTGTTCTTTTTTCTTTCTTTTTTCTTTTCTATCTCTCTCTTACTTCCTGTTCTTTTTTCTTTTCTTTTTTCTTTCTTTTTTCCTTTCTATCTCTCTTTTACTTCCTGTTCTTTTTTCTTTCTTTTTTCTTTTCTATCTCTCTTTTACTTCCTGTTCATTTTTCTTTTCTTTTTTCTTTCTTTTTTCCTTTCTATCTCTCTTTTACTTCCTGTTCTTTTTTCTTTCTTTTTTCTTTTCTATCTCTCTCTTACTTTCTGTTCTTTTTTCTTTTCTTTCCTCTTTCTTTTTTCTTTTCTATCTCTCTCTTTACTTTCTGTTCTTTTTTCTTTTCTTTCCTTTTTCTTTTTTCCTTTCTATCTCTCTCTTACTTCCTGTTCTTTTTTCTTTCTTTTTTCCTTTCTGTCTCCCACTTACTTCCTGTTCTTTTTCTTCTCTTTTTTCTTTCTTTTTTCCTTTCTATCTATCTCCTACTAACTGTTCTTTTTTCTTTTCTTTTTTCCTTTCTATCTCTCTCTCTCTTACTTCTTGTGTTTATTTTCCTTTCTTTCCTCTTTCTTTTTCCTTTCTATCTCTCTAGCTTACTTCCTCTACCTTTTTCTTTTCTTTTTTCTTTCTTTTTTCCTTTCTCTCTCTCTCCTACTTCCTGTTCTTTTTTCTTTTCTTTTTTCTTTATTTTTTCCTTTCTATCTTTCTTTTTACTTCCGTTTCTTTCTTTCTACCTTTTATTTTTTTCAAATTGTCTTTCTTATTTATCCCTTCTGCATTAAATCTTTTTCATTTATCCATAACATATTCCCCACTTCCGCTTTATTCCTTTCCTTCTTACCATTTTTTTTTTCCTTCCTGCGACATTTCTATTTTGGATCTACGATTCTTGAATCACAACCTTATCCCAAACGAAATCATTACGAACCAATTTCTCTATTTGATTCCTGCATTCCCCCAAAATATTCCACAGGAATTTCTTTTTCTTCTTTTCACCCGCCAAAAGTCGAAGTTATTTTATTTATTTTTTTTTTTTTGATTATCGCAGACGATATCGTCTGCCTTATCACTTGCATTTCTCCTTCTATTTCAACACTTTTCCACCAACCACACGCTTTGCCACCATCTTGGCCACGTGAACACAGTGATAAATCACTAGCCGAGTTATCAGTTATCAAAAGGAAATAACTTTTTTTTCTTCAGTGAATATAACTAGTAACAAAATAATCATCTATTGACAGGCAACCGCCTATCTCGAGTAAAGAGCAATGCCGTGTAGAGTAATGGTTTATGAGTTAATCTGGTTTGTTGCCAATTACCATTTTATTGTCCATTGCACGATCCTCACAGTGAATAGCGGTTCATCCTTATTTTTTTCCTTTTTAGGATTGGGTTTCCGGATTCCTCTAAAGTCTACTTCAACTCTAACGTCTCCATTATTTATATTATTCATACTATTGTCCTCATCTTTGTCGCCATATTTATCACAACGTTTTGGCCCTTAAGTATCTGTCTATATTTCTGAGATGAGGTATTATGTACACTATTTACATTATTCGGACTATTGTCCTTATCTTTGTCGCCATATTTATCCCAACGTTTCGGCCCTTAAGTATCTGTCTATATTTCTGAGATGAGGTATTATGTACACTATTTACATTATTCGGACTATTGTCCTTATCTTTGTTGCCATATTTATCGCAACGTTTCGGCCGTTGTACGCTCCGGCCTTCTTTCATTTCATTTCTTCTTTTCTTTCTTTCATTTTATATATTGTCTCTTACAAATCTGTTCTTTCTCTATTCCTTCGTCTATATGCCCCTTCTTTCTTTCTTTCTTTTTTCTTACTTTCTTTCTTCATTTCTTTTTGTATATTTGTTGTAACCTAGAAAGGGTTACTGAATGAGGAATAACCAAAATGGAGGTTGGAAATGAAATGGTAATCTTTATAACATCAACAAAATACAATACTCGCCAGCGGCGTGAAGTAGGCAAACCACTGCTATTGGTGGACTACTAAGACACCATATTACGATATTTACCTGCCTCCCCACGAAGTAGGATGCGGCACAAGGCAAATTTAATGTGGGAAGATCTGACCTCGTAATCTCGGACAAAAATTGCCCGTAGACCCCGTATACGCGTGATCGGGTACATATATACCACCCCGGACGAGACTGCCCTTCGGCATAGCCTCGTCCATGTTCCTCTCTGCCCGAAGACAGAAAGTTCGACACAGCAAGAGCTTCCCACGCTGACAGCTCACGCTGCCAGCGTAGACAGCATATTACCTTCACTTACAATAGTTTCCAACGTATTTATAAGGACTGGAACAAACCCGTTAGTCTTCATAGGTGCGGTATGTTACAGTTTTTTTATGCTTATGTAACTAGTGAGCCAACCAAAATGAGCTGACTTATTTTATAGTTTACCAAGAGAAGGTTAACCAATCAGAAGACGTGGAATATTCAATCCGACGTGTATAAAGGCGGCCCTTTTTTTTCTCGGAATATCTACTGCTAACCTGTCAGATTAAAGACCTGAAGAACTACGCTTTCCTACTCTCTCCGAATATTCACTGCCAACATCTGATATGGAAGACCTTAAGAATAACTGAACAGCTGCTACTAGATATTGGTGCTGTTTCATTGAACAAATTACTTACTATGTTGGATTTCTACATTCAGACTACGGTATATAAAAATAGTAATGAAAAAAAAGTTTATCTATCTTTCCCTGTCATATTACCCTATCTCCTTACTGTAATGTTTATGTTGCCTTGCATGGCATTCATATGAAAGTCTCGATCTGATGAAACTATTTAAGAACATGGCTGTAATTTTTAGGTTAATGTTTTGCTTTTGTAGCAGTTTGCATTATGGTGCGAGACTATACCTGGCTCGGCCCATGACAATAATTTAGTTTTGGATCCCTCTGACCTCTGCTAAAATCTTCATTGAAAGGAACAGTATGTAATATACACAGACACACACGTGCATGTGATCTGTGGCCAAGTTGGTTAAGGCATGTTGGTTATAATGATGGCTTCCTTCTGACAAGAGGGATGCACGTTCAAGTACTACCAGAGAATATATAGTTTTATTTAATGTGATTTCTCGGATATTCAGGCCAGTAGATGAAAATAAATGAATATACAGTTTAATAAATAAATACTTCTCATATCTCTGCCAGACCTCCAAAATGTTATTCGTTATCTTGCCCTTTTTTATGCTAATACAATTTCACCCAGTAACCCTCTACATTGAGTGACCCTTGTGCCTTGTATTGAGGGAACATTAGTAATAAAAAAATTCTTTTTTTTTCTTCATTGAGAATGATATTAGTCTCCTTAATGTAATGTTTCTGTTGCCTCGCATGGCATCCATATGGAAGTCTCGATCTGATGAAACTATTTAAGATCATGACTTTAATTTTTACGTTTATGTTTTGCTTTTTTAGCAGTTTGCATTATGGGGCGAGACTATACCTGGATCATCCCATAATTATAATATAGTTTTGGCTCCCTGTGACCTGTGCTATAATTTAAAGTCCCGAATTAGCTGGCTATCTTTCCTGTTATCTTGCCCTTTCTAAGGTTAATACAATTCCAGACAGTAACCCTCTACATTGAGTGGCCCTTGGGCCTTGTATTGAGGGATATTTAGTAATGAAAAAATCTTCTTTATTTCATTGAGAATAACATTAGTCTTCTTACTGTAATGTTTATGTTGCCTTGCATGACATCCATATGTAAATCTCTATATCTAATGAGACTGTTTAAGATCTTGACTTTAATTTTTAGGCTAATGTTTTGTTTTTGTAGCAGTTTGCAGCGTGGGGAAAAATATACCTGGATCGGCCCATGATTGTTATTACTTTTGGCTCCATGTGGCCTCTGCTAAAATCTTCATTGACAGTATGTAACACACACACACACACACACACACACACACACACACACACTACTTCATCTCTATAGTCCTAACCTGAACTGTGAAATTGTATTCGCTAATTAAATCTTGACCTCTTCAAGTCTAGAATTAGCTGTCTCTCTTTCTCATTATCTAGCCCTTTATACAATTCCACACAGTAACCCTCTACATTGAGGGACCCTTGAGCCTTGTATTGGCAACATTAGTAATAAAAAGCATTCTCTGGAGACCACACATAAAATAACATTGGTTTCGTTGCTGTAATCTTATCTTCTACTTCTTTCCCTGTAGAGTTTTCCGAGGAACAATTACTCTTATGTTGGGTACCTTTTATGCCATCCTCATCCTGTTCACACTCCTCCCGGTTCATCCCTTGTTTCCGGTTCCTTCTAAAGTCTACTTCAACTCTATACATTTAACTGTGAAATTTTATTCACTAATTAAATCTCGACCTCTCCAAGTCTAGAATTAGCTGTCTTTCCTATTATTTTGCTCTTTCTTATGCTAATACACTCTACACAGTAACCCTCTCCTTTGAGTGGCCCTTGGGCCTTGGATTGAGTGAATGTTAGTCAAAAATAATAAAAAAAATAGTGCGGTGTACTCTTCACTGAGTTCCCAATAGTTGGAACTTTGTGCTTAGTAGATCTTTGGGACGCTTCGGGTTGGGCTAATGGTCAGCTAGATATTCTGCTTTATAATTACTTGTGGGTAATATGTCCTGTCTGTTACTTGCGCTGGCATTGGTGGCGACTATCGACCCCCCCCCTCGCTAGTGCAATGAACGGGTGCAGCCTCGGTCAGCTGTTCCCCAAGGCCGGACAGCTCAATGTATTATTTTTCCTCAGCTGAGACTCTGTCTGTAGACAGAGGCCACAACTGAATCACAGTCTGCCCGAAGACAGAGACACAACCGAGAGATGACATGCATCCCCCGGCAGGACCGCGGGGCATTCACGTTGTGTAGCCGCTTTTAATCGCTACGCCTAAGTCCCTACTACACTGGTCAACATGATTTTGGTGCCAAGAAACAAAACACGATTTTTTTTAGTTTATTTGATGATGCTGTTTCCGAAAATTAAATTAGTTTTTCATGGTTAGCTACCATTTTTGCCGTACCAAAATTACTCATTTTTAGGGAAAAAGATCAATTTACGATCTTGGCAAAATTTAGTTAACAAAGGTCGTACAAACCCATCAATTTTCAGGTATGTCGAGTAATTTATGTCAGCCACCTGAAATAAACTATTTTTATAAGAAATAAGTGTTTTTGAGTCAAAAATTTTAAAACAGAAGTACCAAATTTTTCCAATTTATCGCCAAAATTCAAATTAACTGATGAACTTTATATTTAAATATAACGACCGCGGGGCCGAATGATTAGAATGTCAGCGTCTCAAACAATAGACCCGAGATCGAATTTTACTATAGTCAATTTGACAAGGACTAGACAATAATACTGGTCTGTGGAGACGAACTCAGTTTATAGGACTGTCTTCCACTTCCTGAAAACCATAATAATATAGATGTAACAATGTATCGCCAAAATAAAAATTAACTGATAAGCTTTATCTGTAATACACTTTAGTAAACCTGATAATTAAGGTAACATAAAAAAAATGAAACCCTAAAATCTTCTGTTTGATATTCATAAATTTATCCCATCACTACGGAAGGAAACCTAGCACATTGAGAACATTTTGTTTTCACAGGTGGAAAGAAACTCCAACTAAAGACATTCCAATTGAATGCACCTATTCCATTGTACGTGATACTGCTGGAGTATCAAAAGGAACTTAAATAACATTGAACATGACAGACAATCAAAAAAGAGAATTTGTTACCATAGTTCTTATGTTCACGGAAGTTTTATTTCTGCTGTTAGTTTATTAAATGATTTGATGAAAATACTTGTTGGTCTTGGTATATTCAATCGTGTTATTTTTAAAAGAGTTAGGGTCTGGTTGTTATTGCAAAAACACAATAGAACCTATATAGAACGTTCGCATTCATGAGACCCGGGTTCAAATCTCACCATGGTCGATTTGTCAGGAAGAAGACTTCCTGATGTTAACGGACTGGAGAGGTCGATCCCAGCGTGAGGCACATTTAGAAATTGCTTGAAAATCATACCACGGCTTGTGAGTGAAATTGGATCGACGGAATCCTTGGGAGCCGTCGATAGCTGTGCTAACACGAAGTCACAAGTCATCGTGGCCGAGGACTTGAGCGTGCTGGCCTTGTTCAAATTATTGATCGCGCTAGATAATACGCTCTTTCTCAGAAACTGTAACCAAGGTCTGCCCAGCATAGTTGCAGGATAAACCACAGGTGGGCTCTGCAGGTGTTGAGCAAATACAAATTTGCCTGAGCGAGCGTCTGCAATAGGGATTGCCTAGCCGCCCTAGTAGACTGGTATACCACGGCTTGGGGGCGAAATTGGGTAGATGGAATCCTTGGAGGCCGTCGGTAACTGTGCTAGAAACGAAGTCACAAGTCATCGTGGCCGAGAGCTTGAGTGTACTGGCCTTGTTCAAATTTTTGATCACGCTAGATAACAAGCTCTTTCCCATAAACTGTAACTAAGGTCTGCTCAGCATAGTTGCAGTATAAAACAAAGGTGGGCTCTGTGGGTGTTGAATGTGCCTGAGCAAGCGTCTGCAATAGGGATTGGCTAACCGCCCTAGTAGACGGGTATCCTTGAATACAAATGACCAGCTATACGTACTCGGATATAGAGTAAGAATGTACATTTCTGCCTCAGATTTTTTTCTTTTTGCTCCCCGCTGTTATTACATGTGCCGTATTTGCGAGATCCTTGAAAAATATTTACCATAAGAGCTATTTTATTTATAATGTGACGACAGATAAAAAAAAAAAGTCTTCGATCACAAAACCATTTTTTGGTGATACACTTTCCCTGAAGAAAACTGAAGTCGTCCAAAAAAATGGCTCTCTGCCCACCAGACACATACCACCCATAAAAAAAAAATCGCCCCATTCTCTAAGCTACATTTCTACACTCTTCCGGAAAAAATGACCTTGACTCTAATACGAAAACCCTATCCACCTACACCAGACAAAAACATTGACTCGAAAAGGAATCTTTTTTCTTTTACGTCACGTGACAGTTCTTAAAAAGCTCGATTTCCACAACATTGGGTGCCGGGGTGGGGATGATGTCGAATTGTGTGGGATAGTAGAAGATGAGGGCAGGAGTTTTGGTAGAATCTTTCCCGGTTTCGTGTTATGGCATATTTCCCAAAAGACAGTTACCAACTCCAAAATGGTCTGGAACATTGAATAAGAGACGGAGATGTATGAGAGCAGGCTAATTGAAAGAAAGAAAGAACGTAAGAAAGAAAGAAAGAAAGAAAGAAAGAAAGAACGTAAGAAAGAAAGAAAGAAAGAAAGAAAGAAAGAAAGAAAAATCTAATGATCAGAAAGAAAGAATGAATGAAAGAAAAATCTAATGATAAGAAAGAAAGAAGCAAACTAAAGAAAACAGAGGTAGACGTAAGAAAGAAAGAAATAAATAAAGAAAGAATGAATGAAAGAATGAATGAAAGAAGAAAGAAGCAAACGAAAAAACGGGTGTAGAAATAAGAAAGAAAGAAAGAAAGGAAGAAAGAAAGAAAGAAAGAAAAAAGCAAACGAAAAAAGAAGGGTGTAGAAATAAGAAAGAAAAAAAGAAAGAAAGACAAAAGAAGCAAACGAAAAAACAGTGTGTAGAAAAAAGAATGAAAGAAAGAAAGAACGAAAGAAAGAAAGAAAGAAAGAAAGAAGCGAATGAAAACGAGGTGCAGAAATAATAAAGAAAGAAAGACGAAAGAAGCAAACGAAAAAACAGGGGTGTAGAAATAAGAAAGAAAGAAAGAAAGAAAGATACGAACGAAAAAACAGATGGTGTAGAATTAAGAAAGAAAGAAAGAAAGAAAGAAAGAAAGAAAAAAGAAAGATAAAAGAAGCAAACGAAAAAACGGGTGTAGAAGTAATAAAGAAAGAAAGAAAGAAAGACGAAAGAAGCAAACGAAAAAACAGGGGTGTACATATAAGAAAGAGAGGAAGAAAGAAAGACAGAAAGAAAGAAAGAAAAAAAAGAAAGAAGAAAGAAGCGAATGAAAAAACGAGATGTAGAAATAATAAAGAAAGAAAGAATAAGCAATGACAAAAAGGAAGTATAAGAAGTTAGAAAATAAACGAGAAATTAAAAACAAAAAACGGTCAAAGAATAAATGAAATCAGAACATAGTACGAAAAGATATTACAATAAGAATAAGAATAAGTACGAAAATTTATAAGAATAAGAATAAGTAGGAAAAGATATAAGAATAAGAATAATAATAAGTAAGAAATATATAAGAATAAGAATAAGAATAAGAATAAGTAGGAAAGGTATAAGAATAAGAATAAGAATAAGTAAGAAATATATAAGAATAAGAATAAGAATAAGTAGGAAAAGATATAAGAATAAGAATAAGGATGTATAATTTACATAACAATGAGACAGACGCCAAAAACGAAAGAAAAAAAAGAACAAAAATGTAGAAAAAAATCCGAAAAGATCAGAAAAAATGGCGGGAAGAAAGATATAAGGAAAGAAAGTAAAACAAAAGATATTTCAATTAAAATCTCAACCAAACACGAAAGATAAATGATCCCTGTAAAAGATCTTAAATCTTTAAAGTTTCAATCCTTCTTAGAAAAGAGTCATTTTTTTTCTTCTCTTTGCTTTTTTACAGACTAGCAGGAAACTGGAAATTCCACAGTATGTTTTTCATTTTTTCCCATTAGAGTCTTAGTGACACTAAAGAGCGGACTCATCTTTTCACTGTTAATAAAAACTTTCAACGATTTACCAAGCTATTTCCGTCAGGTCATTTATATTAAACCAATGATTCTCAATGACGGGTGCATCATGGTATTATTTTGATGGGGCTTTCATTCAAATATTTTATATTTCTGCCTTTCAGTTCTCTATTATATGTTTTGAAACTATATATATTTAACTGTCTTTTTGTTATTTTAATTTTTCCTCTTTCATGGACGCCATGGTCTTGTTTAGAGACCAAGTTAATGGCCTTTTAAACTTCCTTCACGTGAATTGCAGTAAAATTTTGAATATGTAAGAATTAAATATTACAGCGGGGAGTAGCAGAATTTTTTGTTACCAATTCCATCTTCCTATTTAGCTGAATGTGGTTTTAGTGCTGTAAATGATTTGTTATTGAAGAAAAGAAATCGACTGGTTATCACTAAATGAGGAGACTTGAGGCTTAAGCTGACTAAATTGGTGCCTAATATAAAATCTATCTGTTACAGGCATGATGCACAAGGATCTCACTAACAGTCATTGTTGTGATGAGCTCTAATTTCATATTGTATTATTATTTCATGATTCAAATGATCAATGTATATTACGGAATAAGCTTTCATTCAAATATTTTATATTTTTGCCTTTCAGTTCTCTATTATATGTTTTGAAACTATATATATTTAACTGTCTTTTTGTTTTTTATTTTTTTATCTTTCATGGAAGCCATTGTCTTTGGAGGCTTGTTTAGAGACCAAGTTAATGGCCTTTTAAGCTTCCTTCACGTGAATTGTAGTAAAATTTTGAACATGTAATAATTAAATATTATTGGGGTGGGGGCACCATAATACCAAAGTGGGTCATGGACCAAAATCGGTTAGGAACCACTTTATTAAACAGGCTGTGAAAGTGCAAATTTTCTAGCCTTCTCTCTATTTTCCGTTTCTTCCTATTTCCCGCCTTCAATTCATTGAAGCAGACGTTATGTACCTGAAAGCATCCTCTCTTTCTTTCTTTCTTTCTTTTTTCTTTCTTTCTTTCTTTTCATTTCCTTTCCTTCTTCCTTTCTTTCTTTTATTCATCTGCTTTCTTTTTCTAGCCTTTACTCAATCTTCCGTTCTTTTCTATTTCCCGCCTTTCTTTCTTCCATATTTTCATTTCATTGAAGCAGACGTTATGTACCTGAAAGCGTCCTTTCTTTCTTTCTTTCTTTTTCTCGCCAAAAGCAAATTGTACCTTTGTACTCTTATAACATTTATTTTTTCACCATTCGTTTCAGATCTTTTTGTCCTGGGTATGACGATAAAGTACATCCGGCAGCAAGGCTTCTGATCGGGAAATTGGAGGTTTTGAGGAGCGTGGAAACACCTCTTAACATCTGTCTCTTTTCGAACTCAGAACAAAAAGTTCAGATAACTGTGTAAAAAGTCAGAGGTCGATTTTGCACTTTATCGATTTTCTGAACGGGACCCCCACCTATAAAATGATAAAAGTCAATATTTTTGTTTTTTAGTTCGACAAATATAGTTCTGGTCTTAGCGATAAACTAAATCCGGGAGCTAAGCTTCTGATCGGGAGATTTGAAGAACGTGTAACCACCACTTAATAGTTGTTGTCCCCAGGTCTACTCAGACTCGTCGTGGTAGCACCTGTTCGGGTCCCGGCAATGGGCAAATAGTGAACCTCCAAAAAATTCCAGCCATACATTTTTTAAATAAAATATTACCAACGATACATATTTAGAGTACAATTACCAACATTAAATTAAGCAGAATTACCAACAGTAAAATTTATACCAAAATGACTAACAATGCATTCTATACACTATTTACATTATTCGAACTATTGTCCTCATCTTTGTCGCCATATTTATTACAACGTTTCGGTCGTTGTACGCTCCGGCCTTCTTCAGTATCTGTCTAGATTTCTGAGACGAAGTATTACGTACACTATTTACATTATTCGAACTATTATGCTCAACTTTGTCGCCATATTTATTACAACGTTTCGGCCGTTGTACGCTCCGGCCTTCTTCAGTATCTGTCTATATTTCTCAGACGAAGTATTATGCACACTATTTACATTATTCGAACTATTGTCCTCAACTTTGTTGCCATATTTATTACAACGTTTCGGCCGTTATACGCTCCGGCCTTCTTCAGGTTGTTGGAATGTCTAACTGAACCCTTTATTTCGCTCGCTGGCGTAGACTGTTCTAATTCCACGTGCCATGTCAAATGGATGTTAGTTATCAGTTATCTCCTGTTAATTCCCCTCTCCAAAGCGAAATAAAGGGTTCAGTTCGACATGTTTTATTATATATTTAAAAACCATTATTTTCTTGGAGGATCTAAAACACGTAATGTATATAATCACAACCATATAGGAGCTGGACTTAGATGTCAAAGGCTATTTGAGACGCCTACCTCGGAAGTATTTTATAAACCGTGGTAACTTCTCTTTACTATCACACCTGGGCTCTGACAACCTTTGGAACATGTATAATTATTGTGCGATTAAAACTTAAATAACGTTTGCCTCATTTTGACTTTCTCGTTTTACTTCCCTAAACTTATATTCATCAACTTTGCCTTTTGTTACTCTCTTTCAATTTGAACAGTTGGTAGTTGAGGCGTTAGTTCTGTCGAAAAGGTAATATAAATAATTTTATTGGATGCTAAATAATGACTTCATAATCTCTGAGTGTTTTAGGCTTACATCCCGATTTATATATTTTCATTTTTTTTCTTTCTCTTACCTTTTTTCTAAAATTAACAAACTTTCGATATTTGTGTTTGTTTATTTATGTCGTCGTCGTCGTCGTCATCGTCGTCGTCATCATCATCATGCCCTTAACTTTTGTAATCGTAGAAGTGAAGAGGGGGGTATCCGAATGCAGAAGCCACATTAACTCTTTTCCACAACGGTCTATCAACGGCAGCCATCAGCAATTCTGTAACAGTCATACCTGTCCATTCTTTCACATTGTCCAACCAGGATTTGCGTTGGTGACCATCATCATCATCATCATCATCATCATCACGATACCCTTGACTTGTGTAATCGTAGGGCGGGTCCGAATGCAGAAGCTACACTAACTCTTTTCCACAACGGTCTATCAATGGCAGCCATCAGTAATTCTGGTACAGTCGTACCTGTCCATTGTTTGACATTCTTCAACCAGTTTTTGCGTTGGTGACCTCTCTTACGTCCACCTTCAACGATGTCTTGCACAATGTAGTATAAATTATTTTATTGTATGTTAAATAATTTATTATGTATTTAAAAACCATTATTTTCCGCGGGGGATCTAAAACACATAATGTTTATGTTCACTACCATATGGGAAGATATAACGACACAGAAATAAAATGCTCACCACTCTTTTCATGGTTTCTAATAAAATTTTCCTGTTCCTTAATACTTTACTTGGCTTTTAGAGAGTATATTTCGCTATTCCAATGCCCACTATGGAGTTATGTATAGCGGCTCGGATTGAGGAATCGGAGATCTGAGTTCGAATCCATTACATTCACTTACGTGCTAATACCCTTGGGTAAAGTATGAATCCACTTCTTCCCACCCCCAGCTCTGGGTAAGTTGCAAGACAGACTGTTTAATATAGCCTTGAGTGGCAAACGGTCTAGGAGAAGGTAACTCTGAATTAAAAGCTGCATGTAGCCCTGGCGTAGCTCAAACTATACAGCTAAAAATTCGGAGTTGGAGCCCCTAAGGTAATTCGTCGTTGATTTCAGCCTCGTTCTGTCAGCTCCTGCGAAGGCGCTGCTGTCAAACTCTAATGACCTTGCTGTTCGTTTGGATCCATCAGCGACGTGGAGTGTGAGGACATAGCATCCTGCCCAGGTTTGATGCTAGCTTACCGATGGGTGGGATCAAAGCCATGACCGGCGGAGGCCTATAAAATTCTTATTTTGATTTCTGTATTACATTTTCCGTACCGCTGTTAAAAGATTTTCTAAGTAAAGTGGAACCTCGGTTCACGAATTTAATTTGTTCCTAAAGCCCGTTCGTAAACCGAAATGTTCGTAAACCGAAACTATTTTTCCAATAGGAATCAATGTAAAATGGATTAATCCGTTCCAGATTCCAAGATGATTGCTTATTTAAACTTTTACAAAAGTGCTTTGTGTACAAGTTTATACACGAAACTAATGAAAATCATTAAATCTAATAAAAAATAAATAAACCCAATATTAAATAGATAAAATATAGACGAACATTTTAATTTTACCGTCCCTGTAAGTAGGAGTGTTGATGGCGTAAGTGGAAGGGGAAGGAAAGAGATGTTATTGTTTGGAAAAGGGGAAGGAAAGACACGATGGTCTCTTTATTTATAAGAATAGTATAGATCGTTGATTTTGCCATATGAAAGTGAGTAGGAAGAGACAATATCATCAACAATTGTTTTTTCTCTTAACTTTTCTTTTTCCTTTACCCGTATCATTGCTAGACTTTCTTTGGATCTATGTCTAACCAGGGCTAATAAAAAGAAAAATGGCACAGTACAATAAAATTGGAAAAGAAAAGCACAACACAACATATGAATGTGTAAAACATGGCGGTCGACTGAGTAATAATTCCGTTCGGGTTAACTCGGTTCGGCAATGTTGTTCGAGAAACCCGAAATTTTATTCGATAACCGAGGCATTTTCATCACGAATTTTCTGTTCAAAAACCGATTTGTTAGAAATGGGAGACGTTCGAGAAGCGAGGTTGCTCTGTAAATGCAATTTAGATTTTAACAAAAATATATCGAAATTATGACCACAATTTTCGTACCCAGAAATGTTCGTAAACTAAAACTATTCTTGCAGTAGGAATCGATGTAAAATGAATTAATCCGTTCCTGGTCCCAAGACGATTGCTTATTTAAATTGCTTATTTAAAGTACTTTATGCACGAATTTATACACAAAACTAATGAAAATCAATAAATCTAATAAAAAATAAATAAACCCAATATTAAATAGATAAAATATAGACGAACATTTTAATTTTACCGCCCCTGTAAATAGGAGAGCTGATGACGTAAGAGAAAAATGGCACAGTACAATAAAATTGGAAAAGAAAAGCAACACATGAATGTATACAACATGGCGGTTGACTCAAAAATAATTCCGTTCGGGTTAACTCGGTTTGACTCGGCTCGGCTCGGATAGACTCGGTTCGGCTCGGCTCGGCAATGTTGTTCGAGAACCGAAATTTTGTTCGATAACCGAGGCATTTTCATCTCGAATTTTCTGTTCGAAAACCGATTTATTCGATATGTGAGACGTTCGAGAACCGAGGTTGCTCTGTAAATGCAATTTAGATTTTTACAAAAAATATATCGAAATGATGACCACGTTTTGTGAATTTTCGCAATTTTAATTTTAGTTTGAAAAATATTTAGAAGAATAAAAGAAAAAAAGGTCTAAATCGATGGTAAGGACGGAAGAGGAGTTTCGGGGAGGGAAGTCGAAAAAAGGAGTAGAAAGGGGGAAAAGACTTAGGAGTGGGGGTGAGATAAGAATGAGAAGAAAGAAAAGTCGAAGGATGAGGAGGAAGAGGAGGAAGAAGAAAAGGAGAAAGAGGAGCAGGCGATTATAAAAAGCAGTGAAAAAAAGAGAGAAGTAAAAGAAGAAAAGACAACAATAACAATAATAATGAAGAGAAAAAATAAGGCAAAGTAAAATTAAATTAGATAAGAAAAGAACAGCATAACACGAATGTATACAACATGGCGGTCGACTCAGAAATAATTCCGTTCGGATTAACTCGGTTCGGCTCGGATCGACTCGGTTTGGATCGGTTCGCCTCGGATCGTCAATGTTGTTCGAGAAAACCGAAATATTGTTCGATAACCGAGGCATTTTCATCTCGAGTATTCTGTTCGAAAACCGATTTGTTCGACACGTGAGACGTTCGATAACCGCGGTTATTCTGTATTTAAAATGATTTTTCGCTTGATTTTGGTATTTCCGATTTGTTGTTCGAATCTTGGGCTGTTCCTCTTGCGGTCAACTGTACATTCTGACAATTGGTGATTAGTCCTTTCTTCCAGCTGTCCTTTACTACCTTCTCTAGAAGTTCATATGGTTCCCTTTCTGTATCTCCAATCAGCACTGAATCATCTGCATGTTTTATGTTATATGGGATGTGACCTGGTAGGACTTCTAGTTTTTTCATGATTGCCTCACTATAAATGTTGACAAAGTCTGGTGAAGCCACTTTATCTTACGCTCCTTTAACGTTACTAAATATCAGAATATTAAATGCCACATCCCCAGGGAAGACTGCTTATCAAGATTGAATTACATACCAGTTTTTCTCTACAGAGAAGAAGAGTCATTGGGTTCACCATGTGTGTGTTGTTGTGCCGTACAAGGTGAAAGATTTAGAATCTGTATATTAAAGATATTGTATTGGATTAAAGTTTAGCATGGCTGAAAATGGAACAAAGAAAGACAGAAGAGGAAAGTGGGTGGAAAAGAAAGGAAGAAAGAAATTTGGTGGGAACTAAATAAATTCTATGTCGTTGGAAAGAAAGAAAAAAAGAAAGAAAAAATATGTAAAACCATGAAAAAGAAAGAAAGAAAGAAACGGATTGAGGAAATAAAAATATGTAAAACAATAGGAAAAGAAAAAAAGAAAGAAAGAAAGAAAGAAAGAAAGAAAGAAAGAAAGAAAAAGAAAGAAAGAAAGAAACGGATTAAGGAAATAAAAATAAGTAAAATAATAGGAAAAGAAAGAAAGAAAGTGGTGGAAAGAAAGAAAGAAAGAAAGAAAGAAAGAAAGAAAGAAAGAAAGAAAGAAAGAAAGAAAGAAACGGATTAAGGAATTAAAAATAAGTAAAACAATAGCAAAAGAAAGAAAGAAAGAAAGAAAGAAAGTGGTGGAAAGAAAGAAAGAAAGAAAGAAGGAAAAATATGCAAATATGTTGTAAATAAAGAAAGTATAAGAGAAGCAATGTACGTCGTTAAAAAGAAAAAAGAAAAAAGAATGAAAGAAATTAACGTGAATCGGTGGAAAATAAAAAATGCTAAGTCGTTGAACAGACAGAAAGAAAGAAAGAAAGAAAGAAAGAAAGGATATGTAAAACCATGAAAATGAAAAGAAAAGAAAAGAAAGAAAAGAAAGAAGAAAAGCAATGTACGATGTTAAAAGAAAGAAAGAAAAAAGGAAGAAATTAGCGTGAATCGGTAAAAAATTTAAAAAATGCTAAGCCGTTGAAAAGAAAGAAAGAATGATAGAAAGAATGATAGAAAGAAAAAAGAAAGGATATGTAAAACCACGAAAAGGAAAAGAAAAGAAAAGAAAGAAAAGAAACAAAGAATATGTAAACCATGAAAAAGAAAAAGAAAGAAAGAAACAATATGCGAATATGTTAAAAACAAAGAAAGAAAGAAGAAAAGCAATGTACGATGTTAAAAGAAAGAAAGAAAAAAGGAAGGAAGAAATTAACGTGAATCGGTGGAAAATAAAAAATGCTAAGCCGTTGAAAAGAAAGAAAGAAAAGAAAAGAAAAAAGAAAAGAAAGGAAAAGAAAAAAGAAAAGAAAAAAGACAAGAAAAGAAAAGAAAATGGCCAGTAATGGTTAAGAAGGAAAACAAAAGGTTACCATCCGCAAACCAGATGTCATTGGTTCCCCAATCATTTGATCAACGCCTGTAAACAGAAGCTCTCTCCTGATAAGGAATGAATTTCAAGACATAACAGCATTTAACAAATGTTTTAACCTTGTCAGTCGCCCATATAGGACGCACTAGGGATAAAAAGCCTTACCCGGCTTCACACAGCTGCTGGGATCATCAAAAACAGATGCTTGCCAAACAATTTCTTTTTTTTTTCTCCTTTTCTTCAACCGAACTTATTAAACCATTGTGTAAAATATAGAACGAAAGTAATTAAATATTTCTCAACCCAAACGTTCGTTTTTTTTTCCAGACCCCTTTTTTCATCCGTCATCGTGCAGTGCTTTCTCAAGACTATTCCAGACATGCTAATATTGATGGGTACTATCATCATTTTAATATAAGTACCGCCACTTTTTCGCGGAAAACAGCATAGAGTAATGAAAAAGGTCACAAACTTAACAAAAATAAAGTTTTATCGTCAAAATGTTCATGTTATTATTAAGAGGAAAGACCATTTTTTAATTATTTTTTCAATTTTTTTAATCCTTTCTAACACGTTCGAAATTTTAGTTAAAATCTTCATTTGTAATCGCGGTGGCATAATAATTACATTGACTTTTTTGCGTTTTTTTTCTGTTGAAAACACATTGATTTGGAAATTCTTGTAAAAATCAAATAATTGTCTGATTTTAATGAAACTTTCAGGACTTATTTACAAATTAATGAAATTATTTTGGAAATTTTTTTAGAAAATTATGGTAAAAATATTTTTTTTTTACATATGTTACTCTCCACTTACTTAATTTCATGAAATTTCACAATAAACCTTTCTATTTCCTGAATTTTTTTATTCGTTAAAAGTACGACTCCTTATAGAATGTAAATCGTCTATTTTCCTTTTAAAACTTGCACTATTAAAATTGAAAATCTGCTCTGAATTGAAAAATAATAAATGCTATAAAACTATGACATTATTTATTTAGAAAAACTTTTAATTGCTTTTGTAAAATAAGTTATATCGAGGACAATATTGTCTGAAGAAATAAAATTTTTCCGATGAATAATGAATTTTTACAAGAATTTTTTCATTTTTTAAAAATCTTCATTATAATAATTTATAATAATTTAAAAATCGTGTAAAATTTTGTATTGGGCTATTTCCTGGATGTGATATAGTAATTAAGTGGAAACGAAATTTACGAATCCACGACTGAAAATATTAATAGTTACATTATTCTATTTTTAAAATTATTTTTTATTTTATTTTTATTTTTTTTTACTTAATACGTTTTACTTAATACGTTCCTTCTTTTTTGCTACGGTAGGTTCGAATTGACATTATTATGAAAAGGGTCACGTGATGTAATAGTTTTGTCACTTTACAGAAAAATTCGCTCGTTACTCTATCTTTACGTTTCAACAGGTTTTTTCGTCAGTTTTAAAAGTTTAAAATTTAAAGTAAGTTTTACTTATTCAATTACTATTTCACTAAATATTTTTATTTTACGTATTTACATTTGTGTTTAATGGGTCAATAATTGAGGTACGATTGAATGACAAAGTGATGACTGCTAGTTATGGATGACCCGATTTGACATAAATTTCCGAAAACTAAACAAAATTTACGAATCCAAAACTGAAAAGATTAATAAACATAAGAGCACTTTTCTATTTTTAAAATAAATTCTGTTTTTTCTATTTTTTACTTAATACGTTTTACTTAATACGTCCCTTTTTTTCGGCTATGGTAGGCTCGAATTGACATTATTATGAAAACGGTCACGTGATCTAATAGTTTTGTCTCTTTACAGAGAAATAGGCTCGTTACTCTTTACGTTTCAACAGCTTTTCCCGTCAGCTTTAAAAGTTTAAAATTTAAAAGTTTTACTTTTTCAATTACAATTTCACTAAATATTTTTATTTTATGTCATTATATACTTCAATTAAGTATTTTTTAAAACTTTTTTAAGAAGAAACAAAAATGTTTTTTTGTTCGTAATTTCTTTTTAATTTTTTCAGTTTATTCCTTTTAATGACAGTTATTTTGATAAAAACGTTTAATTTAATTTTAAAACCAATGTTTAATAAATTTAAAGTTTTCTTAAACTTTATTTCTTTCATATTTGAAATTAGTTTTCGGAAATTTATGTCAAATCGGGTCATCCATAACTAGCTGTCATCACTTCTTCATTCAATAGTACATCAATTATTGACGAGAAGAGTAAAGATATATAATCCGGTGTTCTTATTGATATATATATATATTTTTTTTACAAAAGAGTACTCAATGTAATGTAAAATTTTTTTTAAAAAATGCGGGAAAAACTTTTTGTTCCGAATAACAAAAAAAATCCAGACGACATGCATTTAACGGATGCCAGAATTCGTTGAAAAATACACCCCTACCCTCCCTAAACGTAACCTCTTTTTCGAACGTAACTCATAATTGATACAACAATTGTTAATAAAAATGAACACGCTACCGCCCCTGTCTGAATGATTGGATTTCTCTGTATCCTTGGAAACAGGAAATTATGAATTTATATGTGCGTTTAAAACTCAGTAAATTTAAAAATAAGTTATTCCAATATTTGCTCGAAGATGAAACAGAACTAAAGCTTTTAATTTAATAATATAAATAAATTTGAAGTTTTTAGCTTCAGTTTTTGAAACATGGTTATTACTGTGTAGCGAAGAAACCACATTTTAAATCAGTTAATATATATATATATATATATATATATATATATATATATATATATACATATATATATACATACATATATATATATATATATATATATATATATATATATATATATATATATATATATATATATATGTACGTTTGGAAGAATTTTAAAATCGACAAATTTGTTTTGTTTATAAATTTAAGAAAATGGCCCCTTTTAAGAATATTTTAAGAAATCGAAATTAAATTTGACATTCCAATCTATATAATTTCTATCATAAATACACCAGGATATTTTACTTGCTGGAAATAAAAAATTCAATCATTTAGCTTTCAATTAAACAAAAATGAAATCTTCAAGTATTTTTTTTCATTTTTAAAAATTCATTTTAAATTTTAGGTATCGAAAATTTATGCCGAAAAAGCGGAGGTATCTATTTTAATATTTCCCCCTTTTTTTTTTCCTTTGGCATCTTCCAAATATTCATTCAGCTGTTTTTTATTACCAAATTTTACTGCTGCTTGTTCCTTCGCTACTTAGTTAGATAGCACGACCATTGCGCCGTGCCAGCACTTCATAATTGCGAGATAAGACGAAAAAACATATCAGAGACGGTTTTAGCGAGAAAAAGAAAACAAAAAAAAGAAAGAAAATATAGTGGCAATAACACTTTCATACGTTTAACGTCTGCTTCAGTGAAATGGAAAAAACTTTTCCATTCCAAATCTTTTCAATTGTACCCTCTTACTTCTTTAAATAATGACCTTCATTCATACTTATTATTATTATTATTATTATTGCAATAATTTTTTAAAGTTGTTAAACTCAAATATTTAACGATGCAATAGTGGAATTTTCGCTTGTATTTTAAAGTCGTGGAACTCGTAAAGATCTTATTGTTTGTTTAGGGGCATATCAAGTCCTTATTTAATGCCGAAATTTAGTTTTGGACGGAACATTCAGTTAACCATGTGCCATGCGTGATACACGCTTAGACGATCATATATCTTTTGATACATGAGTGACGAGGCAGAATTTTTTTTTCTCGCAGTAGGTTGCCATTTCTTTTTACGCTATACCAGTTGCCATCCAAGGCTAGAGAACCCGGTCTGTCCTGCTATTTACCCATAGCTTGGGTGGAACAAGAAGAGTTTAGTGACCCTCATTTCAATTTTCAAACATTTTCTTGAATTTCATTGGTTGTTTTTTTTTAACTTTATTTTTTTTAAAGTTTGTAGCACTGATTTATACAATTTATATGTGCACCTCGAAAAATATCACAGACCTGCTGATCTGCTTTGCGAGCGAGGTATTACAATTCAAAGAGGAGTGGAACTCAGGTGTTAACACTCAATACCTGCAACAGAAAAGACGGCGACATCTTCTCGGTTGGACGGTCGAACTCTCTGGCTCTGAGCAGAGAGGAACCCGGGCGAGGCTCCGCCGAAGGGCAGAGTCTAGTTCGGGGAGGTTGACCAACCTGATCCCGTTTATACGCGATCTACAGGCATTTTTTGGCCGAGCCTACGGGCTCGGGAATGCCCCACTTTAAACCCGGCCTTGTGCCACATCTATCCCTGGGGGGGACAGTAAATACTGTTAACACTCAATACCTGAAAAACCAATCTTGTCATCTTTCATCACCCAGAACATGAATTTTCTCTAATTTCGGTGGTACTTTCAACAAGGCTCCTTGTTTTGAGCGTGTTTGGGCCTCATGTGGAACCCGTGTACGAACCACTGCAAAAGATGCTGAGAAGTGATCAGTTCCTTTTACCAACCCAGGAAGTATCTGACTCCTTTCGCAATATTCTATCATTCCATAAAGTCAGAACAGAATATTGCTGTCATATCTGAGCTGGAGCTGCTCAGTTCTCACTTCGCATCCTTGACAGAGATCAAAATCGTTTACGCGGCTTTGTGGGTGAGAAATTATTTTCCACCTAATACCCCACCTTTTACCACAGACATAACGTCGCAAGCCTCTCGCTATTTCCATGGGAAATGATCTGATGAACTGGTCTTTAGCTCGGACCTTTTCAGCTATGACCCACGCATACAGGTTCGAATCAGACCCGTTCCCTTCGTGCTCGAGTCGTCAAAGTCCTGAATAGTACGGCAGAGTCTGGAATTGCATTCGCTGTTCTAACCATTCTAGAATTTATGTGTTTCCTGCGAATTCTTTAACAGAATGGAGGATGTCCATAATTATTGAATAGAAAATGTCATTCTTTCTAGCTTAATATATGGAATCTGTAGTCGAATCTTTTTTGTTGTTGTTGTTTTGTTTTGTATACAGTGCGTGGTCTGGTTCATTTACTCAGCTCACCTAGTCAATTCTTTACAAAATCAACTAACGTCACGCACACAGACCAGATGTTGCATTTACCAATGCAACTACGGAAGCAGAAGTCTCTCTCTATATATATTCAATCACGCATTCGCCATATTTATTCTGCACTTGATTAATCAGTGAGACAAATCTTTTCAAAACGACCAATTATGGATGTTATTAGCATTTTAGTTTTAGCTTTATTTATCTTATTCTTGCTTTACATACCAACAGACTAGGTCGATACACTCTTCATTATTACTATTATTTTATTACTAGTTTTATTCCATCTTATTATTGTTGCTTTTTATCCCAACACTCTGGCTCTATACACTCTTCATTATTACTATTATTTTATTACTAGTTTTATTCCATCTTATTATTGTTGCTTTTTATCCCAACACTCTGGCTCTATACACTCTTCATTATTACTATTATTTTATTACTAGTTTTATTCCATCTTATTATTGTTGCTTTTTATCCCAACACTCTGGCTCTATACACTCTTCATTATTACTATTGTCTTATTACTAGTTTTATTCCATCTTATTATTCTTGCTTTTTATCCCAACACTCTGGCTCTATACACTCTTCATTATTACTATTATTTTATTACTAGTTTTATTCCATCTTATTATTGTTGCTTTTTATCCCAATACTCTGGCTCTATACACTCTTCATTATTACTATTATTTTATTACTAGTTTTATTCCATCTTATTATTGTTGCTTTTTTATCCCAACACTTTGGCGCTATACACTCTTCATTATTATTATTATTAATTGACGTCTACTTTTATTTAATCTTATTATTGTTGTTTTTATCTACAAAATGTGGGGTAAGGATAAGAAAATGGGAAAATAACTAAATTTCTAAATCGTATTTAAGACCCATTGCCCCAGATCAGATTATTTGAATTTTTCGCTGCTAAATTTTTGTCTCTTTCTCATCAACCAACTCATTAGTTTATGGATCATTTATCAAGTTATTTTGGCTACATCTGCGGCGGTGTGACGCCGATAGGTGAATGGGTAAACACGAACCTTCTGTTCCTAATGTCTGGATGTTTATCGGCTCACAGATCGGTCCATCGGGATAACAATACCGAAATGGGCTAGGAAAGGCTTTACGAGTTGTAAACGAGAGAAAGTCAAAGGCCTCCTTGTTTCAAATAGCATTCCTTCGTGTTTTTATTAAATCATTTTTTCTATCTCTCTTTTCCCCTTGCTAAACCATCAATTACAGCCGTTGTAGACTGGTTAATCGAATCATTATAATGAGTTCGGGTCGGTGTCAGAGAGAGCTAAAAAAAAAAAACAGTTCTCAGCTCCGGGAAATGAAATAGACGGAACGGGTTCGAATTTCGACAGAAGTAGATGCTTTCAGTTTATTTTGGGCTATTAACAAAATAAAAGTCATGAACTGTTTTCTTTCGTTCGCGACGTCTCATCACCATCTGGAGAGAAAAGCCCGTTTGAGGGAGAAAAATGGATGAGTGTGGAATTGAGGAAATTTCGCCGCCATTTTTATTCTACCTGTTCATTTGACAACAATAAATTGCGGTTCATCTTTGTAAATGCACCTAATCAATAGCAATCCACAGAAAAAAGAATGTTAATGCTGATTGATCATTATGCAAGATTTACTTAATCTCTTTAGTCTGATCATACCGATTCAACCATCAATATATATATATATATATATATATATATATATATATATATATATATAGATATATATATAGATAGATAGATAGATAGATATAGATATATATATTTATATATATATTATAATATTTTTTAAAAAAATATGATTCCTTTGCTACATAAGATTTCTCATGCTTAAAAAGCGAGAGCCGAGACGCTTAATATAATTTTTTAAATTAAGTTGAATAATTAAGATGTCTAGTCTCGCTTCCTCGTCAAGCGAGAGTTTGGGAATATATATATATATATATATATATATATATATATATATATATATATATATATATATATATATATATTTCGGATATATATATATATATATATATATATATATATATATATATGATAAGATAAAGAACAATTAGATATACAACAAATTATCTATAATATATATATATATATATATAAATATATATATATATATATATATATGATAAGATAAACAACAAATAGATAAGATAAACAACAAATTGTCATATCATATACATA
The DNA here is from genome assembly GCA_964036315.1 of Acanthosepion esculentum. Lineage (NCBI taxonomy): Eukaryota > Metazoa > Mollusca > Cephalopoda > Sepiida > Sepiidae > Acanthosepion > Acanthosepion esculentum. Next base: position 61,654,916 of record OZ038516.1, read on the forward strand.
CATACACACACATACACACACACAGATACATATATATATATATATATATATATATATACATATATACATATATATATATATAAATGTAAAAGTGGACATGGAAGTCAGCACTTAGAGGCGACAGTCTGTTTCATGCTAGTGCAATCGTCAGGCGATATATATATATGTATATTAGAATGTGCAGCTTATATTTTATATCATAAAGGAACAGTTTATACAAAGAATTAATTAAGAATAATGATATTAATCGCGAAATCACTTCGTTAACAGAACTTAATGAGAATTTGTCAAAAGTGCATGTCATGTGTCTTCCATCTGACAACAACTCGACTATAAGGATTTTATTATTCAAGGAATTGATAGTAAGTTAATGCCTCATTAATTTCAGTTAGCGAAGTGATTTCGCCATTAATCCCATTAACATTGCTATTTAATTCTTTGTATGAAATTGTTTCTTTATAATATATATATATATGTGTGTGTCTGTGTGCCTGTCTGTCTGTCTGTCTGTCTGTGTGTGTGTGTGTGTGTGTGTGTGTGTGTGTGTGTGTGTGTGTTAAAATCTCAGAATTAGCTTGTGGAAAAAGCCAAATATGTCTAAAGAAAAAAGACAATAGGAAAACTAGTTTTAGCCGACGCGTTTCGTCCAATGTGGACTTTTTCAAACCAAAAATGAAATGAATTTATTGAAACAAAGTATCTATAAACAACATAGAAAATGTCATTAGCAACTGGAAGAATTTAGAAACGCTCTTGTATATTCATATGGTCAACTGAAAAATTTCGTTTCTTATTTTATGTTGGAAGAGAATGTTTTCACATGTAGAAATATTGTTTGTATTGTTGTGTTGACGGATTCAACTATTTTTTTTTCATTTCTTGATATATTTGTTGTGTACGTTGGCTTGGGAGTGTATTGATTCTGTTAGGGAAGGAGAGATAAAGAAAAAAACGGGGCGTGGATTAATATTTGGATAATATTCAATGGCGGCACTCTTGAGGATTTTCCTTCTGAGTGAATTATTTTCTTTTTGTATGAGTGTAGCATTTATAAAATAAATATTGAATTTATTTCTATGTATGACTAGAGTATTTGCCAAATTGTTATTTATGAGGTACTTTTGAGTTCATAGATGCGTTTTTTTTTAATTCTGCATGTTTCTCCAATGTATTGTGAGGAACAGTTTTGGCTATTTATTTTGTATATGCCTGCTTCAGACATATTATTGTTAAGGGTATTTTTAGATCTGATTATAGCCATAATGATTTTGGGGTGGTTGTGTTTATTTGGATGTTGTTTAGATGGGATAAGTTGTATGAATAAACAACAAAGAAAATGTCGTCAGCAACTAGCGGAATTTAGAAACGCTCTTGTACATTCATATGGTCAACTGAAAAATTACGCCAATTACTTTATGTTGGAAGGGAATATTTTGACATGTCGAAATATTGTTTGTATTGTTGTGTTTACGGATTCAACTATTTTCAACTATAGATTGGAAAATATCTTTTAAAACCAAAACCCCTTGAAGACTTGAAGTTTTACCAAGATACTTCGAAGTCGGGATAAAATTGATATTTAAAAGTAAAGTAATCTTTTCTTATAATAACATTATTAAGGGTCTTTTTTAATATTATTTTAATATTCTTAATATTGAGCACTATATATAAAAATATCTGCTGTTTCTTAACTCTTAACTCATACACAAACACACACACGCACACACACACACACACATATATATATATATATATATAATGAAATTGATTAAGTCCGACAATTATTTCATATATTTTCTGGTTATACGCTATTTTTATAGATAAAATTTGTTTAAGTATATGCATTGCTTTTTTTAATTAAACAATATTAATTACATTTACCTGATTGAATAATTAATACTGCTTAATTAAAAACAGAGCAGTTACTTAAATAATTTGTATCCATACAAATAACGTATAAACAGAAATATATACTTTTTTTATTTTTTATTTTAGGATATTACAACAAAAACATGTAAGAATCGTTACACATTTGCAGTCCTGTTTCAACGCATAACAATGCGTCTCCTCAGGCGATTGTAAATTACTGGCGAGTGACCGATTAATTTGATTTTAAATGCAAAATACATCTTCATTTTTCGAAAGAAAAATACCAGTCTTGAAAAAAAAATTACCTACGTTAAATTCAAACTAAACGAAAAAGAAAAAAATGAAAGAAATTATTCTAGAAATGTGTCATGGCCAAGATTCTTTTAAAATGTTGGAAGTGTACTCTATGCGTTCTCATCTTACCTATACACACACACACACACACACATAAATATATATATATATATTCATCGGACGAAAGTGATGTTTGTATTGATGTAAATACACATGCGCAAGAACAGGAGATGGCACTGAAATATTAAACTTAAAAGAAATTAATTTGTTTTATGATATTTTCACAAACAGCCGGAGGAGTCGAAAAGCGATGAAACTTTAGTAGCTGATAAAATAGTTTTAAATCGATTTTATTTCTTATAATTTAATGAGGTTATATCGTTCTGGGATTGACATTACATCGCATTGAGCACTTTTTGAGGTGGTGTAGCTGGTTGACCTCCAGTACTAATAGTACTGTTTATTTATCGTATATTTTAGGATTTCCAAACATTTTTGTATCAGCACTATTTTCACATGGAAACATTTCCCACTGCCCACCAGTATAGTAATTATTCAGAAGTATAGCAAAAGTGTTTAATAAAAGTTTGTTACTGGTTCATAAACTAACTTTATGGTGCAATAAAAAATACCAAAGGGAGGTAACAAATAACGCTGACGTATGAGGCTACTACCGTATTGAAGAATAAAGAAAACAAGTTTTACCGTTGAAAACTATAGTATATATATAATTTAATTTTATAGTTAACGTTAGCGTTACAAGTGTTGAAAAAGGATTAATCGATTTTTGTTCATAATCAGAAAATGACAAAAAATATACACTACTAGCAAAAAATTCGACCAATATTTTTTGTTGCCCTTGATCTTCCCATATCTGGTTTATATCCGAAAAAAATTTCTTCTTACGAACTATTTGAATATTAATGACTATTCTCGAAACTATAGAAAATACCAAAATATATGTTGTTAGCGGAGATATTAATATCTTATTTAGGAATGTGACACAGTTATTCTTATTTGAACTCCTCTATTTTTTCTACAGGTTCTATGCATATCTCCCCTTGAATAATTTTTCGTGTCTCATATGTTGAAAATGTCTTTTTAATATTCAGAATCCTATGTCGCCCATCAAAATTTCCAATCATCAACCATTTTCTTTTCAGCTGACAATCGCCCACTCAACAGATGAAATCGCCCACCGGTGGGAGATATCTCACAAATTGGATTTTTTTTCGTCCAACACGTATGAGCTTATTCACACCGTTTTCTTCTTTATTGTTTATTTCCTTCTTCATTGTTTTTCTTTATTTATTTATTTTTCCTTTCTTTCATGTTTCCATTTTTTTATTCTTTCTTTCTTTCTTTCATTTTCTTTCTTTCTTTCTTCATTCTTTCTTTCTTCATTCTTTCTTTTTTGTTTCGTTCTTCTTTCCTTTTCCTTTCTTCCGTTCTTCTTTTCATCCTTTCTTTCTTTTTCTTCCTTCCTTCATTCTTTCTTCTTTCTTTCTTCTTTTTTCTTCTATCTTACTCTCATTCTCACTTCTTTCTTTCTATTCCCTTTCTTTCTTCTTTTCATCCTTTCATTCTTAATTTCTTTTTTCTTCCTTCATTCTTTCTTTCTTTCTTTTTGTTCTTTCTCCTTTCTTCTTTCCTTGTTCTTTCTTTCTTTCTTTCTTCTACTTTCTTTTATTCTTTCTCCTTTTCTTTCTTTTTCTTGTTTGTTTCTTTTTTCTTTCTTTCTTTCTTCTTCCTTTCTTTCAGATCATATTCTTTCTCTCTCATTTCTTTCCCCTTCTTTTTTGTTTAGTAATAAATCTATTTTAATCGTGACTCCTTATTTATTTACATTAGAAGTAAAAAAAAAAAAAAAGAAGTCCAATACTTAGTGATATGATCCAGGTTAGGACCAAGGAAGAACAACACGAACACAAGAGTAGAAATAACGAAGATATATTACACGGAATAATAATACAACATGTGGAAAGTGTTAGTATGACTGTCAGTCTGGTTTGGAGTGAACTACTATTCGTCTCGCTCTCTCTCTTGAGAGGTGTAGTATACATAGTGTTTAGGAAGAGTTCATTCCGTAGTTATAGGTAAGGACCCATAACACTTAGCAAACGTCAACTCAGAGTTTCGCAATTTGTGTATTGATCAATACAAAAATAATAATTATGAAACTCCGAGTTCACCTTCGATTAGAATTAAACACATTTAAATATAATTTAATAATAGCTATAATAGGATTTCCCTTGTGAGCTCTGCTGTATTGAGAGGGGAAACTGGGACTTGTTATTACATGAGGGGTCGATGAACACACCCAGGATAGGGGGAGCGTATCTTAACGTAAACAAATGACAACATATATTAAGAAATGAACTAAGTCCGAGAATTATTTTAGCTTAAGATACCCTTCGAGCAGATATGATCGTTGGAGAAAAATCATGGGAAATTTGTAGTTTAAAAACAGTAATTTGAAACGCTTCCTCTGTAACTAAATGGCATATCACGTCAGGATATACGGCGGTTGCATGTAGGATACAGGTTCGATTCCTGTCGGAGGACAGGTATTTTCTATGAAATTTCTCAGACATTCAGGCTGGTAAATGTAGTTAATACTGTTTATTATAAAGAAAGCATTTACTTATATTTTGTATCTATAAAATATATATATATATATATATATATATATATATATATATATATATATATATATATATATATATATATATTACATGAATCATTCATACAAAAAACAGATATTGAAGTTAATGATATAAATGGCGCGAATAAATCTTCGCAAACAAATTTAATAAATTACATTAACCCCGAAACTGTAGATGAATGTTATGATCCCTGTTTATAAATCCAGTTCCATAAGGTCTTTTTTTAATTTTTTTACAAGCTTTCATCTGTGCATACAGACATCATCAGGTATGAAAATATATTTGTTTTTTACATCTAGGTAATAACAGGACAACGAAAGAATATGTGTAATCCGAAAGATGTTTTTAGAAATGTGTTATTGTTAATTGTAAGAAATTTTGGAGCGTGCGTGGTGTGTATTTTTAAATTTTAAGATTGTGCGTTTTTGTAACTTATGCAAAAAATTTTAAATTTCAACCTCAGCGTTGCGACCGCACGCTCCAAAATTTCTTACAATTAACATTGACAATTGACAAATTGCGAAGGATTCTATGATTGGAATTCTGGTTTTGTTATAACTAATGTTTTTTTTTTTCGTTTTCTTTTAACATTAAAACCCATTTTCATGCATCCGAAAAATGTCGGCTTTCCTGATTAAAAGAAATTTTTAAAAAATAGCTGCTGATAATGTTTAGCTACAAAACGAAGTTTATGGGAAACCTAAATTTATTCTTTGTAAATTTTCCAATAATATCTGAAATGCGCATTTAAAAACAAACTCACTACCGGATGAAAAGATGATGAACTAATTCTAGTGGCATTTTCCTACCATTCAACCTAGATTGCTTTCCTTACACCCTTACATACATATATATATATATATATATATATATATATATATATATATATATATATATATATATATATATACACGACTCTCCCGTCGAATTCGTTGTATGAGGGTCAAGCACATCAGTACCTAGGGAACTGATAGACCGACACCAGCACATGAGATTTGATTATAGTGGTGGAGGTTTTGTGCAGAACCATCTACACTTTTTGAAGGATAGACAGACCTGATCCACTACGTACCACAGGGTCCCCAAAACGAACCTGCGCAAGTTTTGAAATCAGAGTTGTAATTCTCCTAGACTAGTTGCCATCCAAGGCTATAGAACCCAGTCTTTTCCTATTTACTCAGATTCACACCTTTCCCAAGGGTATTAGCACGTAGGTGAATGCAGTGGATTCGACTGGAATTCGAACGCGGCTCTCCGATTCCAGAATCCATGCAACTATCTATTACTACACCGTGGCATTACTCCAATATATATATATATATATATATATATATATATATATATATATATATATGTGTGTGTGTGTGTGTGTGTGCGTTCGCGCGCGTGCGTGTTTGTTTTAGTTTGTCCATGTAAACCTCTGACATAACGGGAGTTAATAGACTGTAAACACATTTCCAAACATCACAAGGATGAATCTGAACGCCGACGCTAAGTTAATTTTCAAACCATACGAAACTTCCTGACAGACATGCTCATTTCCTCGGTTGCATAAGACAGGAGTCGAAAGTTCAAAACATTCTGAAACAAAGGCCTTTATATGCTCAACTTGACAGAAGGGAAAAGAAGTCTCCCTACCTACTTTTGTTTGTTTTCCTTGGGTTGGCTTAGGAACGCATTACGAAAAACGAAAGATACTTTGGAGAAGAACGCTTACCTGCAAGAAAAATTAGAAATATTTAATGATATTATCGGAAATTCAAGGCAGTAAAAAGAAAAAAAAAGAATGGCAAAACATTTTTTAAACATATTCTGCATTTATGTGGATTATATAGCACGTTAATATTACAGTATTTACATTATTCGGACTATTGTCCTCATATATATATAGTAATTCCAGCATTCCAACATTTAAACATTTTTTTGGCATAAAACAATGAGTTGTGCAATTAATTTAAGATATTATGTATATTTCATAATATATGTATATATTAAATTGCTCTGTTATTTTATATTGAGCGCTGTTTTTCTTACAGTATTGTGTATTTATATGTATTTGTAAATGACCATATCTACGTAGCAAAATATACATATTCGGTTTTAAATACATATATATGTATGTATGTATGTATGTATGTAAAAATAAGGAATTGAAGCTAGAGAATAATATAAAAAGATTTAAATAAAGACGACATCATTATATATGCGTTTATATACCTTGAAAGATTCACTTTCAATCAACACCTTTTCAATAGCTGAAGAAATTGGAACACGATTAAAACAAATTTTAATTGCAAATAATTGACAAATAAAAACAAATATTAAAAGGTCCCAAAAGAGCATAAAATAGAAAAACGTTTTCTCATTCATATATATATATATATATATATATATATATATATATATATATATATATATATATATATATATATATGCAACTTTCATTAAAAACTACAGACAAGGTACTACGGTTAAGTTTATTATTTAATTTTTCTTGTGTACGAACAAGAGCTTTCTTTGCTGGACAAAGGGTGTGTAAGAACTGTCCAAATGTTTTATTTTTCCGAGCGCTTTCGGCTATACCTTTAGCCATTATCAAGGATGATTTGATTTTTCTGTTTAATTGAGTGTGTGCATTATGTATATGTCTTAGTGTGTAGTAGGGGTGTTTTAATTTCCAAATACGGTTAGCACGTTGTGGCTTTGTTCGTAGTTAATATTGTTAAGGGTAGGCTTTTTCTTTTTTATTATTAAAGCCTCCATTATTTTTAACCTTTTTTTACAGGTGGAAGCAATTAATATATTTGTGTTTTCTACTAGTATATTTCTAATGGAGTCTGGTAAATTTTTGTGTGTGTTTAAATGGGTTCTAATGGAGCTGTGATCGGATAGGTGTAACATGAGGCGTCTGGATAAGCATGTGGTTTCCATTAGTGCTCAATATCAGAGATAGAGCGTGTATAAACATAAAAGTGAACATAGAAGTCAACACTTAGAAGCAACAGTTTGTTTCATGCTAGATGCAATCATCAGGCCACGAGTGTTGTTTTTTTCTCGGCAAATTATATATACGCGTCTGTGGTAGATTGTGGGTAGTGACGAGTGCTGTTATTTTTCTCGGCTATCGAGAAAAATAACACCACTCGTGGCCTGACGATTGCATCTAGCATGAAACAGACTTTCGCCTCTAAGTGTTGACTTCTATGTTCACTTTCATATATATATATATATATATATATATATATATATATATATCACTTATTTTTATTGATTTTGTTTGCGTCACGTTTTATGCATGTTTCTTCAAGATTTGAGTCGTGAGTCATACGCTTCTGTTTTATCCAGTTGATAGTTTTATACAAGATGAAGACGAAGAAAAAGAAGATGATGATGATGATGATGATGATGATGATGATGAAGAAGAAGTCGTCGAAAGAGACTTCAAAAAAGAAAAATTAGAAAGACGACAACAATAGAAGAAAATGTAGAAAAAGAACGACGAGAAGTCGACAAATAAAACCGAAAAAGACGAGGAAGATATAGAGAAGAAATGAAAGAAAGGAGTGACAAAGAAAGACGAAAATGCAAGAAAAAAAAAATGAAAAATTATGAGAAAAAAATGATTTAAACAAAGAAAGTGAAGCTGTGTAGACAGCAAAAGGAAGAGAGAAAAAGAAAATGAATTAGAGAAAGAAGAAACAAGTATAAGCAAGAAAATGGGCCAAACAAATTTGCAAAAAGACGAACGCACAGAAAACTACGTCTGAGAAATGATTGAAGTGATTCATTTTACTTATTTTGAAGCTTGGCAATGTTTCAAGAATAAACAAAAAGAACAGTGGAAATTTCTGAGAAATATGTATCATATGTATATATAAAATATATATATATATATATATATATATATATATATATATATATATATATATTTATTTATTTATAATATTCAAATTATTGAGCATCAAAAATGGTTTTTGCTTCACTACTTCAATTAATCATATGCATTATTGTTTTCACTACAAACAATATCGGGAACAAAGAGACTATTAAACGCAGAGACGAGACAATATATATATATATATATATATATATATATATATATATATATATATATATATATATATATATATTCACTTCAGCAGTTCACTTTTTCTCCTGATGAGGCTATGCTGGCCAAAACTAGTCGAGGAAACTAATTGAAATATTAAAACAAAATCATATTATTATAAAACCAAGTGTGTCTGAAAATTTAAAGTTTTTATTGTTCAAACCATATATATATATATATATATATATATATATATATATATATAGTTATACGTTTGTATATCTATCTATCTATCTATCTATATATATATATATATATATATATATATATATATATATACACACATATATAGCCGAGGAATTATTCAGCATTCGCGGCCTGATGATTGCGTCCAGTATGAAACAGCCTGTCGCCTCTGAGTGTTGACGTCAATGTTCACTATTATATATATATATATATATATATATATATATATATATATATATATATATATATACGTCAATGTTCACTATTATATATATATATATATTTATATATATATATACGTCAATGTTCAATATTATATATAAATAAATAATTACCAAATTTAGCCAAGAGGTGTAGATATTATAGTGCTCAATATATATATATATATATATATATATATATATATATATAATATTTGTTACCCGTCCTGTTTTCTCTTCCGTTCGTAAGGACGTCCTCTCCTCCTCCGCCACCCATGTTAATTCAGTGATTTACCAATATAAGTGTAGTTGTGGACTCGACTACATAGGGAGGACGTCCCAAGGTTTGGATTTGAGAATAAAACAACACTTACCCACCCCCAGGATTTTGAATCCGGATGCCAGGAAAAGCCAACTGACCAATACTTCTGGCTCTGCTATTGCTGGGCATGTAATAAATAGCAGGAATTGTGTCTTTGATTTTAGGGTTGGCCATTTTTCAATTTTATTGAGGTCCCACTCGTCATATCACCTCAAGGTTCTCGAGTCCTTGTATATCAGGTCCCGTGGGCCTTCCCTTTGTGAACAGAGGGAATGCTTACTGGGTCTGAATGTTATTGGACTCCAGCTTTCTTAAAATTAATTTCCCCCCTCCATCCGTTGTCATTAATATTAATTAAATTTACACGCTTATTTTTTTTTTATATCCCAGAAATAAACTTGATAAGGCTGGGACGAAAAAGTTGATTTTTTTTTTCGTTTTTTAAAATGCCATATAAATTTTGCTTATTCCTAGCTATCGTTAAATTTTGTACCATAAAAAACTTATATATATATATATATATATATATATATATATATATATATGTATGTGTGTGTATATATATATATATATATAAAAATATATATATATATATATATGTGTATATATATATATATATATATATATATATATATATATATATATATATATATATATATATATATATAAATATATATATGTGTAATTTGGCAGCAACTTTTCTTTCAAACATGTAGTGTTGAATGTTAAAGACAACATAGTCTTACATATTTTCTTTTGAATTTTCTCATATTCTCTAATGAGACTTTTTATTTGAAAATAGTTCCGAAATATGTATTTTCCATACGATGACCTAGCGCTTTCGAACATCATTGTTCATCTTCAGGGTCAATATTTTAGTCAAAAAAATTTTTTTTTTTTTTTTTTTTTTTTTTATATATATATATTAAAAACAAGTAAGATATTTTTATTTTATTTTATTTTAGGCAGCAAGTATTCACCCAAACAAAGTTGACTAATATTCGTGGATAAAACCAAAATACTCGAAGTTTATGGGAAACCTAAATTTATTCTTTGTAAATTTTCCAATAATATGTGAAATGCGCATTTAAAAACAAACTCACTACCGGATGTAAAAGATGATGAACTAATTCTAGTGGCATTTTCCTACCATTCAACCTAGATTGCTTTCCTTACACCCTTTCTTCCAATGCCAAGAAAGAGTCTAAAATCTAGATGCACAAATATGCACAATGTACAAAATTACCAGCCCTCATTCAATAAGGTATTGTAACGGAAAAACGCTGTTTACACATAGTTTACACATTGAAGCAAAATTCATACAATTATTATTAGGTTGGTGCAAAAATAATGTCGTTTTCTCACATATGTTAGAACGTCAAAAAACGACATTATTTTTGCACCAACCTAATACAAAACATATTTCTAACTACACACAGATTTTCGTCTCGCTAAGTTGCCCACATGCTACACTCTACTCAAAACAACTTTTAAAACAAACACAAATATAATACGATAAACAGCGGGGTCAGTAGACCACATATTCGATGCAAGGACAAATGGTAGATTTGTAGATTTGAAGGATGGACTCAGGTTATGAAAACCTTCTGGCGTGACACAGGGAACCAACTTACCGAAGTACACATTATCCGAAGCAATTAAGAGATTCCCATATATATATATATATATATATATATATATATATATATATATAGTAGTAGCATGGCACGGCGTTGCCCGTGATTGATTCAAAAATCGTACGTCTCATACAGCAATCGCTATCACTTGAATTAAAATATTATTGCCCTTCCTTGCCTTTAAAGGAGTGCCCTTTACCGTGCTGATGTTGCTACATGCCTTACTCCTTGCCTATCTCACACTGCGAATTTTTTCTAAGCTCTATACTAAACATTAAATCTGTTACGAAAAAAGAACTAAACAAAATGAACACAAAACGATCAGCTTTAAAAAAGGACACGTAACTGGAAAAACCGAATGAAAAAAGAATGTTAACAACAAATACTTTTTCACACCCAACCCAGTTCTGCGGAATCAGAATCAACGTTGAATTTAAGCAATTGGAGGAAAGTGCCATGCAGATTTAATTTTTTCTCATGCTAGCATGCTAGTTAATATTCGTGTCAGTCAGATATTGGCTCTCACGCTGGCCAATAGAATCTTCCTGCCTATTCGTGGCAGTCAGCTATAGGCTCTCACTCTGGCCAGTAGAAAATGGCCGCAAACTAAATGAAAACTGCCGTAGAAGCATGAAAAAATCGATTATTTCCATTATCGATGAGAGTTGGGAAATGCAATGTCGGTCTTGGCCTTGTCGCTAACTTGGAGCATGTGCATGCAAATTTTGGTGTAAATCCGTCGAAAATTGCGGCCGTGCATTCGTTACACACGCACACACACACACACACACACACACACACACACACACACGCACACACACATCCTGCCTTATATAGATAGAAATATATATACAGAATTCTGTTCTAGCTGCTCGGCCAAAGACATCTCAGATGGCTGGGGCACGTTCGCCGCATGGGTACCGGCCGCATCCCCAAAGTCATCCTGTACGGAGATCTGTGTGAGGGGTCCCGCCCAACTGGAAGACCTCAGCTTCAAGGATGTCTGCAAACGAGACATGAAGTTGACCGACATCGACCCCAACACCTGGGAAGCCGCAGCTAAATACCGTCAGCTCTGGAGAGTCACAGTCAGAGACGGCGTCACGACTGCAGAAGCCGCAAGGAAAGATCATCAGGCAGCAAAGAGAGCCAAGAGAAAAGCAAGGACAGCCTCCGTCTACGTGTCATCCAGTTTCATCTGCGCCAAGTGCCAGAGAGACTGCCGCTCCAGAGTGGGACTACACAGTCACCAGAGGCGATGTAACTCCATCACCTAGCGCCTACAGCGCTACTCCATCGTCTCCCGAGACGGTCGGATACCGAACGAACGATATATATATATATATATATATATATATATATATATATATATATATATATGTGTGTATTTAGGCAGCATTTTTTCATTAATACATGTCTCATTATGAAAAAAACTTACATAAAATATATAGACAACGCTTATCTATATTATTTAATGAAACATGTATTAATGAAAAAATGCTGCCTAAATACACACAATATATACTCAATAGTCATCGGATTCACTCTCGCGTGGTCATGTGTGACGTCATGAGCTGTCGTGCGATTTTCGCTTTCAGCGTTTTATATGCACGTGTTTATCGTTGCTTGGAAATCATCCATGTAAACAAATAAGACTATCATCAATTTCTTGTTCGTGTATTGCATAAATATATTGTGTAATTGTCATCTTTGATAATGGCTTATGTAAGCCGAAAGCTCAGATTGGATTAAATAAAAAAAAGTATGTATCAATAGTGATTTTCTTTCATTATTTAATGATAATGTTATTAAGATTATCAGACTATATGAAAAAAACTTACATAAAATATATAGACAACGCTTATCTATATTATTTAATGAGACATGTATTAATATATATATATATATATATATATATATATATATATATATATATATATATATATATATATATATATATATATCGAGACCTATCTAAGACCTTAACGTTGCTCACACGCTCGGTCCATATCCTTGTTACGCTTCTGTCGCCTCGAGTCTCTTTTTCATCTTTGAGGAAATCGTCCAACATTCGTAAAGAAGTTCAGTATTCTTTTATTAACCTATTGTCTCGCAGTAATCTGCCCACTTTTTGGGATGTGCCATGGTCATCCCAATACGCTTACTCTAAGTGTCGCACTTATCGTCCTCTGTCAAGACGCTTCGCAGGTATTTAAACTTCCGCGTTTGCTTGATTTTAGCGTTCCAAACCTTCAGATAGCATTTCGGGCTCATCCTCTTACTGACGGCCATGCACTCCGTCTTCTTGTAGTTTAGGCTTAGTCCTTTCTTCTCGCTCTCCGTTGTTGCCTTCTTATCGCAAAAGCGTGAAACCCAGTGTTACAAACTAATATCCATTCAACTGAATATATATATATATATATATATATATATATATATATATATATATATATATATATATATATGAGCTGTGATACAGCGAAACAGTTTTGTAATTGCATATAGATGACTATATATATATATATATATATATATATATATATATATATATATATATATATATATATATATATATATATGTATATATATATGCCACTCTCGTTTCCAAATTAATTCCCTTTTGCACTCTTTCTTTCGCTTTATTTCCACGTCATTTCTCACTCTCTTTCCCCGAATCGATTTACCTTTCATCTTCCTCTAACATCTCTCTCTCTCTCTCTCCCACCTTAATGTTCCCCTCTTCTTTTCTTTTTTACTCATTCTCAATTTTTCAACGTCTATTTCTTTCTTCATCTTTCATATTCTCTACACAATAATCACTCATCGCAATCTTTCTCGTCGCACCCGCCAGGCTCACTCATTTTCTCACCCCAAACATCATCACCGATGGACTTAATACTTTGCGTGCTCATTTGGGCGTGTAAGTGGCTTTTAACTTTGAAAAATGTTTTAATTTGCACGCGAATTCATGCGTAGACAGTTTGTCTGGCAACCATAGTTGTTGTTTCAAATTATTGTCTGACTTTTGGTGCTATTGCGAAAAGGACAAAAGAAAAAGAAAAACTGGCTTTCATTTGACCACATTTTGCTCCGTTTCGTTTTTTGTGAGGTTAAAGGGCATCATTATAGTAATACCTATTGTTCAAAAATAGATAGATAGATAGATAGATAGATAGATAGATAGATAGATAGATAGATAGATAGAAAGAAATTGAGTGGGATAGATAGATAGATAGATAGATAGATAGATAGATAGATAGATAGATAAATAGATAGATAGATAGATAGATAGATAGATAGATAAGATGATATATATAGACATATATATATATATATATAGAGAGAGAGAGAGAGACAGACAGACAGACAGAAAGATACATGGATAGATATGAATAGACTGTGATAGATAGAAAGATAAATAGATACATGGATAGATAGATGTGATTACATATACATAGACACACACACACACACACACACATACATATATATATATATATATATATATATATATATATATATATATATATATAGATAGATAGATAATAGAGAGGTAGAGATGTGATGATACACACATATATATATTTAGAGAGAGAGAGAAAGATATAGATAGATAGATAGATAGATAGATAGATGTGATCGCATATAGACAGACGGAGAGATAGATAGATAATAGAGAGATAGACGTATGATGACATATATAGATTGGCATATATATATATATATATATATATATATATATATATATATATATATATATATACATATATATATATATATATATCGAGATAGATAGATAGATAGATAGATAAATAGATAGATAGATAGATAGATAGATAGATAGATAGATTTCAATACTAAACTCTATAATTAGAAAATAATTCAAACACTAAAACTAATCTAATCATATTGTTAGTTATCTGAATTAAAATTTCTTGTAAATAGTTTCTTTTCTCGTAAATTTCTTTTTAAATAAATATTTTGGGAAGGAGAAAATACTATTTGCAAGCGACGATTTAGAAGCACGACATCGAGACTTTAGTTTTAAAATTTGAAAATCGATAATTAAAATTTTTAAATTTCAATTTTTATTTGTTTTTGAAAAGCAAAAAATAATAATCAACCTTCCTTAAGTTAATTGAAGACGCCGAGACTTGTGCTTTAACGGTAACATTGGTAGTGTTTGTTTATTTACCGCTCGGGAAGCAAGAAGTGTCTTTAAACAAACTTGAAAGAAAGGATATTGTTATATACCGTTCCTATGAACACTAATGGGTATGTCTAAATCCTCATGAATACGATGGATACTATTGTAAGTGGGGGTAACATGCTGTTTATGTAGTCCAGCTGTGGTTTACCTACTTCACACCGCTGGCGAGTATTGTATATTGTTGATGTTATAAAGATTACCATTTCATTTCCAACCTCCGTTTTGATTATTCCTCATTCAGTAACCCTTTCTAAGTTACAACAAATATATAAAAAGAAAGAAAGAAAAAAAAAGGAAGAAAGAAAGAACAGATTTGGAAGAGAAAATATACAAAAAGAAAGAAAGAAAGAAAGAAAGAAAGGAAGAAAGAATGAAAGAAAGAAAGAACTAAAGGAAGCAAGAAAGAAAGAAAGAAAGGAAGCAAGAAAGAAAGAAAGAAAGAAAGAAAGGAAGAAAGAAAGAAAGAAAGAAAGAAAAAAGAAGGGGCATATAGACGAAGAAAGAAAGAAAGAACAGATTTGGAAGAGAAAATATACAAAAAGAAAGAAAGAAAGAAAGGAAGAAAGAAAGAAAGAAAGAAAGAAAGAAAGAAAGAAAGAAAGAAGGGGAATATAGACGAAGGAATAAAGAAAGAACAGATTTGGAAGAGACAATATACAAAAAGAAAGAAAGAAAAAAGAAAGAAAGAAAGAACGAAAGAAAAAAAGAAAGAAAGAAAGAAAGAATGAAGGGTCATATAGACGAAGAAAGAACAGATTTGCAAGAGACAATATACAAAAAGAAAGAAAGAATGGAAGAAAGAAAGAAAGAAAGGAAGAAAGAAAGGAAGAAAGAAAGAAAGGAAGAAAGAAAGAAAGGAAGAATGAAGGGGCATATAGATGAAGAAAGAACAGATTTGCAAGAGACATCAATATTGTTATATACCGTACCTATGAACACTAATGGGCATGTCCCAGTCTTCATAAATACGTTGGACACTATTGTCAGTGGGGGTAATATGCTGTTTATGTAGTCCACCACTAGCAGTTGTTTACCTACTTCACGCCGCTGGCGAGTATTGTATTTTATTGATATTATAAAGATTACCATTTCATTTCCAACCTCCGTTTTGGTTATTCCTCATTCAGTAACCCTTTATAGGTTACAACAAATATAAACTGAATATGTTTGTTTTTTGTTGTTGTTTTTTTTTCTCAATCAAATCTTTGTATCCCTTTTTGAGCATGTTGCTCTTTTCTAAAAAACGCCTATTTCTAGTTTAGTTTTAATTTCTTTAAATGAAATGTAATATACTTGTATTAATTGTTAATTGCTGTTGCAAATTTTTAATAGATAAAGTTCAAGAAAAATTGCAAAGAAACAAGGCTCCATAGTTTTTCTCCTTTAAAAAGAAATAACTACCTAAAATTTAATTTATTTAATTTTTTATTAAAATAATAATTTAAAAAAAGAACTTTAACTTAGATAAATCGATTTTATTTGCTTGAATGAAAACAATACAGAATAGTAATTAAATATATCCGTTTTTGAAAAATATCTATCTTTGCCCTCAACCTCCACCCCAGACAGAAATTACCTCCCTGGTATTGTTGCAGTGGGGTTTTATCTGGAATGGAACCCATGATTATTTTAGTTAATACTTATTTACACGTATGGTGGGGAATAGCCCCCTCCAGAAATTACAGCCCTTGTATTGCTGTAGTGGGGAGTTATCTAGACCCCCATAGTTCATAATATATTTTTTAAAATTAATTTTCAGATGTTTAAAAATACAGGGGAGGGGGCTTAGCCCCAAATGTCCACACCAGAACGATACCAGAATCAATTTTTTATTGGCTTTTCCTTCACAGGAATCGAATTTTCCTACTTTGTCAAAATTATCGAATTTTCCATTACTCAGTTAGGGAATTTTCCGTTTCCAAATGTTCCATTACAAAATTTTCCGTTACCAAATTTGCCGTAACCGAATTTTCCGTTACCAAATTTTTCGTTACCGGATTTTCCATTACTGAATTTTCCATTACCGGATTTTCTGTGACCGAATTTTCCTTTACCGAATTTTCCATTACTGGATTTTCCATTACCGAATTTTACATTACCGAATTGTCTATTACTGAATATTCCATTACCGAATTTTCCATTACCGAATTTTCCCTTACTGAATTTTCCATTACTGGATTTTCCATTACCGATTTTTCCCTTACCGAATTTTCCATTACTGGAATTTCCATTACAGAATTTTCCATTACCAAATTTTCCGTTACTGAATTTTACATTATCGAATATTCCATTACCGAATTTTCCCTTACTGAATTTTCCATTACTGGATTTTCCATTACCGATTTTTCCCTTACCGAATTTTCCATTACTGAATTTTCCATTACCGAATTTTCCCTTACTGAATTTTCCATTACCGAATTTTCCATTACTGAATTTTCCGTTACCAAATTTTCCGTTACCGAATTTTTCGTTACTGAATTTTCCATTACCGAATTTTCCATTACCGGGTTTTTCTGTGACCGAATTTTCCTTTACCGAATTTTCCATTACTGGATTTGTCATTACCGAATTTTTCATTACCGAATTGTCCATTACCGAATTTTCCCTTACTGAATTTTCCATTACCGAATTTTCCATTACCGAATTTTCCATTACCGAATTTTCCCTTACTGAATTTTCCATTACCGAATTTTCCCTTACTGAATTTTCCGTTACCGAATTTTCCATTACCGAATTTTCCGTTACCGAATTTTCCATTACTGAATTTTCGTTACCGAATTTTCCTTTACCGAATTTTCCATTACTGGATTTTCCATTACCGAATTTTTCATTACCGAATTTTCCGTTACCGAATTTTCCATTACCGAATTTTCCATTACCGAATTTTCCATTACCGAATTTTTCATTACCGAATTTTCCATTACCGAATTTACCATTACCGAATTTTCCATTACCGAATTTTCCATTACCGAATTTTCCATTACCGAATTTTTCATTACCGAATTTTCCATTACCGAATTTACCATTACTGAATTTTCCATTACCGAATTTTCCATTACTGAATTTTCCATTACCGAATTTTCCCTTACCGAATTTTCCATTACCGAATTTTCCCTTACTGAATTTTCCATTACCGAATTTTCCGTTACCGAATTTTCCATTACCGAATTTTCCATTACCGAATTTTCCATTACTGAATTTTCCATTACCGAATTTTCCATTACTGAATTTTCCATTAACGAATTTTCCATTAACGAATTTTCCATTACTGAATTTTCCATTACTGAATTTTCCATTACCGAATTTTCCATTACTGAATTTTCCATTACTGAATTTTCCATTACCGAATTTTCCATTACCGAATTTTCCGTTACCGAATTTTCCATTACTGAATTTTCCCTTACCGAATTTTCCCTTACCGAATTTTCCATTACCGAATTTTCCATTACCGAATTTTCCATTACCGAATTTTCCATTACCGAATTTTCCCTTACTGAATTTTCCATTACCGAATTTTCCATTACCGAATTTTCCATTACCGAATTTTCCATTACCGAATTTTCCATTACCGAATTTTCCATTACCGAATTTTCCATTACCGAATTTACCATTACCGAATTTTCCATTACCGAATTTTCCCTTACCGAATTTTCCGTTACCGAATTTTCCGTTACCGAATTTTCCATTACCGAATTTTCCATTACCGAATTTTTCATTACCGAATTTTCCATTACCGAATTTACCATTACCGAATTTACCATTACTGAATTTTCCATTACCGAATTTTCCATTACCGAATTTTTCATTACCGAATTTACCATTACCGAATTTTCCATTACCGAATTTTCCCTTACCGAATTTTCCGTTACCGAATTTTCCGTTACCGAATTTTCCATTACCGAATTTTCCATTACTGAATTTTCCATTACCGAATTTTCCATTACTGAATTTTCCATTACTGAATTTTCCATTACCGAATTTTCCCTTACTGAATTTTCCATTACCGAATTTTCCCTTACCGAATTTTCCATTACCGAATTTTCCATTACTGAATTTTCCATTACCGAATTTTCCATTACTGAATTTTCCATTACTGAATTTTCCATTACTGAATTTTCCATTACCGAATTTTCCATTACCGAATTTTCCGTTACCGAATTTTCCATTACTGAATTTTCCATTACCGAATTTTCCCTTACCGAATTTTCCATTACCGAATTTTCCATTACTGAATTTTCTGTTACCAAATTTTCCGTTACCGAATTTTTCGTTATTGAATTTTCCATTACCGAATTTTCCATTACCGGGTTTTTCTGTGACCGAATTTTCCTTTACCGAATTTTCAATTACTGGATTTTCCATTACCGAATTTTTCATTACCGAATTGTCCATTACTGAATTTTCCATTACCGAATTTTCCATTACCGAATTTTCCCTTACTGAAGTTTCCATTACCGAATTTTCCCTTACTGAATTTTCCATTACCGAATTTTCCATTACCGAATTATCCATTACCGCATTTTCCGTTACCGAATTTTCCGTTACCGAATTTTCCGTTACCGAATTTTCCATTACTGAATTTTCCATTACTGAATTTTCCGTTACCGAATTTTCCGTTACCGAATTTTCCGTTACTGAATTTTCCATTACCGAATTTTCCATTACTGAATTTTCCGTTACCGAATTTTCCATTACTGAATTTTCCATTACCGAATTTTCCATTACTGAATTTTCCGTTACCGAATTTTCCATTACCGAATTTTCCGTTACCGAATTTTCCATTACTGAATTTTCCGTTACCGAATTTTCCATTACTGAATTTTCCCTTATTGAATTTTCCGTTACTGAAGTTTCCGTTACCGAATTTTCATAAATTACAAGAAACAGATGGTAGTAAACAATAGATATGAGTATACACCCTGTTTCATCAAGAAAATTCGCTCTTCCCATTAAAATGATTCTAGAATGTGACAGACTACACGATTAGGAATGATGACATTTCATAGAACGGTTAGATATAAAATGTCGATTCAATTATTAACCCGACATGAATGGTACTCTAAAGTGATCTTTTTCTAAAACAGAACGAAAAGAGAAGAACATACTTTTGATCACTGTCCGTTTCGTGAGTCCATAATTAGCTTTCTTATCTACTCTCAGGGTTGTGGGGGTCGAGATAAGGGAATCAGGGTAGAATGTCGGCGCCTTATCTTTCCTTTGTTTCAAGAATGCCTGAAAATTATTAGAGGGAATCGTGGACGTATTAAGAGTTCAAGTCGCGGTCGCATAGGACACCCTGCTGGTTTTACACCGAAACTGAAAAAAAGTGCCTCGCCAAGAACCTCAGAATACAGGTTTAGTACAAAATTAAATATAGGCGAACAACTGCTTTTTTGCAAGATAGTCCGTAGGGTTTTCTGATTATTCACCTAAAAAAAGCCAGTTTACAGTGACAAGAAACATATTAAAAACAATATTTGAGGTGACAGAGATACAGTCGACTCGCATGAAAGAAGGATTTGTTTCGTGTTGTTATGAAATTTAAAGTTTGCCTGTTGATAGGTGCGTGGATGTTCACATATAAACAATTAAAGAAGAAGCAAAAAAATTATTGGGTTTCTACTACGGGTCGTCTATTATATTTTTTATAGTAACTGTAGGGAAACAAAGTTCTTAGTCTCTTTGGGGAGTGTCCGTTTTCTTTTTTATGGTCCGCAATAATAAGAACGGTTATAATGTTCGAGCTCATGTCAGCTTTGCGCTGAGTTGGAACGACCAAAATAAATGCTGTCCTTACTTCATCGGTGGAGGTTCTGCAAAATCACGCCCGAATGTTATGCGTTGGAAAGTGGAAAGAGAAAGAGTCTGTCTCCCCCGGAAGTGGCGCCATAAAATTGCGCAGATAACAAAAAACCCTTCTAGGTTCCATTATTACTAGCATCATGGGAAAATGTACCTGTTTTTTTAAAAAAACTTTTTATTCCTGTTTATTTGTTTTAGTTTAGTGGCATATCAACATCTCTATGGGTTATTTAATGCCAGAATCTAAATTCAAACTTTGTAATTAATTCAAGAGAATGACATAATTTCATATTTAAATCTTAGTTACTTAGCTGCATTTAAAAAACAAAACAAATAATCTTAGAAAATCAAACAAGCAATGAAAACGTGTTTCTCCTTACAAGGAATGTGATTACGCATAGCGGTACTCGGACATTTAAACGAATGGATATTTGGCCGTCGGACATTTAACCGAATGGATATTTGGCCGTCGGACATTTAACCGAATGGATATTTGGCCGTCGGACATTTAAACGAATGGATATTAGGCCGTCGGACATTTAAACGAATGGATATTTGGCCGTCGGACATTTAACCGAATGGATATTTGGCCGTCGGACATTTAAACGAATGGATATTTGGCCGTCGGACATTTAACCGAATGGATATTTGGCCGTCGGACATTTAACCGAATGGATATTTGGCCGTCGGACATTTAACCGAATGGATATTTAGCCAAAAATGGAGTGGCGTACTTACATGTATGCCACACTCTTTATCGTAATGTGCTACGTATATTTATATTTATTTACTGTATTGATTTATAATTTGTCTTCTTTTTTTTTGACAGGCTTTTTTTAAAAATTCTATTCTGTATATATTATATTTTACTTCAAATATTACTGTAAGATGATAAGTATTTTGAGAAAAAGCACATTTTACTACAGCAAAAATCTTAAGCGTTTACGATATGAAATATCTTTCAAATTCGCTTTTAATGATCATTATCTTAAAGGGATGAACTAGCTTTTAGTCACTGACCATCTGAGTCACGAATCCCTTTAGTTACTGATCCATTGAGTTACGAATGGCTTTAGCCATTGATCACTTAAGTCACAAACCCTTTTAGTCACTGATCCCTTGAGTTACAAATCACTTTGGTCACTGATACATTGAGTCACGAACCACTTTAGTCACTGATCCTTTGAGTTACAAACCCCTTTAGCAACTGACAACTTGCGTCACGAACACCTTTAGTCACTGATCTCTTGAGTCACGAACCCCTTGAGTCACGAACACGTTTAGTTACTGATCCTTTGAGTCACGAATGCCTTTAGTCACTGATCCCTTGAGTCACGAACCCATTTAGTCACTAAACCCTTGAGTCACGAATCACTTTGGTCACTTATACATTGAGTCACGAATACTTTTAGCCACTGATCCTTTGAGTTACAAACACATTGAGTCACGAGCCCCTTTAGTCACTAATCCCTTGAGTCACGAATCATTTTGGTCACTGATACATTGAGTCACGAACCCTTTTAGTCACTGAACCTTTGAGTTACAAACATTTTGAGTCACGCCGCCCTTTGCTCACTAATCCCTTTAGTCACAAACACTTTGAGTCACGAACCTGTTTAGTCGCTGATACCTTGAGTCACAAACCACTTTGGTTACTGACCCCTTGAGCCACGAACTACTTTGTTCACTGATAGATTGAGTCACGTCTCCTTGAGTCACAAACCCCTTTAGTTACTGACCCCTATAAGAATTAACGCTTCACAAATAGATATACAGACAAGCACATACTCACAGTCTGGTTTTTCACAACACATGTACGTGCATTTTTCCATACTCATACACACTGCACACACCTTTTTTTGCGCCAGACGCAATTAATCTTCATCAGTATCTGAGAAGATTACGACAAGGGCTGTATAAATGTTAATTTTTAGCTGATTCTCATAGATGGACCCCAGGTCGAGAAACCCTGCTCTAAGCGGTATATCCCGACTATTCTCTCAAACTTTGCTATTATATGCGATAAAATACTATGGCCTCGATTTCATAATTGGCACGTTTTTTCCTTGATTGTAAATGGCGTCAGCAAGCATACGCCTTCAGCCTTTTAAAAGGTAAGTGAGGGCTTTTCAGCGATAGCAAAAAACTCAAACACATATACCGACTACAAATAACGTCTATAATAATAAAAATATATAATGTCGGATAAAAAGAAATCGTTTCAAGAAATTACTGTTATTCATATTACGAGTACGAAATTGAAGCTAGCCGATCCGCTGACGTAACAACAAGAAACACGCCAACGTTAACAGGTTTATTCAAAAGACGCCTTGTCGGGCTGGCTCCGTAGCCGAACTGGCAGAAACACACTTTGATAAAAGGGATGCAAGTTCGTATTCCTGTCGGAGGTACAATTTTCATTTAGTAGGACGTCTTAATTTAGACAGGTGTACCCCACTAAAAATAACTCTTACAGTTACAAGACATAGTTAATGTGGGGCGTATTTTCTTGATTTCGGCCATTTTTTACTAAGGCTTGCAAACAACGTATAGAATATGATCTGATAGCACAAACAACAAAGAGCTGAGTATTCTTGAAATAAAACTTCAGGTATTTTGCTAACATTGTGCAAACGTTTTTGCTTGGAAGCTGAGGATCCGTTCCTGTGTGTTTGTGATTTAAATTTTTGCTGACTGATGGGGTATATTTTCAAGGCTACAAAAGATCGCTATAAATCTTTTTCCTGGTGGTAGGTTGACTGCTGTTTCCTTCTCCCTGAATCCCTTGAATGTCTTTCGTTATAAAGAAAATTGGAGCAGAACGACACTCGGCTGTGTTTCGTCCTCTAGATTTGCAAAATGAAAAAAAATTATTTCATGCAGAGTCGACCCGCCTGAGGAAGGAGCATTTGCTCTTTTTTCTCCTAGTACACACACACACACACACACACACATATGTATATATATATATATATATATATATATATATATATATATATATATATATATGAGGTCGGGAGTGTCATCTGGCTGCTTTTATTGAGCATGAAAAGAATGAACTAAATGACTGCTTCCTTTGTCACCACCAACTAACTTATAATTTGTTTGACAACAGTGGAACGTTAAAAGACTTTTTTAAGAAATTTACTGGCATGAGTGACGTAATGAGGTTCATATGCGCGTCGGTTAAACTATAAGATATAATATATAAGCTAAAAGATATCAGCAACAACTCATAAGATATAATCTATAAAATATACGATACAAGCTATTAGATAATAGATGTAAGCTATAAGTAAAAAATATACATTATAAGTTGTAAGCTATAAGTCATAAGATATAACTTACAAGACGTAAGCTATAATCAGAAGATATCAGCTATAACATATACGCTATGCAATAAGCTGTAAGATATAAGATATAAGCTATAAGATGTAAGGTATAAGCTATAAGGTATAAGCTATAAGATATCGGCAACAAGTCATAAACTATATGCTATAAAATATAAGATACAAACTATAAAATATAAGATATAAGCTATAAGTCATAAGATATACGCTATAAGTTGTAAGCTATAAGTTATAAGATATAACTTACAACACGTATGCTATAATCATAAGATATTAGCTATATGATATACGCTATGTCATAAGCTATAAGATATAGGATATAAGCAATAAGATATAAGCTATAAGATATCAGCTATAAGTCATAAGATATAAGCCATAAAATATAAGCCATAAAATATAAGATATAAGCTATAGGATATAAGATATAAGCTATAAGTCATAAGATATACGTTATAAGTTGTAAGTTATAAGTCATAAGATATAACTTATAAGACATTAGCTATAATCATAAGATATGAGCTATAAGATATACGCTATGTCATAAGATATAAGCTATAAGATATAAGCTATAAGTTATAAGATATGTCACAAGATATAAGCTATAATATATAAGATATCAGATATAACATAAGATATAAGCATGGCACTCAAAAATACGTGGGCGACGTGAAAACTAAAACATAAAAATTCATTAATTCAACATTCAGTTATGTGCCATGCGGGATACACGCTTAGGCGATCATGTATCTTTTGATACATGACTGACGAGGCAGACTTTTCCCGCAGAAGGTTGCCATTTCTTTCTGCGGTAGGCCAGTTGCCATCCAAGGCTATAGAAACCGACCTGTCCTGCTATTTACCCATAGCTGGGGTGGGGGAAGAAGAAGAGGATTCATACCTTTTCCAGTGGTATTAACACGTAAGTGATTGCAATGGATTCGAACTCTGCTCTCCGATTCCTCAACCCGAGTCGCTATCCATTACTCCACCGTTATTATGCATATTTCACAAGCATTTCCCTGCTATATTTCCGCATACTCGCTATCATGACAGACGTATTCATACAACCAGGTATCTTATAGCTTATAAATTATAGCTTATATCTTATAGCTTATGACATAGCGTATATCTTATAGCTCATATCTTAGGATTATAGCTAACGTCTTATAAGTTATATCTTATGACTTATAACTTATAACGTATGTCGGCTAAGATGCATATAACGCTTTGTTGTTTTATATCTAATCAACCATTTGCAGGTTATTTAAAACCAGAAAGTATTTTTAGATTGCAAGAATTTTTTGGAGATAATTATTTACTGATAAAAGTTCTATTAATTAACCCATAGCAGGGGGTAGAAGATGTCGATTCATATCTTATTTGCGTGTAACTGAATATAACGAAGCCGACTGGAATTAGATCTCGGCTCTCCGATTTCCAATTCCATGCCGTTATCTATTACATCACCCGCACATCTAAGTTTACAGCACCTTGTATTCCCAAGCCGTCACCCATCTAGGCACTGACTAGGCTTGACGCTGCTTAACTTCGGTGATCGTGTGAGAAACGGTGTTTCAACGAGATATGACTGTAAGCCTCTCAAAATATGAGAGCTACGCGTTTGCAATAATTCATAAATGCTGATACAGTGTAACCCGGATATAAGAGAGTTGTCGGGACCGGAGAAGAAGTCTCTTATATCCGGGTTTCTCTTATATCCGGGTTTGGTCTATTATATATACATTAACACAGTCTCTAATTTGGGACCGGATACAATCTCTCTTATATCCGGGTTTATCTTATATATGGGTCTCTTATATCCGGGTTACACTGTAGTTTGTTTTGAATGGAATCAAAGAGTCACCCAAGGTAAAAGTTTAATGAATTAGGTTATTGTAAAAAAGAAGGTTTGGTTTGGTTTTGGTTTTGGTTTGGTTAACACTTTAAAGTCTAACCACCGCTTTATCGGTAGAGAAAAATGACTTAATGCCCAGCTACAGGTTGAACGGTGGATAAACACTTGTAACTATTTTTTTATCTACCTTGAAACACTACAGACTAATATTTGGGAATTTTGACTGAAAGGTTAAAATTTTTCAGAAACGCAGAGTTCAAAGGTTAATGACATATCAACTCCTTATGAGTCTTTATTGCCGAAATTTTAATTTCTTGTGAACGTTGGTAACATTTTTTTTTAAATATACAGGGTCATTCAAAAGTCCAGCTGCATATTTAAATTATAATTAAATGAAAACGGATTTATGGATTTAAACAAATATTAGTCGTGAACTTGCTATAGATTGCGAGAATTTATTCCATAACGAAAAAAAAATCATCTTCTGCTTTCATAGGCACTGTAGACTTCAACACGAGGGCCTTCTTTTTCGAGACACGTTGCCCGCCTCTTCAAGCCTCCCACTTTAATTCCTGTCAGCAGGACACTTGTAACAAGATTGCAGGTATTCTTTATAATTTCCTCTAACTCTACAACACTCCAGGGCATTGATGCACGGATTTTGCCCTACAGAAAGAAGTCACAGATAAGTTACCGTTGGAGAGTGGTAAACATCCTGCCAGGAAGCGATTTTACACTTCATTTCCAAAGTAAAATGCACACTATTTACATTATTCGGACTATTGTCCTCATCTTTGTCACCATATTTATTACAACGTTTCGGCCCTTCAGTATCTGTCTATATTTCGGAGATGAGGTATTATGTACACTATTTACATTATTCGGAATATTGTCCTTATCTTTGTCGCCATATTTATTACAACGTTTCGGACTTTCACTATCTGTCTATATTTCTGAGATGAGGTATTATGTACATTATTTACATTATTCGGACTATTGTCATCATCTTTGTCGCCATATTTATTACAACGTTTCGGACTTTCATTATCTGTCTATATTTCTGTGATGAGGTATTATATACTTTATTTACATTATTCGAACTATTGTCCTCATTTTTGTCACCATATTTATTACAACGTTTTGGCTCTTCAGTATCTGTCTATATTTCTGAGATGAGGTACTATGTACACTATTTACATTATTCGGACTATTCTCCTCATCTTTGTCGCCATATTTATTACAACGTTTCGGCCCTTCAGTATCTGTCTATATTTCTGAGATGAGGTATTATGTACACTATTTACATTATTCGGACAATTGCCCTCATCTTTGTTGCCATATTTATCACAACATTTCGGCCAATCACTATCTGTTTATATTTCTGAGATGAGGTATTATGTACACTATTTACATTATTCGAACTATTGTCCTCATCTTTGTCGCCATATTTATTACAACATTTCGGCCTTTCAGTATCTGTCTATATTTCTGAGATGAGGTATTATGTACACTATTTACATTATTCGGACTATTGTCCTCATCTTTGTCGCCATATTTGTCACAACGATTCGGCCCTTCAGTATCTGTCTATATTCCTGGGATGAGGTATTATGTACACTATTTACATTTTTATTTTACTTTTATAAAGTCTGTGTGAAATTTACTTTTATGAAGTTCGTGTGAAATTTAAAAAAAATATTTTGAGAGCTAGAAATAATTTGATTAATCTCTGAAAAAATATGTATAACTTTGATGTATTGAATTTTTGTTTTGTTTCGAGTTATTCGAAAAAATGCAATTGTCTTTTTTTTTCATTTCACTCGAAGCAAGGGAATAAAACCACTAAGACGCAAATGGTGCCTAAGTGTTAGAGAATATGAGAAAAAAAAGCACTATTAATGAACAGGAACAATTAAAGAACAAGAATTAATAACTCTGAAGGTAACGATTGATATTGCATTCAAATTTTTGAGGACCAAAGTTGACTAGAAATCAAGAAGCCGGAAGGGAGTTCCACAAGCGAGAAGTGCGAGAAAAGAAAACGGTTACATTATTCATTACTGCTGCTTTGCCTACTTTTGTCTCTCATATATTGTTTGTTTAGCATTATTTTTGTCTTGTTAACCATGGACAATTCGTCTATACTGATCCAAATACCAAGATATTTATAATTTATCAGTTCCATATTCTGAAATTTGATGACATATGCAGGATACTCTGATCAGCTGAAGATGTCTCCTTGCAAGTGCAATTGATAGAGATTGAAACCGGAAGATCATCGACAATGCTGAAATTGATCCAAATAAAAAAAGGCTGGCTAATGAAGAGATCAATATTTCTGTATCCCTTTTGTTAACAGGATTCTCAGTTTGTGGACATTTTTGCCTCGTTACTGTTGCTTTGCCTACTTTTGTCTTGCATATATTGTTTGCTTAGTATAGATTTTTGTCTTGTTCTTTTCTTTCTTTTGTTATTGTTTATTGCAAACTTTGTCAGTTCAGTTTGTTGGGCATTTCTGCCAATTACATTTAATCATGGCCAATGACTCTCCACATTTCATAGACAAATTGTCAACTAAATTTACATAGCTCTGTCTACCCGTATTCCAAATGGTAGTGATCTATCCAGGGTAGGGTCATTTAACTCATTAGGGTATTTGATATACCCGCATTCTTCTTGTGGCGTTTCCCTTCAGAGCGTAGATGATTATGGTTCTCCACATCTTTCTGTTTCGTGAGGTTCTTAATAAATTTATTATTTCTATATATTATTTGAATAGTGAGTTCGATTCTCATTGGGTGCTCCGTACTTCCAGCCTTATGCCACATCTAAACTACGCCTAGAGAATCTCTGCTATATTTCTGTTCTTTCTTGTCTTGAAGGCTGCAATCGCTTGTCTGTGTCCCTTCTGTGTGTTGACACGATTCGTAGTTTGTGGATCTTTTGGTCTTATTAATGTTGCTTTGCCTGCTTTTGTCTTGCATATATTGTTTGCTAAGTATAGATTTTTGTCATGTTCTTTTCTTTCTTTTATTATTGTTTAGTTTTTTTAAGCGTTTCATCCCAAGCAAGGCAGGAAGCCACTAGCACGCAAGGGGTTACAGAGAGTTGGAGCGAGAGCAAATAGGAGTGATGGAAGAGAAAAGGATGAAGAGAAGGATAGGGGATAGATCAGGGCATCTGGAGACGTCGATTGACATTACATTTGAATAGTTGGAGATTAAAGCTATCAGGGAAACGGGAAGAGGAGAGGAAGTT
This sequence comes from Acanthosepion esculentum, assembly GCA_964036315.1. Classification (NCBI taxonomy): domain Eukaryota; kingdom Metazoa; phylum Mollusca; class Cephalopoda; order Sepiida; family Sepiidae; genus Acanthosepion; species Acanthosepion esculentum. The sequence goes on from OZ038516.1 coordinate 61,684,673, forward strand.
CCACAGGCGAGAGTTGCGAGACATGAAGCTATTGGAGTAGAAGAGACGGTTACATTTAACAGTTCCGACAGTGAAAGGGTGACAGCGAGATGCCAGCCTAGTTGAACGCTTAAATTCTTGAAGTCTGAGAATCCAGCGAAAGCAGCTCCTCGGAGCAGTTACCATGGAAGTATTTGTAACAAAAAGACAGAGGGAAGAAATTGCTAACTTTGTCAATTCTATTTCTTGGGCATTTCTGACAATTGCATTTAAGCATGGCCAATGACTCTCCACATCTCATAGACAGATTGCCAACCAAGTTTACATAATTATGTCTGCCCATATTCCAAATGATAGTGATCTATGCAAGGTACGGTCATTTAGCTCGTTGGGGCATTTGATATACCCGCATTTTTCTTCTTCGTACAGTGTCCTCACAGGACGTTAATGATCATGGCTCTCCACATCTTTCTGTTTCTTGTAGTTCTTAATAGATTTTGTCTTCCTTATTATTTCTAAACCCTGGCTTGCCATCCATTTACTCAAGCTCACTAGGTATGTTATGCATTGTTTTCCATTGTCTCTCTTTATCCTCTATTCGACCTGTGAGTATCAGATTCACCATGCCCTCCTTTCTCATTATTTGCCTCAGAAATCTCAACAGCCTCTTCCAGATGTGAAAAATGTTTATTTTGTTTCCTTTTTCTTTAAAACTTCGTTGTTGTTCACATGTTCGGTCCATGGTATCCTCAGCATCCTTCTGTAGGACCGGATTTCCGTTGCTTCAAGTCTCTTCTTCATCTTTAAGGAGATCGACCAGCAATCACTGCCATATAGGACGACTGGTATTACGTAACAGTTTAGTACTCTTTTCCTTGTTTCCGAGTTTTCCTATTTCTTAGTACTTTGCTTAGGTTTTGGAAGGCATCTTTGGTTATGCCAATACGTCTTCGGATTTCAATGCCACACTTTCCGTCCTCTGTTAAAACACTTCTTACATATTTAAATTTCCGCACCTGTTTGAATTTAGTATCTCTGATTTGCAATTAGCACTTTGGGCTCATCCTTTTGCTACCAATCCTGTACTGTGTCTTCTTGCAGTTGATGATTAGTCCTTTCTTCTCGCTTTCCTTCATTACCTTTGATGGGATCTTTTGCAGATTTATTTCGATCTCTGCTATCAGCACTGTGCCATCTGCATATCTTAATTTTTAATCCTAGTTTCCGAGTTTTTCTATTTGTTAATACTCTGCTTAGCTTTTGGAAGGCATCTTTGGCAATGCCAATACGTCTTCAATACACTTCCTAGATATTTAAATTTCAGGATTTCTTTCATTTTCGTATCTCCGATTTGCAATTAGCAGTTTGGGCTCATCCCTTTGCTAACAACCCTGCATTGTGTCTTCTTGCAGTTGATGTTTCATTACCTTCTGTAGGAGATTAATGTTAAGACTGTGGCCGTTAATAATAAATCCTGGTAGGACTTCTAATTCTCTCAGTATAGCCTCGCCGTATAGGTTGAATAAGTCCTGTGAGAAGATACATCCTTGTCTTACATCCCTTTTTTTTTTTTTATATCTGCTGAACCCATTTTCTGTCCGTATACGGAAGCTTTGCTGCCAGTATAGGTTCTTGATTATTATTCTGATATCCTTTCCAAATATATCAAGCTGGTGGGTGAATTCCAACAATTCTTTGTGATGTTATTATCATATTTCAAATCGTATAAAAATAATAAATATCACCCTGCGTAGTTTATGCAAAGTTGCGTCCTCTCGTAGACGCATCTCATCCCCTGGCGATCACTGTCTAGTCCGACGCCATAATATTATTCAAACGATATAATCATTGCTATTACCGGTACTGTTAAAAGAATTATCTTAGCAGAATGTCGGCCAAGTTCGTCAGTACCAACTGATCCATCTTAGCTAAATACGCATTAAAACATTCTTATCATTAACGAGCTGGAAACACACAGGAGAAAGAAACATAACAGAAAGGAAACACTGATAATAGGTAAACATTAATTGAGGAAACACAACATTGGGGCCGCAGGGAAATATGTCCGCCATACGAAGCCGACGTAGAATAGCAGATGAAATCTGTGTTATTTCATATTTTTTTTATATATATGCTCCGGTACAATTGCAAATCGGAGATACAAAAATCAAAGAAATGCGGAAGTTTAAATATCGGTGAAGTATTTTAACAGAGGACGCAAAGTGTGACACTGAGATCCGAAGTTTTATTGGTATATCCAAAGTTAGATTCTAAAAGTTAAGCAAAGTTTTAAGAGATAGAAAATTTTTTGCTAGAAACAAGGAAAAATATACTAAACTGTTACGTGATATCTATCCTCCTATATGGAAATTAATGCTGGACAATCTCCTTACAGATGAAGAATAAACTTGAAGCAACAGAAACAAAGAAAAGATTACTAAACTGTTACGTAATATCAGTCCTGCTATATGGCAGTGAATGATGGACAATCTGCTCACAGATGAAGAAGAGACTTGAAGCAACAGAATCAAAGGAAAGATTACTAAACTGTTATCTAATATCAGTCCTCCTATATGGCAGTGAATGCTGGACAATCTCTTCACAGATGAAGAAGAGACTTGAAGCAACAGAATCAAAGGAAAGATTACTAAACTGTTATCTAATATCAGTCCTCCTATATGGCAGTGAATGCTGGACAATCTCTTCACAGATGAAGAAGAGACTTGAAGCAACAGAATCAAAGGAAAGATTACTAAACTGTTATCTAATATCAGTCCTCCTATATGGCAGTGAATCCTGGACAATCTGCTCACAGATGAAGAAGAGACTTGAAGCAACAGAAACAAAAAGAGTACTGGACTGTTATGTAATATCAGTTCTCCTATATGGCAGTGAATGCTGGACAATCTCCTCACAGATGAAGAAGAGACTTGAAGCAACAGAATCAAAGGAAAGATTACTAAACTGTTATCTAATATCAGTCCTCCTATATGGCAGTGAATGCTGGACAATCTCCTCACAGATGAAGAAGAGACTTGAAGCAGCAGGAAGAAAGAAAAGATTACTGAACTGTTATGTAATATCAGTCCTCCTATATGACAGTGAATGCTTGACAATATCCTAACGGGTGAAGAAGAGACTTGAAGCAACAGAAACAATGAAAAGATTTGTTATGTAATATTAGTTCTCCTATATGGTAGTGAATGCTGGACAATCTCCTCACAGATGAAGAAGAAACTTGAACTGTGGGTATATTCATACTTTTCCGAAGGGTATTTGCGCGTACATGAATTTAATGCACTCGACTGGAATTCGAACCCGGCTCTCCGATTTTTCTCATTCTGCTATCCATTGCATCACCCACTCGTCCGTGTGAAAGCATTCGTCGACTGGAAGATAAATCATCACCCTCAAGGCCGTGTAGAAGCTTTTGAACTCTGTAAAAACCGGAAAATAAGAGTGCATTCTGTTCTACCGAGGAATGCTGAGAATGCCATGATGAGAACATGTGCGGAACGAGGAAGATTCAAGGAGAAGAGCGACAACCGTGAAACTTAGAATGCGAATTAAGCTCTTGAAGATTCTGAAACAAAAAATGTAAAAAGAATACCAAGAGAATATAACACTCATAGGACATACTAAAACAAATAATGTTCGCGGGAAGAGAACAAAGAAAACGGGGGATGGTAAAAGTGCAAAGGATAGGAAGTTGTGGAGAGTCATGATCCTCCACCTCCTGGGTAATCAGCAGCATCTTGTTTTTGAGCAACGGAATAAACAGGTTTGAGAAAAACTGATATAAATTTTCATGTGAAATCGACTAGCAAATATAATATATATATAATCCGAAAGGAGGGGGTACCCAGTGAGGATCGAACTCACTACTCAGTCGTAACATCTTGTCTGCCTAGAAAAATTACTTGGAAAGTGTCATAATATTATTTGGGATGTGTCATAATATTATTTGGAAAGTGTCATAATAATATTTGGAAAGTGTCATAATATTATTTTGGAAGTGTCATAATAATATTTGGGAAACTGTCATAATATTATTTGGGAAGTGTCATAATATTATTTGGGAAGTGTCATAATATTATTTGGGATGTGTGATAATATTATTTGGGACGTGTCATAATATTTGTGATGTGTCATTATATTATTTGGAGAGTGCCATAATATTATTTATGATGTGTCATAATATTATTTGGTAAGTGTCATAATATTATTTGGGATGAGTCATAACGGACGGCGGAAAATGGGGCACAAAAATTCGAAGGTTCGCTGGAGTAGCAAAAAGTGTCTTTCAAAAAACTAAAAGTCATAAGTATTATTATGTTTTAAGTAAAACTTTATTTATTCCGTCGAAAATAAGATCAATATCAATCAAGATTAAATAAAGACTTTGCAATAGGTTGCAGTCAGTCAAGTCCATATCTTCTATACACCACGAGTGACTCGTTTGATCCAAAGTGTTAAACAAAGCGACTAAAAAGCAAAGTCTCCGACAAACTGAAATTACAATTCAGATTCAACATGCCTGAAATTCTTTTTTTTTCTTTAAAATCTGGGGAATGACATTAATCACAATAACATTCCTTTTCTCCATTAAAATCTGAGGGATGACATTTACTAAAATGTATCTCTGTGTTAGACATGTCAATTTCTATGAATATTTTAAATAGCAAAACATTTTAGCGAAATGATTTTAATGTCCTGTTCTTTCAAGATATGGTCTTATTTTTTATTCCGACAGAAATTTAATCAGAATCAATTCAGATTACATAGTAGACTCTGCAGCAGGTTTAGTCAGTTACTAAAAAATGCCAACTTGTCTAAACACATCTCTATGCCGAGCGACTGACTTGAACCAAAGAAATAAACAAAGTACCTAAAGAGCAAAGGACTTAAAGAAACTGAAATTACATGTCAGCTCCAACATGTCTCTAATTCCTTTCCTCATTTAATACCCGACGAATGACATTTACTAAAAGGTATTAACCTTCGTTATGTGAAAGATATGTCTATTTCTACAAACACAGTAAATAATAAGATCGTTTATTACGAAAAAGTTTTAATGCCATGTCGTTTCAAGACGTCTACAATTATGATTTTATTTTATCCCGACAAAAATATGATGAAAATCAATCCAGACTAAATGCAAGACTTTGCAACAGGCTGTAGTCAGTCAACAAAAAAAATGCCAGGTTGTCTACATAAATCAGTGTCATAATAATACTGTTTTCTACGAAACGACTAGACTTTTTTACAGACTCCTTTTCTATATTATTTGTGAATCGCCATGGCTTCTTGGGAAATATAGTTGAATACTTTCTCGCCTCCTTCTCCCATGGTTTGTTCAGTATTATACTTCTTGTAATCTGAGAGTAGATAGATTCATTCTTTTTCCGAGGGTATTTGTGCTTAAGTGATTGTAATATGCCTGACTAGAATTCGAACTCGGATCTCCGGTTACTCATAGTGTGGTTAAAAATTTTGAATTTTCTTAATTTCAGATGAAAAATTGAAAATATTCACTTCCCTATATTAAACTGGGTAAATCGATAAACTTCATCTACATCCTGGGTAAGACGATAAACTACATCCAACAGCAAGGTCTCTGATCAGGAGGTTTTCAGGAGCATGGAACCATCTCTTAATTGCTGGTATTCCCAGGTCCACCCTAACCTGGGGTGGCAGCACCTATTAGGGTCCCAGTTATAGGCAAATAGTTAACCCTCAAAATGGGGTCAAAACGATATGAAAGTGTAAAAATATGTTTTAATACCAGCAATACATTTTTACAAAAAAAAAGTATTACCAGCAATGAATTTTGAAAAAAAAATTATTACCAGCAATACATTTTTGGAAAAAATATTACTAACAATATATTTTTGAAAAAATTATTACCAGCAATAAAAATCTTGAGGGCATTAAATAACCCATTGAGGTGTTGATATTCCGTAAAACAAAACAAAACAACAAAATAAGGTACAGAGGAACCTCGGTTCTCGAACGTCTCACATGTCGAACAGAAAATTCGAGATGAAAATACCTCGGTTTTCGAACAGAAAATTCGAGATGAAAATGCCTCGGTTATCGAACCAAATTTCGGTTCTCGAACAAAATAGCCGAACCGAGTTGACACGAACAGAATCATTTCTGAGTCGACCGTCATATTATATACATTCGTGTGTTGTGCCGTGGTTTTCTTTTCCAATTTAATTGTACTGTGTTTTTTTTTTGTGTGTTTTTGTTTTTTTCCTCTATATTGATTCATATTGGAAAAATAATTTCGGTTTACGAACATTTCGTGTTACGAACGGCCTTCAGGAAAGAATTAAATTCGTGAACAAAAAAAATGAAAGCGTCAATTTAAACTGACGCTAGGAGGATATATGCTTAATTTAAAAGACATTATTCGAAGCTTATTTGGTTTATTATTTGTGACTATGACAAATTACTAACGTCACAATATATTTATACTTAATTTTCTTTTCCCTTGTCATATATTGATTAGAACAATTAAATTGTATTCTATTCACAACAGCGTTTTTTTTTTCTCCTTGAAAGCAACTCGCGCTATTTTTCATTGAGTATAAATGTTTATGAAGAAAAAAAATTAGCTGGAATAGAAAAACAAGAAAAAAACAAAAACGCTGCCTATACGCGGAGGAAAAATATGCTGGCCGATAAGGCCCCTTCTGTTCTCAACAGCAGCGGTCCCATCAGAGCAGCTGAAGCTGGCGATAGAAACAGATAAGAGCGAGGTTAACATTTGCCGTGGCCGGGTTGGGTTAAGAAGAGCAGAATGACTGTATTGAATCCGACTGAAGGGCGGGGAAGAAAGGGGGAAAAAAATCAACAATCATGGTCGATCAGCGATTTGAAATGTCTCGGCGCGTGTAATAGCCACAGATCGACGGGTTGATTTTTGTTGTTTATTAAAACGGGATGGATGGCCAGAAATCCATGGGTTGGTGCGCGAGTTATTTGACGATGAGTTGTTTCTTTAGGAATTTCGTAAATAATAAAACAAAACAAAATGATTCTAGATCTACCACAGATTTTCCAGTATACTAGGTTCAAGAAGAATGCTGAAGTATACGTTTTATCAGACCAACAACAAAAAAAAAGGAAATGCAACAGGGAAATTAAGGCTTATGCCTTTTTCAAATGTATTACCGTGTAATGACACTAGCAGTTACTTGTCATAACATAATAATTAGTTATAATAATGTACCAGGTGTAAAAACAAATTTTTCCAATTGTTAGATTAAGCACTGAGCTGTTGTATATTAGAAATGATTAAAGATATATTACTGGAATTGTCCGAAGTTTTTATAACACTATTGGACTCTACTTTGAGCAATATTATAAAAATATCTATAAGAACACCGGATTTTATATCTTACTGTTCTTTCTTTTTATTTATATATATATACACACACACACACACACACACACACACACACACACACACACACACACACACATATATATATATATATATATATATATATATATATATATATATATATATATATATATAAATAAAAAGAAAGAACAGTAAGATGTAAAATCCGGTGTTCTTATAGATATTTTTATTTTTACACAATAGTGCTCAATGTAAATTTACAGAGCATTAATATTATAAATTAAAAAAACCATATTTTAAATCAATTAATATATATATATATATATATATATGTATATATATATATATATATATATATATATATATATATTCTTTCGACTCTCCCGTCGAATTCGACGTATGAGTGTCAAGCAGATCAGTTCCTAGGAAACTGACAACGCGACACCAGCACATGAGATTCGATTATAGTTGTGAAGGTTTTGAAGAGCCGAATACAGAAACTTGCTGCACTACGGGCCGCAGGTTTTTGAATTCAGAGTTACCCTTCTCCTAGACCAGTTGCCATCCAAGGCTATAGAACCCAGTCTGTCTTGCTATTTATCTATAGCTGGAAGAAGGGAGAAGAAGAGTATTCACACCTTTCCCAAGGTTATTAGCACGTAAGTGAATGTAATGGATTCGATTTCGTAGTTGAATATATATAGATAGACATGCAGGTGCTTACCCCATAGAACATGAGACTGCAGTAAGGATTGAACCAACGATCGTTCAAGAACAGACATGTGACACATATATTCATCTGCTGACATTATGCAGAAAGATTTTTTTTTAATGTGCACATCTGCATATACCGGGTGTGACAGCAAAATTGTCCAAATCGTGTAACAGCAAAATTGTCCCATTGTTAGATTAAGTTTTGAACCGTGTGTATCTTAATAAAGATTAAATATATCTTACTGGCATTCTCCGAGACGGATATACAATGCGATAGGTCCTAATCTGGCATCTCGTCTACAGTCATTTTCTCACAGATGTGATGCGGCTTCCCTCTGTCTTTTCTACAAGTATTTTCATGGCAAATGCTCCTACGAGATTGTGTCAATGAATGATCTTAAGCGGGCTACTAAGTTAGCATCTCGGTCCCACCCTTTTACTGTCGAAACAGTTAAATATAACCGCCTCTTCTACTCCAACAGCTTCTTCTCTCGCACTTCCCAACAGTGGAACTCCCTTCCTCTTACTTGCTTCCCTGATAGCTATAATCTTCAAATATCCAAATGTAATGTCAATTGATATCTTCTGATGTCGTGATCCTGATCCCCGTTATTCTCCAAATCCTTTCCTCTTGCTCTCACTCTCTGTAACCCGTTAAGTGGTAGTGGCACTCTCGCCTTGCTCGGGGTGAAATGCTTAAAAAAAAGATTCCTCAAACGATTTCGTAGATGAATATATATAGATAGATATGCAGGTTCTTACCCCATAGAACATGAGACTGCAGTAAGGATTGAACCAACGATCGTTCAAGAACAGACACGTGACACATATATTCATCTGCTGACATTATGCAGAAAACTTTTTTTAAAATGTGTGCAAGTGCATATAACGGGTGTAACAGAAGAATTGTCCAAATCGAGTAACGGAAATGATTAAAGATATCTTACTGGAATTCTCCGTGGTTTTTATAGCACGACTGGATTCTACTTTGAGCAATAAGAATGTATAATTACTCTCCAAGATTAACAGAAGAATCGTAATGAAATCGATCATAAAGGAAAATGACATTCGTCATCATTAATTAATCATAGATAAGGATCAGAAGGTCTTGAAGGACTGAAATAAAGTTCATACATATATATATATATGTATATATATATATATATATATATATATATATATATATATATATATATATATATATATATATATATATATATATGTATATATATATACAGGGTGTCTATAAAGTTCGTGTGCACTTTAAAAAATTTATAACTTTATTTGTATTTGCGATAGAAATAATTTGTAAAAAGGATTAGAAAGAAGTAAATCTATATTTTTTAAGGTTTTATTGAAATTTTATTTAAGTTTCCACATGTCCTCCATCATTAGCAATACAAAGGGTTATATGATTTTGCAGTTCACGGAAAACATTTGCCAACTGATTTACAGTAATGCCTGAAATAACATTAATTATTTTAGCTATACTTAAAACTAGGTACATTAAACTTTATAACATTTTTTACAGATTATTTCTATCGCAAATACAAATAAAGCTATAATTTTTTTAAAGTGCATGCGAACTTTATGTATATGTATATATATGAACTTTATTTCAACCTTATATATATATGTGTGTGTGCGCGTGGTTGTGTGTGTATAAAATAGGTAGATTAGTTAATAAAACAAGGACTAACGAAAGAGTACCAATATAAATAGTACGATAAACATTTATTAAATATTAATTAGTAACTATATAACAAAAATGAAGCACAGAAAGAAAGGTTTTAAGCCCGAAATTTTCTGACACGCCTGTGTCCTTCATCAACGGAGCAAGAAATCAACAGAGGAATGGGAATTACTTACGGACAGATGGTTCTGTAGACGGTATATTTTCTGGTTGAAATCATATTACCAAAAACCCGATTTCTGTCTGATTCCTCGCTATGCGAAACTCTTTATGTCAATAAACTTAAATTAAAAATTTTGTTCGGTGTAAAAGCGTTAGGCCAGTCTATTATTATTAGTAGGGGGAGTGGGGCAGTAAGATTGTAAACATAAATGTAGAAAGGAATGGGGAAGACATCTCGCGTGTTGTCAGTTGTAGCCATATATATATATATATATATATATATATATAGTTAGTTTACGAAAAACTAGGTAATCCGTATGGGTAGACCCAAGGAGGATATACACACACACACACACACATATATATATATATATATATATATATATATATATATATATATATATATTAATGCATGTTTCATTAAATAATATAGACAAGATTTGTCTATTTATTTTAAGTTCCTTTCATATTGTCTGATAACCTTAATCACATTATCATTGAAATACACACACACACACACACACACACACACACACACACATATATATATATATATATATATATATATATATATATGTATTATTCCAGGATCATTTTCCAAGTTATTCCAGGTGATCTTCTCCCTCTCTAAAATTCTAACGTTCTGTTCTGGAGTAACAAGCTGCCAAAAAAATTTCACGTACGATTTCATTTTAAATATTGCCGCAAAACATTGTTGGTTTACTTAAGGTGGAATTATCTATTATGGCAGGTCTCTAATTTGTATTTAGAGGCATTGTATTTATTTTCGATTTTTCTACTTGAATTGTTCACCTATATTGCATATCATCCATTATTGTACATAATTTGGTAACAATAAAATTTGTCTTTCATATAAATATTACCTTATGAAAATTGTGGGTAGGGGACATATCCTAGATTTGCGGAGGGCACGGGACACTCTCACGGTTTTCCTATTTCAATTTTCTGATAAATCTTAATTCCCTAACTCTTAAGTTAATGATCGAATAAGCTTATGGCGTATTCTACGACAATAAAATATCCACAGAAATTCCTCTATTGCATTGTTAAATATTTGAGCTTAACAACTTTTACAAAATATTGCAATAACAATCATAAATATGAATGCTGGTCGTAATTTTAAGAAGTAAGTGGGTACAGAGTACAGCAAAAAAAACATTGGAATGGTATTTTGAATAGTGCTTTTCTTATAAATACAAGGATGTTATGTCGAAAATTGATATTTTGCGCATATGGTACAAAAAATGGCCAATGAACAGTTTGACTTATGACAGCAACTAAGTACGTTTTAAATATTTTTTTTAGGAAATGTTTTCTTGTATTTTGCAGATTTAAATTGTTTTCATATTTTGGAATTTACAGTAAAACGGATAAAAAATTTTGTCACGAACATTTTTTATGAGCGTTATTCGTGGTTGAGGAATGGGGTGAAGGAGAAAGAATATGGGAAAACATTCTGTTAAATTGTCTGAATATTTTTTGCTTTAGCGCCCCAAATCCACTTGATAGAAGTTATTTTTGAAATCGAGTGTCAAGTTAAACTTGACTGTAACTTATAATATTCATTTCAACAAGATTCCAATGGTTTTCCCAGCAAAATGCGACAGAAAAACCAACTATACAGAGTTGATCATCTAAAAATAATTCAAAATGTTTGAGTCTTGATCATTATAAAACGATCATTGTAAAGGATCATTATAAAACGATCATTATAAACGATCATTATAAAACGATCATTATAAACGATCATTGTAAACGACCATTGTAAACAATCATTATAAAACGATCATTGTAAACGATCATTATAAAACGATAATTGTAAACGATCATTGTAAACGAGCATTATAAAAGCATCATTATAAACGATCATTGTAAACGAGCATTATAAAAGCATCATTATAAACGATCATTGTAAACAATCATTATAAAACGATCATTGTAAACGATCATTATAAAACGATGATTATAAAACGATCATTGTAAACGATCATTATAAAACGATCATTGTAAACGAGCATTATAAAACTATCATTGTAAAGGATCATTATAAAACGATCATTATAAAACGATCATTATAAATGATCATTGTAAACGACCATTGTAAACAATCATTATAAAACGATCATTGTAAACGATCATTATAAAACGATCATTATAAACGATCATTGTAAACGAGCATTATAAAAGCATCATTATAAACGATCATTGTAAACAATCATTATAAAACGATCATTGTAAACGATCATTATAAAACGATGATTATAAAACGATCATTGTAAACGATCATTGTAAACGAGCATTATAAATCTATCATTGTAAAGGATCATTATAAAACGATCATCATAAAACGATCATTATAAACGATCATTGTAAACGACCATTGTAAACAATCATTATAAAACGATCATTGTAAACGATCATTATAAAACGATCATTATAAACGATCATTGTAAACGAGCATTATAAAAGCATCATTATAAACGATCATTGTAAACAATCATTATAAAACGATCATTGTAAACGATCATTATAAAACGATGATTATAAAACGATCATTGTAAACGATCATTATAAAACGATCATTGTAAACGATCATTATAAAATGATATTTAATTTATACGGACTATTGTCCGCATTTTTGTCGCCATATTTATTACAACGTTTCGGCCGTTGTACGCTCCGGCCTTCTTCAAGCGGTTGGAATGTCGAACTGAACCCATTATTTCGCTCACTGGTGTAGACTGTTCTAATTCCACGTGCCATCTTTAATGTATGTCAGTTATCAGTTATCTCCAAGTTTTCCACCGCCTTAAACCGGTACTGAACTCACACTCTTTGGGTCCTGTCACTGGATCTAACCAATGCCTTTATCCACTGTACCATGTGAACTTGCGGTCTATCCCAGTGAGCAAAATAAAGGGTTCAGTTCGGCATTCCAACCACCTGAAGAAGGCCGGAGCGAACAACGGCCGAAACTTTGTAATAAATATGGCGACAAATATGAGGACAATAGTTCGAATAATGTAAATAGTGTACATAATACCTCATCTCAGAAATATAGACAGATACATTATAAAACGATCATTATAAACGATCACTGTAAACGATCATTATAAACGATCTTTGTAAACGATCATTATAAAATGATCATTTTAAAAAGATCCTTATAAACGATCATTATAAACGATCATTCTAAACGATCACTGTAAACGATCATTATAAACGATCATTATAAAAGATTGTAACTTAGCAAATATTTGGAGTTAGGAGAAAGACAATTTCTGAAATCCTGAGCCTGTCTATTTTCAGACTAAAAATAGCAAATATTTTTCTTCTTTTTATTATTTAACCTCTAAGTAAGGCAATAAAGCCCCTAAGACATAAAAGGTTACTGAGTGTTAGAGAAAAGGAGAAAAATATACTATTCAGGAAAAAAAGGATGATAATAGAACAAGAAGATAACGATTGACATTAATCTTCAAAAGGCAAAGTTGACTGGAAAGCAAAAAGCCGAAGAACAGTTCCAAATGCGAGAAGTGCGATAGAAGAAACTGTTAGCATAGAACTTACGGTTACATCTAACCATTTCAATTGTAAAATGATGAAAACTTGCCGCTAATCTAGTACTGCCTTTAAATTCATAAAGTCTAGGAAACACAGAGAAAAGTTATATTTATTTTGAAAATACGAAAGTGTGGCACAAGGCCAAAATGAGGGATTAGGGGAAGCTGGTTTTCAATCTGTCTTATCTTAAACTTAGCTAGCCATGATTAATGACCCAAATACACCACAGGATTCCTTACACCAAAACAACACATTCTTAATTATTACCATTCTTACTACAGTCACCATAATATCCGCAAGTCTCTATGAAGTTCTAAATAGTTTCTATATGAACACTTTGGCTGGTGGAAGTGGTGATTAAAATAACAACATTTAAAAATGAAACCCCAATGAATATTTACAATGAATACAATTCATATACAAAAGAGGAAAGCAATATTTATTTTGAATAACACAAATGTGTGGCACAAGGCGAAAAGGAGGGATAGGGGAGGCTGGTCTTCAGTCTGTCTTATCTTAAACTTAGCTACCAAAATTACTAACCTAACAGAAGCTGTGTTAAAACGATGGGTAAGTGACTGAAGCAGCGATGCCAAGTCAGGACCAATAACATTGCGGATTTTTTAGTATCTGCCTATATTTCTGAGATGAGGTATTATGTACACTATTTACATTATTCGGACTATTGTCCTCATCTTTGTCGCCATATTTATTACAAAGTTTCCGCACTTCAGTATCTGTCTATATTTCTGAGATGAGGTATTATGTACACTATTTACATTATTCGGACTATTGTCCTCATCTTTGTCGCCATATTTATTACAAAGTTTCTGCCCTTCAGTATCTGTCTATATTTCTGATATGAGGTATTATGTACACTATTTACATTATTTGGACTACTGTCCTCATCTTTGTCGCCATATTTATTACAAAGTTTCCGCCCTTCAGTATCTGTCTATATTTCTGATATGAGGTATTATGTACACTATTTACATTATTCGGACTACTGTCCTCATCTTTGTCGCCATATAATATGCCGACAAAGATGAGGACATTAGTTCGAATAATTTAAAATTTCATTGAATTTTATCAAGAATCTTTTAAAAGATATCGCATGGTAAATTTTCCCAAAATGGCAAACGTCCGCTTGCGAGGCCGCTATATGAAAGATATTTTCAGACACACTTAAAGTACCGAAAAACCTTGTATCATATCACGTGAGAAAGAACGGATTGCCCTTTATCGTCGAGAAGGGCATTCCATTTCGAGAAATGTGCGTGTGCTGGGGCCTGGAGTAAGGAAGAAATCTGTTCCCGATGTGCTGTCAACATGGGTCGTATTTGCGAGACGAATTCCATAATGCTGTTTCATTAGAATTACACCATAAAGAATTCACCCCGAATTATTTCCTGAATAATTTTATCCAGAATAATTACTTCGCAAATTTCTGGAATATGTAATAATGATTATTTACACTCAGGCTATTTTCGTCATCTTTGTTATTATTATCACAATGTTTCAGGCAGTTGTAGCCAGACGCCTTTTTCAGGAGTCGGTCAATCTATATAATCATCTGGGCATTTGTGTCCGAATATCTGGAATATGCCGTTAATATTATTGACACTCGGACTATTTTCCTCATGTTTATTTTTATTATCACAATGTTCTGGCCGTTGGTTTCTTCGGCTTTCTTTCTTTCTTTCTTTCTTTCTTTCTATCTATCTGTTCATTATCTATCTATCTATATCATTCTATTCATATTCCTCTGTTTACATTTAAGTTTGTTCATATCAATCTATTTAATAAGTGTCATATCTATCTATCTATCTATCTATCTATCTATCTCTGTTCATATTTTTATCTATCTATCTCTGTTCATATTTTTTATCTATCTAACTATCTATCTATCTATGTTCATATCTATCTATCTATATCACTTTATTCATATTCGTATGTTTACATTTAATGTTTACATTTAAGTTTGTTCATATCAATCGATTTAATACTTTTCATATCTATCTATCTATCTATCTATCTATCTATCTACGCCAGTTCATTATCTATCTACCTATCTATCTATCTATCTATCTATCTATATCGCTTTATTCATATTCGTATGTTTACATTTAAGTTTGTTCATATCACTCGATTTAATACTTTTCATATCTATCTATCTATCTCCGCCAGTTCATTATCTATCTATCTATCTATCTATCTATCCCACTCTCTAAATATCTATCTGCATATTTCTTTCTACTTGAATTTCTAGTCTCTCCATTTTCCGTTTCAACTTTTACTCTCTTCCCCCCTGTCTTTTTATGTCAGACTCTATTCTCCCTATTGTCTTAGAACAGATTCCATTCTCTCTCTCTCTCTCTCTCTCTCTCTCTCTCACTCCCTCTCTCTTTTTGGGCCCCTCTGACCCTTTCTCACGCCCCTTCTCCTAACACTTTTCTTTTGAACCCTCACCTTCCTCTATCTTTCCACGTCTTCCACATTCTAAGCACTCACCAGACACCCTCGCTACGCTCGCAGACACACAAAAAAAAAAGCAAAGAAGCAAATGCCCAGCAGGGGCGCCCAAAACGTATTAATTCCTGACAGATGTTTGGTCATTCAAAATATCAATTCATAATTACTGCGGGCCATGACCAAATGATTGAGTCCTCCTATGTTCGTCTTCGAGACTTGGGACCAGTTTTCGAGAACCAGTGTGACGCCAGGACCAGATAGGGCTTAGGTCAGCGTCGGATGGAGGAAGCACAGTTTTAAGGCGATGATGGACACAGCGACAAGGGGAAGGTCTGGTGAATAAAATGGGAACAAGCAAGGTCACATTGTGCTGGTTGGTTGGGATCGGGGGTCTGGGTCGGTAGAATGGAATTAAGTTGTTGTTGTTGGGAGTGGTTGGGGAGTTCTAAATTGGGGAGAGGTATGTAAGAGAAACGCCGTGAGAAGACATTTTAGGGTGCTTAATTTGGAACGAGTAATGAGTGGAATGAAGGAAGGAAGGAAAAAGGAGTGTAAAGAAAAATATAAATATAGAAAAAAGAAAGAAAAAATGGAAAATTTGAAAATAAAGAGGGAAGACGAGTAAAGTGAGAGAGTGGGAGAAGATGTATGTAAAGAAAGAAAGAGAAAAGAAAGAAAGAGAAAAGAAAGAAAGAGAAAAGAAAGAAAAGCTTTCAAAACGAGTAAAAAGGGTGAAGAAAGATCGAAAAAGGATTAAAAAGTAAAGAAAGAAAGAAAAAAGAAAGAAAGCTTAAACGAAAGGAAGTATGAATGAATAAATGATGAAAAAAAGAAAGAAAAAAAGAGAGAAATAGAGAAAGAAAGATTAAACGAAAGAAAGTATGAATGAATAAATGATGAAAAAAAGAAAGAAAAAAGAGAGAAATAGAGAAAGAAAGAAAGATTAAACGAAAGAAAGTATGAATGAATAAATGATGAAAAAAGAAAGAAAGAAAGAGAGAAAGAAAGCTTAAACGAAAGAAATATGAATGAATAAATGATGAAAAAAGAAAGAAAAAAGAGAGAAATAGAGAAAGAAAGATTAAACGAAAGAAAGTATGAATGAATAAATGATGAAAAAAGAAAGAAAAAAGAGAGAAATAGAGAAAGAAAGAAAGATTAAACGAAAGAAAGTATGAATGAATAAATGATGAAAAAAAGAAAGAAAAAAGAGAGAAATAGAGAAAGAAAGAAAGATTAAACGAAAGAAAGTATGAATGAATAAAGGATGAAAAAAGAAAGAAAGAAAGAGAGAAAGAAAGCTTAAACGAAAGAAAGTATGAATGAATAAATGATGAAAAAAGAAAGAAAAAAGAGAGAAATAGAGAAAGAAAGAAAGATTAAACGAAAGAAAGTATGAATGAATAAATGATGAAAAAAGAAAGAAAGAAAGAGAGAAAGAAAGTATGAATGAATAAATGATGAAAAAAGAAAGAAAAAAGAGAGAAATAGAGAAAGAAAGAAAGATTAAACGAAAGAAAGTATGAATGAATAAATGATGAAAAAAGAAAGAAAGAAAGAGAGAAAGAAAGCTTGAACGAAAGAAAGTATGAATGAATAAATGATGAAAAAAAAGAAAAAAGAGAGAAATAGAGAAAGAAAGAAAGATTAAACGAAAGAAAGTATGAATGAATAAATGATGAAAAAAGAAAGAAAGAAAGAGAGAAAGAAAGCTTAAACGAAAGAAAGTATGAATGAATAAATTATGAAAAAAGAAAGAAAAAAGAGAGAAATAGAGAAAGAAAGAAAGATTAAACGAAAGAAAGTATGAATGAATAAATGATGAAAAAAGAAAGAAAGAAAGAGAGAAAGAAAGTATGAATGAATAAATGAAGAAAAAAGAAAGAAAAAAGAGAGAAATAGAGAAAGAAAGAAAGATTAAACGAAAGAAAGTATGAATGAATAAATGATGAAAAAAGAAAGAAAGAAAGAGAGAAAGAAAGCTTAAACGAAAGAAAGTATGAATGAATAAATGATGAAAAAAGAAAGAAAAAAGAGAGAAATAGAGAAAGAAAGAAAGATTAAACGAAAGAAAGTATGAATGAATAAATGATGAAAAAAAGAAAGAAAAAAGAGAGAAATAGAGAAAGAAAGAAAGATTAAACGAAAGAAAGTATGAATGAATAAATGATGAAAAAAGAAAGAAAGAAAGAGAGAAAGAAAGCTTAAACGAAAGAAAGTATGAATGAATAAATGATGAAAAAGGAAAGAAAGAAAAAATGAAAGAACTGATGGTCGGAAGAAGAAAAATAAAAAAGAATGTCGTGAAGAATCAAAAAACCTTGTGAATAAAAAAATCTGAAATTGATGAAAAAGTAAAGAAAGATCATAGAAAGAAAGAAAGAAAGAAAGGAAGAAACAATGAAAGAAAGAATCAATGAAAAAAGAAAGACAGAAAAAAAGAAAAAAATGTGAGGAGAAGTAAAGAAAAGAAAGAATGTAAGAAAAAAGAAGGAAAGACAGAAAGAAAGATAGAATTTATCAAAGAAATAAAAAAAGAGAAATAAAATTTGATCATGAAGAATGAGTGAGGAGAAGAAAAGTGAAAAGAGAAAAAATTAAAAAATAACAGAAAGGGATGAAGAAAGAAAGAAAAATGAAGAAAGGAAAGTCTGCCAAAAAGAAAGAAAAAAAGAAAGAAAGAAAAATCAAGAAGCAAAAGTCAAGGAAAATAAGAAAGAAAGAAAGAAAGAAAGAAAGAAAACGAAAGAAAGAAAGAAAGAAAAGAAATAAAGAAAGAAAAGAAATAAAGAAAGAAAGAAAAACGAAAGAAAGAAAGAAAAAAGAAACTACAAGAAAGAAAGAAAGAAAGAAAGAAACTACAAGAAAGAAACTACAAGAAAGAAAGAAAGAAAGAAAGAAAGAAAAACGAAAGAAATAAAGAAAAGAAATAAAGAAAGAAAAGAAAGAAAGAAAGAAAGAAAAACGAAAGAAAGAAAAACGAAAGAAAGAAAGAAAAAAGAAACTACAAGAAAGAAAGAAAGAAAGAAAGAAAGAAAGAAAGAAAGAAACTACAAGAAAGAAACTACAAGAAAGAAAGAAAGAAAGAAAAACGAAAGAAATAAAGAAAAACGACAGAAGGAAAGAAAGAAACTACAAGAAAGAAAGAAAGAAAGAAAGAAAGAAAAACGAAAGAAAGAACAAACGTTAAAAAACTCAAATGAGAAAAATAATAATTAACTGAAAAAAATAATGAGTTTAACTTGACAAAAGTTAAGGAAAAGAAACTCAAGACTAATTGAATGAATAAAAGAATGAATAAAAGAATGACTCAAGCAATCTTTGTCCTTTTAAAATAAAGAAAAAAGGCGAAAAAGATAAATAAAATATAGCTTATATATTTTTCTACCTTTATCTATTTTGGTTTTATTTCATTAAAATTTCTTTTTCATTTCGGAGGAAAATCTCCATATATTGCAAACGCCTTTACACCTACCAAAGTGAACAAGCCAAAAAGCAAGGCGATCGGGAGGTAACCCATGGACGTGCTCTGAAAAATGGCCGACGAAATCAATCTAATAATAACCACAAAGCAAAGAAGTCTCGTCGAGAGAAGCCATAGAAGCGATCATTTCAGCTTTGGCCTGTCAACCACAAATCAATATATTTCCTTGCACGATCTCTTCTCCCCGGCGTACAGGTTTCTTGATCTGCCTGTCAATCCGTGACACTATATTCTTTTATTTATTTCTCTTCCGAGACCATCCGTTCTATTTTCTCGAGACTTACATATTCTTTTAAGTCCCTCACTGTTTAATAATAATAATAATAATAATAATAATAATAATAATAATAATAATAATAATAATTAGACGTGCCGTCGCCTCCCTCTGTCTTTTTTACAAATACTTTCACGGTAACTGCTCCGATGAGCTGCTTTCGCTGGTTTTCAGACTTCATGAATTTAAGCGTTCTACTAGGCTGGCATCTCGCTCTCACCCTTTCACTGTCGAAACTGTTAAATGTAGCCGTCGCTTCTACTCCAGTAGCTTCATGTCTCGCACCTCTCGCCTGTGGAACCCCCTCTCCTTTTCCTGTTTCCCTGATAGCTATAATCTCCAACTATTCAAATGTAATGTCAATCGACGTCTCCAGATGCCCTGATCTATCCCCTATCCTTCTCTTCATCCTTTCCTCTATCACTCCTATCTGCTCTCGCTCCAACTCCCTGTAACCCCTTGCGTGCTAGTGGCTTCCCGCCTTGCTTGGGGTGAAACGCTTAAAAAAAATCTGTGTTTCATGACATCTTGACATAGACCATTTTGATTGGTTGAACCGATTATCAACTTAATATGTCTATCTATTTTACACATCTGGAGTAATGGATAACGGCTTGAATTGAGGAATCGGAGATCCGAGTTCGAATTCCAGTCAAATCCATTACATTCACTTACGTGCTAATACCCTTGGGAAAGGTATGAATCCTCTTCTTCTCCCTCCAGCTATGGGTAAATAGCAGGACAGACCGGGTTCTATAGCCTTGGATGGTCTAAGCGTGTATCACGCATGGCACATAATTGATAGCTATTTTTTCTCTCTTCTTCCTTTTCTTTGTAGAAGAGACTACATCTTGTGTTTTTCTTTCTTTTTATCTTGATCTTCTTGTTTTCTTTCTTTTTTTTCGCGGAAAAAGGGGTTGTTTGATAGTAAATATTAAAAATTGTAATAATCCTCATTTACGGTCTGAGAAGATGCGACGATATACATCGAAACAAGACTGTATTTATGTAGCGGCTTTACATATGTTCTGATGTAATATCCTATAATAAAAAAATATATATATATATATATATATACATTTAATTGAAAACGACAGACAAGGTGCTTTCATTTAGTTTTTTTATACAATTTCTCATGTGATCTAATAATTTTTTTCTTTTCGGATGATAAATTTTATAAAAACTGTCCGAATGTTCTTTTTATCCGAGCGCTTTCGGCTATACATTTAGCCATTTTCAAGGATTATATTTTAACTGTTAAAATGAGAAATAGTTTCTTGTATGTATGTTTCATAAAATGGTTTAATTTTTTTCTTTTCAAAACACGGTCAAGATATTATGTCCATGTTCAAAGTTAATATTATTAAGTGTTGTTTTTTTGCTTTTATTAATAAGGCTTCCATTATTTTTAGTCATTTTTTTTTTGCATGAAGATGATGCTATTATATTAGTGTTGTCAACAAGTATTTTCCGAATAATGTCCGATAGGTGTCCATGAATATCTAAATGAGATCTAATTGAGATATTGTCAGAAAGGTGTAGAGTGAGTCTGCGTGTCAATCATGTAGTGTGGCCTATATAATTATTTACGAATTTTAATTGATCAGGAATACAATTCCTTAATGGTCATTTAAATTAGTAAATAATAGTTGCCCTATTTAATTTTGTTCTAGGAGGTGAATTATTATTTTTAAGTATAAGGTTAGAGGTTTTAACTTTTTTATAATAAATAATTGATCTAATTTTTCTGCTCGGATACAAAGAACATTCGGACAGTTTTTTTATAATGAAATGTGCATGAAAAAAGGATTGCTGCCTAAATATATATATATATATATATTTAAGTAAATGCTCTGTTTTATAATAAACAGTATTAAACAACATTTACTGGCTTGAATGTCCGAGAAATTTTCATAGAAAATTTTCGTCCTCCGACAGGAAACGAACCTGTATCCTATACGGAACCGTCATATAGCCTGACGTGCCTTAACCGTTTCGGCCACAGAGGAGCGTTCGGTTAGCAAGGTCGATTTTACTGTCTTTAAACTTTAATCTTCCATGAATCTCTCACGTATTAAAATTTCTCGGACATTCAGGCCAGTAAATGTCATTTAATACTGTTTATTATAAAACAGAGCATTTACTTAAATATTTGTATCTATAAAAAGAATGTATAAACATAAAAATGTCTTAAAATAATTGTCGGACTTTGTCCATTTCATAATGTGTGACGTCACACACATTCACACACACACACACACACACACACACACACACACACATATATATATATATATCTTTGAATGGACTTGTCTAAAATACTTATGGTTCCGCCATATGTCACCCCCTTTTAAATAACAGAGGGTGTGCTCCTAATTTTAGTCGCACTCTCTATTTCATCTCAAGGTGCTGGAGGCACTTTATATCGGGTCCGGCAAACCTTCCCTCTGTAAACAGCGTGAATGTTTGTTGGGGCTCGCTGTTATTTGTCTATAGCTCTTTGTGTTCATTTTTTTCTCCTCTTCATTACACATTTTCCTGTTATTTTAATCTAAGTTAAATCTCCCGTAGAAGAATGAAGAGCGGGAGCGAAACCGGTTGCTTCGCTTTTAAAAATGTCATGTAATATTAAGCTGCACACTTTCATTTCTTTAATTAGATTTTGTACCTTTAAAAATATTTTCATATACTTGAAAGTAATGTACACCTTTAGTTTAATTAGGAAATTAAATAAAATATTGCAACTTAAGATCTTTAAATGTTAATATATATATATATATATATATATATATATATATATATATATATATATATATATATATATATATATATATATATATATATAATTGTCATCCACAGACGGACTGTTTCGCTGTATCACAGCTATTTAGTGTGGCTTGACGTCCGGTTGCCTCTAGCTAGGATCAAAATCCGACTCAATTGGCATCAGTCGGAAATTCTACCACGAAGCCGTCGGCGCACGACAGGGATGAAGATGAATTTTAGCGTATTTATTTTTAGATAAACACACAGTGACCGACAGAACTCACTTCGCTTTTGCCGAAGAGTCACGCTATACATACATACATACATATATATATATATATATATATATATATATATATATATATATATATATATATATATATATATATATATTACAGTAAGGTCCACGTTGTACAAGATAACGGTTAACCGTAGACTTAAACAGTTTAAGATTGTAGTGATTTGGGAAACATCCTCTTGGGAGTCGGTTCGACAGGGTAGTGGTTCGCGGGAAAAAGCTGTTCGAGTGGAACTTACTTCTTGTCGATGGAATACGGTGGGAATGTGGGTGGTTTTCTAAAATGTATTGTCTTAATTGGGAATTTTTCTTACCCGTCCTCACAGCTGCAATCCAGATACATTGTCTTCAATATCTGCGAAACGTGACCCATTCATTTGTGTTTCCAAACCGTTATTTGTGTATATTTTGGCGTAAAGACCTGCTTCAATGCCTTGGAACAAAATTGGCGCCAAACAGTCCAACCATAATTCTCCATCAATATTGAAATTTCCTTCTTTTTTGGGGTAATTGATATTTTTACCAGACGACAACAAACCACACCTTTTTTTTCTGTTCTTATTGTGAATTGAAGACCCAGAAAGACAACGAACTGAAATGATTCAGTCTTTCTCTCTGGAAGATATTTTTTTTTCCCAAGTTTATTAAATTTTATTGTTGAGTATTTTCGAAAAGTGTTTCCGACGTGGGATATTCTCGAAGTTGCTTTCATTTTCAAAATATACGAGAGAAAGACGAAAAAACACAAGCGCCATGTTTTGGCGGGAAGTGTGGATACTTTTTTCACTTATCACGAATATAAGAAAAGAACAGAAGCTGCTCCTGCGTCAGTGCTGTGTGTGAGCGACCTACACGTGATTGAGCTATTTAATATACACAAAAGCACACGCACACAGAAATACAAAAGACAATTTGACTGAGTTTGAAATAATACATTGGAATAGCACATTCCCACTCCCACTCAGTCTGAACAACCCCTACCCTTGACTGAGTATTAAAATCATATAATCAATAACAGTTGGAATCAAGAAAAAAACGATATTTTTAGAGAATAAAAATACGAGTTAATTATGATATTTTTACTGAAATTTTCAGAATTTATTCAATAATAAAGAGAATTAATTTTTTTCGATGTATTTATTTATACTTTTTATATATTATAAAATTATATTTTTTATATATTATAAAATTATATTCATTTTTATATATTATAAAATTATATTCATTTTTATATGTTATAAATTTATATTAATTTTTATATATTATAAAATTATATTAATTTTTATATATTATAAAATTATATTAATTTTTGTATGTTATAAAATTATATTAATTTTTATATATTATAAAAATATATTAATTTTTATATGTTATAAAATTATATTAATTTTTATATATTATATAATTATATTAATTTTTATATATTATAAAATTACATAAATTTTTATGTTATAAATTATATTAATTTTTATATGTTATAAAATTATATTAATTTTTATATATTATAAAATTATATTAATTTTTATATGTTATAAAATTATATTAATTTTTATATATTACAAAATTATATTAATTTTTATATGCTATAAAATTATATTAATTTATATATTATAATTTTTTTATATTATAACTAAATTAAAATATCCCTGCTCACGCACAAACGCTCATACACTGACAAGTTGATATCCGTATGGCAAGGGCTAATTTCCCCTTCTGACTTGGCAACAATCCATGGTTAACAGGCAAAGTGTAAGCTGACACAGGCAGCTCTTTGTAGAAATTACAAGAAAATGGTTAAATCAAGAACTTAAAATATTTAAAATTTGGGTTGCCCTGAAAGTTCATACCCATTTAAAGCCGTTCATGTTTTAAGATGTCTAATCTACCGACAGATAATATGCTTACTTTTCTGATTAGAGCACACATCAAGCTATCTCTCCAGAAAGAAGTCACAGCATTGTATATATAGACGAGCCGAATTACCCACGCTTTGCTGCGTGTCACACATTTTAAAATTTAAATGCAATATCAATCGCTATCAAATGTCCTCCTGATTACTCTTTCGCCTTCTCATTCGTTATTAATCTTTCTGTTCCTAATTCTTCCACACCCTATAATCCCTTGTGTCTTAGTGGCTTTACTCCCTTTGCATGGAGTGATGCCGATTTTAAAAAATAGGGGGAGTATTTTTATGTTAAATAAAACTTTTAATTCCCCGCCAAAGATAAACCTCGAAGTAGGGTTTTTGCCAAAGTATTTTCCCAAACAAATCAGCTTATTCAAATTTTATCGATTGGTTTGCGAAATTGAACGAAACGTAGAGTTTGTATGTCTCGACAAAAAATGCTATCGATAACTTCAAAAATACTAAATATTTTGAGTATTTCAACGCACTAACTAATAAATAATACTAAACAATCACTATATATATGCAAGACAAACCTAGTCAAAGCAACAGTAATCTATATATAAAATTCTGTTAGTCTGTCACACATTCTGAAATAGCCATATATTGACCGATCGAAACCAAATTTTGGGGAGAATTGCAAACAGGTAAGGGGTACAAAGTACAGTTGGTTTTACTAAGGGGGCGTAGCTTAGTACAATAAATTTTCATTAATTTTTTTGGGGGGGAAATGTTTTATTATTTAACATACAAAACACTTCGACTATTTTAAAAACAATGAAAATGGAATATTATAAGGTGTATTTCAGACACTTGATTGTAAATGGCAAATATGCATCGTAAGTAAGCAACAAAAAAGACCTAATGAAAATGTATTGTACTAAGCTACACACAATAGTAAAAGGAAATGTACTTGGTATCCGCTATCCTGTTTGCACTTCTCTCCAAAATGTGGTTTCGATCTCTCAATGTATGGCTATTTTAGAGGGTGTGGGGGACGGACTAACGAAAGTCAGAGAATTTTATATATAGATAGATAGAACTCTCTTCCCACATAAACATAACACAGATCATGTTACTTTCATTTACTATTACGTGCAAATAAATTCAAGGAAATTGAAAGTTCAATAGACATCATTTGCGTATTACTTTCAGACCAACTTGTCTAAAGAAATATTTATTGCCAGGATACACCCAATATCTATTTCCAAACAGGTTTCATTGAAAAGAAACAACAAGGTCTGTGTTTATGTTCCAACACATTGGAACACGTCAAATTTATCGACAGATATAGTAGGCTTACTTTTCCTATTAGAACACACTTCAAACTATTTCTTGAGAAAGAAAGTTTAAAGTGACTTAAATTGTGTCAATTTTGCGTCCCTATGAAAATGGTAGGTGCATTTTAGACACTTGATTGTAAAGGCAAATATGCCTCGCAAACAACAAAAAAGACATGTGCTGTGTAGGGGGAAGGTGCTTTTGCTGATAGCAAAATACTCCTGCATAGTTCTAAGTTTATAATTGGTGATTGTAGACTTATTGATGAAGAACAACCCACGCAGACCCGCTCACTACAGATAACGACCAAATCAAGACATTGTTTGAAAATAATCCGTATTACGCAACGCGGGAATTGGCAGAAACACTAAATATATCAAAATCCACCATCAACGAGTATTTAGTGAACCTTGGGTACTCAAATCGCTACAATGTTTGGGTACCACATGATCTGAATGAAAACAATATTTTGGATCGCATTTCATTTGTGATTTGCTGTATAAACGCAATGAAAATTCATCCTTTTTGAAGCAAATTGTGACGGGTGATGAGAAATGGATGGTTTACAACAAAGTTCAGCGGAAAAGATCATGGGGTAAGCGACATGAACCAAATTTAGCCATCTCAAAAGCATGTCTTCATACTAAGAAAGTCATACAGTGCATCTGGTGGGATTGGAAAGGAATCCTGTATTATGAGCTTCTGCCAAGTAACCAGTCAATTGATTCTGAAAATGACTGCTTGCAACTGGACGAATTAAGGCAGCAGTTCAAGAAAAACGGCCAGAATTGGCGAACAGGAAAGGTGTTGTTTTCCATCAGGATAGTGCCAAACCTTTCGTTTCTCTGGCGACCAGGCAAAAATTCACCAGACATTGCTCCTTCAGATTTTCATTTATTCAGTTCTTTGCAAAATAATCTCAATGGTAAAAATTTTAATTCTTTGGCTGACATAAAAAAAAACCCTTAATGAGTTCTTTGCCGAGAAACTACTGAAATTCTGGAAATATAGTATCTTTAAGTTGAAGTTAAAAATAGAAAATGGTTGTACAACAAAATGGTTTATATTTAGTTGAATATATATTTAATGGCATAATTTTGTTTTGTGTTTTAATTTCACTTAAAAATCGGTACGAACTTTCCTGACAATCCAATGAATAAATTCATATACAAATAATAAAACAGCTGTCTGGGGCATTACAACTATTTACATTATAAGACATTATTATACATTCTTTTTTATAGATACAAATATTTAAGTAAATGCTCTCTTTATAATAAACAGTATTAACAACATTTACCGGCCTGAATGTCCGAGAACTTTTCATAGAAAATATGCGTCCTCAGACAGGAATCGAACCTGTATCCTGTACGGAACCGTCATATAGCCTGACGTGCTTTTACCGATTTCGCCATAGAAGAGCGTTTCGATCAACAAAGTCGATTTTACTGTTTTTAAACTACAATTTTCCATGATTTTCTCACGTACATTCATATCTGCTCGATGGGTATCCAAATGTAAACAAATGACGTCACATATTATGAAATGGACAAAGTCCGACAATTATTTTAAGACATTTTTATGCTTATTATTTACATTGTTCGAACTGTTGTCCTCATTATTGTGGTCATATTCACGACGTTTCGGCCACTGTACACTCTGCCTTTCTTCAGGATACATGGCCCAGAAAGTTGGAGAGTTGAGTTAGCACTGAGAATTAACTGAAACTGAGATATTCAAAGACATCGTCCGTGAAATTAGAACAATTTACCCCCATGGACCAAATAAAGGGTTCGGTTCGAAATGTTACCTAAAGAAAGCCGGAGTATGGATGGATGTATAATTGGCGACTAACGTCCCCAACAAACGGCAAGAGTCAGTTTCATGTTCGTATCCCTTAATATTCAGCACTTTTATTCATAAATATAGCAGACCATATAACTAAATTTTTATCATATTATATACATATATCGATATAATAAATGCGAATGTCAGTGTTTCACTATATCACGCTATTTCAAATTTCTTCTAGAGGCCATAGCCCAACATATCATACCATTTTGGAATAAGGCCGACTCTATGAGAAAATTAAAAACATTCCAGGCCTTATCCAGACCCGCAATCCTGAAATTTTGGATTCCCAAGTTTTCATTACTGCAATTATTTTCGGCGATTTTTTTTGTACGATAAGAATTTTTATAATTTGGAAATACACATGTGAATAATTAAAATTAATTGTGCAGCCCAAGGTTTCTATAACGTTAGTGGACTCTACTTTCAGCAATAAGAAGAATATATAATTACTCTCCAAGCTTAACAGAAGAATCGTGATGAAATCGATCATAAACGAAAAAGACATGTTCCTCATTAATTAATATTAGCTAAGGATCAGCAGCTCATGAAAGATTGAAATAATGTTCATATATATATATATATATATATATATATATATATATATATATATATATATATTATTCGGAGATCATTTTCCAACAAATTCAAGATGATCTTCGCCCTCTCTAACTTTCTAACTTTCTGTCCTAGAGTAACAATATGCCTCACACGTTTCACGTACGATTTCATTTACAAATTTTTTTTCGCTGCTCTTTGGACTGTCATAGGTGAAAATCCTCTCTCATGTGCCAAACGACTTAGGAATTGAACTGAATCTTTTCTAAATTGATCTCTTTAGCTTTAAGTTGAAATGTTGATACCTCTTGCTGTTGTGACCTCCTGATCCAGTTTTCTGCTGTTCCCTCGTGTGTCACGCTATTTCAGATTTACTCCAAGAGGCCGTTTTCCAAAACATCATACAATTTTGGAATCATGTTGACCCCGTGAGCAAATTAAAAACATTCTGGGACGGATCCCCAAGTTTTCATTACTGTCATTGTTTTCGGCGATTTTTTTACGTGATTTTTTTCGACGAATTTTTTTGTATGATAAGAATTTTTATAATTTGGAAATAAATTTGTGAATAATTGAAATTAACTGCGCAGCCCGAGGTTTCTATAACGCTATTGGACTCTACATTGAGGAATAAGAAGAACATATAATTACTCTTCAAGCTTAACAGAAGAATGTTCATCATTAATTAATCATAGCTTAGGATCGGAAGTTAGATAGATATATATCTATAGAGAGAAAGCGATATGCAAATATATATATATATTGTGGGGAGGTCGGTAAATATTACAAGCTACCTGCCTTTTAAATAGGTAGGTAGGCAGCTGGGGCTATGCTCTTAGCTGTTGTCAAAATCTCTGCCTACGTGCAGAGAGGAAACTGCAATCCTGAAATTTTGGATTCCCAAGTTTTCATTACTGCCATTGTTTTCGGCGATTTTCTACGTGATTTTTCTGTACGATAACAATTTCTATAACGTGGAAAAAATTGTGAATTATTTGCGAAATCCAGCAAAAGTTGCTCATGAAATAAAAATAATTGTTTGTACGGAAAGTAAGGATCTACGTACATCAAATTGTCTTTAAATTAAGAGGCGGCAGAAGAATTATTGTTGAACTTTTAAAAGGTATGCTTAAATATTAATTCAATTTTGAGTTCTTCTGTAGTTTATTGTTCCCTTTTGCATCTACTTCTACATACCTATTGTGACGAAGGCCCAATCAAGAACCGTAGGAGCTAGCTTAAATGCTGCCTGATAGGGTGGCTTTTTATCTAGTATATAAACTCGAAGATCAAATTCTCCCATCAAAATAATTTTAACAAACTGCCATTCTTAGATATACTTATCAGAAATAGAAATAACCACATTATAACAGATATCTACCACAAACCTACAGATACCCAACAATATCTTCATTTCAAAAGCTATCAACAAAAAGCTTTCGTAAATATATCCCCTATTCCCTAGCACGTAGAATTTGCACAGTAGTGGCCGAAAAACACCGGCGAAAAAAACCCACCGAAAACTCTTGAAAAACGAGGCTACTCCACACCATTAATAAGCAAATGTTTTGAGCAACAAGTCCTATATAAGTATAACCGACGCATTAAACAACAGAGTTTCCCTTCACAAAAGCAACATTAAATTACCAGACAACAGGAAACTTTTTGTGTCACAACACATCAACAAATGCAAAGAAGGTAAAATTAAAATTATGCCAATATATCAAACAATCAAATATTCTTACCTACCAATACAAGAAAAAATTTCATATACTAATTTAAACCAGGACTAAACAAATCATAAACCCATATACATAAACACGCAATATACACATATACTGCCCGAACACACTAGTCGGACCACACACACCATATAAAGTGTGTATACATATACTACTTCGTGTAATAAAACAATATATATATATATATATATATATGTATATATTTATGGAGAAGGAATATGTATATTATACATACTAGCAAATACACACGCACACACAATACACAAAAATTGAGATAGGTTTAAAAACATACAGAGGTTTTAAAACATGAGAACAAAGACCTCCTTCCTTCTGTGTTTCTCTTACCAATTCTAATTGTTTTATTACTCCTTAAGCAGAAGAACATCTTCTCCACTAGTCCAAGAAGAATTTGGATTACTACCACACACAAAAGACAATATTTAAATATAATAAAACATAAGGGAAAAATTAATTCATTTAAATAATATGTGGAAATAACCATTCTTCGTATGATGATGAAGGTCACAAGACCCGAAACACGTGTAACGAAAACTAAGGAAAATAAAGTACAATATATATATTTGTATAAATCCAATTTATAACCCAAAATGATTGTGGCTTCTCTTTTCTTTTTAAAATCAAAACTTTGCTCTCTATGGAATGGAACAACTGTAATCCTTCCCGTATGTGTATGTGAGGGTGAGCGTGGGGGGTGAATTATGTGAGTGAGAGTATATATGCATATAATTATAAATTAACAAAGATAGATACATGTAAACAGATTGAGATAGATAGATAGATAGATAGATAGATAGATAGATAGATAGATAGATAGATAGATAGATAGATAGATAGATTGGAACAGACCAACATAGATAGATAGATAAAAACAGACCAACATAAATAGATAGATAGGAACAGACCGACATAGATAGTTAGATAGATAGAAACAGACCAACATAGATAGATAGAGAGAGAGAGAGAGAGAGAGAGAGTGACATAGGAACAGACCAACATAGATAGATAGATAAAAACAGACCAACATAGATAGATAGATAGATAGATAGATAGATAGATAGATAGGAACAGACCAACATAGATAGATAGACACGTAGAAACAGACCAACATAGATAGATAGAGAGAGAGAGAAAGAGAGAGAGAGAAAGAGAGAGAGAGAAAAATAGATAGATAGATAGATAGATAGATAGGAACAGACCAACGTATATAGATAGACAGATAGAAACAGACCAACATAGATAGAGAGAGAGAGAGAGGTAGATAGATAGATAGATAGATAGATAGGAACAGACCAACATAGATAGACAGATAGAAACAGACCAACATAGATAGAGAGATAGAGATAGATAGATAGATAGATAGATAGATAGATAGATAGATAGGAACAGACGACATAGATAGATAGACAGATAAGAAACAGACCAACATAGATAGATAGCTAGATAGCTAGATAGATAGATAGATAGATAGATAGATAGATAGATAGATAGATGCCGGCCCTAAAATACATAAATCTATGTTGAAACGCATGGCTTAGTTGGAACAAATCTCGACATGTCTCGTCAAGTATCGTCATATCACGTTCAACCTCACGGATAAACACGAAACGACAGTTATATCAAAGTCTGTAGTCATTGCAATCACTGTAAAAGCAAGTGTTAAATTGGATCGTTATGACCGGCGGGATTGTAGGTGGGTGTGGTTGCTTCTGGATAATGGAGCTTGTTGTCTTCTTTAAATTGACTTCTCCCTTTCTGGCCCCTCGCCATGGCTCCGGTCTGGCTCTTCTTCTCATTGATCTCCCTCCCTCTGAACCATCCAAATGGTTTCATTATTTTTCAGCTTTCTTTCGTTGTCTTGAAAGATATTTTTATATCACAATTTTTATTTGCTTCTATACATTTTTTAAATATTTTTCTTTCTTTTCGTTGTCTTTTCGTTATTTTCTTTCTTTTCTCTTTCTGCTTCTTTCTTTTTCTTTCTTTCTTGTGCCCTTTTCGCTATTCTCTTCCTTTTCTCTTTCTTCTTTCTTTCTTTCTTTCATTCATTCTTTCTTGTGTCGCTTTTCTTCCATCTCTCTTTCTTTTCCGTACTTTTCCTCTCTCTCTCTCTCTCTCTCTCTCTCTCTCTATTCGTAAATCTCTTTCTTTCATTTTTCTAGATATGAACAGACCAACATAGATATTTTGATATGATATTCGTAAATCTCTTTCTTTCATTTTTCTAGATATGAACAGACCAACATAGATATTTTGATATGATATTCGTAAATCTCTTTCTTTCATTTTTCTAGATATGAACAGACCAACATAGATATTTTGATATGATATTCGTAAATCTCTTTCTTTCATTTTTCTAGATATGAACAGACCAACATAGATATTTTGATATGATATTCGTAAATCTCTTTCTTTCATTTTTCTAGATATGAACAGACCAACATAGATATTTTGATATGATATTCGTAAATCTCTTTCTTTCATTTTTCTTCCTTTTTCCGCGTTTATTTTTCCTTCTCTTTCTTTGTTTTTATCTTTTTTTCTTTTCACTATTTTCTTTCTTTCTTTCTCTCATTCTTTTTTTATTTTCTGTCACTCTCTTTTCGTCAATACCTTTCTTTCTTTTGTCTTTCCTTTCCTTTTTCATTTTCTTTCTCTCTTATTTCATTCATTAACTCTCTTTTCATCATTCGCTTTCTTTTCCTATTCTCTTTTTTCCTTATCCTCTATTTCCTTTTCACTTTCTTTCCCCCTTCACTTTTCCTCATTCTCTTACTTTCTTTTCCCCTTCACTCTCTTTCTCCTCCCATTCTCTTTTTCTTCTTTCGTTTTTGTTTATTTCTTTTCGCCGTATTCTTGTTTCTTTTTCTCTCTTTCTTTTTTATTCGCTTTTGTTTCTTTTCCCTTTTTTCAGTCTTTATTTCCTCTTCTCTTTGCTTGTTTTTCTGTCATCTTCTTCGTATTTAAAACGTTCAGCGCCCAATTATGCAAGGCCAGTCTTGGCAAGTCCGATGGTGACAATCATGTTGTTCCAAATTTTTTTCGTTCAATTTTCCTAATATATTTTCTCCAATTATTATTATTATTATTATTATTATTATTATTATTATTATTATTATTATTATCTGAGAAGTCTGTCCTCAAATATTCCATTATTATTATTATTATTATTATTATTATTATTATTACTTATAATACATATATTTTGACGTTAATTTTGACGGCACGGGTGCACTAGTAATAATAATAATTTAACCAGATAACCCCATCTTCAAAGCTTCCATTATTATTATTATTATTATTATTATTATTATTATTATTATTATTTCATTTCCTTTGATTTCTGCTGTGTACTCATTTCTTTCCGGGTCCCGCCCAGAGACCTAAGGTTAGATATGGCATCGCGACATTTTCCACTGACCAATTAAAAAGCACACACACATGTTTTACATAGTTAAAGTCCTTTGTAAGATGTGGACTGTACTCGTAAGAACAATTTTTTGTATTTCTTTTAGGCATGTGCTTCCAGGAATCCCTTCAATGAGTCTATTCTAATCTTTCCCAATCATTCCGAGGGCCCTAAATACAACGGGGATTGTTGAAGAACTCATGTGGCACAATTTTGAGATTTCGATTTCAAGGTCCTCGTATTTTGATAGCTTTTTGAAAATCTTGACTGACATATCAATATGGAGGCACTTTTTGGTTTGCGGTCTCTAATAAGAATGTCTGGGCGGTTAGCTTTGATTGTTCTCTCAGTGTGTATTGTGTAGTCCCATAAAATTATAACAAGTCCTATCTCTGTAATCGGGTCTGGGTGGAGTTCATAACAATAATAATAATAATAATAATAATAATTATTATTATTATTATTATTATTATTATTATTATTATCTTTGATATCTGGCGTTTACACATTTCTTTCCGGGTCCCGCCCAGGGACCTAATGTTAGAAATGGCATCATGACACTTTTCACTGCAAAAAAAAAATAGAGTGTGGGCGGTACTTGTCAGAATAATTTTTTGTATCTCTTTGAGGCATGGACTTCCAGGGATCCATTCAATCAGCCTACTGGAATCTTTTCCAACCAATCCTAAGTCTCCAACTACCACAGGGATTGTTGATGTTCCCATGTGCCACATTTTTTAGATTTCTATTTCAAGGTCCTTTTATTTTGACAGCTTTTTGAATATCTTCACAGATACATTGCAGTCTGCAGGGACTGTCATATCAATAAGGAAGCATTTTTTTTTTGTTTGTGGTCTTTAATAACAATGTCTGGGCGGTAGGCTTTGATTGTTCTGTCAGTGTGTATTCTGTAGTCCCATAGAATTGTAACAGGTCCTATCTCCGTAACCGGGTCTGGGTGGTGTTCGTACCAGTTTCTTTCAGTTTCCTTCTCGTAGAAGTTGCACATTTTCCAGTGCAGATATTGGCCCACTCTGTCATGCCGGTTTTTATATTCAGTGGGTGTCAATAACGTGCAACCTGATACAAGATGATCAATGGTTTCTAGATATTATTATTATTATTATTATTATTATTATTATTATTATTATTATTATTATTATTATTTTTATTTTTATTTTCTTTGATATCTGGCGTTTACACATTTCTTTCCGGGTCCCGCCCAGGGACCTAACGTTAGAAATGGCATCATGACACTTTCCACTGCAAAAATAAAAATTAAAAAAATAAAAATGAAATAAAATAAAAAAATAATTACATAGATAAAGCCCTTCGTAAAGTGTGGGCTGTACTTGTCAGAAAAAATTTTTGTATCTCTTTGAGGCATGGGCTTCCAGGAATCCCTTCAATTAGTCTACTGGAATCTTTTCCAACCAATCCAAGAGCTCCAACTACAACAGGAATTGTTGATGTTCCCATGTGCCACATTATTATTATTATTATTATTATTATTATTATTATTATTATTATCTTTCGATTTCTGCTATGGTCACACTACCTTCCAAGTCTACAGACCTAAGGCAGGTAATTGTATGTTTTTATGGCTATATTTCATGATTAATTTTTCAAACTCCCATCATATCACTAGCGTTAAATGGACAAAGTTCTTCTTACTGTGTGCGCTATACTTATCAAGACATTTTTTGTATTTCTCTTAGGCTGGGATTTCCATCGATTTTTTTTTCAATCTGTTGTTGTGTTCCTTTTTTATCATTCCAAGCGCACCTTCTATGACTTGTAGTATTCTTGGTTTCAATTTCCACAATTTTCTAATTCGATTTTCAGGTCTTTATACTTCGATAGTTTTTCAAATTAATTGGTTTCTGTGTTACAGTTCCCTCGACAAGCCATATCAATTAATAGGCAAGTTTTTCTTTTCTGTTTTTGACAATTATGTCCGGCCTATTTGCCTCAATCTTCTTGTCTATAAATACGGTGTAATCCCATAAAATTGTGATGTCTTATTTAAGCGGTGCTGGGTGATGTTCATACCAGTGTTTATCAACATCTTTTCGAAAGTGTTTGCACATTGCCCAGTGTAAATAGTTCCGCACTCTATCGCGACGAATTTTATATTCATTTGGCGCAAATACAGATCATCCTGAGATTGGATGGTCTTTGGTCTCCTGATATTTGTCGCAGAACCGGCATTTTGAATCCACGCTGTTATGTATGATGTTTGCGTGAAAGTTTCTACTGAATAGACTCTAGTTTTGCGTTTCAGCCTTTAATCAAGATACTCGTAAACATCGATGAGTGTTAATTTTATCAACATCGTACTAACAATATTATATCTTTCTTTCTTTCGTTCACTTATTCTTTCTTTCTATTTTAATTTACATATTTTTTATTTCTTCCTTTCTTTCGTTTATCCCGTATATTCTTTTTTTTCCCCAATACGTTTCTTTCTTTCTTTCTTTCTTCTCCTTCAATATTCATTTTTCATTTCTTTATTTTACTGTGACTATTCTATCTTTCTTTCTTTCTTTCTTTTCTGACTTTCTATTTTTCTTTCTTTTTCTTTGAATATTCTTTTTTCTTTTTTTCTTTCTTTCTTTCTTTCTTTCTTTTTTCTTTCTCTTTGAATATACATTTTTTCATTTCATTTTTTTTCTCTGAATATTTCTTTCTTTCTTTTATTCTTCATTGTTTCGATACTGGCTTTCTATTTTTTTCTTTCTTTTCCCCTTATTCTTTCCTTCTTTCTTTCTTTCTTTTAGAACATTCTCTTTTCACTTCTTTCTTTCTTTTTCCATGAATAGCATTTTTTGTTTCGGTTCTTTCTTTCTTTCTTTCTTTCTTTCTTTCTGCCCTTCTTTCTTTCTTTCTACTTGAATATTCTTTTTTATTTTTCTGGGAATATTCTTTATTTGTTTTTACTTTTTGTTTCGTTTCGTTCGTTCGTTCGTTCCTTTCTTTCGTTCTTGTTTTTATTCGTTCCTACCTTATTTCATTCCTTCCTTCATTCCTTCCTTCATGCCTTCCTTCATGCCTTGGCTCCTTAATTTTGCCTTTCTTTCCTGCTTTTTTCCTTCTTTCTTTTTTTCTTTCATTCTTTCTATCTATCCTATTCTGTTCATATCTATCTATCTATCTACGCCCGTTCATTATCTATCTATCTATCTATCTATCTATCTATGACCGTTCATTATCCATCTATCTATCTATTTATTTATCTATCTACGCCCGTTCATTATCTCCCTATCTATCTATCTATCTATCTATCTATCTACGCCCGTTCATTACCTATCTATTTATCTATCTATCTATCTATATATATATATATATATATATATATATATATATATATATCTACGCCCGTTCATTACATATCTATCTATCTATCCTGATCAATGAGCCTTAGTTTATGTATTTTCTCCCCTCCCCCTCATATCTTCACACCCGTCATTTAACCCTTTTCCTCTCTTTCTTTTTTTGTTCTTTACCCTCCCTCACTCCGTGACTTTATTCTGTGTCTTTTCCCCTTAACCACCCCCCACATCCTCGTTTCATTTCTGCTTTCTCACACCTTCCAACCCCCTTATTCTCTTGTTTCTAAATTCCTTCTTTTTTGCTTTTCCATGTTTCCCACCAATTTTTATCTTTCTCTCTCTTTCTTTATCTTTTTTTTTCACAACTCCCTCGGTACAAAGAGGAAAAAAAAACACAAAAAAAAATAAACATAAAATTGACCGAATACATCACTAACGATAAATAGAATGTACGCCATTTTGTCAGGTTGATGACAAGACAAAAAGAATAGCTCTTTTGCCAAACAGAGAATAAAAACATATGTATGCCCCCTTTTATGGCCCTCTTTTACGTCTTCATTTGAAAACTTCGCATTGACGGCTGACAAGAACACACTGCATCTGTTCAGCTCACCCTAGGAGATTGTCGTATGGCGGTGGTTAAAAATCGAGTCTGAATTCCTAAGAGATGCCTAGTGTTTGAAACATTTACCATACAAAGCAAAGATCCAAAACAAAAAACAACAGCAACAACAAAAATAAACGATTCGCTAGGGTCATGTCGACAATTGTACCAAAAGTGATTTACTGTATTTTTCCGAATATAAGACGCATCTTTTTACCCAAACATTTGATGACAAAATCAGTTTGCCTTTTATAAACAGAAGGTGTGTACAATATGGCATAAACAAACCATATGTAAATATATTTAGAAGCAAACATAGTTTAATTCATTTTAACATCTTAACGGAAGATGCCTTTTAAAACCTAAACCAGTGATTTTCAACCAGTGGGAGGATCCCTCCCCTGGGGAATTTTTAGCTTTCAGGCAGGGGGTGGGGGATAAAAAGACGGTATGATGTAACTTATTTTCAATATGGATTCACATTAGGGGTTGGCTATAGAGCCAATTTTTTTCAAAAAAAGTGGGGAAGTGTTTCATTTATGGACGCATTTACCCGATAGCCTTTCTCGATAAAATTTCATGTTGAAGTATTTGGTGATTTTCAAGTAAAAAATAGTCAATTTTGTCCCCGTTTTTTTTCTCCTGAAATTGGGTCTAGTTCAACTCCAAAATACTCTATTGTTGTGGAAATTAATGTGTAGACTCAATATTCTTCGCGTAGAACCACGGATTTCATCATTCGAATCATTTTGTTGAAGATTTATTGCTAAATATTGATGTTATTTGGAATAAGTTTTAGTTATTTTGGGGGGCGGCGGGGGTGTCTGGAGACTGTTCGGTCCGGTTCCATCCCAATTTTCAAAAACTTGGCCCATTTCTTTCTATTTGGACACAAATGTGTGGAATAAGAAAAGTTCCCAACTTTAAAAAAAAGAAAAGATTTCGTCTCTATAGCCTCCTCCCCATTCACATCCATCATTATCGATGAAGAAAAAAAGGTTTAGTGTGTATTTTCTTTGCAAAGTTTTGCCAAATGATTCTTTAAAAGCAACAAATTTAAAGCAACCTTTATAGGAAATAATTGTATTTGGAAATAATCCATGAGCATGTTCTGCGATAGACCAGTTGCCATCCAAGGCTATAGAAACCGGTCCATTCTACTATTTACCCATAGGTGGGGGGAGAGAAGAGGAATCATACCTTTCCCAAGGGTCAGTCAGTTATGTGCCATATGTGATACACACTTAGACGATCATGTATCTTTCGATACATGACTGACGAGGCAGATTTTTTTCCCGCAGTAGGTTGCCATTTCTTTCTGCGATAGACCAGTTGCCATCCAAGGCTATAGAAACCGGTCCATTCTACTATTTACCCATAGGTGGGGGGAGAGAAGAGGAATCATACCTTTCCCAAGGGTCAGTCAGTTATGTGCCATATGTGATACACACTTAGACGATCATGTATCTTTCGATACATGACTGATGAGGCAGATTTTTTCCCCGCAGTAGGTTGCCATTTCTTTCTGCGATAGACCAGTTGCCATCCAAGGCTATAGAAACCGGTCCATTCTACTATTTACCCATAGGTGGGGGGAGAGAAGAGGAATCATACCTTTCCCAAGGGTCAGTCAGTTATGTGCCATATGTGATACACACTTAGACGATCATGTATCTTTCGATACATGACTGATGAGGCAGATTTTTTCCCGCAGTAGGTTGCCATTTCTTTCTGCGGTAGACAAGTTGCCATCCAAGGCTATAAAACCCGGTCTGTCCTGTTATTTACCCTGGAGGAGAAGAAGAGGATTCATAACAGTATTAGCACGTATCACTATCTATCTATCTATCTATCTATCTATCTATCTATCTTAGTCTGTTCCTATCTATCTATCTATCTTGGTCTGTTCCAATCTATCTATCTATCTATCTACCAGTCAGTAATGTGCTTTGCGTGATACACGCTTAGGCGATCATGTATCTTCCGATACATGACTGATGGGGCAGATATTTTCCAAGCAGTAGGTTGGCATGTCTTTCTGCGCTAGACCAGTTTCCATCCAAGGCTATAGAACCCGGTCTGTCCTGCTATTTACCTTTAGATGGGGGGGGGAGAAGAAGAGGATTCATACCTTTCCCAAGGTTATTAGCACTTTAGTAAATGTAATAGATTCGACTGGAATTCGAACTCGGCTCTCGGATTCCTCAGTCCGAGTCGCTATCCATTACTCCACTGTGCATCGCTACCTATCTTACCTATCTATGTCTAACGCTTGGAATATTGCTGCCACATATGGTACTGTGCCCCTGCTATTTACCTTGAGCTCCTTGATAAGATCCAAAGAAGAATCAGCAATAATATTGGTCCTGATCTGGCGTATCGGCTTCAGTTACTTGCCCACCGCTGTAAGGTTGACTCTCTGTGCCATTTTTATAAATACTTTCATGGTAATTGTCCGGATTAACTCTTCGCTTTGGTACCTAGACTTTTTTAAAAATTTAAGCACGGTACTAGACTGGCGTCGAGAACAGTTAAGCTGGTTAGATGGAACCTTAAATTCTATGCTAAGAGTTTATTATCTCGCACTTCTCGCTTGTGGAAATCCCTTCCGGCTCCATGCTTTCCAGTCACCCGTAATATTCAAAGATTTAAATGCAATGTCAATCGCTGTCTACTGTCCTCGTGATTATTCTTTTCTCTTCCCGCTCATTAGTAATGTCTCTGTTCCTAATTCTTCCACACCCTGTAACACCTTCTTTTTTCTTGGCTTTACTGTTTTGCTTGAGGTGATACGGATTTAAAAAAAAAAATAATTTGGAATACAACTTTTGAGCTGAACAATCCTGAAAAGAGGGACAGTGGGTAATAAAAAAAGACTGATAACCCCTGATTTAAAGTTTTTGAGGAGAACTGCTCCTATGTCCACCCTGAGCCGGGGTGGTTGCACCTGTTAGGGTCCCAGTTATGGGCATATAGTGAACCCCCAAGAACTATAAAATTATAAAAATACATTTTCATACTAAAAATACCAATAATACATTTTATAGCAAAATTACCAACAAATATTTTATCTGTAGTTGAAATCATAAAACTGTTGTATCCTTAAAAAAGGTTACAAACAGACAAAAGGTGGTACTCGAGTGAAAGGAACAGCAACACGGGCATAGATGGAAGAAAGAGTGGTATGTTGTAAAAGAGAACACACTGCTGAAAGACAGAAAATCGGGTGACCGGCTAGTAATTCCCGAAGCAAGGATATTTACCTGACCTTATGTGCAATGCCAATCATTAAAACCTGTCCTTTTATTGCCCTCTCTGATTCTTTCATCCTTACTCATTGTTGTATCCTTAAAGAAGGTTACAAACAGACAAAGGTGCTACTCGAGTGAAAGGAACAGCAACACGGGCGTAGATGAAAGAAAGAGAGGTTTATTGTAAAAGAGAATACACTACTGAAAGACAGGGAATCAGTTAGCAGGCTAGTAATTCCCGAAGCAAGGATATTTACCTGACCTTAAATGCAATGCCAATCATTAAAACCTGTTCTTTTATTGCCCTCTCTGATTCTTTCATCCTTAGCCATTGTTGTATCCTTAAAGAAGGTTACAAACAGACAAAGGTGGTACTCGAGTGAAAGGAACAGCAACACGGGCGTAGATGAAAGAAAGAGAGGTTTATTGTAAAAGAGAATACACTACTGAAAGACAGGGAATCGGGTAGCAGGCTAGTAATTCCTGAAGCATGGATATTTACCTGACCTTAAATGCAATGCCAATCATTAAAACCTGTCCTTTTATTGCCCTCTCTGATTCTTTCATCCTTAGTCATTGTTGTATCCTTAAAGAAGGTTACAAACAGACAAAGGTGGTACTCGAGTGAAAGGAACAGCAACACGAGCGTAGATGAAAGAGGTTTATTGTAAAAAGAATACACTATTGAAAGACAGAGAATCGGGTGACAGGCTAATAATTCCCAATGCAAGGATATTTACCTTACCTTAAATGCAATACCAATCATTAAAACCTGTCCTTTTATTGCCCTCTCTGATTCTTTCATCCTTACTCATTGTTGTATCCTTAAAGAAGGTTACAAACAGACAAAG
Source organism: Acanthosepion esculentum (assembly GCA_964036315.1). Taxonomy (NCBI): domain Eukaryota; kingdom Metazoa; phylum Mollusca; class Cephalopoda; order Sepiida; family Sepiidae; genus Acanthosepion; species Acanthosepion esculentum. Next base: position 61,726,278 of record OZ038516.1, read on the forward strand.
GTGGTACTCGAGTGAAAGGAACAGCAACACGGGCATAGATGGAAGAAAGAGAGGTTTATTGTAAAAGAGAATACACTACTGAAAGACAAGGAATCAGTTAGCAGGCTAGTAATTCCTGAAGCAAGGATATTTACCTGACCTTAAATGCAATGCCAATCATTAAAACCTGTTCTTTTATTGCCCTCTCTGATTCTTTCATCCTTAGTCATTGTTGTATCCTTAAAGAAGGTTACAAACAGACAAAGGTGGTACTCGAGTGAAAGGAACAGCAACACGGGCATAGATGGAAGAAAGAGAGGTTTATTGTAAAAGAGAATACACTACTGAAAGACAAGGAATCAGTTAGCAGGCTAGTAATTCCTGAAGCAAGGATATTTACCTGACCTTAAATGCAATGCCAATCATTAAAACCTGTTCTTTTATTGCCCTCTCTGATTCTTTCATCCTTAGTCATTGTTGTATCCTTAAAGAAGGTTACAAACAGACAAAGGTGGTACTCGAGTGAAAGGAACAGCAACACGGGCATAGATGGAAGAAAGAGAGGTTTATTGTAAAAGAGAATACACTACTGAAAGACAAGGAATCAGTTAGCAGGCTAGTAATTCCTGAAGCAAGGATATTTACCTGACCTTAAATGCAATGCCAATCATTAAAACCTGTTCTTTTATTGCCCTCTCTGATTCTTTCATCCTTAGTCATTGTTGTATCCTTAAAGAAGGTTACAAACAGACAAAGGTGGTACTCGAGTGAAAGGAACAGCAACACGGGCGTAGATGAAAGAAAGAGAGGTTTATTGTAAAAGAGAATACACTACTGAAAGACAGGGAATCGGGTAGCAGGCTAGTAATTCCTGAAGCAAGGATATTTACCTGACCTTAAATGCAATGCCGATCATTAAAACCTGTTCTTTTATTGCCCTCTCTGATTCTTTCATCCTTAGCCATTGTTGTATCCTTAAAGAAGGTTACAAACAGACAAAGGTGGTACTCGAGTGAAAGGAACAGCAACACGGGCATAGATGAAAGAAAGAGAGGTTTATTGTAAAAGAGAATACACTACTGAAAGACAGGGAATCGGGTAGCAGGCTAGTAATTCCTGAAGCAAGGATATTTACCTGACCTTAAATGCAATGCCAATCATTAAAACCTGTTCTTTTATTGCCCTCTCTGATTCTTTCATCCTTAGTCATTGTTGTATCCTTAAAGAAGGTTACAAACAGACAAAGGTGCTACTCGAGTGAAAGGAACAGCAACACGGGCGTCGATAAAAAAAATAGAGGTTTATTGTAAAAGAGAATACACTACTGAAAAACAGAGAATCGGTTAGCGGGCTAGTAATTCCCGAAGCACAAACCTCTGACATAACCTGTGCTCACTTGGGCACCTCGAGGCAGTGTAATAGTTAGCAAGCTTGTCGCGCTAGAACAATTACGACTGAGTAGTGAGTTCGATCCTCACTGGGTGTCCCATACTTTCGGCCTTGTGCCACATCTAAGCTACGCTTGGAAAATCGCTATTCTGTGCCTACTATATATATCTACTGATATAGTCAGCCTCATAGGCGATAGGGAGTGTGGGACATTCCATTACTACAAAAACTATATTCAAAATATTTAGATTTCGACATTAAATAACCCGTAGGGGTTGATATGCCGATAAACAAAATAAAAAATTAAAACCAACGAGAAGGAAAGAGCCGATTTCTCTGGTCAAAAGGGCTGTTAGGGGCTGGAAATTATCGGAGGCTTTTAACAAAATAAAGGTTTGCTTTGTGGTTTATTTTGTTTTACGGCATATCAACCTCAATAGCTTATTTAATGCCGACAAGATTTTTACTGCTGGTCATTTTTTTTCCCATAAATGTATTGCTGGTAATATTTGTCCCAAAATGCAATGCTGGTATTTTTTTTTCAAAAAAATGTATTTCTGGCCATAATTCTTTTTCAAAAAATGTATTGCTGGTAATATTTATTTTATTTCAAAAATACATTGTTGGTATTTTTTTATTTTTCGAAAAGGTACTGCTGGTAAGAATTTTTCCAAAAATGTACTGCTGGTATTAAAACCTATTCTTATACTTTCACTGGAGTTCGAATTCCAGTCTAATCCATTACATTCACTTACGTGCTAATACCCTCGGGCCTGGTATGTATTCTCTTCTCCTCCCCCACCCCAGCTGTGAGTAAAGAGCAGGACAGACCGGGTTCTATAGCCTTGGATGGCAACTGGTCTAGGAGAAGGACAACCTTGAATTAAAAAATGGGCCTCCGTATATATATATAGGCATGGTGGAGTAAGGATAGCGGCTCGGATTGAAGAATCGAAGAGCCGAGTTCGAATTCTAGTCTAATCCATTAAATTCACTTACGTACTAATAGCCTTGGGAAAGTTATGAATCTTCAACAGAAAATATGTGTCCTGTTTATTATAAACAGAGCATTTACTTAAATATTTGTATCTATAAAAAGAATGTTAAACATAAAAAATGTCTTAAAATAATTGTCGGACTTTGTCCATTTCATAATATATATATATATATATATATATACATATATATATATATATGAAATCTTCTCGGACATTCAGGCCGGTAAATGTCATTAATACTGTTTATTATAAACAGAGCATTTACTTAAATACTTGTATCTATACAAAGAACGTATAAACATAAAAAAATGTCTTAAATAATCGTCGGACTTTGTCCATTTCATAATGGGTGACGTCATTTGTTTACATTTGGATACGCATCGAGCAGATATGAATGTGCGAGAGAAAGTCATGGAGAATTGTAGTTTAAAAACAGTAAAATCGACCTTGCTAACCGAAACGCTCCTCTGTGGTGAAATCGGTTAAAGGCACGCCAGGTGATATGAAGGTTTCGTATGAAGAAACAGGTTCGATTCCTGTCGGAGGACGCATAGAAAATTTCTCGGGCATTCAAGCCGGTAAATGTTGTTTAATACTGTTTATTATAAACTGAGCATTTACTTAAATATTTGTATCTATAAAAATAATGTATAAACATAAAAATGTCTCACACACACACACACACATATATATATATATATATATATATATATATATATATATATATATATATATTGATTAATTCATCGAGTCTAGAAGAAACCTCAATAGAATGCAGAAAGCACTGGACGGCCGTTTCGTCCTATATTTGGGAATCATCAACAGTGTGTATCCGTTACCGAGAATCGAACTCGGACCGTTACGATACGACGTCATACCAACGGACCTCGACGACGATGAGGTAACGAATTAGACTCGATATAGCGCCGCTCTTCACAAATACTGTCGTGTAACTCATCCGAGTTTCCTTTACCCATAGGACTGTTCCCCAACAACCCACTACTTCTATCCCCAAGGAGCTCCATCCAGGGCATGGGAGGCCGGTTCAAGCAAGCATAAAGATGTCATAAATTATTCGGAGGATCATAATTCATCGAGTCTAGAAGAAACCTCAAATGAATGCAGAAAGTACTGGACGCTATATCGAGTCTAATTCGTTACCTCTTTGTGACCGAGGACTGTTGGTATGACGCTAGGATCGTAACGGTCCGGGTTTCAATTCTCGGTAGTGGATGCGCACTGCTTATGAGTCTCAAATATAGGACGAAACGGTAAATACGTGTATATATATATATATATATATATATATATATATATATATATATATATATATATATTTAGTGATCAGTTGTGAAGTATTAATCGGAACTTACCTGTTAAATATGATCAGAACGTTGAACTCAAAATAAAAATGTTAAATTTCCCACTCACCTGAAAAGATAAAAAAAATCATGTAATTTGAAAGGGAATTTAATTTCCTCGTGAAGATAATTACGATAAATAGATAGATAGATAGATAGATAGATAGATATGAAAAGTCTGAGATAGATAGATAGATAGATAGATAGATAGATAGATAGATAGATGTGAAAAGACTGAGATAGATAGATAGATAGATAGATAGATAGATAGATAGATGTGAAAAGACTGAGATAGATAGATAGATAGATAGATAGATAGATAGATAGATAGATAGATAGATAGATGTGAAAAGACTGGGATAGATAGATAGATAGATAGATAGATAGATAGATAACGAAAAGACTGAGATAGATAGATAGATAGATAGATAGATAGATAGATAGATAGATAGATAGATAGATAGATAGATAGATGCTAATATTTTCAAAGATTAACATTTGATAAAAATGACAAGATATTTACATGATGAGAAGAATATACGATTCAGGAGAGAAGACAATAAAAGTACAAGAATTAAGATGACAAAAGATAATGATTGATATTGGGATTGAATTTTTGAACATCAAAGTTGTCTGGGAAGCCAGAAGACATTTCCACAAGTAAGAAATGCGATAGAAGAAACTGTTAATATAGAACTTACGGTTTCATCTAGTTATTTCAACTGTAAAATGATGAGACCTAGCCGCCAATCTAGCAACGCGTTTAAATTAATAAATTCTAAGTACCAGAGTGGGAAGTAATATTTATTTTGTAAAATACACAAATGTAGTATAAGTCCAAAAGCAGGGATGGAAGAAGAGTTCACTCGAACAATTAATATGAAAGTATTTATAGAAAATGCAAAGGGAGGCGGTGAGTAGATGACTTAAGCCGAGATGCCAGACCAGGACCAATAATATTTCTGATACGTCTTTTGATTTTATCAAGGAGCCCTAGATAAATAGCAGGAACACCTGACAATGTGCGGCGGCAGTATTCAAAAAAAAGCCCCCGATTCATTCAACTGTCATATAAACAACTGATTTTTTTTTTAAATCGTTTCAATCCACGCAAGGCAAGAAAGCCACTAAAATGCAAGGGGGTGACTGAGTGTGAAAACGTAAGAAAAAGAAAGAACATTGTGAATGAGAGCAAAGCAATAAATCGATCGATATTGCATTTACATTTTTGAAGGTCAAAGTTGACTGGAAAGCAAGAAGCCGGAAGTGAGTTCCACAAGCGAGATGTAAAGAAATATAAAATATTGAATACCAAAATGAAAATATTGAATTTATCTATATAAAATGCAATATGAACCTATTAGATACCTCTGTCTCTGTCTGTCTCTGCCTGTCTCTCTCTCTCTCTCTCTCTCTCACACATACACACAGACGCATACACACACACACAAAAGGTACTAGAAATCGTCCTGTTTAACCCAGAATAACCTAGAGCCATGAAATAAATGAAATGTTATTTTCAACATATTCACATTGTAGTTCCGATTAATTGGTATACCATTTTCCAAATGTCTTTAATCTTTCCAAAGAATCCTCTTAGAATTTGGTAATTGAAATAATTTTGGCAAGTGGGTCAAACTGAAAACTTTTCAGCACCTCCGTGTTTGAATTGCGATTATGTTTATTTTAAATTTGGCAAATAAAATTCCATAATGTATATCTTAAATTTTTTTTAGTCATTACGACGTAAGATGTTACTGAATGTTAAAGAATATGAGAAAAATATATCATTAAGGAGAGAAGGCAATAAAAGTACAAGAATTAAGATGACAAACGATAACGATTGACATCAAAGTAGTTTGGAAAACAAGAAGCCGGAAGTGAGTTCCACAGGCGAGAAGTAAAAAAATATAAAATATTGAATACCAAAATGAAAATATTGAATTTATCTATATAAAATGCAATATGAACCTATTAGATACCTCTGTCTCTGTCTGTCTCTGCCTGCCTGTCTGTCTGTCTGTCTCTTTCTCACACACACACACACACACACACACACACACACACATACACACACACACACACACACACACACACAAGGTGGTGAAATCGCCTTGTTCAATCAAGAATAACCTACAGCCATGAAATAAATGAAATTTTATTTTCAACATATTCACATTGTAGTTCCGATTAATTGGTATACCATTTTCCAAATATCTTTAATTCTTCCAGAGAATCCTCTTAGAATTTGGTAATTAAAATGATTTTGGCAAGTGGGTCAAACCGAAAACTTTTCAACACCTCCGCGTGCGATTATGTTTATTTTAAATTTGGCAAATAAAATGCCACAATTTATATTTTAAATTATTTTAAACCATTTTGCAGTGGTGTTGTACGGATACTTTTTTAATCGTATCACCCCATGCAAGGCAATAAAGCCACTAAGACTAAGACGTTACAGGGTGTGGAAGAATTAGGAATAGAAACATTAATAATGAGCACGAAGAGGAAAGTGTAATCGGGAGGACAGTAGGCAGAGATTGACATTGCATTTAAATTTTTGCTGATTTAAATTGGGTGGTAATCAAGAGAGTTCCACAAGCGAGAATTGCGAGAAAAGAAACTGTTAGCATAGAACTTCCGGTTACATCTAGCCAACTCAACTGTAAAATGATGAGACCTATCTGCCAATCTCTTAATGTGCTTAAATTCATGACGTCTTTCAGGTTCATTTACGTTTGCTTTGTTTTTTGTTTTTTTGTCGTTAGTTTTTGCAATAAGATCGAAATTGAATTCAATTTTTGCTCGCTACCAAAATGATCACGTTATTTCACAGCAAGATTAATTTCAATCAGTCAATTCCAAGGCGGACGAAAAACTGTTCGACCGTAAATGTCTGGCAAAACAAAAGCAGCGTAAACAATAATATTCGCAAATTGGTGAAATTGGCTTTACTAATGATGTTAATTTTCTTTTGCCCGTGTGACTTTGAAGGAGAGGAAGTGTGGGCGATGCAAAGAATGGCATTATTCTTCACTGACTGGCTATAAACAAATTTAAACAGAGAGACAAATAGATACATATGAAAATACTTCTAAAATACATATGAACATATAACAGAGATGTACATACTGACATGGATAGATAGGGACAAGCTAAGCTCCCTCTATCTCTATCTCTCTGTGTATTATATATATATATATATATATATATATATATATATATATATATATATATATACGAGGGTTATTCAATAAATAAGTTGAATTATTCGGTATAAGGACTTCTAATACAGATAGAAGCTTACTCTTTTTATTTTATTTTTTTGTTTTACTTCTTTTTCACATGGATTTAATTTCTTTTGCAGATTAAAATAAAAACTTTGAGAGTTTTGCCGATTAACAAAGATGGTCAAACAAGAAGCAGGCTCCAGGATTGAACAGCGGTCAGTTATCAAGTTTTTGGTTGCTGAAGGGTGCAAACCAGTTGAAATTCATAGGAGAATGTCAACTGTGTATGGTGCCACATGTTTCAGCCAAAAAATGTCTACAAGTGGGCTAAATTGTTTAAAGAAGGACGGAGCAGTGTAGAGGATGAAGACAGGCCTGGGAGGCCTACAGAAGTGAGGTCTCCTGAGGTGGTCGAATCAGTCAATGACCTCATTCACTCTGACAGAAGGGTGACAGTGGATGACATTGCAAGGACTTTGAGCTTATCTGTTGGGACAAACGCAGGGGTCATCAGTCAGAAGTAATCATCTTGCATCATGACAACGCAAGGCCTCACACAGCAGCCCAAACGGTGCAGACCATCAAAGAGCTGGGCTGGGAACTGCTCCCTCATCCCCCTTACAGCCCAGACCTTGCCCCTTCAGACTTTCACCTGTTTGGTCCCTTGAAAGCGTTCACGAGAGGCACGAAGTTTAAAAGTGACGATGAAGTCAAAAGTGTTGTGAGCGACTGGCTGAGACATCAGTCCAAAGATTTTTACGCTGAGGGTATACGGAAGCTTGTGTACAGATGGAAAACGTGTGTGACAGAGCCCGGAGACTACGTTGAAAAATAATAAAAAAAATGTAAGTTTCTATCTGTACTAGAAATCCTTATACCGAAAAAGTCACCTTATTTATTGAATGACTCTCGTATATATATATATATATATATATATATATATATATATATATATATATATATATATATAGGCCATACTACAACATGTTTGACACGCAGACTCACTCTACACCTTTCTGACAATAGCTCAATTAGATCTCATTTAAATATTCATGGAGACCTACCGGATCCTATTCGTAACATACTTGTTGACAACACTAATATAATAGCATCATCTACATACAAAAAAGGCTATTAATAATGGAAGCCTTATTAATAAAAACAAAAAACACTTAATATTAACTTTGAACATGGACACAATATATTGACCGTGTTTTGAAAAATGAAAACATTTTATAAAACATACATACAACAAACTATTTCTTATTTTAACAGTTAAAATGTAATCCTTGAAAATGGCTAAATGTATAGCCGAAAGCTACAGTTTTTATATAATTTATCATCCGAAAAGAAAAAATGATTAGATCGCATGTGAAATTGTATAAAAAAAAACTAAATTTGAACAATAAAAAATATTTTTAAAACTTAATATCTTCAGACACACTGGGTTGTGTAATAATATTCTTTCGTTTTTATTGTTATTTCATTTAGATTCCTCGACTAGTTTCGGCCAACATGGCCATCATCAGGAGAAAAAAAATCCCTGCTTGCTGGTAGTAGTGAACTACAGAAATGAATGTCTTGATGGAGAAAATGAACTTTTGTGTGTAGTTTTCATTTGTTTTGTTTTGGGTTTTTTTTAACATGAATTTTGGCCAGCCCTTGTGTTGGTCAAACAGTCTCTTTTAAGTTATTATTTGAGATAAAAGCTGGATGGAATGCTCTGAATTCACCTTTTATTGGTTCCTGGAAAGGGGATGTGTCTCTGTTAAGTGTTTGTGTGTTATTTGGTTCTTAGGGAGTGAGTGAGTATGATGTGTGTAAGCGTGTATATTCGTGTGGGTGTGTGTATAAGTGTGAAGCTTCAACACACACACACACACACACACACACACACACACACACACACACACACACACACACACACACACACATATATATATATATATATATATATATATATATATGAGAATACAAATACAAGGTTGGTATAGATGGAATAAACTTCCAGGAACCAAAAAAGCGAATAATATTTATTTAAAAATTCCAAGATATGCATGAAAATTTAGACATATTTTCGCAGTTTTTTTCTTTGAATAATTTTGTTTATGTCTAAACATGATGTATGTTTATAGTTAGAGTTTAATATTTGTAAATTTTATTTTTTAATTACATAATAAATTGGAGATTAATTAGCTGTCCTGATTTCCTATAAAATCTAATCTTAATTTTCAAGCATTAATAAATTGTATCTCGGGTTGTTGTAGCGTTATTTGAATTATCATGTACTTGTAATTTGATTGGTCATCACATCTTACGTAAAAATATTTCCTTGGGGGGGGGGTAGTGGTTGGTTTTTGAACTCTTTAAAAACTCTTTATTTTACTTGCAATAACATCACTTGACACGACACTAGAAGTGTTGAAAGAAAATGTCGATATTTTGTGATGTTATAACATATTTACGTTATAATTTTTAAATGAATATTATATATATATATATATATATATATATGATGAAAATGTGGAAAAGACAAAGCAAAATCCGAATATATGAGTTTACTGTTTTTATTATGTTTTTGTTTTTGTTATTTTGTCGACGTCAGACGTTTCGGTCAAATAGACCTTCTTCGGGACATGGTTAATGGAGACATAATTATATTAGATTTAAGTTTGATGGAGAGACGATATATACAGGACTGGTCAGAAACAGAAAAACTGAAATTCTAAAGTCAAGTATTCTTTCTTAGAGTCGGATATGCTGGCGTCGCGGATTTTGCTTTGTCTTTTCCACATTTTCATCATACCGTCGGATCTACATCCACACATTTGCTTACATATATATATATATGTATATATACATATATATATATATGTATATATATGCATATATATATATATATATATATATATATATATATATATATATATATATATATATGCATATATATACATATATACATATATATATATGTCCGAATGTTTTATAGTTCCGAGCGCTTTCGGCTATACTTTTAGACATTATCAAGGATGATTCGATTTTTCAGCTTAATTGAGTGTGTGCATTATGTGTATGTCTTAGTGTGTTGTAGCGATGTTTTAATTTCCGAATACGGTTAGCACATTGTGGCCTTGTTCGTAGTTAATATTGTTAAAAGTTGGCTTTTTCTTTTTTATTATTAAAGCTTCCATTATTTTTAATCTTTTTTTCCAGGTGGATGCAGTTAATATATTTGTGTTTTCTACTAGTATGTTTCTAATGGAGTCTGGTAAATTTTTGTGTGTGTTTAAATGGGTTCTTATGGAGCTGTGATCGGATAGGTGTAACATGAGGCGTCTGGATAAGCATGTAGTTGTGTAACCGATGTAATTATTTATGAGTCCGGTTTGATCAGGAACACTGTTCCTTAAGGGACATATCTATGAGTTCATCCTTGATAATCGCAAACAAAATTGTAAAGTTGCATTAACCTACGAACCACTCGAAATGCAAATCGAAATATGTTTTTTTTAGAAATGTGTTATTGTTAACGGATACAAACTTTTGGAGCGTGCAGTCGCAACGCTAAGGTTGAATTTTTTTGAAAATTTAAGAGTTTTTATCCATATTTCGATTCGCATATAATCTTTCGTCTCTGATGCTACCTGGATTTACTAAAAACAAAACAATTTCCATTCCTGAGGATGACTGTGTTTACAGTTGAAAGTACTTGCATATTAAAAAAAGACCTTATACAGCTTGTAGTTATTAAAAACAAGGATCATAACATTCATCGAGTGATTCGTAGGTTAAAGCAACTTTAAAATTTTGTTTGCGAAGAGTTTTCGCCATTTTATATCATTAACTTTACTAATCTACTTTTTGTATGAATGATTCATTGTAGTATAAATTGAACTGCACCACATATTTACTATATATATATATATATATATATATATATATATATATATATCGTTGGGTTTCCAGTTCTTACTATAGTTTAATTCAACTCTCTATATTTCTAATTAGTTTTCTGGTTTCTTCTAAAGTATTTTCCTTCTCATTCACTTTCAGTGGGCTTGAGTCTTAGTTGCGTTATCGCCTTGCTTGGGGTGAATTGAAATACACACACACACACACATATATATATATATATATATTGTTGCCTGACGATTGCACTGGCATGAAACAGACTGTCGCCTCTAAGTGTTGACTTTTATGTTCACTTTTATATTTACACACGCTCTATCTCTGATATTGAGCACTTTATCCCATAAATATAGCACACTTTAAGACTATATTTCTTCATATATATATATATATACATATATATATAGGTAAAAATACGTGGTTAAGTAATCCAAGTGGATCCTAGGAATATAAAATATTAAAACTGATCCACAGAAAAGAGTTTATTATATTTATTGTAGAGCATATGAAAGAATTACAAAAAAATGAAATTCAATTTTATCAAACGGTTCAAGTATTGACAAGCTCCAGGAAATTTCTCGAAGAGAGAAATCTCTCGAGGAGCGAAATGTACATATATATGTGGTACAACTGATTTTCTTTTTCATGTAATTCTTATATATATATATATATATATATATATATATATATATGTGTGTGTGTGTGTGTGTGTGTGTGTGTTGACAAGTTAACATTCCTTCGTCGTCTTTTGAACAGGAATAGCGGTCTAACCGTTGTTTCCGCTTTAGGACTGGGTCTCTGGTGCCTTCTTATAATGTCTTCTGGTGTTCTTTCACATCCTGTAACACCATTCATCTTGCATTATCCCCTTGCTGGGGATGAAATGATTAACAAGAGCAGGAAATTCTGTCGTTAAACCCGAGATGCTTTAAATTAAATTGCAACCGGCCTGCATTGATAAGACCTACAAAAGAGAGATTGTTCCTACGACAGAAATCGAACCTGTATCAACTTTTTTACAACAAAAATCAATGCTTTAAATATCAAGAAAGCCGAAAGGTTTATCAGTTATTTACAGTCCCTCCAACAGGAATCGAATCTGTATCCATTTTTCCTGCTTTGATGGATTTCATTTGCTTCTCCTGTTTTTTTTCTTATTTTCGCATCATTTTTAAGGGTTTCCTATTTGAACTGATATCTTTCTTGTATCCTCTCTTTAAAAACAGTTATTTGACTTTCCTAAACAGAGGCTTCCTCTGTAGCTAAATGGTATAGAACGTCAAGCCAAATGACAATTCCGTGTTTGATACGGGTTCGATTCCTTTCAGAGGGCACTTATTTTCTACGAAATTTCACCGAAAATCAGGCCCGTAAATGTAATTCATTCTGGTTATTACGAACAGAATATTCACTTAAATAATTGTATCTATAAAAATAACGTAAAATAATTGTCGGGGTTAGTCCATTTCATAAGATAGAGAGATAGATAGATATGAACAGACTGAGATAGGCTGGGGATAGATATATAGATAGATAGATACGAAGAGACTGAGATAGATAGATAGATAGATAGATAGATAGATAGATAGATAGATAGATAGATAGATAGATAGATATTGAACAAAGTGGGATAGATAGATAGATAGATAGATAGATAGATAGATAGATAGATAGATAGATATTGAACAAAGTGGGATAGATAGATAGATAGATAGATAGATAGATAGATAGATAGATATGAACAAAGTGGGATAGATAGATAGATAGATAGATAGATAGATAGATAGATAGATATGAACAAAGTAGGATAGATAGATAGATAGATAGATAGATAGATATGAACAAAGTGGGATAGATAGATAGATAGATAGATAGATAGATAGATAGATAGATAGATAGATAGATATAAAGAGACTGAGATAGATAGTCTCGGGATAGATAGATAGATAGATAGATAGATAGATAGATAGATAGATAGATAGATATGAAGAGACTGGGATAGATAGACTGTGGATAGATATATCGATAGATAGATATGAAGAGACTGAGATAGATAGATAGATAGATAGATAGATATGAAGAGACTGAGATAGATAGATAGATAGATAGATAGATAGATAGATAGATAGATAGATATGAAGAGACTGAGATAGATAGACTGGGGATAGATATATCGATAGATAGATATGAAGAGACTGAGATAGATAGATAGATAGATAGATAGATAGATAGATAGATAGATAGATAGATAGATAGATAGATAGATAGATAGTAACCAGCACTTAAGATGGTGAATTTCAAACAACATCAACAACAGCAGCAAAATATTTTCGCAATTCGCATTATTAAATAGTGGCGTAGGTCTGGAGAAATATCACAAAGTTCCCTTGCATTTTTAATATTTAAGCTCGCTGTTCTATTCCAAGCTAACATTGCCCTCCCGCCGGGCAAAATTCCCAGCGTAAATTACCGGAAATTACCTCCTTAATTACTCTGGAGTCTATAACTTGTCGACACCGAAGAGCGGGAGGCGTACTTGAGACTATTTAATAAACTACCAGTAATGAGAAAGAGCCTTTTTTTTAGAACTGCAGCTTGCATAAAGCATTTGTTTCAAAGAATTTAACGATGTCGTTTGCAAATTTAAGGAGAGTCATTATCATTCCCTCAATGGTGTGATCTATCTAAAGACAGCCAAACTACACCAAATGCATCTCCTAGAAAGAGTAAGACCACACACTTCTCAAGTAAATGATTCCAGATGCAAATAGAAGTGACCAATAACTACTGATTCCCAAAACAAGTAAAAGATTATGAACTCAAATATAAGTATGCCGTATTCAGCCATTTCTGAACCAAGTAAATAGTTATGCACTCAATAACCCATTACTTGTTTAACCTGTGAAAATCTCGCGGTTTTCCTATTTGAAAATTCTGATGAATCTTAATACTTCAGTTAATAGTTGAATAACATCAGGACGTGTTCTACGACAATAAAAAACTCGTGGAAATTTTCCTTTCGCATCATTTGTGCTTAACAACTTTAACAAAAGATAGATAGATAGATAGATAGATAGATAGATAGATAGATAATGAACAGACTGTGATAGATAGATAGATAGATAGATAGATAGATAGATAGATAGATAGATAGATAGATAATGGACAGACTGAGATAGATAGATAGATAGATAGATAGATAGATAGATAGATAGATAGATAGATAGATAGATAGATAGATAATGGACAGACTGAGATAGATAGATAGATAGATAGATAGATAGATAGATAGATAGATAGATAGATAGATAGATAGATAGATAATGGACAGACTGAGATAGATAGATAGATAGATAGATAGATAGATAGATAGATAGATAGATAGATAGATAATGGACAGACTGAGATAGATAGATAGATAGATAGATAGATAGATAGATAGATAGATAGATAGATAGATAATGGACAGACCGAGATAGATAGATAGATAGATAGATAGATAGATAGATAGATAGATAGATAGATAGATAGATAGATAGATATGAAAAGTCTGAGATAGATAGATAGATAGATAGATAGATAGTAACAGACTGAGATTAGACTGAATAATAGATAGATAGATAGATAGATAGATAGATAGATAGATAGATAGATAGATAGATATGAAAAGTCTGAGATAGATAGATCGATAGATAGATAGATAGATAGATAGTAACAGACTGAGATTAGACTGAATAATAGATAGATAGATAGATAGATAGATAGATAGATAGATAGATAGATAGATATGAGAAGACTGAGATAGATAGATAGATAGATAGATAGATAGATAGATACGAACAGACTGATATAGATAGATAGATATGAACGGACTGATAGAGACATATAGATAGATAGATAGATAGATAGTAACAGACTGAGATTAGATTAGATAGAAAGAATAATAGATAGATAGATAGATAGATAGATAGATAGATAGATATGAGTAGACTGAGATAGATAGATAGATAGATAGATAGATACGAACAGACTGACATAGATAGATAGATATGAACGGACTGATACAGATAGATAGATAGATAGATAGATAGATAGATAGATAGATAGATAGATAGATAGATAGATTACAGAAATTCACTCAACAGATCTAGATTTTGTCAAAAGATTTAGGAAACTGGAACAAGAAGAAAGCTATAAATACCTATGATTCAGCAAAGTAGATGGAATACAGCATTTGCTCAAATGAAAGAACAATTAAGAAAGGCGTGTGTGTCTGGCGTTAAATACTGTAGGGAATTCGCAAAACAGTCTATCAGCCATAAGCAGCTGACATTACGAGATATTTTTTCAGTTGCAACCGCATGCATCACACTAAGGTTGATGTTGATCGTCTGTACGTAGCCAGATCCGAAGGAGGCAGAGGAGTAGTTCAACTAGAACTGTCTTACATTATGTAATGGACAAAGTCCGACAATAATTTTAAGAGATTTTTCTGTTTATACATTCTTAAATGTCTTAAAAGTTTTCATAGAAAATATTCATTCAGGCCGATAAATGTTGTTTAATTCTGTTTATTATAAAACAGAGCATTTACTTAAATATTTGTATCTATAAAAAGAATGTATAAACATAAAAAAGGTCTTAAAATAATTGTCGGACTTTGTCCATTTCATCATCATATATATATATATATATATATATATATATATATGAAAATTTCTCGGACATTCGGGCCGGTAAATGTTGTTTAATACTGTTTAATATAAAAACAGAGCATTTACTTAAATATTTGTGTCTATAAAAAGAATGTATAAACGTAAAAATGTCTTAAAATAATTTTTGGACTTTGTCTATTTCATGTGTGACGTCATTTGTTTACATCTAATACGCATCGAGCAGATATGAATTTACGTGAGAGAATCATGGAAGACTGTAGTTTAAAAGCAGTAAAATCGACGTTGCTAACCGAACGCTCCTCTGTGGCCAAATCGGTTAAAGGCACGTCAGGCTAAATGACGGTTCCGTATAGGATACAGGTTCGATTCCTGTCGGAGGACGAAAATTTTCTATGAAAATTTCTCGGATATATTGTTTATACTGTTTATTATAAAACAGAGCATTTACTCAAATATTTGTATCTATAAAAAGAATGTATAAACATAAAAACGTCTTAGAATTGTCTTACAAAAATACAACAATCGATCTTCAAAGATACCTGGAATCTACACAGGACTGGATGATAATCAGTTTCAAAGAACATGAAAATATAAGAATGAAAATGAGATAGATAGATAGATAGATAGATAGATAATGAACATAATGAGATAGATAGATAATGAATATAATGACATAGATAGATAGATAGATAATAAACATAATTAGATAGATAGATAGATAGATATATAGATAGATTATGAACATAATGAGATAGATAGATAGATAGATAGATAGATAGATAGATAGATAGATAGATAGATAGATAGATATGAACAGTATGTCGGCAATGAAGACTGAGACTGTACCAATAGTAATTAGATCTCTGGGCCTCGTGAGAAAAGGAATGGACAGTTTTACTAACAGCGTTCCAGATGACATCAACATACAAGTTACCCAGAATATCGTCCTACTAGCAACGTCCCATATACTAAGAAAAGTGTTATCAGTTAAACAACAATTCTCCTATAGGTCCTAAGGTCCATAGTTTGGACCCGGCTCTACAGGATACAAAGCAGGAAACATAACACACAAACAAAAATAATAATGTGTTTGTTATACTGGTATCAAACTTGTTAATAATAATAATAATAATAATAATAATAATAATAAACATGAAAGAAATAAGAAAGCTTATTCAGTAATAAAGGAAGCCAACAATTTGAAAAGGTCATTTCAAGTGGGTGACGAAGTGCAAATAAAAAGAAATGCACCGACTGCAGCGGCAAAGAACCTAACAGAAAGAAAGCAAAAGCAAATGCAATGTACCAGATGCAGAAACGATGACACGATAAAGTTCGTCCTGGTCGATAATCTGGTGCTACCAAAAAATCTGATTTAGACAAACCCATCAATGATTATGTAGTGCGGGATTAAGAGCTGGAACCGACATTTTTTATCCTTGCTGCACACGACCAATGCTTGCTAACTAGAAATTACCAAGCACTCATATTGAAAAACTGTTCATTCGAAATGCAGATTCTGTGATAAATATCCAGAAACAATTGATCATCTTGTATCAGGTTGCACGGTATTGGCACCTACTGAATTTAAAACCCGACATGACAGAGTGGGCCAATATCTGCACTGGAAAATCTGTAACTTCTACGGGAAGGAAACTGAAAGAAACTGGTATGAACACCACCCAGACCCTGTTACGGAGATAGAACTTGTTACAATTCTATGGGACTACACAATACACACTGACAGAACAATCAAAGCCAACCGCCCAGACGTTGTTATTAAAAACCGCAAACAAAAAAGTGCCTCTTTATTGATATGGCAGTCCCTGCAGACTGCAATGTATCTTTGAATATATTCAAAAAGCTGTCAAAATACAAGGACCTTGAAATCGAAATCTCAAAAATGTGGCACATGGGAACTTCCCTGTTGTAGTTGGAGCCTTAGGATTGGTTGGAAAAGATTCCAGTAGACTAATTGAAGGGATTCCTGGAAGTACATGCCTTAAAGAAATACAAAACATTGTTCTCACAAGTACAGCCCACACTTTACGAAGGGCTTTGTCTATGTAAATGTTTTTTTCCAGTGGAAAATCTCATGATGCATCTCATTTCTAACCTAGGTCCCTGGGCGGGACCCGGAAAGAAATGAGTACACAGCAGGAAATAAAATAAACGTAATAATAATTAGTTATTAGGTTTTGTTTTTTTTTTAGTTTTGCTGCACATGACAAGAATTTGCTTACACGCAACTACAAAAGTAATATATTTCATATTACTACCGCCCCAAAAATGTAGGTTCTGTGAACAATACATTGAAATTATTGATCGTCTGATCTCAGTTGCTCGACACTCACATCTATTGAGGGCCAACACCGTCATGACAGGGTAGGTCAATATCTGCACTGGAGAATCTGTCATCTCTACGGAATAAAAACAGCTTCAAACTGGTATGAACATTGAGGTAGTAGATGTTACCATCCTCTGGGATTTTTCTGTCAACACACATCGAACAATACAAGCAAATCGCCTAAACATTATTTCCAATGAAAAAAAGAAAATGTTTGCACACTGATTGACATGAGAATACCAAGTGACAAAAACATCTCTGCGAAGGTTTTTGAAAAAAAACAAAAAAACTAAGTAAATACCTGAAAGTTGGGGATCCTAAAATCAAGCAGATACAGAAATCTAAATAGCTGGGAAGTTTTCTAACAGAGGACAGAAAGTGTGACACTAAAATCCGAAGATGCATTAAGCAGAAGACGAGGAGAACGGAAAGTTTTGTTGGAAAAAACTGCCACAAAATCACCAAGAAAACTTAAAGATGAAGCGAAAAAGTCTGAAAAGAAAATAGAAGGCTGAATTGAAAAGCCTCTCGGAAGCAAACATGATGATGTAATTTAACAAACGACCAGTGATCAAGGTGTTCAGGGCTCAAGGATAAGACGGAAGGGTTTATTCTTTGTTTACACTGTTTACATTATTCGGACTATTGTCCTCAAATTTGTCGCCATATTTATTACAACGTTTCGGCCCTTCAGTATCTGTCTATATTTCTGAGATGAAGTATTATGTACACTATTTACATTATTCGGACTATTGTCCTCATCGTTGTCGCCATATTTATTACAACGTTTCGGCCCTTCAGTATCTGTCTATATTTCTAAGATGAGGTATTATGTACACTATTTACATTATTCGGACTATTGTCCTCATCTTTGTCGCCATATTTATCACAACGTTTTGGCCCTTCATTATCTGTCTATATTTCTGAGATGAAGTATTATGTACACTATTTACATTATTCGGACTATTGTCCTCATCTTTGTCGCCATATTTATTACAACGTTTCGGCCCTTCAGTATCTGTCTATATTTCTGAGATGAAGAATTAAGTACACTATTTACATTATTCGGACTATTGTCCTCATCTTTGTCGCCATATTTATTACAACGTTTCGGCCCTTCAGTATCTGTCTATATTTCTGAGATGAGGTATTATGTACACTATTTACATTATTCGGACTATTGTCCTCATCTTTGTCGCCATATTTATTACAACGTTTCGGCCCTTCAGTATCTGTCTATATTTCTGAGATGAGGTATTATGTACACTATTTACATTATTCGGGCTATTGTTCTCATCTTTGTCGCCATATTTATTACAACGTTTCGGCCCTTCAGTATCTGTCTATATTTCTGAGATGAGGTATTATGTACACTATTTACATTATTCGGACTATTGTCCTCAAATTTGTCGCCATATTTATCACAACGTTTCGGCCCTTCAGTATCTGTCTATATTTTTGAGATGAGGTATTATGTACACTATTTACATTATTCGAACTATTGTCCTCATCTTTGTCGTCATATTTATTACAATGTTTCCGCCCTTCAGTATCTGTCTATATTTCTGAGATGAGGTATTATGTACACTATTTACATTGTTCGGACTATTGTCCTCATCTATTGTCTTAATAATAATGGTACAAATATTAATGCTACTAATAATAATAGTACTAATATTAATGCTACTAATAATAATGCTACTATTAAAAATGATACTAATAATGATGCTACTATTAATAATGGTACTAATATTAATGCTACTAATAATAATGCTACTATTAATAATGATACTAATAATAATGGTACTAATATTAATGCTACTATTAATAATGATACTAATAATAATGCGACTAATAATAATGGTACTAATATTAATGCTACTAATAATAATGCTATTAATACTAATGCTACTAATAATAATGCTGCTGCTACTAATAATGTTTCTTAACGAAACCCTGCAGCCATCTGACTCTGAAGCGCCATTTTACGCCTGAGAAGGAATCCTGACTTTTTTTTTTCTCCTGCTGGAACCTTCCGGCATCACAAGAGTTCATTTTCAAGCCTCTCTCCACGGGCATACACAACTCTGGTCAACAACTCGCGTCCATCTAGCGTAATTTGTCAACCCGGGGGCAGGCACCGTCAGACAAAAGAAGAATACGTGAATGTCGGCTCTGTCATTTCGTCTAATAGCCTCAGAACCACTGAATCGTGGGTGAGGCACGATGTTTGAGAATGGCGCTCGAAACAGGACAATCGCAGATATCTAGAAAGAATGGCGCCTTCTTATTTGCATATAGGTTGACACAAGCAAGCGCAGTCCGCGTTGGCAAGTGCTTCTGGAATTGAAATTGAAATTTATATCAACAGTATATAAATATTTTGGGGAACTCCAGCCGTGTTCTGATAACGAGTATTGCTGCTTTTGTGGGATTCTTTTCGTTGACAATGTCTGATAAACATTTCAAGTTAGAATTTACTAAGAAGAGAGTTGTCTCTTGGTTATTTTTTTTTAAAGCAAATACAAGTGCTGTCTGCAATAAGCATGCCGGCGGGAATTTTATAATGTTATCCGATGTGTTTTTTTTCTTCCTGGAATAAAATAATCGTGCCGAAGAGAAAATTATTTGAAGAATAATAAGCTTTATGTACAAAATAATTACCGTGTCGAGACAATTTGTAACAAATATTTACACAATTCAATTTTGGATGTTGGTTGGGGGAGTTTGTTTAGCGGCACATCAACACCACTATGGGTCATTTAATGCCGAAATGTAAATAATTTGAAGACAATTTTATGGTTTCAACTAAATATATTTTGAACGCAATTTTATGCTTACAACTACAGATAAAATGTAGTGATGGTTATTCTGCTTTAAAGATGTCTGTTTGTTTAGCGGCACATCAACACCTCTATGGGTCATTTAATGCCGAAATTTAATTTTCTTGGGAGCATCAGTAATTTCTTTTACAAAAAAATGTATTGCTGGTATTTTTTGTTATGAAACTGTATTTGTATACTTTCATAGTGTTTTGACCAAGTTTGGGGGTTTCACTATTTCCCATAGCTGAGAACCCTAACAGGTGCTACCACCCCAGGTCAGGGCGGACCTGAAAACAACAGTAATTAATAGGTGGTTGCATGCGCCCCAAAACCTCTAATCTGTCGATCAGTGGCCTTTCTGCAGGCTGTAGTTTATCGAGGACTGATTTAAGCTTGAATTATTGTCCTAAGCTTTGTCATGATTTAGGCCATTTCATTCTCCGGCCATCATCAGGTTCTTGTCGGAATTCAGGGTATTTAAAGCTGAGTTCTTTATTTAATAGAATAGAGTAAATAATTCTCGTTCTGATGACCATGTCTCGGTATATCTCTAGATGTAGGTGTACAACGGATTTAGGTCTGGAGAGCTGAGGCCATATATTTGGGGCGACTTGATTGTGGAGACTGTAACTCGTCCATTCTTGGGTCATCTTGGTCTTATGAGACGGCACAGAGTCATATTGATAGACGTACGGTCTACCAGTGCTCACGTTCTCTTCACAAGATCTCACAACCCAATCTAACACCACCGTTGAAAAATAAAAAAAGTAAGCTTCTGTCTGTATTAGAAGTCCTTATACCGAAAAATTCACCTTATTTATTCAATGACCCTCGTATTCGGGGTGACATAATCGTGGAGATTGTAACTCGGCCATTCTCTGGTCATCTTGGTCTTATGAGACGGCACAGATTCATGTTGGTAGATGTACGGTCTTCCTTTGCTTACCCCCCTTCAACAGTTCCTTATAGTCATCAGCTTTGACCCTTAATCCTTGAGAAAAGATGCGGGGATGTATGAATTCTCCCTCGTTGCTTACGACTCCCAGAACGACGACAGTTTCCGGAAACTTTGTGTGTATGGCCGTCAGAACGTCGTTAAGGTCTCTGCATAACCAGCTGTCATTCCAGAGCACATTGTACTATTTATTGCGGACCTCAGAGGTTTTATAATGTTGTGGGTCTTCCTTTTTGTCACGTTCTCTACCCAGGGCCTCACAATCCTCTTCAATAGCTTTTTTTTATCTATTTTGGATATTGTATCATGTCCATATATCGGTATATTTCGTCTAGTTCATATTTAGTAGTGCTCAGTTTGTGCTTTTTTTCTTTCTATGGTGTCTGCGTCCACGCCAAGTACAAACGAAGAATAACACCAAGGCTTACCGCGTTTCGTTATGAACTACTGAGTGTCTCCGAGAAATCAGTGCCAAACAAGGTTTCAACTTTGCCACAAATATCAGACATACTCCATACTTACAGGGTTGCTCAGTTCTTTGAGGATATTTGCAAGAATTTAATAAAAGACTCATGGAAGAAGGGATTTTATTTGACATAAGGAGTCCCGGAACGTTTCCCCAAATCAGATTTTTCTATTTGGGACATCGTGATCGTTATGGCGGACTTCAGAGATTTTATAGTGTAATGTAGGCGTTGATTGAATTCCTTATAAAAGAGCGTAGTCTTGCTGGTAGGTTTACGGTCTTCCTTTGCTTACGCTATCTATCAAAGTCATCACAAACAATTCAATCCTGAAATTAAAAGTAACAGGGTGAAGTTCCTTTCTTCGATACGACACGCGAAGTGGATTTGTTTTTGAAGATACCTTCTCCTAGCCTTTACCTAAAGAAGCAGAGCCTACAAGAATTCAGACCCGTTGCCAAATAAGTCTATAGGGCCCAATCTGTCCTTGGAGATGAGAGATGGATTCATGCCTTTCCCAAGGCTATTATGCACGTAAGTGAAGGCACTGGGCTCGACTTTAATTCGAACTCGCCTCACTCCGAGACGCTATCCATTACTCCACCGTTTCTCACAAAACGTTGCATAAGTCATGAGAAGGGGGCTTTTTATTTGTTAACAGAATTGGCAGGAATAAACTTGAGCCCTTCTCTAGACGCATCTAAACGAGTCCGCATATTCGTATCGAAGACAACTTCAGTACGACGTCTGAAAAGTTGACATGTTTGAATCAGCTGATCTCTATCGGCTTTGTACATTGTGCTTATCCTGGCGGACGTCTGACGTTTTATATAGTGTTAGTGGGGTGTTGATCGACTTACCTCACTACTACGCCCCACATATCGACAAGAAAAAGATGACAAGCCAAAGGAATATCTGTTTTACTATGTAGATAAAACTCAGAAATAATTTTTTTACGGTGTAGACATTTTAGCCGATGTACATCATGTTTTTCGCTAGAATATAAATAAAAGAAAATTTTTTATTATATTTACTTTGTGTTATATATATATATATATATATATATATATGTTATAAAATGATTTACTATGTAGATATCATTTGTGACGTACGGTGGCCGTTAATGATTAAGTTTAACTCAAGACTTCAATGTTAAAATAAAACAGTATTTAATTCGAGCCGCAAATAAATACTTAACAAGAACAATGAAGTAAAAGTCAACCAAAGATAACCAAAAAATAAAACAAAGATCAATTCTATATTACAATCGATATATAAAATGATCCCTCACTTTGTGGCCACAGTAGTTTCTATACATTTCTATTCCAGACAATGTAAATAAATCTAAGACATGCCTGTCTCGCTAATCATTATTCGATTGATTGATTCGTTTTCTATGGCTTATCAAGAAATAAGAGCATATAATGTATATATAAAGTGGGGGATCAATTCTATATTACAATCAATATATAAACTGATCCCTCACTTTGTGATCTCTGTAGTTTCTATACATTTATATTCCAGAGAATGTAAATAAATCTAAAAGACATGTCTGTGTAGCTAATCAGTATTCCATTGATTGATTCGTTTTTCATGGCTTATCAACCCTTTGCAGGTTATTTAAAGCCAGAAAATATTTTTAGATTGTAAATAATAATAATTTAGATTTGTGACGTACGGTGACCGTTAATAATTAAGTATAACTGAAGACTTCAATATTAAAATCAAACAGTATTTAATTAGATACCGCAAATAAATACTTAACAAGAACAAAGAAGTAAAAGTCAACCAAAGATAATTAACCATTTCAGTGAATACCTTGTTAGTAGCGTGGCTCGGCTTAACGTCCGGTAAATCCTAAACCAAAACCCAAATCATCGACGCACAATAATTCACACTAATTCGACTGGATAGTTCCACTCAATAATCACCGCAGCCTGACACCGTTATTTATACATCTGGCGGAAAACATATATTCATAAGTCTAGAGTATTACGATCGAACCTCGGTGTCGGTAGCTATTCATTTTCTTCCTATATGACAATATCCTTCCAAAATAAAATTTGTACGGTGTAGATATTTTTTCCTTGGAGATAACAAGCCACAAAGTGGCACCCATTTCATTACTAATCCTTGAATTCTTAGCTCTGATTTCGCGGTTAATATCCAAGATTCGCCGGGTGGCACAGAAATATTTAGAAATGGATTTAAGTAGATAAAATGAAATTGGAATTAATATCGGATTAACAGATTTTACGCTAATCCTTAATAAAATAAACGCTACAAAGTTTTCGTTTGCATAATCAAGCAATTTTGTTCATACCAAACAAGGCGATAATGCCACTAAGCCGCAAGGGGGTGCTACTGGGATTAAAAGACAGTGAAAGAGACTTTAGAATAATGATTCCCAACGTGGGGCGTATGCTCCATCGGTGGGGGCATAGTAACAATTGGCGGGGCATGCGTAGGATGTGCACTATTCTTTCTGATCTAAGACCGATTGATTTTCCAACGTGGGTGATGGAACCAATGCTAGTGGATATTTCTGATGTTTCGATGCAAGAAGAGACCTTGGAGATGCAAAATGATAGGTCTGTTAAAAATGTATTCAATATAGTGATTTTCCAAGCGTGGCTGAGATGTGTGGCACAAGGCCGAACGTAGGGGGCACCAATTGAGGATCGAACTCATTACTCAGTCGCAATCGTTTTAGCTTGTTAACCATCACGCCGCCTCGAGGTGCCCAACTTTATTCAATATTAAAAAGAGTGATGGCATGACTTTGTGACGAAACAGGAACTAAATACCCAAATTCAACGACCGTTGCAAGAAATTTCTTAGCATTTCCCTATTCCTATTTAGCTGAATGTGGTTTCAGTGCTGTAAATGATTTGTTATTGGAGAAAAGAAATCGACTGGTTATCACTAAATGAGGAGACTTGAGGCTTAAGTTGACTAAATTGGTGCCTAATATAAAATCTATCTGTTGCAGGCATGACGCACAAGGATTTCACTAACAGTCATTTTGTGACGATGTCAAATTTCATTTTGTATTATTATTTCATGATTAAAATGATCAATGTATATTACGGAATAAGCTTTCATTCAAATATTTTATATTTCTGCCTTTCAGTTTTCTATTATATGTTTTGAAACTATATATATTTAACTGCCTTTTTGTTTTGTTTTTTAATTTTTCTCTTTCATTGACGCCATGGTTTTTAGAGGCTTGTTTAGAGAACAAGCTAGTTCCCTTTTAAGCTTCCTTCACGTGAATTGCAGTAAAATTTTGAATATGTAAGAATTAAATATTACAGCGGGGAGTAGCAGAATTTTTTGTTACCAATTCCATCTTCCTATTTAGCTGAATGTGGTTTTAGTGCTGTAAATAATTTGTTATTGAAGAAAAGAAATCGACTGGTTATCACTAAATGAGGAGACTTGAGGCTTAAGATGACTAAATTGGTGCCTAATATAAAATCTGTCTGTTGCAGGCATGATGCACAAGGATCTCACTAACAGTCATTTTGTGATGAGCTCAAATTTCATTTTACATTATTATTTCATGATTAAAATGATCAAAGTATATTACAGAATAAGCTCGGGCACCTCGGGGCGGTGTAATGGCTAACAAGCTTGTCTCGCTAGAACAATTACGACTGAGTAGTGAGTTCGATCCTCACTGGGTGCCCCATAATTTCGGCCTTGTGCCACATCTAAGCTATGCTTGGAAAATCGCTATAAAAGAATAAGCTTTCATTCAAATATTTTATATTTTTGCCTTTCATTTCTCTATTATACTGTTTTTCCAAGCGTAGCTTAGATGTGGCACAAGGCCGAAAGTAGGGGGCACGCAGTGAGGATCGAGCTCAATACTCAGTCGTAATTGTTCTAGCGAGACAAGCTTTCTAACCACTACACCGCCCCGAGGTGCCCATCAGTTCTCGATTATAGTAATTTTCAAAGCGTAGCTTACATTTCGAATATGTAAGAATTTAATATTACATTGGGGGGGTACCAGATTTTTAGAAATATCAAAGTGGGGCATGGCGCAAAATCGGTTGGGAACCACTGGTCTAGACATTCTCGGATCTCGGACGGCCATGAGCAAGGATAAATGGCCTGGATTCCTTACAAATAGCCCTTTTCAGAAATACACAAATAATTTCAAATTAGAGGGCGTGATGCATGTCCCTGGAAGAGCCTGTGTTTTGTCGGCCAATCAGCGCGTGTAAGCATTCAATTTGCTTCCTTCAAATGAAATGCAGTAAAATTTTGAATATGTAAGAATTTAATATTACAGTGGGAGAGTACCAGAATTTTAGAAATACCAAAGTGGGGTATAGCATAAAATCGGTTGGGAACCCCTGGTTTAGAAGGAATCAGAAACCCAGTTCTAATCAGGAAACGAGGAACAACCGCTACGATATATTATTTCTTCAGGATGACCGTTATAATGGCTCGCTATTTATTCTGTAATATCTGCAATTAGCTATTGATTTTCATGAAGAAATGGTTGCAAATTGCTTTCTCTCCGTTTTGGAGTTGTCTTAGGCTATCTTCCCCACAAAGCTAATGAGCCTAATTTCCCTTGAATTGTAACCCATGGTTGGGCTCATGCCTTTCCTAAAGAAGGTAGTGAGAAAGTGAACGCAGTGAATTAGGCGAGGATTCGAACCCGGCTCAATGAATAGACTATTTGCTGCCCTTAAACGTTACAGCGCCGTCTCAAAATACATTTATCCGTAACTGAAATGAAAAAAAATCCCTAATTAGGGGAAAGACAAGACTCTTAATTAGCGAAGCGGCAGAATATGTCACCTAATTAGGGGAATGCAATAACGTGTTCATTAATTAGGTAAGCTGCATTACACATCTAAACTCTCCTATCAAAGATCAATAATAAATCTCTCTCTCTCTCTCTATCTATCTATCTATCTATCTATTATATATACATATACATATATATATATATATATATATATATATATATATATAGAGAGAGAGAGAGAGAGAGAGAGAGAGAGAGAGAGAGAGAGATAGATAGATAGATAGATAGATAGATAGATAGATAGATAATATTAGTGGTAAATATACACATACATATGCAAACATATATCAAAAATATAAATATATATACACACATACATACACATACATATATGTGCATAAAAATAATTACAAGAGGATAAAATCCAGGTAGAACTCAATGTGGATGTGTGTGGATATACGTGTATATGTATGTATGTGTGTGTGTGTGTATATATATGTATATGTATGTGTATGTATGTATTGTATATATATATATATGTATATGTGTGTGTATATGTATATATGTATATATATGTATATGTATATGTATGGGTATGTGTGTACACGCCTATATGTGTGTATGTACGTGAAAATATTAATATTTGTTGTGTATGTGTGTATACGTATGTGTTTTTGAATATAGAAATTTAGGTCCTTGCTGGTTTAGATAATCGTTATTTTTATATGTTTATATTAGATTTGCGACCTGTAGTCGATATTACCTTTGTCAAATTTTCTTG